>OZ035960.1:35607178-36809678 GCA_964034945.1 Chrysopilus asiliformis | reverse complement strand
TAATTTTACTTGGGTTTTGATCGTACGACTTAAAAACAATAAAAAAATAAAAAAATAAACAATAAAAAACGATGAAAAACCATACCAATAAACAATAAAAAATCTTAGAGAAATCACCTAAAGTCGACGGGATTTTGTTAAAAATGATGTTGACAACTTGGTTGCCAACATTCCGTCTCGTCTGTGGTGAAAACTACCAACCAGGTTGGCGACCAGGTTGGCAACAAAGTTGGCCGTCTATGGGCCCTTTAAATGTTTTTGGCAATGACTCGAAAACTAATGATCCGATTTGGATGAAACATAAATGTATAAATTAATAAAAGAGTAAGAAAATGTATTGTTATTTATGATTAAAACCATAACAATACTTTCTTCTCTCACCAACGTATACCCCACGATACTGTATACCTCCCTGGTTTGATATCGGAATATGGTATTGAGGTTTCAATGTATTACATATTTAAACATCGCATGTAAATTTTTTTCTGATAAACCTGTGAGGATTTAAATTTGAAAGTTAAACAATTTGCCGTCAACACGTCAGTACTTCAAAAAGGTGTTAAGTTGTGTAGTTTGAAAGGTTCACACTTTTTATTTTCAGTTAGTTACCAAAGGCGTGAATTTTTTTTATCTTAACATAAATTTTTTTTCTGTATATCAAAAAAAAAAAAAATCTACGGCTCGTGACTTCAAAATCTTTAAAAAAACATTTTCCTGCGTCATTTTCAACACTGAAGCAAAATTTTGTTAATTAATCGGATATGAATATCAGAAGCATATATTTATGAGTCATAACTATAATAAATATGATTTATATTTTTTAGTAAATTGGAAATTGCATCACTAGATTCGTATTTCTATATATCTTTTGTCTTTTTCTTAGAATATCTTAAAGATTCTTTTACTAGTTTCTTCTTAATACTGAATTCCGACCAGACTTTAAAGAATGATATCATCGACTGAAAGTGTGGCTCATATATATATTTTTTTGTGATACAAATCTAAACATGATAAAATTGATCTTTCAAAACCAGAATGATTTAATTTTTTGCTCCAAATTAGTTTTTTTTTGTTTATAATAGAGCAATTTTTCACATTGCCTGAAATATCGGGGGTACGCACACCGATTACAAAAATATTTAGATTGAAAACAGAAAATATTTTTGATTTAGAACATCTGCTGCTGAGTGTGATTGAAATGTTTGCTATTTTTGCACACAAAAGCTAATTTAACGCAGTATCTGGATTTTTTTTTCTAATTGAAAAATTAAAGAATTTAAAATAAACGAAGATAGATTTTGAAGGCCAAAATATTAGCGGTCATTATGCATGGCCTGATTCGAGTACGTACATATATTTTTGTATTAAATTAATGGAATTTTCTTTCAATTTTAATTTTCTTTCAATTGTAACTTCACTTCACCTCGCAAACCTGTCGCAAACTCGTCGCAAACGACACAAATTGAGTTTTCGGCTCAGTTTGCGACGGTTTTGCGAGCTGAAATGAATACCCCTATTGTATATTTAAGAAAATAAGGATTTTCATACATCTTTAGTTATGGAGTTCTGTCGGACGTATTTGTATGATCACAGGTTGGACGTCCGCACTTAATAGCGCTTACTGAGCAGGACAGTTAACTTCAATTAGAACAGTCTATTTCTCTAGATTAGAACAGTCTGTAAAAATTTTTTCAATTTATTAAAACAACTATGACTTTCCAATTTTTTTTTATACCTCAGATATGCAGTTTTTTCTTATATTAACCGATTTTAGTTCTTTTGGCAATTATTTGAAACAAATTTTTCACTTTTACATGTCTTATTGTCCACTCTCTAGATTATAGGCTCTCTAGCAAGGGGTAACGCGAATATCCTTTTTTCCCAATATTCTTGGGGAAATTAGCATTAGTAGATTTTCGAGGTACGGTGATTACGAATTTTGAATGACATTTTTACGGTCTTTTTTGAAAATTAGTTAAGAAAGTAATTTCTGGAATTTTCCCGTATTTATAAACGCTAACAAATTTGTTTGACTCTAATTGAAACAACTCACAAACAGTACTACTACTAAATATTTGCATGATTTAACAAATATTTCTTTTCCGTAAAATGCAGTGACAAATGGCAAATAAAGAACAACAGTCGTAAAAATAATCATAAAAACGGTAGAATATTTATCAAGGTACATAAACATAAATTTGCTGCGCTTCTTTCTTTTGTTTTCGATTGAGGAAAAATTAAGCCACAACGCTATAAAATGTGAATTTCAATTTGACTTCCTCTTTTGAAACAATGACCTCTATTGATAAGGTCTTTTTGGACGACTGAAACTGAAACTGAAACTAATAAAATTTCTTTTTTAAATAAAAAGCGTGTAAGTCGCATATAGAATTCTTGATTCTGAGTCAATGACAAAATGCTCAGGTGTTTGTGGTTTCAGAAAATATTCGCTTTTGCACAAAGAAATTATCGATAAAAATAGACACCTTGAAAATTTAAATCAAACAAAAATTGAATCGAACTAATGATCATAATTTGGGTAAAATTGTCTTGTTTTTTTCGGCCAATATTTGTGTCTCTATTTTGGATTCAAAAAAATATGAAAAGTACGTAATTTCACGTAATTCCAGTCACAGACCTTATGTTTTTTTGTATGTAAGTATAGAATTATATTTTGGGCAGGTGTAATTGATATTTGCGTGCGTGAGCAAAATGAACTTTATTTAAAGTGGCACAAAAAATATTTTTTTTTACGTAATTTATCGATTAAAAAAAATTGTTTTTCGGTATGTTCCAAATTCTACGTTAGCTGTTGTCTAATTTGTGTACGTAAACCAAAAATGTTTAAACTTTTTTCCATGGATATTTTTTTTGGCAGCAAATTATTGTCAGGAAAAACAACATTAATAAAGTTATACAGTGACACGTATAGATTTATCGGTCATAATAAATATATGATCAGGCGGACGGTGATTTATTGGGAATCGTGACTTGGAATTGTAATTCTATTTTATGAAATTTTGAACAATATCCGTTGCTGATAAATGAGTTAAATTTGTAAAAATATCAAAAATTGTTTATTTTGTCATTTTACAAATTTACAATCCGATTGGAAAACGAAATTTTTGCGAAATGTTTGGGCTGACGATCGAGTATACAAAATCGGAAAATGCATAAAAATTTCTGTGGTCATAAGCACTAACCCCTTAAGTCGATTTTCAGAGAAAGCTAATATATTCTTTGTGATAGTTCAAATACAGTTCATATTGGTTTACCAAGAAAATCGACTTAAACCGTTATTGCTTGTGGCCACAGATTTTCACGTGGCTCATGCTTGCAAATGGGTTTATCTGTCCTATGATTAACTGATGAAGTACTGTACGTTTTTTAAGCAATTAAAAAATTTTTTGTATGGAAATCTCGTGCGACAACTGATATTATAATAGGGATATTCACTTCACCTCGCAAAACCGCCGTAAACTTTGCAAACGTCGCAAACTTTGCAAACGTCGCAAACTTTGCAAACGTCGCAAACTTTGCAAATGTCGTAAACTTTGCAAATGTCGTAAACTTTGCAAATGTTGCAAACTTTGCTAACGTCGCAAACTTTGCAAACGTCGTAAACTTTGCAAACGTCGCAAACTTTGCAAACGTCGCAAACTTTGCAAATGTTGCAAACTTTGCAAACGTCGCAAACTTTGCAAATGTTGCAAACTGGGCGAAAAATTCAGTTTGCGATGGTTTTGCGAGGTGAAGTGAATAGCCCCATTGTAATGTCTTTCGCCCGAAATCGGCTATCAAAAAATTACGTAGATGGGTTAAAATTGATTCCCAAGCTTAAAATTGTTCAAGTATGCAACAAGTTTGTATTTTGGCTTGATTTTTGATCCAGCTCCAGATTCTTCGCAGATGTACGCGGATTTTCGCAAACGCGTGAGTGTAGATAGGTTGCGTTCGCCTTGATTTGCTGCAATTCGCATGAGTTTAATTAAGTTCGCCATCAGACACATTTTTTGCTAATCAAATTAAACGAATGTGCCCAGCTCTCTCGCATTTGTATCTTCTTGCCTAAAGAAATTCAGGGCAGCAATCATGTATTTCGACGCGTCTCTGTCTTTCGACTTCGACACAGCTTAACTCTTGACTTCGACATATCAGCAGCTTCAAATTTGCTGGAGTGACAGTCAGAATCACGTTTCGATTTATAGTGACGATTCCGCGAAATTTCAAGCTGCAGATATGGCGAAGTCAAGAGTTAAAAGTTGCGTCGAAGTCGAAAGACAGAGACGCGTCGGAATACATGATTGGTGCCCAGTTCTGTGTTTGACTTCGTAGCGGAAATTACTCATTGTAGTAAGTCTTGTCTTAGTAGCCAAACGTGGAAATATTCCAATTTTTTGTTTTTGTTGTGTAAGAAAAAATCAAAGCCCTAGCACAATTTTTGGCGAATTTCTTCTCGGGAAGTTGTCGATTGACAACTGAGGCACTCGGCGAATGTTGGCATGAATTTGGATGTGAAGGCAGACTCGCGTTAATCAAGCGTTACTAAATTCAAACATTGATTCGCCTGCATTTGCCAAGCTTGTGGAGTCAGCATGACAAAAGTACCAAAAATTTCCTTAATTATATTCCGAAAAATATTGTTTGAATTTTTAAGTAAATTTAATCACATTACAATTATATCTTAGTTTTTTTTTTGTTTTTTAGTTCCCAAAATATCTTTAAAAAAAATATTGTTTTTTTAATAATGATGAATACTTACAATTGCTAAAAATTTAAGCAATGACATTTTATTTGGCAGGAGTAAATCTCGATTTGATAGAAATTCAGGTAAATTATCACTGTCAATAACGATATTCTGAAAAATTTCAAATGAAAAAGAAAAATAATAAAAATAATTTGCTTGATTTAGGAAATTTGATTAATTTGGATTAGTTTTTGAACGTCAGTCATTATGAATATTATTTCAGTTAGTTGTTAATTATTTTATAATTCAAAAAAGTCCGGGTTTTTTCTTCGAATTCCCATTAAATTCATTGCTCGTAATATGAATTTTTTTTTGATGAATATTGGAGTTTTGATTTTGATTAGGTTGCACTGAACCGATCAGTGAGTGATTCTATTGATGATCGCGCACGAATTATTTTTTGATAAGAATTTTGAAAAGTTTTGCATATCGTGGTTGTTGGCGTGATCCGAAAGTGAATAACATCGAAATTAATTTCCGCATGAAACCATTGCATGATTAATAAATTTTTGCAGCGTAAGACATTTTATTTCAAATTCATTAACATTAGGATTTTAGTTCATTCAAGTTTAAAAGACACTTAAAATAATTTCAAAAAAACGTTTTTTTTCATATTATAAATACTAAAACTGGTATACCTTTTAAGAAAGCGATAGTTAATCACGTCTTAATCACTTTATTATAAATTTTGTATTCGAAAATACAAAAATAATTTTAAAAATCTAACGAAAATGTTGATTTTATTCTAATTTCAACCACTAAAAGACGTGGCCACATTTTCAAAAAACAAAAAAAAACAACGATAAAGGAACCAGCCTTCGAGAATTAAATCACGTCTAATCTGACTTGAGGGTGCGTTACAACTGAATTAAAAATAGATTCCTTTTGTGCCATCACGATCCTTCATTCCAATGAAAAACGGTTCCCATCTGGTATACAATGCGATACGGCACGTTTTTCTATCTTTAGTCGTGGGTGTGAAACATTTGTGCCTCGCAATTTGAAGAACAAAAAAAAAAAACAATCGATAGATTTTTTTTTGTTTGAATAAAGAAAATTGGTGTTTTTCCGGAGAGAAAAATATTGAAATTCTGTTTATTTTGTTAAGAACTTTTTAGACAATTCAGTTCTGTTTATTGAAGAAAAACTTTTTGGAAATATAATTTGCTCTCAAATAAAAAGGTTTCAAAAATCTGATGAAAATTGAATTTGTTAAAAAATTGAAAACGGGAGAATGCGATTTTAATTCGGTTGGTTTGTTAGCCGAATATTTTTCGTGAGGTTTTATGACGGCAATAATAGACCAACTTTAGATTTATTTAAAAAATTCTTTTTTTTTACATTTTGAGTCAATTTGTAACAAAATTTGAATAAATTACTGTAAATGGTTAGTAAAATGTCAGAAACCGTTGGGAGATTTTCAAACTGTAAGTGTTTTGTAGATTAAAACATCAGTAACTGGAATTCCAGTAGGTTTTCTTACTAGTATTTTTAGTATATGGCCTATATTACACACGGCAACTTTAAGCGGCGACTTTTCTTAAGTATAGGCGAGAGAAGAGGGCGTATGACACTGTATTGGATATGCTTTTAGTGACAGAGAAGTACCATACATCAAAATTATGATAGTACGTTACTTTGATTCCAGTACTTGAACGACAAAAATGAACGTAAGGACTTTTAGGGAAGAGTTGAAATGGTGTCAAAAAATTGTGAAAAGTTGCTACAAGGGAAGAGGAAGTCCGAAAGCCCTAACGTATTCTACGGATAGTACCTAAATGATTACACCCGTGTGATGATTACTAAATGATTACATCAACAACTCCCACCTACTGAATAAGCGTAGTTTCATTGACATTGCTCTAAAAATCTAAAAACAGTGAAGCAATTTTTTGTTTCCCACACTTCTAAAATGATATATTTTTCAGTCGCTCTATTACAAAACTTTAAATAACCAAAAGATTCGAATGAATTAAAAAACTTCTTTTTAAAATACTGATGTGCGAGCGTTGTTAGTGCAGGCGCGCACCGCGTTGGATGGTGCCGAAGTGGCAATTGCAGTTTTTTAAACCAGTCGAAATTTGTATTTCAGCGTACATTGAGGTAGATTTAAGTAAAAGTAAAGTAAGTAGAAATATACTTTGATACGAGCTTCCATATTGGATTATAAGCGTTTCTAAAACTCAAATTGCCACTTTAATGTCATTCTACTGCTTACCAACGGTGTGCGCGCCTGCGCTTAGAAAACAATTTTGAACCGCAACTGAATTGGAATATTATTAACAGTAAAAATGTCTTGCGGACTAATTTATCGCTTAACCGATCTTGTGTTTAAGACTGCGTGTTATTCGAGTCTTCTTGAGAAATAATAGTAGCAAAAAAAATGATCTACGGTCAGTGGATTTCGCTATGTGAGTTTGGTTTTGTATGCGAAATTTAATTCCACTTCTTTTAACTGACGTCAGCCATTACCTTCCTCAATGAATTTTTAATGGGTGAATGAAATAACCTCATGAATTCCAAAGAGTTAAATCTCTGTTTTTGAAGAAATAACTATCTATACTAAAAGTTATGTATATAAACATCATATAGGATTATCACAGTATCACGTAAGTAAATGTCTTGTGATGTGCGTCATTTAAAACTTTGATGATATTTCAATCGTTGTGTATCTTGAATGGATTGAAATTTGATTCGAAGAGATTTGCATATTTGTCCATTTAATATAAACCATTGTTACCCAAAGAAAAGAAAACTTCTTATTTAATTTTAGATATAGTGGAAATGGAAAAATGGAAAAAAATTTGAAAATCCCTAATTTATTTTGTTATATAATTTTTACAATATAAAATATTCAAAATTGAAAGTAGTTTAGTGCCATTTGAAAATTTGAATCAGATTATACTATTTTTAGTGGACATATTGGATCTAAAGAATCATTTTTGATGACAATTCTATGCTTCCAAATTTATAAAACAAGTTTGTCAGCAGCAATTGGGTTTATATTTCAAGGTTTTTTTTTTTAATATTTCAAAATGTCAAATGAAAAACCGGGTTTTAAATTAAATTCGGATTTTAGTATTATTTAGTATTTTTCTTGATTTTTTAGACTTTTAGTGTCCTTGGTTTAGTGTGTTAACACTTTTAGAACTTGTTAAAAAAAATGTTTGAGTGGTATAATTTATGGGAGTTCATTGGAAAAACTTTTCTGTGGAATAATTTGCGTTGTGCGAATTTTAAAATCAACCAAACCAATTTGGGCCATTTTCCTTTTACAAAAGTCATATACAGTAGAATCCCGATAATTCGTACCCCGATAATTCGTATATCCGGCTAATTCGTATGAATTTGCTGGTCCCTTGAAATATGAATTATCGGGATTCTACTGTATTTGCACAATCAATGTCTAAAATATTTGGCATAGGTTGGGTGTGCAAATATAAACCGATTGTGGAATCAATAACGTCTAAATTTGTTTGGCAGTCTTTAAAAACCGCGCAGTGCGGCAACCCAATGCATTTTGAGTGCGCCCAGGGGAGCTTTGAGGTCCAAATTACATTGTGTCGAATAAAACCATGAATCATAAATGATTCAATGGTTAAACACAAACATTGTAATCCTTCAGGTTGACTGAGCAATTTTTTGCCTTCTCATAAAATTCTCCTGTGGTTTGGGGCAATCGGGATATAAGTACTCTAGTAGAGTTCTTATGCCGTATACACACTGAAAGTCGCGAACAGTTCGCAGAGACTTTCACACCAAATTAAGTTTTATTGATGCTGATTTTACCAATGAATTTCTTCGGTGTATTCATCTTATGACTTGTGTGTAATACAAATAACTGATTAGGAAATTTCCTACGTAAATCGAGCAGTTTAGATATGTAAAACAGCTAACTTGAATTTTGACACGTGGAAGAAAAAATGTGTCAATAATTGTATCTACTGTAAATGATTGATTGACAGTAGTATATGCAATACATAATCAAATGACAAGCCCACATATTCATTAATTTGTTTATTTTATCATGATAATCATCAAATAGAGTGGAAGTAAATTGCGGTTTAATAGAAAATACCGCATGCCGTGCATTTTATAGACAATTTTTAGTTGCATAATCGATCAACAGAGTTATCTGACATTTTGTAATTCGCCTTTCTCTCTAAAATGCAAAAAAAAAATCCAATCGCGATTATTAACATTTGATCATGTATTCTTTGTAAATTAACACAAATCGCCAGCGGTTAATAGCAGATTTTATTACTGAAATGTTAATCGGTATGTGAAAAATTATGACATATTTTGACCAGTAAAATTTGTGATTTTTTCTCAATCTTTTGATGTACACTTTCGAGTTTTTGTTTTTAGAAATAAAAAATGTGTATTTGTAATATTAACGGTTTGATGTGTAACCACATTAATCATGTTCAACTCTTGATTTTATTTATCGATGTAATCTAGAAAATATGTATAAGTACCTAATAAAAAAAATGATAATACTATATTCAATAGTAAGTTTGACGTGGAATGATTTGCCAAGAAATTGGATTTTCTTGATTGAGGAATGCACAGTGAATGTTATTCCAGTCATGTATGTATACACAATATTCGATTGACGTCAATGGGTTTGTCTCAATAGATAGCCAATACCCATAAGTTATCATTTTAGCCTATTTAATGCATTTAAATTGATCATCTTAATAATATAGTTGTAACAGCAACAAGCAGAAAATTTATACCATGACATTTTCTTGTAATTTTTACAACGTATAATATTCATAATAGGTGCATTTTTATAATGCAAGTTCTATCTATACTTTGGAAAAGATTTTTTAACGTTTTTAGTGAAACGTTATAAGGTTTTTCTCTCAAGTGACATTTGCTCAGCAGAAAATTGCGTAGTATAATTTATTAATAAATTGATAACCTTTCTAATTACGTGACCAATGTCTGGTAGGGATATTATTAGATTTTTAAAAAATTTGCGAAACTGTGAACATTGGATCGGACCTATCAAACTGAATATAGACTTTCAAGGGAATTGAAATTCGAAGGAATTTTCTTGATTTAATTAAAGATTATTTGTAGAATAATATAAGTTAACTGGGACAATATGTCACAAAAACTTCAATTGAAGAGTGCTACTTATCAGTTTCTTAAAAATACTTACGTAGAATGCCCGAATTTGAGCCCCCCTGTATTGAAATCGGAGAGAATCAGTCAGGTCTGCCTGCGATGAAGATATTCAGGGTATTCACAGTCGTCTTTTAAATTGCGGGTAAATTTACCGCTCGGTAATTCAGTCAAATTTAACAGATTTTTACCGAGACGGTAATTTGGTTCATCTAAAAATGAATTACCGGACTCGGTAATTGTAGACATGCCTTGAGTCGTGTTTTCCGGCCCGGTTATTCGGTATCAAGAATCAACCGCGAGTGGCGCTAGTAAAGTTTTTAGTTGTCAAATTTTCTCGCTGGCTTTTTGTTAATCTCATCGGACTGATGCAAATTTTTTCAATTTTGATAGCCGTTGCCACAATAGAAATTCAAAAGAATACATCAAACATGGATTTAAAGGTATGTGACATATTTTACAATCAAATTCGCAGTTCATGATTTGGTCACGTATCAAATAAAAGCGCTGTTCTCAAATCTGTGCTGTGGGATGTTCACAGCAGAATATTTTCAGTCTTTTAATATTACCGAAAATACCGAATACCGAAAATTAAAAGAGGATTGTGAATACCCTCATTATTTTTCACATATTTTTTCCGAAACTAAATATTGCAGAGGAAAGTTTTGTGTTGATCATAACGGATATTTTTTGTTTGTTTGTTTGTTACCAATAAATTCATGAACGGCTGGACGGAATTTCATGAAACTTCACAGATCAGTTAATAATATAGCAGGTTAAAACATAGGCTACAAATTATTTTGTTTGCACATCTCCATTCAGAAGACGCCATATAAACTGAAGGTTTGTTTTGCGATTTTCTTGGAAACGGTGCGTAATATCGAAAAACTTATGAAGACGAAAAGTGTTAAGATTGTAATTTAACATATTTTTTCTATACATCAAAACTCAATTGGACCACACCATTTGAAAATATTGAATCGCATTAAAATACATTTATTGGTCTTTTTTTTTGTCAAAACACTATGAATTCCCGTTTGAAGATCGTCAAAAAAATTAAAAACATAATAAGATCTTTCGACTTTTAGCACTATTTTAAATACATAATTTCCGTAATTGGCCGAACGCGCCTATGTATAGATATCTTAGTAATCGGCAATATAAACAAATTGTAAGACGCCATCGCCATATGTTTATTTTAAAATGCTTTAAATCAGATAAAAAAAGTACAACGAAACTCATTGATGTCTCATTTGAATTTGCAAGACTTGCTAATTAATAAAAAATTCTCGGTAATGTCGCTATATATTATTGCGGTAAAGGAAGGAGTTGTATTTCCAACCGCATGAATGAAAAACACGTAATTTGTGGAAATCCAAAAGGTCATAAATTTATTAGAAAATCGAATTTCTTTTGAAATTGGAGGCTCGTCTGATTTTCATAAGTGCGCATGAACCTATAAATAGGATTTAAATGTGTTTATGGTGGGTATTCCTAGTGATTAGGGTATTTTTGCGGTTTATTTAAAGCAAAAAAAAAAAAATTGTATGTTTGTTAAATACGCAAAAACTTTAAGCCTAATTCCAAGGCTGTCTTCGGAAAAAATAGGAGCCTCCTGATAAGGTTTTTTTTGTAGACCAATTTAGGTTGTACAAGAAGCGATAACGTGAATAAGGAAAGAAGTTTTTATTTTCTAAAGTAAAGTAAAGCTTTTTTATAAATGGAATTTGACCCTCACATTTTTGATGAAATTTTCATTTTTATTAAAATTTTTGCATAATCCGTTTATGAAATTTTGACATTGACTTTGAGTTTGGCACATATGAGTCAATATTTGTGAATGTGAATTTTTAAAGAGGCGAGAAAAGTGCTTTTCAAATTTAGTGTGTATTTAATATGACTAAAAATAGCTCAAAATCTACTTAAAATAGCTTAAAACAATCTAATTGCATTTAATACATGTAATTTTATCTCTTAATCGGGTAATTTTACAATAATCGTGTTAGACTCACACAATACTCATTGAATAATTGTTATAATTGCTGAGGTGAAATATGAATGTATGTGTCCTAAATAATTTCATCCGCTTCGGTAGGTAGATTTACCGGTTCAAACGTCAGTGACAACAGATACGTTAATTTGTTTCTGTTTTGAATATGAAATTATGCCTGAGGAAAGTCATAAAGAAAATGTGCCGCAAAAGTTGTATAGATCACGGATGTACAGCTCCAAAGAAGTTCTATCCCGGAACTTGTGAGGGCAAGAATAGCATTTTAAATGATTTCAAAGAATGATTCATGCAATGAATGAACTTTCTCAAAGCAATTATCACCTGCCGTCATACATACATATTACGGCGATAATTTGAAATTGTGCCGAAGAAATTTGAATCAAAAGAAAGCAACATGAGGTTAGGGATCTAAATATTTAAATGACGTTTATTCAAAATTTCGCGCCTTACATTTTTCGTTTTGTTTTATTAAGGGGACTCGAAATCATGAGGGATATATTTGTGTTTGTGCTTTGAATTAAAATTAAATGAAGAGTTTATGATTTTTTTTTTAAATAAAATAAAAACCATTGATTCAAATGATTTGTTTTGGAGAAATAACATTGGGTTTAATGTGATTTTTGCGTTTAAAATGATTTTCGCTGAACAGATATGTTGCCTAACTTCTCTAATTATACTGTATAGCACGGCATAGAGACAACCAAGGCATGCCATAAACTTTTGATAGTCAGGTGTGACGTCATTTGTGCCGACTTTTTTTAATTAATTTTTGTGTTTATTGATCACTATTTAATGCAATCAGTCCACTAATTTACAAATATCTTATCTAGATCGCACAAAAATTTAAATAACCATCCACAAAACAAAATTCCTTCTGAACTTGACGAACTAATCGGCACAAGTGACGTAGCAACGAAATGTCAGATTTGAGTTTACAGCATACCTTGGTTGTCTGTATGCCGTGACTGTATAGTGTATATGCTTGAAATTTTGCATAGATATGGCTAACTTCTTGAACTAGCAAAATCGGATGATTCCTTCCCCACCCAACCATACAAATAGTGTTTTGTGATATTTCGAGAACGATACAACATGTGGAGAAATTTATAAAAACAAAAAGTATCAAGAACATGAATTTTAAATAACTCTTTCATACATCAAAATGCAATCGGACCACTGCTTTCACTCTCCCCGTGCAAATAAAATTGAGGCTTTAAAAGCTAGAGTGGACCAACCCACATGTCGAAATCGTGAATTTTTTTGTGTTTGAATCACTATTGCGAGTGAGTTTTTAGATAAAAATGTTTGGATGCACAAAAGAACATTTCAACAGTGAGTAATAGAGTCCACAGAATTTTTTTTTTCCAAAAATTTACAGTCAATAATAGTACAAAAGTGGAAAAGCTTCAAAAACTCGATTATTTGGCTTGGTCCACTCTAGCTTTTAACGCCTCAATTGTTTTTTTGCAATTTTTTGAAAACGATACAACATATCGAGAATCGTATAAAGACAAAAAGTATCAAGAATATGATTTTACATAACTCTTCCATACACCAAAATTCAATCGGACCACTCCTTCCCTCTGGCACATACAAATGAAAATCCTTCTTTCAAAATGCAGTCCGTTCTCATATAGATTACAGTGAAACCTGTATAAGCCGGACTCGCACTGACTGGACCAGGAAATTTGTCCGGCTTAGACAGGTTTTCGGCTTACACAGGTTTTTTTTGCTATGGAAACCAAAATCATAAGACTTTGAAAGGTGTGCGGCTTAAACAGGGTTCCGGATTATCCAGAGTCCGGCTTAAACAGGTTTCCGGCTTATACAGGTTTTCGGCTTATACAGGTTTTACTGTATTTGACAATTCCTCCCTGGTAATTGTAGTTTTTCTAATGTTTTTAATTATAGAAATTGATGTCGACTATCCAGAAAACACCCAGGTGGTTGACCCAAAGAAGGGAGTGTGGATTTGCTACACATACAGGGTATTCACAGTCGTCTTTTAAATTGCGGGTAAATTTACCGCTCGGTAATTCAGTCAAATTTAACAGATTTTTACCGAGACGGTAACTTGATTCATGTAAAAATGAATTACCGGATTCGGTAATTGTAGACATGCCTTGAGTCGTGTTTTCCGGCCCGGTTATTTGGTATCAAGAATCAACCGCGGGTGGCGCTAGTAATGTTTTTAGTTGTCAAATTTTCTCGCTGGCTTTTTGTTAATCTCATCGGACTGATGTAAATTTTTTCAATTTTGATAGCCGTTGCCACAATAGAAATTCAAAAGAATACATCAAACATGGATTTAAAGGTATGTGACATATTTTACAATCAAATTCGCAGTTCATGATTTGGTCACGTATCAAATAAAAGCGCTGTTCTCAAATCTGTGCTGTGGGATGTTCACAGCAGAATATTTTCAGTCTTTTAATATTATCGAAAATACCGAATACCGAAAATTAAAAGAGGATTGTGAATACCCTCATAATTTGATTTTTTTTTTGCTGAATTCGTTATTCAGAGAAGGTAACTTTTTTTTTTCACTGTAAATTTTGTTTGATTTCTTATCATGGCTAACATTAGACAAACATGAAAAAGAAGGCGTTGAATATTTGCGGTGATATAAAAATTAAATATGGAAAGTGGCCATGAAAGTTTTATTAACGCCCAAGTGAGAAGATATCACCGGATGTTGCAACCAAACGTCTTATGAATTGAATAAAATCTTAATGAAAACCAACTCGGAAAAGATAAAAAAAAAGTATAAAACAGAAGAAGACTATAAAAATCTAAACTGCAAATACAGAAAGACTTTGATGATGTTCAGCTTCTTTTCGAATTTTGATTCCCGTTTGTGAAATGTGTCTCAATAAAAAACGTTGCCCGCGATAATCGATCGATTTTATTCGTCTATAAAAAAAGTCGTGGATCTCTTCATTACATTCTCGTATAATAACACGTTTTCGATGTTGAAACTCGAATAAGGAAATCGAAAATTGCATAAAACCGAATCATTAATTGGGTGAAATTTTGTCTACCATCGATAACTCTTTTGGCCCCGGGCTATTTTTTTCGTGTTGATATATAAATCTTGACGTTCATTACGAGTTTAGATTTATTTTTAGAAAATTCAAAACTTACATTATTTTTGTTACTGCTGTAATTGTTGTTGTTATTATTGCTGGTACTATTTGGACTTGAACTACTATCCAATACAATCATTTTCCATAATTGCCTTAATCCAATATTTTCTACGCAGGATAGACGAATTTTCTCATTAGTCCAAGCCATTGGTTGTAGAATTGTTGAAGTCATTATATTTTTAAAAGACGTTTGTTAGGAATTCTATTCCGTTGGATATTAAAACAATAAATCCACTGTGATTTTGATTTTCTAGTGGAAATCACGTTTCTTTTCTTATTTCAAAATCACGTTTTTAAAACAATAATTTGCTTTACTTGAACTTTTTTTTTTACGTAAAATTAAAAAGTTGCTAACGTTTAACAGTATTCGATGAACTTTTTCTTGAAACAATAATCGTCCATCTATGATTGTTTTTTATTAAACATCTATTCAAATAACTAAAATCACCTTTAAATTCTTTTAACATTACACGATTCTTAGGCAATTAGCAATTGAAATTTACTGTATTCCAAATTACTTGGGTTAAAAATATATTTCACTTTTACTTGTTATATTTTTAGAATTTTTATTTAATTGTAATGATACTAAATTACACGGAAAATTTAACATTCATCGTCGAATTATAAGAAGAGAATCTTAAATTTGAAAATGTGAAGCTCGTTTTAACCGTTTTTAGCTTCGATATTCACATGTGAGCGACTCAGGAATGACTGATTCAATGTGGCTGGATTGCTCAAGTTTTCTATTAAAACGCGAAAAGCTTCACGACGTCGCGTCTGAGTCTGTGTTGAATATTAAAATATTATAATAATGTTATGTGCGCAAAGCGGTAGAGCATTTTCGGAATTGGATAAGTTATCAGGTTTGATGAGAAAAACTAGTTTCCCCATAGGGTTACCATTTTTAAAATGAATCATTCCAACGATACTTTTTTCAAATTTCGTGGAATTTAGTTTTTTTTGTGTGTTTTAGTCGACATTTGAAGTGGGAAAAGGTCGACGAATATATTTTACCTAAGCTTTCAGGGATCTTTTGCACAAATTTTTAAATTACGACACTAAATTCTGATTCCTAAAAAAATCTAGAATTTTTCCGTAGAAAATCGCCACAATAAATTCGAATTTTAACTTTTGCTAAGAAAATCTACCTCTCTATTCCGGATTACGAAAGCTAAGAGTTCACTCAGAAAAATGTCCAGGTCAACTTTTTGTCAGGTTAACTCTGACCTTACAGAGGTGCCTGTAAGCCAGCTAGAGGTCAGAGTTAACCTATCTAAGGTCAACTCGTGCAGCTCCCAATGCCCTACTTCACCTGCTGGTGGCTTAATTTCAGAATTTCTCCGACCACAGGTCAACTCATTTTTACTTGCCCACATGCAGCCGAACGCGCGCCTGCCCGAGGTCAATTACGCCGTATGTAGGTCGTCGAGTTAGCCTCCATTTTTCTGAGTGTTATCTTAACTCTTAACTTTAGGATTTTAATAGAAATAGTATTCTGGATTAAAAACTTTTGTGAGTTTCGATTTTAACAAGTTAAGAGACCAACCATAGCAGGTATATCTAGCAATGTCTTAATCATAAACGTCAAATTTGGCAGTTTTTCGTCAAATTTGGCAGTTTCTGTATGATATATTATATAGAAGTATTTTAGATTTAGTATACCGTTTGTAACGCATCGAACCAATGATTGGGTACAAAAATGAATTATACTAGGGTGTTCGTGATGGCAAAAGGTTGTCATTTTCCCATGTCCGTTCGTCTGTCCCAATTATCAATTTGAGGTTACATTCCGGTTAAGAAACGTATTTGAAACCTTGGTAACAACACTCAAAAGTTTCACATTTGGTTTCTGTAACCTTTCAGAAACATTTCAGAAACCCTATTTAGAAGCTGGGCACCAATCATGTATTCCGACGGGTCTCTGTCTTTCGACTTCGACGCAGCTTTTAACTCTTGACTTCGCCATGCAGCTTGAAATTTCGCGGAATCGTCACTATGAATCGAAACGTGATTCTGACTGTCACTTCAGCAAATTTGAAGCTGCTGATATGGCGAAGTCAAGAGTTAAAAGCTGCGTCGGAATACATGATTTCCGACAGAGACGCGTCGGAATACATGATTGCTGCCCTGGTTTCAAAATAACCGTTTTTGGCGGGTTTAAAATGTAACCAAAATGTAACCTATATTGAAGATTTTTTTGTAACCACGGTTACAAATTGTTTCTTGGGGTCTGTCCGGCCGTGAATATCATAACTTTCGAAAGGATTGACCTAAAGGCTTGAAATTTTGTATAGTTACGTTTCTCGTAAATGGCTAGGCTAAGTTTTTGAACGGGCATACAAACGAAACAGTTTTTTTTTATGATTTTACATAACTTGTTTATACATCAAAATCCAGTTGGATCAATACAAATTGAATTTTTTTTTCTATTTTCTCGAAAATGATGAGTGGTATTGAAAAATTGTTGGTATACCATTTTCGTAGACAGAGCTGGTATACCAGATTTTGACAGGGGACAAATTAAAATGGCGGAAACTAAATTTTCGAGAAAAGATATATGGGAGGTTATCATTATTTTACGAGAAAAGGAATTTTGAATGGAGTGGACATTCTAGATATTACAAGAGAGTCGATTTGAGAGGGAAAAGGGTAGATTAGTTCTTTTCCAGACATTTTAAAGCCAATATTTTGGCAATCATAATTTGTTGTTACCTATTCACTAACATTTCGCCTACTGAACTGTTTTACCAGAATTTTCCCACCAAACAAATTTGACAGATTGTGCCTAAAAGGCTTACCAGCTAGTATACTAGAAATAAAAGTCAATGTAGTCCCTGTGTTAGGTTTTGATTCTTAAACAACCTTTTTTACAAACTTATTTACCTTCGACAACAATAGGTTTTTGAAACTAACTTCAAAAACCTATTGCTTTCGAAAGTAACCCCAGTCAAGTAATAATTCGTTTTTGGTGGGATTAAAGGTTCCAAAATCGGAGAAACGGAGACAAACTTTCATAAGAAAATTTAAAAAAATGTTAAAATTTTCCAGTCTCTTTTGCAAATTAAACTTTTTTGCAATTTTCTCCAAAACGGCGAGTTTGATCGAAACTCGAATCTGGCAAAAAATGTTCAGAGTACTATTTTACATAATTTTTCTAAAGATCAAAGTTTGGTTAGAGCCCTCTCTGAAACCCATTTCACGAGTTTCAAACGAAACACCCAAGTTAAGATGTCGCAAGAAAACATCGGCGAGGTCTTCTTAACCTTCATACTGTCCTTAAGAAAAATAACGTATGATGTCTTCGTAGGTCAAGAATGACCCATTATGACCCATTTATGACCCATGAAGACTACAGTGCTCTTCAATGGATTAAAATATGAACAAATAGATTATTGTTTTCGGTATTCAAAAGAAATTTGTTCACAGAGCCTACACCATACAAACATTGTTCATGTAGTTGAGAAGATACTTTTAATTAAAATCGAATTTGGGTCAGAAATGACCGAGGAATGACCCGAGGACAGTATGAGAGTTAAGTTAAGAGGTTTTGAGGTTAGAACTGTCTGCGAACCTTATTCAAAATTGCAAAACCTATTAAGAAATTCACCACGACAGTTAAGATGTCATCTCTTAATTTGTTATCCAGAATACGAAACCTATTAAAATCCTCTTAACTCGAGTTAATAAGTTAAGATATGTCAATCTTTAAACCGGAATCAGGAGGATCTTCTACGATAGCTAAATAAGTCACCGTAATAAGTTCTGAAAGACACATTTCGTTAAAATCGGAAATGCAAACTGCCCCTTAGTTACTTAATTAAAAAATGGGTTCTTTTGAGTTTATGGAATATTGCAAGCAAATTTGAAGCTGCTGATATGGCGAAGTCAAGAGTTAAAAGCTGCGTCGGAATACATGATTTCCGACAGAGACGCGTCGGAATACATGATTGCTGCCCTGGTTTCAAAATAACCGTTTTTGGCGGGTTTAAAATGTAACCAAAATGTAACCTATATTGAAGATTTTTTTGTAACCACGGTTACAAATTGTTTCTTGGGGTCTGTCCGGCCGTGAATATCATAACTTTCGAAAGGATTGACCTAAAGGCTTGAAATTTTGTATAGTTACGTTTCTCGTAAATGGCTAGGCTAAGTTTTTGAACGGGCATACAAACGAAACAGTTTTTTTTTATGATTTTACATAACTTGTTTATACATCAAAATCCAGTTGGATCAATACAAATTGAATTTTTTTTTCTATTTTCTCGAAAATGATGAGTGGTATTGAAAAATTGTTGGTATACCATTTTCGTAGACAGAGCTGGTATACCAGATTTTGACAGGGGACAAATTAAAATGGCGGAAACTAAATTTTCGAGAAAAGATATATGGGAGGTTATCATTATTTTACGAGAAAAGGAATTTTGAATGGAGTGGACATTCTAGATATTACAAGAGAGTCGATTTGAGAGGGAAAAGGGTAGATTAGTTCTTTTCCAGACATTTTAAAGCCAATATTTTGGCAATCATAATTTGTTGTTACCTATTCACTAACATTTCGCCTACTGAACTGTTTTACCAGAATTTTCCCACCAAACAAATTTGACAGATTGTGCCTAAAAGGCTTACCAGCTAGTATACTAGAAATAAAAGTCAATGTAGTCCCTGTGTTAGGTTTTGATTCTTAAACAACCTTTTTTACAAACTTATTTACCTTCGACAACAATAGGTTTTTGAAACTAACTTCAAAAACCTATTGCTTTCGAAAGTAACCCCAGTCAAGTAATAATTCGTTTTTGGTGGGATTAAAGGTTCCAAAATCGGAGAAACGGAGACAAACTTTCATAAGAAAATTTAAAAAAATGTTAAAATTTTCCAGTCTCTTTTGCAAATTAAACTTTTTTGCAATTTTCTCCAAAACGGCGAGTTTGATCGAAACTCGAATCTGGCAAAAAATGTTCAGAGTACTATTTTACATAATTTTTCTAAAGATCAAAGTTTGGTTAGAGCCCTCTCTGAAACCCATTTCACGAGTTTCAAACGAAACACCCAAGTTAAGATGTCGCAAGAAAACATCGGCGAGGTCTTCTTAACCTTCATACTGTCCTTAAGAAAAATAACGTATGATGTCTTCGTAGGTCAAGAATGACCCATTATGACCCATTTATGACCCATGAAGACTACAGTGCTCTTCAATGGATTAAAATATGAACAAATAGATTATTGTTTTCGGTATTCAAAAGAAATTTGTTCACAGAGCCTACACCATACAAACATTGTTCATGTAGTTGAGAAGATACTTTTAATTAAAATCGAATTTGGGTCAGAAATGACCGAGGAATGACCCGAGGACAGTATGAGAGTTAAGTTAAGAGGTTTTGAGGTTAGAACTGTCTGCGAACCTTATTCAAAATTGCAAAACCTATTAAGAAATTCACCACGACAGTTAAGATGTCATCTCTTAATTTGTTATCCAGAATACGAAACCTATTAAAATCCTCTTAACTCGAGTTAATAAGTTAAGATATGTCAATCTTTAAACCGGAATCAGGAGGATCTTCTACGATAGCTAAATAAGTCACCGTAATAAGTTCTGAAAGACACATTTCGTTAAAATCGGAAATGCAAACTGCCCCTTAGTTACTTAATTAAAAAATGGGTATATGAGGTTAGGTTTTTTGTGATATGAGTCAAGTCAAGGGGTATTATAAAAGTGGTTGAAATAATTTTCAAGTTACTAGGAATTTTTGGAGAATTTAATAATGCAATTAGTAACCCTGATAAGTACAGAATTTCGTGAAGTAAAAAGGGTCCCACATAAGTGCACAATTTTAGCTGTTAAAGGAGTAGGTATCAGAAAAGAGCAAACCCTCGTAACTGCACAAAAATTCCAGAGTTTTTCCCATGTGCAGTTATCCGGGGAATACTGTATGTGAAAAAACGATCTTTTAGGAACACTAGCCAATGTCAGAGGCTCTGGCAACACGATTTTAGAAATCAACACACTTTCATAGGTGGATATGTTCAAAATTTCATTTTCCACTACGGTGTTTTTTTCTCATTCGCCATAGTTTGCATAAAGTTTGCAATATTCCATAAACTCAAAAGAACATTAAATTATTTTTTCTGCTTGAGAGAGTTTGTTATATTTATAGTGTGAAGTGCTTGTATTGTAAATGTTCAACATTACGTACGTAAGTAGATTTCAGTTGTTGGACAACTTTTCGGAATGTTGTTCTCTGCAGGGGATGGGCCATGGACACTGTATCGACTTGAACTGGGAGAGAAATTTCTTATATTCAAGCTTTTTACTGTTATGGTACTTTATACGAAAATCACACAGATAAGATCAAGAAAATCACTTAAGGAAAATGTTTTTTTTTGCATGTTACACTCGTCGGAAGTCTGATCAAATCGAATTTCAGTTAAATTGTATGACAATAATCGGATGATTATTTGGCACAATTTCAATAGATTTGTTTTGTTTTTCCTTGTAATTTTTTCATTCTGTATTTTCGGACTTTTGCACCAACATTTTTAGGTCACGTGATAATAAGTATCATTTGAAATCACCGGCGCTTTAATTTTCTTATCTACAAAAATGTCTAAATTATGAAAAGTAAAGACAGGTCAGAGAAAAAACTCAGATAAGAACTTTATTCAAATCATTTGCGGTAGTGAAGGAGAAACCAATTCGGTTCACTGAATTCTATCCTTGTCCTTCAAAGATAAAGATTAAGCAGTAAATTATTGTTTATTAATTTGTTTTTGATCGCGCAGCATTTGTTTCTTGGAAGATATTTCGCATTTAAGCATATCATTGAGTTTCAGAAGAAAATCGCAGCTGGTGTAAACTACTTTTATGCTTTAGACTGAAAAATAGTATTACTGAGTGTTAATTAATTTGAAAAGATTGCCTAGAAATTCGATATCACGGAATACGGAATTGATTAAATCCGTTATCCAAATTCTCTATTGCTCATTAATTTTATTTTTAGAAAATTGCTTCAGATAAGTAAGTTGTGGTTATAGAATCCTCCACATCCAGCAAATCATAGCAAGTTTTACATGATTACCGCCCAAAACACCATTAATTAAGATGACCAAATGAGCTCAGTATGCGGGAAACAGGTCTATTCAAGAATTCATTGTTTTCGTCATTCTATATCATCATCATCTCGAGGTTTTCTCAAATCCTCATCATTGCAGAGGAACTGCAAAATTCTAAAAACTTTTAAGTGTAAATTAACTTCATAAAAATGTTAAAGATCCAACTTCTGCGTAATATTCTACACATTTTTGCTTAAATGTTTATTTTTCAACAAAAATTGTTTAATTTCAACAAAAGTTGTTAAATTTTCAACAAAAATTGTTGAATTGTTGCAAAAGTGGAATATTACGCAAAAGTTGGATTTTATTTTCAACAAATTTGACCTCGCAGTGATATTTTTCTAATTTTTCTAAGTGACAGGCGATGTGAAATGGCGTGTATGTGCAACTTCTGGGAAGAAAAATTAAAAAGTATGATAAACACTTTTATGTCCCAAAAACTCCCTGATGTCACTTTTCACGAAATAAAATGGAAAAAATGGATACTCGGGTTATCCTTACAGGACCTAAATTAATTTGGACACAATTCAGACCTAATTGAATCGCAAAATAAATATTTGTATTTAGGTTTAATACCAAGAAAATTATTAAAAAAAATTGTGAATAAAGATTAATTTGTTAATTGAATTTTAACCTTTTGTAATTTAATACAATATTAAACAGAGATTGTTGAATATTAAACTGTTTTTGTATTGTTGAATTTTAAACTTTTTTTTTTGCCTTAGATTAAACACGGATTGTGGAATTTTAAATATTTTTTGTTGGAAATTACACTTCGAGTTGTAATTTAACTTCATTTAATGAAGTACAACTGCTGCGCTCATTTAATGAAGTAAAATTTAACACAAAGTTCTTAGAGTGTACCTTTAGGAGAATAACAATGAAAAAAAAATGCTCCGCAGGTAAAATTTTTCTAAAAAAATTTTTCTCAGACAATAGTTTTCACCAATTTTTCGTTTTAAAGGATACGAGAACACTGTTGCTGCCCGAAGCGACTAACATTTCAAATTTCAAAGTTACCGCACCCTAAATTGGAAGAACTTTTTTTGGTTATTTTTTAGAAATCATACTAGGTAATATATAAAAATGAGTCGGTGTCTGTCTGTCTGTCTGTTCCGCTTTCACGCAAAAACGGCTGAAATTTGGCATGAGTGTCTGTGGTAGTTCTGGTTCCAACATAGGCATACGGAAAAGTAGTGCGAGGGGCGGGGGGAGTAAGGGGAGGGGGTAAAGTGATTTCGAAACTTAGCTCTTCCTCTATGTTACCCTTTCGCGGGGAAACTACCGAGCCGATTGGCCTGAAGTTTAGCTCCAACATAGACTTCAAAAATTGAAAAAAAACTTAACCCGGCAACAACGGGTATGCAAGCTAGTTTAACATAAAACTCTTATGTATGTATTATTTCCCTCAACTTTGAGATAAATTAATTATAATTGATTTATGTATCATTGTCAAAAAGAACCATAGTAACATAAATTTTTGTTCACAATAGTTTTTTTTAAATTTTCTACCCGGAATTTTCCAGTAAATAGGTCAAAGAGCTTAAAAAAGCTGTCTAAAAAGTTTGATTAGTAAATTTATTCAAATTTAATTCGTCGTCAGTTTTAGCTTATTTACACAGTATTCACGAGTGTAGGCCTAAAACATTAACCTTACGCTAATTAACTGAAGCGTTACGACAATTAACTGAACATTAAGACGAAAAAAATATTTAACACTTAATTATTCAAGATCTCTGTCAGGTTTAATTAAGAAACGTTGGACGTCAGAAATGGAAAAGGGAGACAATTTATTTAAAATGTACTAAAATTTATCCGATAAACATCGTTAACCTATTTAAATATCCAGTACACAATCAGAAAAATAGTATTTCGTAATCATAACAATAATATTGTCAATAGCAACTAATCGATATGTTGTGTGATTTTTTTTCTAGATTAGGGGCTTTATTTACATGGATGGGTATTGTCGTAGGTTTTTCTTGTTTGCATAGAGACGAACTATTTAAACTGCACTACATTTGAAGCAGTTTTATTATTCTCTAAAGTGGATTGTTTGCCTACGTGCATTTCATAGTGAATTAGTCGCGATCGTACGAAACGTGAAGGTTCACATGACATTTGTAAACCGCCTCTGGCACAATTTAGTCCATGTGCTTGAATTGCATATATTATGATAACATGCAAAACAATATTTTTTCCAAATGCCAGACCGCGCCTGGGATGCTGATAGTCTATTGACGAGTTTCAATAAGACAGTGGAACCTATAAAAGAGTGATTTTTTATACTCGACTTTAAGAGTTAGTTTAGTATTTAGAGGGACGGGCAGAAAAAGGGGTATATTTTATAAATTTTAGATTCCTGTTTGGGAGATTTGTTAGCCGACACTGGAACGCGCTTCCTGTTCGGTCGAATGGTCAGAAGTTATCATAAAAGGAGAACCAAAAGCGCTGGAGATCAATAAACACTGTGAAAATATGGAAGGTATCTGGAAAGGTGGCTCTCACTATACTCTATTGATTTTTTATTAAGAAGACCGATTTTTATAGAAAAGAACGAACGATTCTTAGGGACCATATCTTAATCTAGAACTGCTTTCCAAAATTTTCTATTTTGCAAAATATGACGAGGGTAGTTTTTTTAAAGATATCATTATCATATTTAACAAGAGAATTCATTTATTTGAAGTTTTCGGTCTAAAAATCGTTAAATTTCTGTAATTTTATGTTATTCGTAATTTTTCAATAAAACATAAAATAAAATATTTCCACCTTGAAATGAATATTAAGTGCTACCAGAGGTAAACATAAAGGGTCTTTCAACAAGGACATAACAATTTTGTATTTTAATAAAAACGCACCCTAAAACTTTTTTTATGATCTGGCAATGCTAAAACGTCAGTCAAGGTTTACATTTTTATCATGGTGAAGTTCACGAACGAGCAACGTTTGGAAATTATTAAAACTTACTATCGAAATTCTGAGTCCGATGAAATGATAATGAAAATGATGAAATGAAATGATGAATGAAATGATGGTTCGGTCGAATGGCCACCCCGCTCATGCGATTTAACGCCGTTGGATTTCTTTTTATGGGGTTATGTTAAGTCGTTATTTTATGCCAACAAGTCAACAACGTTAGAGGAGCTCAGGAACAATATCGAACGCAAAATTGCCAAAGTTCCGGCCGATATGTGTGGAAGAGTGGTGGAAAATTGGCTCCAAAGAATCAATCAGCAAACGTGCTCGCGGTGACCATATGAACGACATCGAATTTCATACTGAAATGTAACATTTCCACTACACCTGGAAAAAATTTCAGCCCGATATCTCAATTATTCTGTGTTTTATTTAAATACAAAATTGTTATGTCCTTATTGAAAGACACGATATAAATATATCCCATCACCATAACTAATAATAAAGAATACAGATAATAAACAAGAAGAGATGCTACTTTGTTGTGGCGTCGCTTCTTTCTCTGACAAAAAACAACAATCACTTGATTTAAATACTTTTCATTTAAATCAAACACAAACACCGTTGCGAAAATTTAGCAATTTTTTTTTCTTTATTCGATCCAATGTCAAAATGTAAGTGTTGCCAGATTATCTACGCATCAATCGTGTTGGAATATCCTGGAGATGTCGAAATTACTGCGACTCCAATTTGAAAGGGGCAGAAAAAAAAGTGTTTCCGGTGAATTTGAAATTAACCAGTTTCAACCTATCGAGGTGCGACTGTGAAAATGTGTTTCTATCCATTATACTTAACCCCGTGTTTCTAGTGGCATAATCGCAGTTAAATCGAATTGACTCAACAGCTGAACTAACATCGATCGACTGATATTCCAACCGCATTCTTTTCAAATATCGTCAGAATTCAATATCTTTCCACCCGCTAGATTTCACTTTCCATTTGACATCTGCCATATAAGATCGATATCATTCCTGTTTAAGTGTTCACTGAATGCTTGTATCAGGAATACCTCAAAAAGAAAATCAACGTGATTGTATATGAATTTTATCATTGAAAAATAATAGCAACTTCACAAATTAAAGCAAAGGCGTTACCTTCTGGAAAAATATTTTCCCCTTGCGGACTTACGCAATCAAACAAATAAACAATTAGATTTTATAATCTAATTATGAAAATAGAAACCAAACCTCCCAAAGATTGAGATTAATGTAGTTCGTCCCAGGGGAGTATAACATTTTATCAAAATTGTACCAAAACTTTTGAAAATAAATAAACACTTTTAAAGTGATAAACAATTTATAAATTGATGCCGGGAATTATTTTTAAAATTGATAGTGAATCATATTAAATTTATTGAATTTTTGTTATTTTTTAATAGACATCTGCCCAGATTTATTTCTCGTTGATTGTATAAATTTTTTTCATCTATAGTTTTTTTTTTTTGCGGTGATGATAACATTTTTGGAAGGTCGCGCATAATAATAAGATCTGGAGAACAGATGTTGCAGATGCTCGGCAACTGTTCATCGTTTGGAAGTGCTTTAAGTCAGAGCAGAAGTCAATGTTCTTTAAATATTTGCATATGAATGTCAATTATTATCAATTTAGTGTATAATCGATGGCTATCTCGAAACTGAACCTTTCAACAGGACCACCTTGAAAATATCATCAGCAAAAGTTTTATTAAAGTTTTTTGTAGCCATCATTCAGGTGTAAAAAACTATGTGGTTGACAAATTTATTCAATATTGGCTATTTATCAAAAATTGTGTGAACAGGATGAGGAAAAAATGGAAATTTCGGTTTTAATATTCTGGTCACGAGCTAACGTTAAAAGTGCACAAACCCAGGTGTTGCTAATTGCAGAGGCAACATTAATTTTGAGAAGATTTTTTTTATTATCATAAAACGTGTAACAAACGGTCTCCCATTTGCCAAAAAATTAAAACAATTTTTTTCAAATATTCATAATTCACTAACAATTTAATATCGAAATCCAGGGCAATCAAAATATTAGGTAAATATCGTGGAACAAAATTTGTGCAAACAAAAGGTAAATTCAAGACAAAACTATTTTCTTGAATATTTTGTTAGGTTCGAAATTTTTACCTATGGTTATTTCGAATTGAATTTCTGGTTGAGTTATTCGAAACGCAAACAAAATATTTTTCTCATTGTTTCATCAAAAGATAAAGGGAGACAATTGGCTTTTAATTGAAGACGAATTTTTGTATGCCTCGAATGAAATTGTCAGAAAGACTGATTCTACGAATTTTAATTTTTTTTTTCAGATATTTCAATGGCATCTTTTTTCTCAAAGTCAAACAAATAAAAAATCGTCTAAAATTTGTATTTTTTGTGGAGTTTTGCACTAAGAAAAGAGTGAGTTTTCGTTTACTTGAGAGTAACCCTCGCATCAAGCCTTTAGAGGGCCTAGGCGAATTTGAATTTGGAACACCTTTTCTCACACCTGTAGAAAGTTCGATATGCATTTCCTGCTACTAAAAATATGTAGGAAAACACTTGTCTTGTGGAGAAAAACCCCAAATTTCTACCCCTCAGTCCCGAATTTCCACCCCATTCGGTCAGGTATCTCTAATTATTTCTAATTGTATAAAATTATTGCTTTTAACACTAGAATGGAAACTATTTTGTTTTCAGAAAATTTCTTGAAGGAGAATTCCGGAAAACTGTAGGTAAAACTTTTTTTCCTAATCAGTTATTTTCTTAAAACCTTTTGTTTCTTTGATGGTAACTCCAATTATCTATTATTCAACTGAAGACACTAATATATCGAACATTTATGGAGCTATAAAATAAACATAACAAAAGCTATAATTGCCAATTTGGCAATTATTGAAAACCCGTATGGTGATATTCGTATCAAAATTCGAACAGTTGTACCAAAATTCCACTTTGAAGTCAAACTTTCCAATAAGATTTTTTAAAATTTATTCCAATCGGATTTTGATGTATGGGAGTTTTATGTAGAATCATATCCTAAATAACTTTTGTTCTTGGACTTTTTTGATAAGATACACCGTTTTTGAGATATTCACAAAAACCGTTTTCGTTCGTATGGGGGGTACCCCCCCTAATGGTCAATTTTTGCCCATTAACGAACTTAGCCTCGCATTTTACGAAAAACGGATCTGCGCAAAATTTCAAGTCTCTAGCTCAATCCGTGCGCCGCAATCCGCGCCACAGACAGACAGACAGACGGACAGACGGACAGACGGACAGACAGACGGACAGACGGACAGACGGACAGACGGACAGACAGACGGACAGACGGACAGACGGACAGACGGACAGACGGACAGACGGACAGACGGACAGACGGACAGACGGACAGACGGACAGACGGACAGACGGACAGACGGACAGACGGACAGACAGACGGACAGACAGACGGACGGACATGCAGAAATTAATTATTTTTATCATTCTAAACACACTGGTGTAATTCATTTTTATGTGTGATGACGGGATCTTGGCGTTAAAAACGGTAAGGCAAAGTTAATATACCCTTTGGTTTCACCATACGGGTATAAAAACTAACCTATAGTTGCTCACTGGATAAGAATTTCCTGGTTTTAAACCGAATGAGTCAATTTAGTACCATAACTTCTTAAACAGTAAAAACATATAATATGCAAAACATTGTCGACACCGGCTGGGGGTTGCTAAGCGCATTTTTTAATGAATTTCCGGCTAAGGTGTCCATAGTTTAAATGCTTTTGCCTGCGGATGTTTCACTTTATGTGTATTTTCAGAGATTTAGTGGCAGCTATTTAAAACATGAAAAAGCAGGAAAAAAGACGTCAGCCTTTAATTTAAATAATTGCGGTGTCAATTCGCCTGTGGCTCATATTTGTCAAATGTTTTTGTTCATATGAACATGGATTTCATGACGATTTCACGTTTTGTTTGGAAAATTTCCACCACTTTCAATCCGCCCATTCTTTGTCGAACGCAAAAGAAATATGGTCAGTCTACGAATAATACAACCTGACAATGATTGCAAAACCTTATAATCGATTTGACAACTTTTCGTCATGTTCAAATCATTAAAATTAATAGTGTTTAAAGCGGCCCCTAGACGTTCAATCTTACAGTCAATCATGCTGTCACAGCAAAAAGCTTATTTGCGCTAGACGCTCAATCATGCACGCAAGCATCAGATAATTCGAAATAGCCAAACCGACAGCACACAGCACAAATATCAATTTAACAATTTTGGTCGTTTTATTTTTCGCTTTTCGTCATCCACAACTCATTTCTTTGTCTATATAACTCGAAAAAGGATTCCCAAAAAACTTTGTCTTTAATATGCGACATTTTTTCGCTACTAAAATTACGCTGAAATGACGAATTGATTGACAGCTTCGCCATACACGTTCAAGCATGCTGTCATTTACAAAGCTCCCTTGAAAAATATCAAAATGATTTTGATATTGGCCAGCATGCTGGCAATCATGGAATTTAGTATGACAGCATCACCATACACGTTCAAAATGCTGTCACAGCATGCGATGATTGACTGCAAGATTGAACGCGTAGGGACCGCTTAAGGCTAAAATGACTTATGACGCTACCTCCATTCTGGAGATACTCAAGAATGTCATACAAAAAACATTATCGTCGTTACTCAATCAGGGTATTCACAGTCCTCTTTTAATTTTCGGTATTCGGTGTTTTCGGTAATATTAAAAGACTGAAAATATTCTGCTGTGAACATCCCACAGCACAGATTTGAGAACAGCGCTTTTATTGGATACGTGACCAAATCATGAACTGCGAATTTGATTGTAAAATATGTCACATAGCTTTAAATCCATGTTTGATGTATTCTTTTGAATTTCTATTGTGGCAACGGCTATCAAAATTGAAAAAATTTGCAGTCCGATGAGATAACCAGCGAGCAAATTTGACAACTAAAAACATTACTAGCGCTACTCGCGGTTGATTTTTGATACCGAATAATCGGGCCGGAAAACACGACTCAAGGCATGTCTACAATTACCGAATCCGGTAATTCATTTTTATATGAACCAAGTCACCGTCTCGGTAAAAATCTGTTAAATTTGACTGAATTACCGAGCGGTAAAATTACTCGCAATTTAAAAGAGGACTGTGAATACCCTGAATATTTTAAGAAATTCTAATATTAACAGCCACTTTTTTTCAAATACTATTTCGTGCAAGCTTTATATTTACGAATAAATTATGATTGTGCTGAAGAGGTTTGTTTTACTACATTTTAATAATTCCTTTGTGTTCATAGGGAAATATAGGTACATTTGCACTACGTTTCAAAACAATGACAAAATGGATTTTTTTTTAAATTAAATAGTCCATTCGTTGGCAATCTATAATTATAAATAATAATTAAAATAAATATTTCTATGACGCTAGTAGTACAGTAAATGTAAATATTAATTGATCAAATTTATGATGCTGTTGATCTTATCTGGTGGCGGCTGGCAATCATATTAAGATGATTGGTTAGCAATTACGGCATAAATGGCTTTCACTTGTGAACATTTTCATATGTAATCATTTATGAAGTACAACGAAGATAAGATATCTAATAGTAACGTGGTTTTGATATTGTTAACCATCCACACAGTTGTCAAGTACATAAAAGGGTTTGATAAGATACAAACAAGGTTGGATATCATAAATGTGAATGCTCTGATGTGGTTAATTTAATTTTTATCTATTTTATGAAAGAATAATAAATAAAAAATTTTTGTTTTGCAATTGTGAAGGATTTTTAAACTCTTTTAAGGTCAGAACGACTATGAGTTAAGTTATTATTGATTTTTTATTTTTGCTACACTTTAAAAGCTTGTTTTTTTAAATTATTTTTTTTCTTCTTATTTTCGATGTTATTCTCTAGGTTGGCTACAGGTACTGAGGAATTTTAATGTGGATTTTCCAGTGATTTTTTAGAACATAATGGATAAAATTAAGTACCGACGAGGATAAACTTTTAAATCTATGTCTGGTATTTAAATATACTCAATTTTGCTTACTTTTGGTATTTTTATTAAACCCACTCAAAAAAGATGTGGAGTTTCGGGTTTTTACACATTTAATTATAATATACTAGCTTGCATACCCGTCGTTGCCGGGTTAAGTGTTTTCAATTTTTTTTTTGATGGTCTATGTTGGAGCTAAACTTCAGGCCAATCGGCTCGGTAGTTTCCCCGCGAAAGGGTAACGTAGAGGAAGAGCTAAGTTTCGAGATCACTGTACCCCCTCCCCTTACTCCCCCACCTCTCGGTCTATTTTTTAATGGGTCTATGTTGGGGGTGTACCTCCGACGAATATCTATGCCAAATTTCAGGCCAATCGGTTCAGTAGTTTCCCCGCGAAAGCGTAACATAGCGAAAAACCAAGTTTCGAAATCACTTTACCCCGTACTCCCCCACCTACTTTTCCGTATACGTATGTTGGAACCAGAACTACCACAGACACTCATGCCAAATTTCAAGTCAATCGGTTCAGCCGTTTTTGCGTGAAAGAGGAACAGACAGACAGATAGAAGAAGATGAATGGACATCCTCATAACTTTTCCCTGACACGGATTTCCTACTGATTAGAAAGTTTTCACCTGCTCCCGTTCTCAAGTCGGTCTCCATATAGAATACAATACTTTCCTTCTATAGCTACGCAGAGGAATGTAATAATAATTTAATTTTAAATGTTCATTAAAGTTTCACTGAAGATATGAATAATTTTGCGTGAAGGCAAACTTGTGTCTATCAAAGATATCCTCCTCCAACGTTGGGTGTATTCCTCCGAAAAGAATTACAAATGGGTCTGCGTTGGATGACTGCGTGAAACACTTTCAATCAAAGTCAGAGGAACAACATGGTGTAGTTTTATTCCAAGGTAACGTCGATGTAGGTCTATTCGGATGATTACTGGTCAGGTAGTTTCGTTGACTTCAAGTTGCAGACCATTCATGGATTCGACACAAAGAGCTGCAACGGTTTCCAGAGAAATCACCATGGAATCGCCCCATTGAAGACTTGATAAAACATCCCGCGGCCTTGCCCAGTGGCTAATCGCGCCGCGCCGTCTTGGCTGCAGTGTGATCAGTTCCGAGAGATATCACTTGGAAATGTCATTCAATAATTGCATAAATTCATTCTTAAAGTGTGAAAAAAGTCTCGTATTTATTACAGCGAAGACATTTTCCTCCATAAAAAACTTGCCACCTCGTTGCTTAATCAATCTCTGTCGATATTGGATGCTGTTAATGCTATTTGGGCTGGGTTCACCTCAGATATCGCGGCACGGGTGGGTTTTGGCGGGGAAACCTTGCCTACCTGCATTTAAAATAAGATAGTGGCTTCAAAAGTCCAGTAAAAGAAAAATCCAGAGAGAAATTGTTAAAGGACAGCGCATACACATCTTTAGAGTTTAAATTAAGTCTCATTAATTTTGATGGGGTGCGGGTTACCTCAACCTGTACTCAACGTGTTAAGACTTATTGCCTTGATGTAGCCGAACAGGATAAACGAGTTTTCGCACAAATTGACATAAATAAATAAAATCAACTTCTTAAAAGCTTCTCGTTTCGATTGGACATCAATAAAAGACGTTTTTCAATTTTTCAACTTTGGATGAGCTAAATGGTGGTGACGCCTTATTCGTGTCCATTAGTCAATTTAATCAACTAAAAATTTTCTTGTTTTTTGATTTAAAAAAAAAAATCCCGGAAGAGTTTTTAGCACTTGTACAACAGACACTGCAGCTAATTGGTATATTGTAGAAAAAATATGTTTAATTTTCAGATAAAACGAAAAACTTATATGATATAGAGTTATTGTGAGAAACGTTTTAATTACCACTTGATATGATTTTTATGAGGTTATTCAAGTCATAAAATAATTAACACGATTTATGTTCGTTTTGGGTTTAGATTTTACTTTGTTATACGTATTACGAGATTGTCTTATGTTAGCATTTCTGTTAATATTGAATATTTACGCGATAATTATTGGAATAAGAAACTGATCTGACTTCTTGTTTGAAAATTTTAAAACACAATCTGTATAATAACGTTACTGCATGGGAAGTTGAAATTTTTAAGTCGAAAGAATTGGTGAAAATCAGAATTGTACTGAATGAACAAAAAGAAGAAAAAAAGTAGGTCTTTCAAGATACTTCTGGATCACAAAATACCCCGGATCAGAAGGTAATCCCGGACAACTGGGACATGTAGCCAAATTTTGTAATTCGTTCGTTTGAGTAGTATTTTAAAGTATTATCTGTTGGTATTCTTTTCAGATATTGTGTCAACAGTTCAAAGAAACAGAATTGTATTTTTTACTTCCCCCTACCCTACTTAAAAGGGGGTCACCATCCCCTACCCTACTTGAAAAATACACATACGTTACTGGAAAAACAAATAAATCGCTAAAGTATAGTTTTTCGCATTCTGGAGTCACTTTTATATTTTGGAGCCATTGAACCCTCAACCCCCACCCACTAAAATGAACATTTTCAAATGATGCAAATGGTCAACATTATATTGTTTCAATCATTTGGCTTATTATGAATTCAGTTTTTAATTAAATAATAATAAAAAAGTCTATCTTATTTTAATTTTCGAAGAAAAGTATTGTATTCATGACCGAGATCGGCTCGAGAACGGGGACACATAGAAACATCCTGATCAGTACGAAATCCGTTTCATGCAAAATTATGAAGATTTCTGTACATCTGTCTGTCGGTCTGTCCATTATACGTATCTTAAATAACGCGAGAACGCATTGACCTAGCGCTTTGAAATTTTTTGTGAATAAGTTTTACCAAAATCGTAGTTTTCTATCAACTTTTGGAAAAGTAACGGTAGCCATATAACTTTTTGGAAAAAACACCGTTTTTGAAAATTTCTCGAAACCTATCTACATTTTCTGATTTAGCGATTTTTCGTATCTCTAACGGTTCTCAAGATATTTGAAAAAAATTCAGGTCCCCGATTATCGAATTCGCACCGGATTATTCAAATCCGATCCGCCTCTCTTTTTCAAATCCGATCCGCGTCGGAGTGGGCTATTATGAAACATGAAGAGTTCGAAATTTTTGAAAAAAATGAAATTGTAAATTTCTGGTTTTTGATATTAAAATATGTCCTGCGGAAAAAATTTTCCTTTCAAAATCAACTACTCCCTAAAATCGAATGCTAATTTAATTGATTTTTTTTCGACGATCCATAATAATACAAACGCATTGTGTAGGGTAGGAGCGCGCATGTTGAATTATCGGGCATGTTGAATTATTGCCAAATTTAAAAAAACTGTCCAGTCATTTTTTTTGAAATTTTAGTATATTGGTAGTATTAATATCCTCTACTTGCCATAAAATTTTGACAGCGATACCTTATTTATATCGTAAGTGACAGGAATATGTGTGTTTTTGGCTCTAAAAGTAAATATTAGACTATACAGTGATTTACCCATTTCTCATACAAATTTTTGTCAATCTGGAAATTTTTTGTATTAAAAGTGTTGTGCAACACCTCTAGAATAAAAAAAACCTCGTGGGACATTCAAATTTATTGCTTTTGTGATTTTTCTAAGAGAAAATATCAAAAAAGTGGATTGCGGGTAAGTTGAATAACGGCTTGGCGGGCAAGTTGAATCATTTTTTTCTTACGTATTTTTGCAAAATCAATGCAGTCAAGTACCAAGATATATTAGAAAATCAGTTACTGCCTTCAATCCCCAATCTTCAATCTCCCGAAGGAGAAGTTATATTCCAACAAGACAGCTCCGCTTGTCATACTGCGAAAACCACTATATCACGGGTACAAACAAAAGAAATTCCTTTGATGAAATGACCCCCAAACAGCCCGAATCTTAATCCAATTGAAGCTATGTGGGGCAAAATGAAGAAGAAATTGAAAACATATCGCGTTCGCACAATTTCAACTTCAGGACTGTATTGTAAAGATTTGGAACTATTTCACAACAGAGGATTGTGAAAAATTGGTAGATACAATGCCAAAAAGAGTTAATGATGTAATTAAAAATAGGGGAGATGTCACCAAATGGTAAAAATAGATCATAGACTAACTATTTTGCAGCGATTCCGGAGTAGACTAATTGTTTTGCCACCATCGTTTCATCTTTGTAATGGTATAATTAGTCTAAATAAATGAATTATCATTACTCTTTCTTTCTAAAAATAAACTGTAAGATACATAGTTTTTCAAAATATAAAGAATTTATAACACATTTAAGAATTTGCTTAATTTATGGGGTGTGCAACTGAGAAAACCATTCGTTTGAGTAAGTAGGCCAACTATTCTGCTATTGGGTAGTATATTAAATATTTTTTGCTTAATAAAATACTTTATTTCATTCTTTTTTTTCTTAAGAAATAACGTTTTTTCATTCTTAAGTATGAAAACTTACAATTATTCAACTTACCCGCACCACTTGCAAATCGGCGGGCATGTTGAATCACCCTTTAAATTGAGCTGGAGGGCAGTTAATAAAACATTTAAAAAAATTTTCTTCTATGAAATGTAGTCAAGGAATGCCTCTATTGAATGGCTTAACCATTGGAGCGATATGTGACTTTATGTGCGCGCTACAACCTAAATTCTAAAAAGTAATTCAGCAAGCCCGGTCCTACCCTACTTATTTACTATAAACCAAAAATAGTTCCAAGTAAAGCGAATAACTAAATTGTTCAAAAAATGTGATGTAAAATTTCTCACAAAGCATTTCTATACATGTAAGAAGAATTCTTCCATTACTTAGAAACCTCAAAGTTTTTTACCATTTTCCATCGAAACTGGTCAGTGTCGGGGGGCAAGAACACTAAAATTGCAAGAACACTAAATTAGCAAAATTTCTAAAATTGCATTTAAAGGAACTTATGGTAATTGGGAAACCTTTATAAGTAGGATCTGTGGGACAGTCCTTTTGGGAGATCCCATTTATCCAGGTTCGACTGTATAGCCATTTTAATTTCAAAATAAAATCTTGATTTAGATATTGATTTGTTAAAATCAATAAAAATGAACCTTTTCACATTTTTTTGTTACAAATTATAAACATATAAATTCATTATTACTTTCTTCTACGGAGTATAATAAAGTATTCATGAAAAATTTCGACCTCTTAATTTTGCCTAAAAAACATTTCCCGATCACTCCTGAGTCGATTGGAGTCATATTAAAAAAATGTCTTTCTGTCTGTCAGTCTGTCAGTCTGTCTGTCAGTCTGTCAGTCTGTCTGTCAGTCTGTGTACAAGATTTCTCAAAAACTAATAGAGCTAGCGCCATGAAATTTTATAGGCATGTTGGGTCCTGAAATGGGACGATCCTATCAACTTTTAATGGAAATCCGTTAACCGGAAGTATCCAAAATGGCAGTTTTTCAAAAATCGCAATTTCGTTTTTCTCGATTTACTCCCAAACTACGCGTTTTTTAGTGGCCTTAAGTATGACAAAACTTGGAGAAAATAAAATTTCCCACACTTTTGTCTTTAGCTATAACTCGATATCTCCACCGGTTATAGAGATAAACCGTTATTTCCAAAAAAACAGTTTTTTGCGATTATCTCGAAAACTAACAGGTTTTTGCTGACTGAATGAATGAAGTGAATTAATGAGAATGGAATTTTGCACAATTTTGTTTTTTACCGTTATCCGTTATCTTTTACCGTTATTGAGATATTTTCATTAATATGTAAAAAATCATATTTTTGCGAATAATTTGCAAACTAACGGTTTTTCGACAAATCAGTTAAAAGAATAATTAAAGATGTTAACATTTTCTACATTTTTGCCATTTACCGTAAATTGATATCTTTTACCGTTCTCAAGTTATCTCAAATTTTGTACGTTTTTGATATTTTTGAATAAACCAAGAATTTATTGGGAGGTCGTCTTAGGTTGACAACGCGACAGGGCTCTAGCGTAAATTGCGCAGGGTCGTAGATTTTGTAGAAGAAAGTTTTGTGTTGACCACAACTGATATTTTCAACAAGTTTTTCTGTTACGAAAAGTTATTTTTTTTACAATTTTTCACTTTAAGTTGACTTTGAAAAAGCTATTACTTTTAATTAATTGAAACTGTAAGAGCACCATCTGCTGGATTCAAAATTAAATGTAAATTTGGTTCAGGATATAAAACTTTTATAGTTTTGCAAATTTGCATTTTCTGAGTAGCTGGCACTAAATTTTTAAATTATACCTCACAGTTCTATTTTGTTAAAATTTAAAGATAGATTTGATGAAAGATGTAAAATTAAATGCATTTTATGTGTCTTTAAATTGCATGTTGTTCAGACAAAAAAGCTTGGAAAGTAATTTAAATTTAAGAATAGTCGCAATTGTATAAATTCGAAATGTATGTTTTTCAAAAGTTAATTAAATAAACATTACAAAACAAATAAATAAAGAACAAATCAAGTAAATTTAAAAAAAAACCAATTTTGTTGGTTTGAGAACTAAATAAAAATATCTGAAGTGGCGTTGAAACTAAATGAAAATCAATAAAAAGGTATCAAAAAAATACTTTCGTATACTGTTATCCTTCTTAGGTGAAGTTGAGAAAACTGTTAAATTCGGAAATACTTAAATAAATAATTTCTGCTCCTGAAATATTGTTCTTGGGATCTTCGCTATTTTTATCTGACTTACCGATTCCATGGTTTAACTGTCCAACTAATGGGCTGTATTTTGATTAACACTATTTTAAGAAATTTGAGATTCGATCGAAATATTTAAATTTCTCACCTTCTTTTGTCAACTGCTGAAATAAAAATGTCGCTCTGTCTTTTATAAACTTACCTTATATGTCATAAATTAACTGATTAGCCAACAATTAAGATAATCGGTGCTGGTAATTCTGCTATTTAGACTCTCAAACGTAAAAGTATAAATCAGAAGATTTTTTTCTTGTTATAGTGGCAATCAAAATAAATCCTACACATCATAGTGTAACATAGGTATCACTATCACCTATAAGAAAGTTTTTTTCATACAATTTTTTTTATCATTCAAATTTTAACTAAATTATAAGCCGGAGAGGAGACCCTTAATACTATGGGTATTCATGATTCCTCGGAAGTGCATCAATTCTATTACCTCGGAAATGAACTGTCAAAGTATGTATGGAAAATCTTATGGAAAAACAATTTATGGTTATAATTATTATTAATAATAATTTCGTAATTATTGCAAGTTCGCTCAAAAGGTTAAAAAAAACACTAGTTTTAAAGAACGATGCACGATTTTGCCCCCCTAAACTAACTTTTGAATCAGTGTAGTTTTCACTTTGGTTGAGTACTTTTTGGAAAGGGCACAGTCTCTAGTTTTGTCCATATATGGCGTCAAGAGCCACCGGATTGCAGGGGGATGGTGAGGGGTTAACGAACTTTCTCGTGATTTTTCACAGAAATCATGGCATAAATGGAAGTTGTGAAAAATTACGAGAAAGTTCGTTAACCCCTCACCATCCCCCTGCAATCCGGTGGCTCTTGACGCCATATATGGATAAAACTAGAGACTGTGCCCTTTCCAAAAAGTCTTCAACCAAAGTGAAAACTACACGAGTTCAAAAGTTAACCCAGGGGCATGAAAAACGCTATTTCTTGCATGGGTCTTTTACGTTTTTCCATATACAGGGTGGGCCAGAATAGACGCAGGGGTTTGAAGTCTTTATAACTTTTTTTTTATTTTTATTTTTTTAATTTTGTTTCAGCATTTTGTTAAGAAGACTTGGGCAATTTAAAATGGACCTGTACACAATAGAACAACGAACCGGTGGGCGGTGGGCTCAATGGCTCTTTTACGGGACATGTTTGGCGGATGCATTATTTCGAAAAGAAGCGATTTCAATTGGCCTCCGCGTTCACCTGATCTAACGACTCCAGATTGTTTCCTTTTGGGATATTTGAAAGAAAAGGTGTACGTGAACAAGCCAACAACCATCAGCCAATTGAAAACCAACATTCGCAGTAAAATCGAGGCCATAACACGAAAGGTTATGGAAAATGTCTTGGAAAGAGCACGGATCTGCGAAGCAGAAAATGGCCACCATTTGCGGGATATAATTTTCCATGTTTAGACCAAAAATATTCCCCATCAATGAACTACATGTATTTAAAAAAAAAATTATAGGTTTCGCTAAAATAAAAAATTTATAAAGAATTCAAACCCCCGCGTCTTTTCTGGCCCACCCTGTATCTTCTATGTTTTAGGCGCTAGAATTTTTAAATTCTTACAAATTAGTTCTAAAATCTTTTTAGGGACGAAAAACCGTCAGAATCGGATTTAGCAGCCTCAGAAACCTCCAGATCAGACTTTTCCCGCAAAATTTAAGGAAAAGCACAATTACGTTATCCTGACATATATTTAAAAGGACGAAGTAGTGAAAATTTGTATTGCTATCGGAGTTACATATGTGTGCAAAATTTCAAGTCAATCGGATGAGTGGAGTGGATCACAATTAAATTTCAAGATTTGATCCTTGGCAGGCAAACAGACAGATACGAATATAAGCTAATTAAAAGTTTTGAAAAAGCGAACAACCTTGTAGCCGAGACTATGATTTGTCTACGTTCGGGTAGAGTGTGGTGGCACTATAAAAAAATCTTAAATGTTGGTAAGAAAGTAATTTCTAAAGCATATACAAAATACTTAAACCCTGAAGCAACGAGCTCATATTCTAACTCTTCTTCGAATTTGTGATGCGGGTGAGGAATTTCTTTCCCAAAAAAAAAAAAAAAAATAAATTTCTAACAAATATAAACACAAGATAGTATTCTTGTGAGACCTAAAAGAGTTGAGCATAATATTTATATTAATCATAAACCGAAAGGTGATAAACTTAAATGCTGACCTACTCGCATAGAATTCATTGATTATACCCGTATGGTGAAACCAAAGGGTATATTAACTTTGCCTTACCGTTTGTAACGCCAAGATCCCGCCATCGCACAAAAAAATGAATTACACCAGTGTGTTTAGAATGATAAAAAAAGTTGAATTTAGCATGTCCGTCCGTCTGTCTGTCTGTCCGTCCGTCTGTCTGTCTGTCCGTCCGTCTGTCTGTCTGTCTGTCCGTCTGTCTGTGGCGCGGATTGCGGGCGCACGGATTGAGCTAGAGACTTGAAATTTTGCACAGATCCGTTTTTCGTAAAATGTGAGGCTAAGTTCGTTAATGGGCAAAAATGGACCATTAGGGGGGGTACCCCCCATACGAACGAAATCGTTTTTTGTGAATATCTCGAAAACGGTGCATCTTATCAAAAAGGTGCAAGAACAAAAGTTATTTAGGATATGATTCTACATAAAACTCCCATACATCAAAATCCGATTGGAATAAATTTTAAAAAATCTTATTGGAAAGTTTGACTTCAAAGTGGAATTTTGATACAACTGTTCGCTGTTCACTTAAATCACCATACGGGTTTTCAATAATTGCCAGATTGGCAATTATAGCTTTTGTTATGTTTCGCTTTGTAGATGAGCGAATACACGTTAATGATTTATTTTCGGGTAATTTCTTTTGCAAATAGCCTTCTACCGAGAACGTTATCAGTTTTTTTTGCATTATTTTATAAACAAATAACTAATGAATTTGCTTGGTAACGGATAATCGGACCACATGGTTGGAATACCTATTCTAGACGGTTACACTATTAGAATGTTTAGTAGTTTGCAATAACCTAGGTCAGGGTTTCTTACAATTTTGATAACAATTGGAAATTCAATTTATATAGCAAAAAATATTGATCGAATGTTTACTATTTTTTGTTCTATTTTGTGGTGATAATCATTTGTCAATATTTGAACTTGCCAAATTAAATCTGGCGGGTAAAGTTCTCTGAGGTGATTTAAAAAAAATGCGTTTTGCAATAGCATAAATTTGTTTTACACTTTGTAATGAAATTGAAATTAAATTGGTATGAAGAAATTTAGTCATTTTTTTTATATCATGTTTAAATTCAAAAAATTGTAAAAAAATAGAAAATAACCTAAAAATAACGATCTTGTTATTTTCTGGTTCTTAATACAGCGTAGCGATAAAAAGAAATCTCATGTCGAGGTCAAGTTTATCAAAAGAAAGTGGTTCGCCGTAGGAGACTAACAGAGGGTCACATCAATTATTTTAAAAGAAAAAAAATTACTGATCTTCATCGTCATCAGTTTGACGTTGATAGATCGCTTATCAAGGGAAGTGATTTTTTGCATTTATTTTAATACTAATCTGAAAATAGAATTCTTGGTAAAATGTAATTTTTTGTAACGTATTTCTTTGCTTTCTCTGCGTTATTTTTATTCATATTTTTACGTTTTAAAATAATGTCTTTGTTCCTTCACATCAGAGTAAATGCCCCCGTTGTTATCATCAATAGAATCGCATGGTTTTCATGCTTTGACGTATGCGTATGTCACAATCGGGCGATCGTTAGTTTGATTTTAACTGTCAGCTGATGATTATAATTGCCTTGTTCTAAAAAGATTTGCATAAGACGGAATTCTGCTGACAATAGAGTATGTTATAAAATACTGTTTCCGTTCAAATAGATTTTAAATTGGCCTAGGCAGAATTATAGATAAAAGTGCAACAAATGAATGACACGCGATCATCAGTAGCAATTCTTTTTCATTATTGCACTACATCACGAGTTTATTTTGAAAGCAAAGCAAAAAATAAAGGAATTACATTTAACTGATTTGTCAATGGAGAGTGATGTGAGATTATTACAATAAAACACGTGATCTGGTGTTACAAAAAAATGTGGTTAGAATATGATTTTACATAATCGCTCCTTACATCTAAATCCAATTGGACTACTTGTAGCCAACATTTATTTATTTATTCTTCTGCAACAGATACAAAGATCAAAAAATACAGATTCATATAAAAATCAACGGAAATAAATGATTTAGAATAAATTTAATTAGGTTTTTAATTGGTCTTTGGTAATATTAAAATCGACAAGATCAAACTTCTCATTGAATAATAGACACATCACACTCATAGGCTCATGAAAACCATAATTAGTCTGATGGGGCTGAAGATAAAAAAATTTAGAATTGCGAGTGACATTTGTATTTATATTTAAGGAATTTAATAAAAAAGGAGAAAAACATTACCTGATAAAAGGTCAAACACGAATAAAACACGCAGTAATCTCCTCTAATGCTCAAAGTCGACAAATTAATGAGCATTAGCCGATCAGCATAAGGTGGAAGAAGCATATTATCTTCCCAGGACAGCTTTCTTAACGCAAATCTTCAAAACTTCCGCTTAACATTTTCAATCCGTGCAAAGTGGCACTCATAATAAGGTGACCATACACAACATGCATATTCTACAACAGGGCGAACAAGGGAACGAAAAAGCACCTTAAGCCCAAAATACAATTGGCCCAACACAACATTTACGCCGACATTTCAGATTTTAAACTCATGGGACTCTATGCTTCTAAATAAAATCAATCCGACCAACTTTGTAGCCGTAAAAAGTTTAATCGAATTTAACTTTTGTCGGCCAGCTCGCATACAATATTTAATGGTTGATGCAAAATAAAATCTTATGGGGATGTCATAAAATCTAAATTCGTCATTTAAAGCAAGTATTAGGAAATATAGTTCTTAGATTTTATGATAATTGGGTACAAAAAATGTTATATGTAGCTCACTGACTGTCAAAATTCAAATGAAAGAAATACAGAATATTCAAGACCAAGGATTGAAAAAAATTAATTTCGAAGAACAATTAATTGAGTGCGTGCGCAAATGAAAAGTTTTATCTGTGAAAAGCAAGTTACATTTAGAACAACAAAGTGTGCGCAATTGTATATGGAGGGCGACATTGTCGCCGTAATCTGCTGTCGTAAATGTTGTGTTGGGCCAATTGTATTTTGGCCTTTAAGAACATAAGGATCCTATAATATAATACGAGGAACGTCTGTCTGTCTGTCTGTCTGTCTGTCTGTCTGTCTGTCTGTCTGTCTGTCTGCACAAACGATCTCGAAAACCCGCCTAAGGATTTTCACGAAACTTGGGGGTTAGGGATTTTCGGGGACAAGAAATCGATCTAGATAGGTCTAGATATACTCCTCGCCTGTTATCTTCGAATTGGGTGGTCCGATTTTAATGAAACTTTACAGTATTACTGAGGGGGCTGAGGGCTTTCGATTTTTCCCACCACAAACCTGACTTTTCCCTCCCCTCGATATCCCTCGCCTGGTATCTTCGAATTGGGTGGTCCGATCTTAATGAAACTTTACAGTATTACTAAGCGGGCTAGGGGCTTTAGATTTTTCCACTACAAACCTGACTTTTCCCTCCCCTCGATAACCCTCACCTGGTGTCTCAAAACAACGTTTCAAAAATCGGTGACAGCGATTACTCAATGACCACTCAACCGATTTCTATGAAATTTTGTTATCGCGCGTTAATTTTAGTTCTAGCTTTCTAGGTCGGGAATTTAAAAACTCTGGAAAAGCTCTGTAAAGATAATGTGAACTTAGTTTTTCCCCAAAAATCAGCAAAAGTAGAATTTTGAGGTCGCCGAGCATGGCTCGGTCTTCCTGGTAATCAACAAAATCAGCCGAAAAACGTTTCGTTTTCATAGAGGCACAATGAAATTATAATGGAGATTAAAAGTCAATTTTTCATCAAAAATGACTCCTGAATCTTTAAAGGATTCAGTTCGATACAAGAGAAGATTTTTAACGTGGTACGTAAAAACAACAGGACATCTTATTATAAAAAATGAAACTATATTACATTTATTAAGCTTAAGATGTAAACTATTCGCTTTACACCAATTCCATAAACAATCAAGATCATTCTGTAGGTCAAAACAATCTTGAAGCTTGTTAATGCATTTGAAAATTTTCATATCATCGGCAAATAGAAGAACTGTAGAATGACGCAATATATTAACAATGTCGATTATAAATAATAGAAACAAAAGAGGACCAAGATGACTACCTTGAGGCACACCTGAAAATACATTTATTTTTTCGAAATAACATTTTCACTTTTAACAATTTGGACGCGATTTGATAGATAACTCTTAAGCCAATTGCAGAGTAACGGTTTAAAGCCACCATATAGAGTATTTAACGATTGGGCCCTGGCAATTGTAGCTTTTCTGATGTTTGAATACGAGTTTTGGATTTAAAAAAAAATGTTTTCCAAAAACAAACTTTTTTTAGAAATAAAAAAAGACATTCTAAATACAATATTTGCACGAAAAATTGCGGAGTTTTAAACATTTTCTGAATATAATGATTTTTTCGGTTATCAAATACAAAAGCACGGATACACAAGATATGGTTTTAAATATTTTAATATTGAACCGGCAGAAAGATGCTTAAAAGGGCTGCTTTTCCCAACGAGAGTTTTTTAAAAAAAATTTGATACTTGAAAATATGCAATTTCAGAGATTAACGTAAATTAAAGACACTCCTACCTAATTTCATTACGTGCAGGTATCTCTATATATATTTATTTTAACGGTATCTGACCCGTTTGACGTCTATGTACTTTTGTACACGGGTAAATTATCCATTTAAAAAGATTATCACTAATGGCATTATGTATGACGTATTAAGCTTTTCCAAGCAAATAAACTTAAAAAAGCTTTGTCGTAATTATCCAATCTCTAACATCTTCTTATTAAGTTTTTTTTATCATAAGATGCTGCCGTCCGAATTTCTTGGTGTTTTTTCCAGCTAATTAGCTGAAGACTTTGCTTAGACTTTGTTGATAAAAACATAACCAGACAAAATATTTAGCTCGCGTTTCAATTACACCAGGTAAATATTTTTTACATTTTCATTTTGGAAAAAATAGTATGACAAATGGCGATTTCCAATATTTTGATTGACGCACAAATTCAATTTTTGTTTACGAAAATTGAATAGGGAAATTTCTTTGAGCAAGATAATTAACCTTAATCCAAATTTTCATCAGGTGATTATTTGATGCTAACTGTTACTAATCTTGGCTAGTTTCCTTCTGTTTTGTTCGGAATTAATTCGAAACCACGCAAATGCGTATCGACGTCAACATTTCAATTAAATAAAATGACGATATTAAAAATATCACAATTGAATTAAATTTTATGCAATGTATATGATAAATATGATTAGGCTTTAAATGAGTTTAATTGATTTCGATAGAAACTTGACGAATTCATTTGGGGTGTCGGCGGGCATATGTAGCGAAATTTTATCACTCAAAGCTGAGTGATTCAGTGACATTCCAGAAGTGATTTCTCGCCTCGTGACGTCATTGAAAATTCTTCTGTCGAATAAATTGAACAAGCGGATGCTGGATAATTTGAAATGCTTTCTTTTTTCTCACTTTCAAAGATTCCACTCTGAATGTCACTTTGTTTTTCCAGTTGAATTTCAATTTTACAGCAAGTATAAATTGAGTGAATAAAACAATTTGAATGACCGACGCGACACACCACCCGGACATGTGATAAATGAGAAATGAGAGGACATGTGAGAAATTCATACCGCCCACTCGAAGACCGACTAATGGACAATCTTTTGTTAGAACTTGAAGAAGTCATTTGGCCAGTATGCATCATCACTATACTATAACTATTAATGTTAGTTAACAATTCGTATATAAAGAAGACATTTCCATCCACGATCGTACAAATAAAGTATTCCAATATAATAATCTGGTGATTAAATCCATAAATATACCCTCACCATCGATTAAATTACCCTGTGATAAAATAGTGCCAAAGAGACTTAAAAGTATCGGTCGTAACAATAAATTACTGCTTAGAAAATCGTCTTGAGCAGTTCATTGTAATGCAAAACAGTCAAAATACGAATATTGACAATTTACGCCAACACTGGCCATGTAAGGCTTGTGAGGGGCAATTTTTCAACGCATCAAATAAACATACGTCAATCAATATTGTTACAGGAGTTGGTGGAATTTACATGCATATCAATTGTTAGTATTTTATTTGTTGATGTTCTTCCTTATACCCATCACCCGACGAATCTTAAGAGAATTTTGTTCTTGCGTTGACGTCAGTAGAATTTTTTACCTGTATTTTTTAACTGACTGCAGTTTCTTAAATATGTTTTTTCATGGATATATGCCTTTAAACAATAATACCATGGAATTTGCGTCGGAGTTTTATGTAAATGGTGTTTTTCAACTTTTTTATGATTAGTTGCTTAACTTTTAAGTTAATGGCATTTGTGTCATTTAACTGGGTTTGTAGTTTTCTCTGGTAACGTCTTCCGCTTTAAATTCATTTTCTAATGTTCGTTTTGACATTGAATTTTTAGACAAGCTGGCGTCAAAATGAAGAATTCAGTAATGTCGTAATTTAAGTGCCAGGAATCAAAATAAATCGAAACTTCTTAATCAATTTCCTTACGCGGAGAAAAATGATAGGACAGATTCCTACGCTTTTTGTAACGATTCCGAAAAAATTGGGAATTATTATCTAAAATTTTAGGACAATTTCCTATCTTTTGGTATGAATTACCCTATTTTTAAGACTCATTATAAAAAATCTTACAGTCTCGTATATTACAATTTTTGTAAGAATAATTTCTTTCTGTGTAGGGCTGACCGGGGCTAGTTGGCTATAGGGGTAAGTAGACTCATTGCGGTTAAGTCAACAACGGTTGAAAACAAACCTGCGTGAATTGGACTGTTTATTCAGTCGACTGACAGCTATCAGTGAACCAATGTCGTTAGACCACAGTGCTCTTGGAACGAACTGTGAGGGGAAAAACGAAATTTCAAGCGTGTGAGTAATTTTTTTTCTTGTTAATTAAATTGTTTTGTAGCTTACACTTTCATTCGATTGAACTCGTCAGTGATTTCAAGTGAAAATTTATGTATGAGTTAACAAGTTAGTGAATCATTTTCTGACCTGTACTTTTTCATTTTTTTTCACGAGTGTGTTAAAAATAAAATTACGGCTTGTTGATAGTTGACTCACAGTATACTGGGGTTAAATGACTTGTGAGTCATCCAACCCCATGTTTAATTTTTATTTTGCCCCTCTTATAAATATGTCTGCTAATCACCCGTTTTTACAGTAAAAGCCATGAGGACCTACAAACGAAAAACCGAAAAGTCTAAAACATCAAAAGAATTAATGCAAAATACCTGCAAAGAAGTAATTCATGATGCAAAGAGTATTCGAAGCACGGCGTCCAAATACAATATAGCTTATAAAACTATACAACGATATGTTTGTAAAATAAAAAAAGAATTTCACCTGCAGTAAAACTAAACCGTGTCGGGTATTACAACAACAGAAGAATTTTCACCGATGACGAAGAAGGTATTTTGGCGGGTTACATAAAAAGGGCAGCTGACATTTACTACGGACTGACACCGTATGAAGTGAAAAAAACTGGCATTTCAATTTGCTGAAGCCAACAAGAAACAAATTCCAGAATCTTGGATGAAAATTGCTGGACCTGACTGGTTAGGAAATTTTTTAAAGAGAAATTCAACGTTATCTATTAGATCACCCCAAGCCACCAGTCTGTCTCGTGCTATATCCTTCAATAAACATAACGTTGAATAATTTTTTACAAATTTGAAAAAGGTGTACGATCACTTGAATCTGAGCCCCGGTGATATTACCTATATTTTTTTGTTAAATAATTTTATTTTTTTAATTTTATTTATGTTAATTTGAAATGTTATTAATTTTTTAAAGAATATATTTTTTCAGAATTATTATAGTTTTTTAATATGTTCCAACACATTTTCCCCATAAAGAGTATAGAGTCAAATAACCCCGTTCACAGAGTCAACAAACCCCAGACACGGGGTTAGTCGACTCATCGAACAACTTTTTTTAAAATGAAAAAAAATATTTGAAACACTTATAATTAGTCAAAATAAAAGATTGACTAAGAAATACAATTGAATAAACCAACCAAAAACGTCTTTACTACACCTGAAACAATTACAGTAAAACTTTTATAAAGTAGATTATAAAAAGTGGGTCTACTAGCCCTGGTCTACCCTACAGAAAGAAAAATGGAATGAGAGCAATTCCTATAAAAATTGAAAATATGGATAATTGAAATTTTATGAAGAACTCTGTTAAACATCGAAAATATAAACGGTTCTTTGGGATCAGAGCTTTTTTAAATCTTTTCATGCCCGATGTTGCTTATAAAGCAAGTTTTTCTAACCGTTTTTCATACGAAAGTGAACATTTTAGATTTTGCATGGAGCCTCTTTAGGACTAAAGAACAACTAGAATCCGACCGAATAATCGAATCGGCCAAAATTGAGCCAGAGTCCAAGGCAAGTAAGCTGTTAGATTTCAACGCAAAAAAGCAGATTTTTTAATGTTTCTAAATATTTCTTTGAACGACAAAAACATTACTTTAGTAGAACCGCAATTGATTCTGCCTTACTGTAAACATTCATCTCAGCTTTTATGCAAACCTTCAACTTCGGCTAAAAACTTAGGGAATTATTCCTATAATTTTGGGAATATTTCCTATTTTTTTTTTTGGCATGAATTCCGTTTTGTTTGGGAGTTATTACCAAAAAATTTCCATTGTCTCTTTCATTTCTATTTTTTGTAGGAATCTGTCCTATTATTTCTCTCCGTGTAGGGAAACCCGGGGCTAGTATTAACAGGGCTAAGTATTAACAAGCCTATTCCCGCCGAAATATACGAGCCACAATCTCGAAATTTGGTTTTTGTCCCCCACGCGATACGGCTCATCAGTTATAAACTGTTCATTGCCAGTGAGGGTTAAACAAAGATACCGAATTTTAGCTGGTAAACGAACTTTTTATGGTTTGCAATATTTTGATTTCTGTCTTACTTTTGTATATTATTGAATATAACTTTATCGATAATGTAAGTTAATGAAGCTATAATTAATAATGTCCTTTGGTTTTATTGCAATACTTAACTATATTTTTGGAATGATTAACAATTCAAAAAAAGTAGTGTCGGGGCTAAAATTAACAAACCCATGGGGCAAGTATTAACACATGTTAATTCATACTGACGATGACAACATAGTGTACGAATTCTCATACTATGTTTTTATATATACAAATTATGTACAAAAAAGCTTCGCTGAAACCTTTTTTTATATAATAATAATTGTTTTTGTTTCTTAAAAAGACTTAATTTTTTTGTTCCTTGAAAAGGATATTTATTTGGTTCATTTTATTAGTTTTTGTGATAATTAATATATTTGAATTTTAAAGGATATTTATTTTGTTTATTTTATAATTTTTGCGAAAAAAAATTCTTTTCGTTTTATTATTTCCATGTTAAAACTTATGTTAATACTTACCCCATCGTTGTTAAAACTAACCCCGGTCACGACATTTTTCGACATTTTTTCATAACAATGATTTTTTTTCATATAGTGACTACCTGGTTGAAACTTTTTTTATTTCTTATGATACCTGAAGACCTACAGTACGACTAGATATAAAAACAATATCAAAAATGTTACTTGTTAAAAAAATATGACCCAATTTCTCATGCACTGGATTTCAAAAAGAGTGACTGTACAAAAATATCAGCTTTTATTGGAAATTTTTTTTAAAAACAAGTTCTGTAAAATGTACTAAAAGATATTTTTTGGGGCATTAGATAAATATTTAAAAAATAAATTATGCTTTTATCTCGTTTTTATTTCTGATATACATCGCCTTTTTTTAGCGAATTTTAATAAAAACTGGTTTTAATTTTTTTATTTATTTTATTCTTTTTTAATCATCTTGTATTTCATTACTGAGAAGAAGACTCAAAATCAAAAATGACGTCTTTCTTTCGCTACGCTTATTCATTTAATAAGACTTTATATGACGCTTATCTTGTTTGTTTTATTTTATTTTAGACTGACTATATAAAATGTTAGTGTGGTCATCGGAAAACCGTCAATAGTTCGAAACGTTTCGAAAAGTTTCGAAAATATTGTTTTCAGTTTTTTTTTTAAATTCATTATATTTAATTTTTTTAGCCTTCGATGTATGAAAACTGTACTTAAATTAACCGATCAAAACATTTTTCGATCAAACCTGAGATGACCAAAAAATTTGAAAATTTCAACGGACAATTTGTAAATTTCAACGGACAAGGTTTTATTTAAATCCTTACTAGAGCGATTAAAAATCTCAAGTAAACAGCATAGCGTTTTTTAGCCGTTGCGATTTTTTAATCGCGAGACTGAACGATTAAAAATCATGTAAATCGGAACTTACACCGCGTCTTGATTTGGGATTTTCATCGCAGAGATTTTTGATTGACCAATCAGAGCTCGAGTTGACGGCGATAAAAAATCCCAGAGATAAATTTCAAGAAATCTTGCAATTGCAAAATTTCTTGGAATTTCCCAATTCAAGATGGCGGAATCAAAATTCTCCCGACAAGAAGTTGCGAAAATAACTAATTTTTACAAACAATACTATACAAAAAGCTTTGGAAGAGAATATATAACATTAAGAGGTTTTTCTTTTCGTCTGTTCTTCTGTTTCAGCCTTTTCAATTTCACATATTGCATTAATTGCGAGAGCGGCAACTATTGTTTTCCTTTCATCGCCATTTTGAGTACTAAAATGTCAAGAGATTTTCGGCCCAGCTGTCAAAAAAATCTCATTGCGGTGAGATATTTCTTGGGATAAAAAATTGTTAATCAAGACGCGGTGTTAGTGCTGAATATTTACGACCGACACCAGCGCCTTCTTTCCCTCTTTTTTTTACGCACTTTTTAAATTTTCAGTTTAGTGCCACGGCAAAAAATCCTGGAGTATTTTTCAATCCAAAAATTATATTGACGAAATCTTAATACATATTTTGGATTGGAATTTAATACATGCGAATTTTTGAAAATATTTTAGCCTTTTTTGCAGTCATATTTGAAAAGTTTTTTATTATGTATCGAACTTAAGTACTTTTAACATTAATGTCTACAATTTAATCAAAATTTTAGACTTTAATACTGAATTAAACCAAAAATAAATTTATAAAAATTTCCAATCCATATTATTGGATTAGAATTTTCCATTGGATTACATATAGGTCCAGCGTAATCCAGTTTTGATTGGAATTCACTCCAAGATTTTTTGCAGTGTGGGAATGAAAGTGCAGCTTTTTGTAGCAGAAAATTTTCAAATTTGACATCACCTAATTTAGTTTAGAGCCATTATATTTTCCAGTAAAAATTTTGGGGTGAATAAACACAAAAATGTTGTCCTTCGAGTGAACTTAATTGATATCACTAGTATTGATAGATTAGAAATATTCTATCCTGATCAATTTCTGTTCAATTGTCATGACCTTTTCGATTGGTAATTTAAGATATCATCGTATGGGTGAATTAATGAACCTTGGACCGTTAGATTCCTCTATTTTTGCAAAACCGTTGATACTAAATTCGTAAAATATTGTATAAATTATAAGCTGAGAAAAAAAAACGAAAAGCAGAAAAAACAACGGAAAATAAATATCAAGGCGGGAATTTTCTTAAACATTGCGCAAACTTTGTGTCTTGAGACTTTGTAAAGACTATTGGCTACTCCTTATTCAGCGACCGATGGTCGATGTTTGCTGCTTGAAATACGCTGATTGTTCGAAAAACATCTTCAGAAACATATTATGTTATGAAAAATAAAAGTTTCGTTGTAAAAAAAGAACAGGCGCGACCGTTTAGCACAAATAAAATGGCAAAACTCAATGCCTTCTTTGACGTCATCGCGACAATCGTGAGACGGCCGCTGTCTATTGTGCCATTGTGTTTCGGGTTACCATGTTTTATAAGATCTGGTTAATTTTCAATAATATGCTGGATGTGTCTCCTTACTCCGAGACCGCCCCCTTCACTCTGTTATTATTTTATATATGCTAATCGTGAGATTTATTCGCAAACCACTTTTATTTTATTTGTCGTAAGTTTTATATTTGACTTATTTCGTTGTTTTGGTGAGTCGAAAACCTCTTGGGGTCATACATTCTTGGGTCATTGGGTGATCATGAAAAATGCTGCTATATTTTTTTCCCAAAAACTATTTTTTTATATGTTGTAGATATTTTGCAAATCAAATTAACTGTCTTGCAAATTAAATTGCGTTTTTACAGATCAAATTCGATAAAGATGAAATCAAATTTGTCTATAAATTTTTTTAGCAGTTTCTTATTAAAGATAAATTTGATTTTTGTGACGACTTTGCCAATTCAAAAATATTTAGATAATGTTATAAAATAATAATAATTTTGATACTTTCAAACAAAATTCGAAAAAAATTCATAACAAAATAAAAATTTTCAGTAAGAAAAAATTACTATATAATTTTCTAGTCTAAATTGATTTGTAAAAGATAATTTTGACTTGTAAATATAGGAAAAACTACAATTGCCAGAGTTTAATCGTCAAATATGAAGGCAGACAAAATTTTTATGAAAAAATCCATTTGTGTGAGAGAGGGAGAAGATGTGGTCCGATTGAATTTTGATGTATGGAATAGTTATATAAAATGATATTCTAACAAATTTCGTCTTTATAAATTTTTCGATACTATGTACCGTTTTCGAGAAAATAGAAAAAAAAACTATTCATTTAGTATGGGGGAGGGGGGAAGCCGTCCAAATGTATTTTGATTTATACATAGATAAGTTATGTTAAATCCTAATCTATGTGAAATCCTAATCTAAACACACTACTCTGCCTTTATACATTTTTCAATTCGACTCACCGTTTTCGAGAAAGTTGTAAAAAAACTGTTTCATGCAAAATGAGGGAGGGAGATGGAATGCTTCAATTTTGCCCGTTCAAGAATTTAGCCCTGCAATTTACAAGAAACGTAACTATACAAAATTTCAAGTCTCTAGCTCAACCTTTTCGAAAGTTATGGTTTTTACGGACGGACGGACAGACAGCTAAACCGACGGACATGCGAAAATCTAAATCTTTTGTCATCCCTAACACCCTGTTGTAGGTCATTTTTGTGTCCGATGATTGGTTCGATGCGTTACAAATGGTATACTAGATCTAATATACTTCTACTTGTATAGAGTATAAAAATAGTAACTTCTTCCAAAAAACAAATTTTAGTAACTATACGAAAAAATATTTGTTAATATTACGAAGTATATACAAAACTTCAGTAATATTTACGAATTTTTTTTTGTTAAACCCATTTTGTAAATAATACAAAATTATTTTTTTCTGTGTAGGAATCATTACAATTGTAGAATTTTTTTCTTTCTGTCCACCTTTCAATCTTGAGATTTCCGTTAAAATTTTATTTTGAATGAGTGTCATTTCGTGAGATTCCGAGCTGGGGTGACTTCATGTAACTCTTTTTCGATCGACTAACTAGTCGAAGGAAATCTTTAGTCGGCCAAAACTGATTAAACAAGCAGACACTAACTCTGGTGCACACGATATAACAGTATTTTCTGGGTAATTTGGGGTCGCTGAATCCGAATCTGGCAGTAGTTTGGCTGTACCAGCTCTACTTTTTCAAATATGAAGGAAAAAAGAATTGTTGACTTCCAGATTATAAATATTTAAACCATTTAATAAGTTACCCACCATATCGGAAAAAGTAGAGCTGGTACAGTCAAATTACTATCAGATTCGGATTCGGCGACCCCAAATTACCCAGAAAAGACTCTTATATCGTGTTCATAAGAGTGAGTGTCCGCCCGTTTAATCCGTTTTGGTCGACGGAAAATTTCCTTCGACTAATTAGTCGATCTAAAATAAGTTACATGAAGCCACCCCAGGTCTACCAACCCGGTCTACCCTAACATATGTTTTAGGTACTCATTTTATGAAGTAAGCACAATTTTCTGTTAAAATCAAACCATCATTCGAATGAAATGTGCAAACAGGTGCAATTATTCACCTGAGTTCAAGCGAAAATCACATTTAATTCCACAGAAATCTAATCGAATTCGCGCAATTTAGTCGCGTCAAGCTTTTTATCTTCGTCATTTTTTGAAGTTGTGATTCGTTGTTTGTTAAACATGTAGCCAGGATTATGGAGAGCAGACACGGTGATAGGTACTTTTCAGATATAAGGCATCATACGCAACCGACAGGTAACAGTTTTTTTTATGTCAAAATCAACTGTTCCAAATTCCGTCAATATGGTAGCCTGATTGGATTGGACCGCGTCGAAATGCGTCATCGGGCTGACATGGTGGGGTGGGCTCGTCAAATGTGTTTATTTGAATATTTTTGGAAGTTGCGCGGGATCTTATTTGAATAGGAACTCTGTTTATGCGTAGTTTCTTAGTTCCGATGATGCTCAATCAATGGTGATCGCCACTGGAAAAGGTGATTCTTCGAGTTTCTTCAAAGCGTTATTTTGTTATTTTTTTAAAAGAGGTGTCATCAGGGTATAAAATTATTACGCCTTTTTCTTAAACTTCGATGTACGTCACAACAATTTGTTGGTGCTTGGGGTAACTTGATTTGACCGGGGAAGTAATGCAGTACTATATATTGATGTCACTGTATTTTACCCTTAAATTATTTGTTTTGGTTGAAAATTGGGTGTGGCAGAGAGTTTAAATGCAAAATGAAAAATAAAACGCTTATGGTTTAATGGCCTGGTAAGTGGAAATTTTATTTGCCTCGTTTGAAAGCAATTTATTTATCCGAATTCTATTTGTTCGCGACGGAGCTAATAGAGAAAGAGAAAAAGATTGAATTTGATGCTAAAAATAAAATATCTTAACAGAAAATATAAATAGCATTTTCATAATATTAAAATCAGAAACCTGTTTTTTAGACAATAAATATTAATTTACCTTTTTGTTGATGTTATTTGTTGGTACATTTTACCTATAGTTAACTTTGTATGGATTCTAGCTATTTTTTTTACTTCTCGATCTTTAATTATATTTTTATCTGATATTTTAATTTTATCTTTTCAGGTTTTAGATACAATTGTATACTTTTCTATTAAAAAGGCACTTTTATTTTTTCTGTGAGAATCAATTTTTTTTATATACAAGCTCGAAAAAATTAGATAACAAGACTTAAGACATGTAGAGTAAAAAAATGAATGCATTAGAATATTGGAAAATATAACTATAGAAATTTATTGATTTACTTCCTAGTGCATCGATTTCCTTTTTGTAAACAAAATTAATTGTTCCCGTAAATTTGGATCGTAGACCGTTAATTTGGTGTACTTTCCGTTAATTTTGTAAAGTAGTTAGCAATTCGAGGGTTTTGAAAATGTTTCTAACCTAAACCACAATTTTTCATGTTCGTTTTTCACCGGATTTTTAGTCTACTATTTCCAAGATACTTATCAATATCTTTCTCACAGGCATATTCCCACTGTAGAAAAATGTAGATAAAAATCCAGATTTTTTTTTTGAAAACGATTTTTTTAACGTTGACTACTTTCATTACTTGAAGGACATATAGCTTTCAAACGAGAAGACGTAGAACACGGGTGCTAAAACATACAATTAGTTTTATTCACCTAGTGGTGAGATAGTACCCTTCTTACATAATTAAACCTCATACGATGAAAAATTGGATAATTTATGTTGAATTTTTTTATACAAAAAACATAGAACAGGCTTTTAACAAAAGTTAAACCCAGTGAAAGGCAGAAAGACAGACAGACAAGCCTTTTGTATAATATATTTCGTTTTGTTTGTTATAACCAATCGTTACAGTGAATAATCTCGATATCGTGGTGACCCTCTGTTTTTTTACGGTTCACTCTACCGCGAATCTACTGTTTTTTTTTTGAAACCGTATACAAATATCAGTGGTAATCAACACAACACTTTCCTGTGTAAATATTTAGTTTGGAAAAATATGTAAAAAATATTTTTTTTTCAAATATCTTGACAACCGTGAAAGAAATGTAGAAAGCGCATAGTTTTCAAGAAATTTTTAAAAAACTTTATTTAAAAAAAATGTATGGGAGGTATCCGTTATAGCTAATATCACTTTTCCAAAAGTAGATAGAAAACTACAATTTTCGTAAAACTCATTTACAAAAAATTTTAAGACACTCACCTCTATTCTTGAATACGGCGTTACGTTTATTTGCTCGATTAGTGTTCGATCGTGAGCAATCGGTATTCTTGAATACGCAGTATCTATCAACGTTCGATTTGGAATAACGCATTGCAACGCATTCGATTTTTGTTATTCTTGAATACGCCGGGAACACTTTTTTGAGGTTAAATCACTCACTTCAAATTTCTCGCGTTTCATTGACGTTTAAATTCGGTGTTTGCAAAAATGTAAAGTAAATATATTATATGTTTGAATGAAAGATTTTAACAGTGATTTCTTAAAATAGGAGTGCAAAGAAAAACACTACAAACAAAGACTAGTTTGCATTTTTAATTTAAAAAAAATGAAAAGCACTCCGGACATTGCCAAGGGATATACGAGGAAGTCGCAGATAGAGATGAATTTATTGTGGGAGGAAATTTAATATATTCGACCGGAACCGGAAACCTTTTTTGAATCTACAAAATTGCAAATAAAAATCTATCGGATTCCCAGTATTTGTATGCACGCTTCATCGGTTAAGCTCATAAAATCTGAAGAGTGTCTTAGAAAATTTCTTTGCTGGCGTATCGAATTCAACTCCTCTTGCCTCAATAAATGATACATCAGCGCAGAATCCATGGCTACTGAAGCGAATCACTTCAAACACTTCATTTTTATTCAAAATTAAGAACAAACAATCGAATCAGCTGATGTTTGACAGCGCGTTGCCATGCGATACTTTATGTACCAAACGCGAAGCTCCCGGCGTATTCCAGAATACCAATTGCGTAGCGAATCGAATCGAGCGCGTTAGGTTTTTGCTCCTAACGCCGTATTCAAGAATAGAGGTGACTAGCTCAACGCGTTCTTGAAATATTTAAGATACGTAATAATCCTCAAAATTTTGCCTGAAACTTAATTATTTTATAATGGAGAATCGGGACTAGTACTAAAATAGTTAATTTAAATTACAAAAATAGTCAAAATCGACTATTTTCGCAATAAATTTAACTACTTAGAAGTAAAATTTAAATAAATTGACTATTTTCTTAATAGAAATTAACTATTTTGTAATTGAAATTTAGATACTCCAGTATAAAACAGTTGATTTTACTATTTTTTTCTCTTTTAACAGGAAAAAGTAAATTTTAATAAAACTTTTCATGGGATGAAATACAAATTTTATTAAATTGGACTATTTTCCATTCATAGTCAAAATTCTTAAGTCATTACCATAAAAATCACTAAAATCCGCAACGGTATTAAATCTGTATTTACATTTTGATAAAAGAAATTAACAGCGTAAATAGATAAAATTCGCAATGCAGTGAGTTCAATAGTATTATTAAGTGATATTGTTAAGTCAATAGTGTTTCTGGTTAGAGAAGGAAAAATTTATATTGCAAGGGAATTTCAGGGAAACGAGAACACTTATTCATTAAAAACAATGCGAAATGAAACGTCTCCGTTTTATCGTATTTTAATAGAAATCGGCTATCAAAAATCTCTAACAATAAGATTATAGAGTGCTTATATACGCCTACTAAAAACACACTGGCCATATTGCTAGACAAACACAATTATTTGACTTTAAAAGTAAATTTTCCAAGGTTTCATTTACACAGCATTCATTTACCTTCAGCAAATTGTAATTTTGCCACATATTTCCTTCTATTCTGATTGCAGAAAAGCGACAAATAAATATCTGTTGTGAACAGAACATGACTTTCTAATACAAAATCTACGCTCTTGCGTAAAATGCTTGTATAAAAAGATGATTCTTTCATAAAGTCTGAAATATGTTGATAACGGTGAAAGATATCGATTTGCGGTGAAAGGCTAAAATGTGGAAAATTTTAATACCTTTAATTCTGCCATTAACTGTTTTTTTTTTCGAAAACCTGTTAGTTTGCGAGCAATTCGCAAAAATATATTTTTTATACCCGTATGGTGAAACCAAAGGGTATATTAGATTTGCCTTACCGTTTGTAACGCCAAGATCCCGTCATCACACAAAAAAATGAATTACACCAGTGTGTTTAGAATGATAAAAAAAAGTTGAATTTAGTATGTCCGTCCGTCCGTCCGTCTGTGGCGCGGATTGCGGGCGTACGGATTGAGCTACAGACTTGAAATTTTACGCAGATTCGTTTTTCGTAAAATGCGAGGCCAAGTTCGTTCATGAGCAAAAATGGACCATTAGGGGGGGTACCCCCCATACGAACGAAAATGTTTTTTGTGAATATCTCAAAAATGGTGTATCTTATCAAAAAAGTGCAAGAACAAAAGTTATTTAGGATATGATTCTACATAAAACTCTCATACATCAAAATTTTAAAAAATCTTTTTGGAAAATTTGACTTCAAAGTGGAATTTTGATACAACTGTTCGCTGTTCACTTAAATCACCATACGGGTTTTCAATAATTGCCAGATTGGCTTTTGTTATGTTTTAATATTTAATGATAATATCTCGATAACAATAAATTATAGCGGATAACGGTGAAAGACAAAATTATGGCAAACATTATTCTCTTCAATTCATCTTTACAATGAACCAACGAAAATCCGTTAGTTTTCGAGAGAATCGCAAACTGACTTTTTTAAACACCGGTATATTTCGATACCGGTTTAAGATATCGGATTCTAGTACAAGACAAAAGTCTAGGAAATTTTACAGTCTTATATTTTTGTCATATTTACATACGACTACCGAAAAATGGGCAGTTTCGCAGTAAATATACCAAAAAACGAAATTGTGATTGTTAAAAAGTAGCAATTTTGGCTATTTTTGGTTCACACATTTCCATCGGACATTGATAGGATCGTTTGATTCCAGGATCAAGCATACTTTAGTTTTAGCATTTTTTGAGAAATCTCGTACACAGACTGACTGACTGACTGACAAATTGACTGACCGACTGACAGATAGACTGACAGACAGACTGACAAAAAGAAATATATTTTTAAAATAATGCCCCAATCGATTCTGAAGTGCTCGGCAATAGGGTTGTCAAATTTTTGAAAAAAACTCGGTTTTCGGTTAAACCGGTTTTTAAGACTTCGGTTTAAACCGGGCCGGTTTAACCGGGTCCAAAAAACCGGTTATTAAAACACTGAAAAACCGTTTTGTTCAAATAGGGTAGGTTAGGTCTTAGACGCAACAAATACTCATACACTATAATACAAACAAAAGACGTGAAGTGCCATATAATCCATTAAGAGGCCATAAATGGCACAATATAATATTGTATTTGGTTTAAAGTGCCTAAAAAAAGTCCTAATCTAAACACTCTTTGCCCTTATGAATTTTTCAATTCGACTCACCGTTTCCGAGAAAATTGTAAAAAACTGTTTCGTTTGTATGAGGGAGGGAGATGGAATGCTTCAATTTTCCCCGTTCAAGATTTGGTTTAAAGTGTATTTGGTTTAAAGTGTATTTGGTTTAAAGTGCCTAAAAAGAAGTGTTTCTAACAAATCAGTTGCACGAAAATTGGTTTAAAACTATTTTTCCGTACAAAAAAAAATGATAGGTTTTTTTGAACGGTTTTTGGTTTTAAAAAAAACACCGGGTAAAACCGTGCAAAAAAACACTGAAAGAAACCGGTTAACCGAAGCAAAAAAACCGGGTAACCGGTTTAACCTGTTCTTTTTTGACATCCCTATTCGGGAAATGTTTTTTGGCAAGATTGAACTTGAATTTTTGGAAATTTTTCAAGAATACAATACTTTATTATACTTCATATAAGAAAGAAAAAATGTGGAAGAATGAAAAAATGTGGAAGAATGAAAAAATGTCTGGAGTAATTCGCCTTTTATCATCCGCTAGTGATCCTCATATCTGGTTATTTGTTTGTAAGTATTTAAATAAAATGTCAACGAATCCATGATTTGAACATTTACCTTGGGTGTTTTTACACACGTATGTAAATATTTTGGACGAAATCATTTGAACACAGATTCAAGCAGTTCAGGTTAGGTCAATATTTAAGGACAATTGCAAATACCAGAAATCAACAAAATTACTGATAAAAGATCTTCAGAAAACTCCGAATGGAAGCGTGGACTTTGTTAGTCTTAATCACATTGGAAATTTATATTCTAGAGAAATATCTTGTTTTGCTATGAAAAGAGTTTAATTCAAATATTAGAGGCGCTTTATTTGATTAAAAATTGTGCCACAATGTGATGGGTTTTTACCCAAAGATGGGGTTTATGCGTAAACATTGCAAAAGTCACGTTTTCCAAGCTTATCATAATAAATTTCCAACATTTAATTCATTTGAGTTTTTCCATTTAATCATAATAATAATGATAATAATAATAAAACCAGAGTTTTGCTTATATTTTTACCTTATAAGAAATATGTTGGAATTATTGAAAAAAATTGGTATCAGAGCCAGGTCCACAGTACCCCGGGACATAGAAGAGGTTATTTAGTTCAAATACAATCTTTCACACATCAAATTTACTATTTTGCAAATCAAATTCGGCTTTTTACAGATCAAATTCAACTTTTTATATCAGTTTGTACATCAAATTCGTTTAGAATTTTTTAGTGGTTTTTTCTTGGTGATTAATTTGATTTTTTATGATTTTTTTTCGAATTTTCATTAAATATTTTAAAATTTGGTAAATTTTCACAGAAATTAAAGAACCATGCAGGATTTGACGTTTTTTATGCCCCCGGGCTAACTTTTGAACCAGTTGGGGTTTCACTTTCGTTGTACCTGTATTGGAAAGGTAATTTGCTCTAGTTTCATTGACACAAGCTCTTTTTTGGCAGGGAACTGCAGGCGGATGGTTTTTTTCCATTGCGTCTAAGATGGTAGCTGACCATTCCTCTGCAGTTCTATGTCAAAAAAGAGCTTATGTCAATGAAACTAGAGCAAATTACCTTTCCAACGCAGGTACAACGAATGTGAAACCCAAAAGTTAGTCAAGGGGCATTTTCGTGCATCGTTCTTTATCACAAAGAAATATAGACTGCTACTTTTTTTGAAGGATTTTCACAAATCAAATCAAATGAACATTTTGTAAAATGATCACGGAAAGAAACCCAAATAAGAAAATATGAGACAGTGGACTCTTTTGTAATGGTCGCCTAAAAATTGGGAATTATTCCTATAATTTTGGAAAACTTCCTATTTTTTAGCATGAATTCCCCTTTTGTTTTTGAGACATTACCAAAACATTTCACTGTGTGGCATATTCCTATTTTTTTGTAGGAATCTGTTCTATTATTTCTCACCGTGATGAATTTGACCTGTAAAAAGATCAATTTAATGTGTGAAACAGTAAATTTGTTTTTCGAAAAACCGCACTTTGTATCAAATACAAAATTTTATTAAATTGGACTATTTTTCATTCATAGTCTAAATGGCCATAAATATCACTAAAATCCGCAACGGCATTAAATTTATGTGATTTGTAAATGATAAATTTGATTTTAGAAAAACCGTGCTTTGTTTTTAGAAAAACCGTCGGCATAGTTCGACGAACCGGCAACATGTCAGTGTATGTGTGCCGCCCATACGTGAATACATGTGTGACAAAAATTTCCATGGACGCTTTCTGCCTGAAAACCTTTACTGAGTTTGATCCAATTCTTTGCATTTGAAAAAAGTATGGTCCTACCCAAAGAAGTCTGATTTCAATAGGAATCATGCGTCTAATCGGATTGAATTTTTATGTATGGAAACGTTATGTGAAATAACAATTTAAACGATTAAAATAGGGATAATGGTCGGAAAAGTGAAAAACACTTTGATGTTTTTATCAAATGTCAAAATTTGATAAATGTTTGGTGTAAATTTGATAAAACAAATTTGTTGTTTTTTCTGATAAACAAAAATTTATTCATATAAATCAGGGACGGGAAACGAAATAAAAAATCGTAACGTTATACATTTCGTTACGTAACGAAATTGAACTTTTATTTCGTTACGTTATTTCGTTTTGTAACGATAAAAAATTTCATTTCGTTACGTTATAACGTTATATTTCGTTACACATTGTATGGAAACTGAAAACAAAAAAACGCACTTTAATAATAGTTTTTCACAAAGTAATTCAGTTCAGTTTCCATAAAAATAAATTCTTTAAAAAATAATAAAACTTAGCAAAAAGAAAATACAAATAAAAACAAAAAAAAATATAATAGTGATTACTAAGTTAAAAAATCGACATTTTGGTCAATATCAAAGATATAGAATTTTAGGATATTTTGACGTCGCTGATTCTGAGTCGCACTTAGCTTTCGCGAAATTCACTCTACTTCTGTAGTTACTAAAAAGAAAATATTTTCGATACCAACAAAGTTGCTTGAAAGATTTCCTTTTTCGTATCTCCAGAAATAGAGGAAATCGGGCCAAAACAAAATCCGATTTATGTAAGGGCCACATCATCAGTTTTCCATCAGTCGCAACTGTTACGGTACTCGTCAGTTTTCCATCAGTTTTTTACATCCAGTTAAGCGTTCACATCTATCAGTTGCGACTGACAGTTTTTTGTGAAAATTTTCCATTCATTTTGATTGTAGAGTTCAAAAAATACCGGTGGATAATAAAGAGAGAGTGTGTGTATGCATTATTATTGCATTAAGTTCAAAAAATAATATTTGGTTCTATTCTAATGCGATACGACTGACGCGACTGACGCGAACGTTCACACCAATCAGTTTCCCATCAATTTCCCAAAAACTGATGGAAAACTGATAGATGTGGCCTCTACATTAGAATCAAAATACGATTAAAAATACTACTTCAATATTTTTAATTATATTTTATGCAGGTGGCAGGTCTGTGGGGTTATACTTGATGAACTTTTGTGGAAAATTTCACAAAAATATAATACTGAACAAAACAAAGAAAAATTAATAAATAACGAAAAAACGTAATATTTTTTTCGTTTTTCGTTACGTTTTTCGTTACGTTTTTCGTTATTGTAACGGAATTGAGTTTCTATAACGTTATAACGTAGTTATGAAGAAATAGCCCGAAAATCATTTCGTTATTTCGTTATTTCGTTACGTTACGATAACGTTTCCCATCCCTGATATAAATCCTTAATTTTTTTACCGTGTAGTGGCCGGGTATATGCGAAATTTTCGGTTTACTAGCTCAGTTAGTTGTCAAGTGTATGCTAAATTTGACCAAAACATGTAATTTTTGATTAAATAAAAGGTAGATTTATATAAAAAAGCATCATCTCAACGCTAGGTCGATAAAACAATGTTTTTTTTGCATCTAAACTACTCACAAAGTCATTTTGCATTAAATGCCCTTCACCCAAATACAAACAAGTATTTATAAGGGAAATGACGTCAATTCAATTAAATGAATTCCTTTTATTTAAATTCATTGATGTGAATCAGATGTAAGTATAGTTCGATGATTCGCCAATTTATTTTGGTTTAATTGAATTTTTTAATTCACCAAATTGCAAATTGGCAACAGAAAATAAAACAATTAGACACTGGTTTCGTTGATGAACCTCTTTGGTGGTTCAAAGGTTCCGAGGAACAGATCACGCGGACAGTTCGTGTTTTGTTAAATTATATTATTGGTCTGCTTTTATAACTTCACAGATGGACATTAAACGCCATGCCAGGGATGGTCATCAAAAAAGGATGAAATGTAGTTTCAATTGATTTTGCGCAGTATTAAATAGAATTCGAATAAATTTTAAATTGAATGTATTGGGGGGCTGGCAAAAAATCAATAGAAACAAGAATAATAAATAAATTTTTAAAATATTTCAAATCAATTAAATGAATTGATTTATAAACGATTGATTCGACTGAATAATATTATTTCGATTGATGATTGATGTTTCGAATTGGTTCTATTGTCACTAAAAAATAAACGCAATATCTTTGTACACATTGAAATGAAATGCGAACGATTGACATAGTAAAAACTAATAAAAATTAGTCTATATTAAAAATTGTTTATTTTAACCGCGAACATGACCCCGAAAAGTGTTTAAATTCTGTTTTCTATGTGTTTTTCCGAAAAAAAAAATAAATTAATAATTGTTTTAAGATTGAAGGCCTGCCTCTGAACGTAATCGTGTTTTTATGACATAATTAAAAAAATATTTTAATTGGAATTAATAAGAAAAGAAAACAACAACATATTCGACAATACTGAAAAAAAATATACAAATAGGGGAAATTTGCACTGAGAGAAATGGAATAAAGGTTTTAAACCTGCTGCATGACTATTTTAACTAGGACTGGCTAAGTTTCTGTACATTTTATGACTGTTTACCTAGAGATGGCATCCGTCAACTTGCTGTAGGTTAAGGGGGAGCAAGCTAGGTGCGTGGAATATTAGAACATTTTTGTCCCAGAAAAAAACTAGTAAATCTAACTACTTTATAATGGGAAATTGGGACTATCACTAAAATAGTTAATTTTTATTACAATATCGTTAATTTCAATTGAAAAAATAGTCAATTTAAATTCAAAATAGTAAATTTTTACTACTAAGAAGTTAAATTTCTTAAAAAATTTGCGATTTTGACTATTTTATTAACTATTTTAGTAGTAGTCACGATTTCCCATCATAAAATAGTTAAATTTAGTTCACTTAGTGCATGCATTGCGAAAAGATAGTTCACTTAGTGCATGCATTGCGAAGATGAAACGTATTGTAAATTTTAGCCAGCGTATAAGACACGTAAAAAATGCTCAGGATAGGTAAACATTAAACTTGCATAAGGCAAACTAATTATTTTGGTGAAAAAGTAACCTGCCACAGGTAAACAATAAATATATTTACTTGTAGCACAATTACGTGTAAAGTATTGTCAGTTAAACTGGAAGGATATGGAGTAATATTTTTACTGTGTACCAGCAGCAAATGTACAATTAATGTGTGGGAGTGGAAATTTCAACGAAGGAAATTTTTGCATACTAACATTTTCTTTCACTCATAACTCGTATGTGTTTTATGAACCTGGAGGATATAAGGCAAGTTCAAGTCACAAAAGTACTGGACAAAAACGGTTGCATAAATGTTACTGAGACGTCGCAGCAACCAATTTTTAACCCTATATTTTTCAACCCGAGTTATGCAACATTTTTAGTTATTTGGGGGGTGTCGTATCGATTTAAAAATACAAAATGTCTGTTTTCTAGCAAAACTTGGTCTGTAATCTTATAGAGCAGGGGTATCCAACCTTTTAGCTTTCCTGGGTCACATTGGGAGAAGACGAGTTATATTTGGCCCCAAATAAAATATACTAACCCTAAAGATTGCTGATTAGTAAAAAATGTAGAATATATACTAAGTTAACAATTTTAAGTCATTTAAACTTCATTAATTCATAAAATTTGTAAATATATCAGTTTTTGTCGGCCACATTCAAACACGGGTTGGACAAGCCTGATATAGACTATATCACGATTGCTTCGAGGCAAATGTCAACTTTTCTTTTGTTTATATTTACAACAAGAAAACTTGCGATTCAAAATTTTGTACAAAATACTGCAAATCTCAAACATCGAAATGTTTCAAATTAAACTTTCAGTCAAGCGGTAAAGTTCAAATTTGCAAAAACAATACTTGAGAAAGAAATGATTTTGGTAATATCAAGACACGATAATTGAATTAAAAATTCTGCACTAAAAAGAAATTAGTTGTCGCCGGTTAATTGCGGGTACGAAATTCTTCATATGCGATCGATCTCTTGAAAATGAGTTTCTGAAAAACCATAAAATTGCTGACGACTTTACATTTTTATAGAATTTCTTACGACGCAAAATATTAATTCAACTGCCCACAATTAAATTGCTTTTCACAAAGCGTTTAATAAACATTTTTTTTTGTTTATTTGCAAACAGAATTCGGTGATTAATTGGATTTTGGTGAATAATTTGGTGAATTTTGGTGAGTTCTTTGAAAACGGAAAAACTACCATACGTAATACGGGTTTAAAAAAGCTGAAAACAGATATTTTTTTCAGAATTTAAAAATAGAATCAATTGTTATCAGTTCAAAAAACAAAAATATCCCGTCATTATTATTCATAAACAATAAAACGTACCCGATGGCACAGTGTAATATCAAGTGGCGTATTACATATGAGTATAGTCATAAATTTTTTTATCATGATGCTGTAAAATGCGCAAGAACGTTGGGAAATATACAAACTTCGTTGGAAAAACTTCAGTCTATTTTAAGATTATTTTTAGGGGTCATTCTACTAAGGGGGATCGTGGCGTAGAAATATGGGAAATTTTCATTCTACTAAGTGGCGTAGAAATATGGGAGGGGGGAGGGGGTTAAGTGATCTCGAAACTTAGCTCTTCCTCTATGTTACCCTTTCGCGGGGAAACTACCGAGCCGATTAGCCTGAAGTTTAACTCCAACATGGACGATCAAAAAAAAATTTTTTTTTGAAAACTTAACCCGGCAACGACGGGTATGCAAGCTAGTAAAGCATAAGAAAAGCTACACTTGCTAGGGGCTATCACAAAATCAGGTACTTTTCGATTTTGAAATGTTGTTCATCGAGGTGCTATTTTTTAAAAGCTTTTATTTAGCTTTGTGTCGTGTGTGTTTGTCTGTCTGTCAAGGTCAAATTTTGTGACCTAATTTTGACCCTTATAACTCATCCGAATGACTTGAAATACACATGTAACTCCGATGACAATACAATATTTTCACTACTTTTACTTTGTAACGGAAGATCCTGTAAGCATAACATGAATTATCCTTTGCCTTAAATTTTCCGGAAAAAATCCCATCTGGGGATTTAACACTCTAACTGCCACGACAGTTTTAAGCCTTTTCAAATATTTAGTTGTCAGTCAAAAAGGCACTAAGAAAAAAAAAATTGAAACAAAATTATACCTAAATGTTATTTTATTACCATAAAATGTGTGCAACTACAAAAAATCGTTGCGGTTGCAGCGAACACTTTAATAATTTTCATTGTGGCCTTTGTGTACAATTAGGTGTCAGATCTTTTTGACTGACGTGGCAGTTAGAGTGTTAAGGGGATTTTTTGGGGTCGCTGAATTCGATTCTGGAGTCAAAAAGTGCTTATCGATATCTTAAAGGCAAACATTTTTTAGGTATGGTAGATTATAATGAAAATTTGCAGTGTTTAAAATGTGCAAAAAAAAAAGAACGCCATTATAACGCTTTGCCATTCTAAAAAACAGTACCGAAATCGGTTGATTGGATTAAAATGAGTTAAGAGGGGAGGGGAAAAATTGTAAGCGATTCAAATAGAAAATTTATTTTCTAAAATAATTGTATTTTTAAATCCAATATTATGTTATATTCTTATTAGAACGACCCCGTAAAAACGATACCCTAGAATCGTTATCAGAAATCTTGATCTGAGAATGGGGTGCGTCAAACAAAAATTAAACAAAATCTTCAGATAAGAAAAGTTCGTCAAACCAGTTCAAATATAGAACGAGATCATTGTTTGCGTTTGTGAAGTAAGAAGGAAAATTTATAGAGAGCTAGACCATTGATTTTCGTAGTAAAACATGTCAAGATTGATTAGAATTGCAAATCCGGAGGCAAGCACACAAATACTTCTAAAATAATCTTAAAGAATACTTTATTAATGCAGTGTTGAAGTCGGTGTGTTTATTTGATTAAAGTTGCAAGAAAATAAACTAAATCAAGATGAATTGGAGATTGTGATTGATGAGATTTAAGAGGTTCAAAAGTAAGATTTTGGTCGTTAGCTTTATATTATTATGGTTTTCAAACATAAATATATGGCTCGTGCTAAATTGAGCTGCTTATCGAATTATCGACCATGCAGTTTATGTATGGTCTGTTAAATCTTTAACTTATCATGACGTCTGGCGCGCTGATATATTTTCTCGTTACTTGACTTGGTAAGATTTCTGAACTGAGCCTGAGCACTCGAAGTGTTTTGGGGTCCGGCGTTGAAGTTTCGATCAATTTAAAGCGCTAATTGAGTGGCGTACGTCGCGCATCACTTCCATAAGCCAGACAGGGCTTCTTTTATTGGTGGCTGCTTTAATTGACAATATTGTAGTCTGACATCACTTGCCTTGATCAAAAAAATTAATGAAGAATAAAATTTGCAAATTACATCAGCTGAAGGAGCATGTGGGCTTTGGAATATTTTGAAACCTACATATTATGGGTATTCATGGAACCAGGTAAGTTTACCGATTGTGTATTTGCGTATTTTGTGAAACACATCTGTACGGTTGTCTGCTTTCAGAAGCCACAAAATAAAAAATTAAAAAATGAGAGCAAATGAGAGAAAAATTTTTATTGTTGCAGCTGAGTTTCATAATTTTTCGTATTTTTGACCATATCATGTGCCAGAAAACGGAAAATCAGAAGGTTCTGAAGAAATTGCAATGAAAGTTTCATTTGATAATTCAAAATTTGAATGGCGGTACAGATGAAAGAAGAGTATGTCAGATGGGTAAGAAAGGAGGGAAACCTTGCGGTAATCCATGGCTTGAAACACTGTCTTTTATAGTTAGTAAGCTTCCCTGACAATTTCGCCCAAAATGGTTCAGTGCTCTTCGAGTTATAGGCGAATAGGCAGATACACAAGCCTTTTATAATGGATTACAATTACACAAGACTTTTTTTTGGAGTACTCGATTTTAAAGTTTTTTTTCTGGCGATTTGGGGTCGCTAATTCCGAATCTAGCGGCCGAGCGAGCAACTCTAGTTTTTGAGATATGGAGAGTGACTTTTAAATTTGTAATCAAGACAATAAGAATTCAAAATCTGCGAAATAATTTTCACTTTTACCCAACAACAAAAAAAAAACTAAGTACAGGTAAAGCTTCCATAAGCAGACTTTCACGGTTCCAAGATTTCTGTCCAACTATGGGAGGTGTCACTAAGCGAGGCTTTAGGTGTATGTGGCTTTTTATTGGCGAAACTCAGATTTTCGTTTTCGGTTTTTTTCAGAGTTCATCTGGCCTGACTACAATCAGATTCGGAATTATTGTCGTCAAATTATCTAAACAATATTGTAATACCTTTGGCAACCAAAATAGCAGCTGGACAGTGTTTTCAGTAAGTATTATTTTTTAAATATGGCGCCAGAGTTTAAGAGGTACTACTGCTTCAACATCATTACGATTTTCAGGGCGTTTGGGAACAGTTTTTTTTTTGTATTTTTTTGGAGCACTTTGGTTTGGTCATGGCTTTTTTTTTATCGTGGGTCTGTTTTACTAACATTGTGGATCTATACTTTGAAATAACAGTCCCATAACCAATTCGACAATTATTATATAATAAAAAAAATTGTAGAAAAAAAAATTCGTATTTTTTTTATTTTCCCTCTTTACCCTGTTTTCCCTCCTCACCCTTGTTGTCCCTCGTCATCCTTCTGAGGACGAAAATGGCCAAAAGACCCCGCCTATCTTTACAAGTAACTTAATGCAATTTACGAGTTTTTGTGGCCATGTCGAACGCAGTTGGTTTTTTTTAACAATATAAAAAAGCGTTCAACCTGGCAGCTGATACTGTGATTTGTCTACATTCGGAGAAAGCGTGGAACTACCATAAAGTGTGGAGCTACCATAACAATTTTCGCCAGTAATATTATATATCTCTATAATATTTTGGGATCCATTTTGCCTCGAGTTTCACTATAATTGGACTATGGATGCAATTTTCATCAATAAGATAGATGTAATAAAATTAAAAAGAAATTTACTACAGATAAGTTAAAATACGAAGTGATTTTCTTACGCCAATAGACAGTTGTTTCAGTGGAATTTTCCATGGAAAAATAATCTTATTTTCTTGTACTTTCTCAGTAGTAGATTCCATTTCAATTCAAAGTTATTTTTAAAATTTCAATAGTGTAATTTCTCATCTTACAACTAAATATGCCAAGCTGTACTTTGATTTCCGCGACAAGACTGTAATTTAAGTGACCAAAATATAAATCTTTTTGTGCTCCACTTAATGGACCTCGGTCATCACTAAGTGCTGTTACAATAAAATCTAGAACATGAGATTTGCTTACAGCGAATTAATTTTTTTGTTAAGATGTTGCCATAACATGTGTCTTGGGATATTGTCTATCTGTAATGTGATACCGAAGAGATTTGCCTACAAAACAATCATATAATGGTCTGATTGCGTATATGAATGTTTTTATGTTTCATAATAAAATGGTTTGCTTATTTTGAGGTGTATAAAATATTTATAAAATAAGATAATTATAAAATTCTAGTGCAATGGAAACCGCTTAGGATACCGGCTATAAAGACACCTTTTTTATCCTGGCTGGAACACATACGTTATTTTTGTGCCGGTTATAACGACTGGATATAACGACCAAATGCGTGAGTGCATGGTGGGGGGGGGGGGGGGGGGGGGGGGGGGCTGACTAGAAAGGCTGGTTTGTAGGCAAAAAGGCGCCCATCTGAGGCATAATTTTTCTGAAGCGGTGCGGCACTTTAGGCGACATTTTGAGGCATTTGTAAATTCGCTGCGTCAAATTCGGATCTCATAGAAATGCGCTTCTCTAGCAACTGTTAGGTCAATTTAAAGTAGGGTTCCTTCCCGTGCCTTTTTCCGCAGGAGTAATTTTTTTAAGATGTCCGGTGCACTGCTTTTCTGGGGTTGCATTTTGAAGCCTTTGGCGCATTCAAAAATAACAAAAATTCCCCGGACGCCCTTTAATAATGGACAGCGTCCGGAAAAAAGAGGGTTGCAAGGCAACTCTAATTGAAGGGTATATCTGACCTTAAAAAAAATTGCCTGCGGCGTATAATTTCTGCCTCTATGAATTTTTCAATAAAAATTTTGCCTGCGGCATAATTTGTGTTGCATAGTCTGTTTAAGCACACAAAAAAATGCTTTTTATAAATTTTTCTAAGAGAGAGAAGGGAGAGGGGACTAAATACAGGTTTTACCGCGAGCGCCGCTTTGCCTTGCCACGGCCCTGTGTGCTATAACCCCTGGGTACCATAAGCGACATTTTTAAATAAGCTAATTGACAGAATTGGTCAAACATTGAAAAATCTAAAAAAAATGCTGAGGTTTGTATTACAAACATATAATCGTATTGTCATAAAAACAATTTCTTACACGAATCACCATAAAAAGTAACAAAGGAAAAGAAAAAGAATATTCACGTGAACGAAATGAGAAATAAAATATCAGTTGTGATCAACACAAAACATTTTTCTGCAATATTTAGTTTCGGAAAAATATGTAGAAAATATAATTTTTTCAAGTTAAAGAAAAAAATGCAGGAAATATTATTTTCTTTGAATTTTTTAATATTCATTTTTCCTTAACACCGCATAATGTCCGAAATATTTTGAAAAAAACTTAATTTTTCTCCAAATATGTTGAGAACCGTTAGAGATACGTAAAAACCCGTTAAGACAAAAAACATAGAAAATTTTATTTACTTTGAATTTGGTTATACAGTAGAATCCCGATAATTCGTATTTCAAGGGACCAGCAAATTCATACGAATTAGCGGGATATACCAATTATCGGGGTACGAATTATCGGGATTCTACTGTACATTGAAACCTCGATACTGTATACCGATCTCAAACCGGGGTAGTATACAGTATCGAGGGGTATACAATATCGAAGGGTATTATAAGAGAAGAAAATATTGTTATGGTTTTAATTATAAAAAACAGAGAATACATTTTTTAATGTTTTACACATTTACTATACATTTAATTTACTACAAAGTTATTTAGCAAAGTAAGAAGTTATTGTTTGTTGCTTAAGAAGTTTCTGCTGTTTCGCCCCCCCCCCCATAAAAAATGTCAACTGGCTAGCTTAACCCGTTCTCGAGTTATTTAGGATACGTAAAACGGACAGACAGGCAGACGACCGACAGATAGACCGACAGACAGACAGACTGAAAGACCGACAAACAGGTCCGCGGAGATCATAATTTTGCCTGAAATGGATTTAGTACTTATCAGAAAGTTTCTATCTGCCCGCATTCTCGAGTCGATGAATGCAATGCTTTCCCACTATACCAGAGGAAAGTAAAAAAGCCAAGAAGCTAGCGGTCGTTGTCGACGTTTTTGGACCAGTCGAAACGATAGACCAGATTTATCCGCGTAGGTCCAGGCAACTAACTGACAGACGTCACAATGACGTCTTTGTCACATAAGACCAAGTCTTATGTGAGATTTTTTCTTATTTAGTTTTTGTTTTTGAAGTCTAAAAATAGTTTTTAAAATTCTCTTATCGAACCTCGTCTTCGCGCTAAGCCAAAACGCAAATAAATCTGGCTGAGCCTTTATTTTAGTAGTAGTGGTCAAAACCAGGCTTTAGATTCAATCAGCCATGGATCTATCCAGAACACTGAACCCATGACTGTTTAACCAATTGTTTTTTAATTCATGGGAATCGGTTTCATTCATTTCTGTTTTGTTACTTTTCCCAGGGTAAGGACAAAATTTGTTTCCAATAAGAAAGCATTTACATACATATAATAAAAAATGTTGGACTCTGCATCGTTATTTTAAGAGAAAATCCGCGATTTATCCCTGATATAAACTGAAGTTGTTCTAAGCGGTTTTTTTTATAAATCTATTATTAGGGCAATTGACCTTTTCGCGGCTAGACAGACACACAAACTGACTGCTATATTTATTTAGTTGGCACTCGGATGAGTGTCTTTACGAGTTATGTCTTTTATTGACTAGAGAAGATTGAAGGTAAATGACCGGTTTGAGATGATAGCTTCAAATTTATGGTGGGAATGGAATCGTCTTTATGTTAGTTTCGTTAATAAAATTAACCTTATACTCATTGGGGTGTTGTTAATTACGAAAAATGCTTGCAGTTTGGTATTATTTTGATTACCGACTTTTTAGTAGTTAATGTTTTTATCACTCTTAGTTTAGGAACCATGAATAATTATTCTCTCAGTGTTCACATTAGGGAAGTAAGAAATTCAACATGATACAAGTTAAAATATATACGGTGTTCTATTCTGAAATAAAGAAGAAAAGTATTTCTGGTGTTCTTTTTCTTATCTGAGGGTATCACTTTTAAGGGTGTCCAAATTAAGGGATCTGGAGCTTTTAGCAAAAATAAATCTTTACCACCCCAGCAGTTTAACTCGTCCTTTGTCGTTTTTTTCATGACTTCACCTTTAAGTTTAGTGAGGGATTTTCAATGTTATATTTTTATATTTTTTTAAAAAAGTAAAACGGTCACTAAACGTATTTAATAAAAGATGATCGTCTTCGAAATATACACTTTCATGTAATATGAACTTTAATGAACTTTAACCCGCTCGGTACATGTTTTTTTCTATGGGGGTTTAAAATTCTCTCTATACAAATTAATGATGTTTAAGCTATTAGTACTCATTTAAAACAAAAACAAAAAAATTTTTTAAAAGTTTTTATTTAGCTCGCTATCTTGTTTGTCTGTCTGTCTGTCGGGGTCAAATTTTGCAATCAAATTTTGACCCACTTCCACTCATCCGATTCACTTGAAATTTTGCACGGAGACGTAAGTCCGATGACAATACAATATTTTTACTACTTCGTCCTTGTAAGGATAACGGAAGGTCCTGTAAGGATAACGTGATTATCCTTTTCCTCAAATTTTCCGGAAAAAAATCTCATCTATGGGTTTTTGGGATCGCTTAATCCGATTCTGACGTTAAAAAGTCTGTAAGGATAACGGAAGGTCCCGTAAGAATAACGTGATTATCCTTTTCCTCAAATTTTCTGGCAAGAATCTCATCTGGGGGTTTTTGGGATCGTTGAATCAGATTCTGGCATTAAGAAGTCTGTCAGGATAACGGAAGGTCCTCTAAGATAGAAAACTTAATTCCAGTGCAAATTTATTGCCCTACTTTAATTTCACATTCGGATTTACCTGAACAAGTACGCTTGACAAATAAATAATAAGGTAATTAAAGGAAGTAATAAAAAAAATGACTAAAAAGGATAAAATCAAAAAAAAAATCAAAAAAAATCAAAAAAAAATTTTTTTTAAAAAAAAGCTTTTATTTTTAAAAAATGTACTAAAAAATGGACTAAAAAGTAAAAAATATTTTTTTGGGTGCTGTGTATCACAATTGGAGGACATCGGCACGCGACCGGAACCTCTGGCGAGAGACATTGCCGCAGGCCAAGACCGGAAACCGGTTGTTGCGCCGAAAGAGAGAGAGAGAGAGAATCACAAATAAAAGCGAGATAAATCATAAAAATAAAATAAAACAAATATTTATCTCCCTTTTATTTGTGATTCTCTCTCTCTCTTTCGGCGCTACAACCGGTATCTGGTCTTGGCCTGCGGCAATGTCTCTCGCCAGAGGTTCCGGTCGCGTGCCGATGTCCTCCAATTACACACCCTTAATGACAAAGTACGCCTTACGCACCCTTAATGACAAATGAAATTAAGCATAAGGATTTACTGACTTTACTCTGAAGAACCATGCCTCTTGGATGTCTCTTCTTAAAGAGATTTTTCACTAAATGCCTATAAGTGATTTAAATTTTTGTTAACTCTCAAGCAATAAGCAATATTTCCATTTTTAAAGGCAACAATTATATATTTTGTGGATCTGTGGTTATAGGAATATATTTTGAATAAAAGCGCCAAAAACTAATTTCAAGTTGCCACAATTTGGCTATCAAGTCGCTCCAGCCTCGGCAGATCCTGATTCTGTCTAGTGGATTCCATTACAACAACAACAATAATCTAAACTCGCTTCGTTTGCCACCACGAAAGTATAATGCTACATTTACACGAATGACAAATTTGTCATTTTTTTTCTTGTCATTATGTTAATTCCCGTGTAAATGGCATAATTTTTGTAATTTTTTCTGTCAGAAAATGTCAATCTCTCATAAAAGAATGAACTTGTCCATTCTTTTATGCCAGATTGTCATTTGTACACACGCAATATTAGTTATGACAAAAGTTGAATACTAAAGTTGTCATTACTAATATTGCGCTTGCACGAATGACAATTTGGCATAAAAGAATGGACAAGTTCATTCTTTTATGAGAGATTGACATTTTCTGACAGAAAAAATTACAAAAATTATGCCATTTACACGGGAATTAACATAATGACAAGAAAAAAATGACAAATTTGTCATTCGTGTAAATGTAGCATAAGACAGGACAAAGCTCGTCTGAGTGGCTTTTAATAAAAACGGAAAACCTAATTTCATTGAAAACCTTAATTTTTGCCTAACTTCAGGAGTAAAACCCGTTAAACGCCCATTTTTAAGTCCCACAAATTTTTAAAATTTTATAGAATAGATAAAGATTTTACTGCATTGTTTTAGCACATCTTAATGCGCTTAAAATTGGGTTTAAAATTGATTTTTTTAAATATAAAATAGATTTTAATTAATTTATCCAAGACATTCTTTATCCATTTTAGAAAATCGTTTATCAATCGGTTGAACGATATAAAAGTTTCAGGGCGGGGGGTTTTAAAATGGAGACGGGTGATTGTATCGGCAAAAATCAGGCAAATGGATAAATTCGCATATTAAATAGCTGGAATAATTAAGAAAATGAAAATAGAAAAATAGACTAATTTTAAAGTTTTCCCACCTTCTTCGGATCATATTCGAACTTAACGCTGTAAAAAATAGCTAAATTAGATTGGATTTTGACGCAAGCAACGGTTATGTAAAATCATAATTTAAACACATTTCGTTTTTATAAATTTTTCGATACTATGCATCGTTCTCGAGAAAATAGAAAATTCTATTTGCATTGGGAGGCGGGAAGGAATCGTTTGAGTGTATTTTAATGTATAGATAAGTTATGTACAATCATATTCTGAACAGCTGTAAAAAATTTCAAGTCTCTAACACAATTCTTTTGAAAGTTATACCGTTCACGGACAGACATATAGGCAGACAGACAGACGGACATGCGGAAATCAAAATCTTTTGTCATCCCAAACACCCTGATGCTATTGTTCATTTTTATGTCCGACGATTGGTTCGATGCGTTACAAACGGTATACTAAATCTAATATACGCCTATATGATATATCACATAGAGTATAAACACAAAATAAAAAAAACCACTTTAGTAAAGGCTTTAAACTTGAATTTAGCGGGCTTTTACTTGAGAAAATTTCAAAAAAAAATCGTTACAAATGTTTTCAAATGGAAATCAATTTGAAAACAGTTTGTATGTTTTGGTACGAGGCCAAAGTGGTTTGTGTCTTCGTTTGTTTTCCAAATCGAAACCCGCTAAAATTCAAATTTGAAGAATTTACTGAGTTGTTATTACGTTTTTTTTCATATTTGTGAAAGAATTATTAAAACACGTTAACCCATTTCTCGCATGGTGCATTCTTGGTTTAAAGAACAGGAGATTTGTTAATTTTTTGTTCACACAAAAAAATCTTGTTGGGCGTCTCAATAGCAAAATAAGGTACCGAACAATTGGCAAAAAAGGGGTAAAGTGAAAATGAAAAAAAAACTAGTTAATAGTCGTAGATTTCCGGAAGAAAACTAGTGTTTTTGCTCCAAAAAAAAGAAATATCTCTGATGAGAACCGTGACTGGGCCGAAACGTGTAAGCCCTTGGCCCTCACGGCTTTTCAATAATGTTTGGGTTCTTAGGAAAATAGTTTTGTTTGACTGTATAAACGTTCTACAGAATCCGATCGGATTTTCAAAGTTTAATTTAAACTTTATAAATTTCAACTCCATCCAAAAGGATGTGAATGCACATAATTTCTTATTGACACTGACCTAAATCATTTACAGGTGTTTTCTATCGGAAAGCATGAAAATTTCACCTGCACTTCATTAATTATTCCGAAAATTCCAAGTGATGAGAAAATTGGAAGACAATCAGAGGCAGAATCACTCACGATGGCTACGTTTAATTTCGTTCAGGTTACAAATCCTAACGTATGATTGTTTGAGTGGGTGTTTTGTCAATCAATCGCGTGTTAAGTACCTGATAATTAAGGTTAATAATAATATCGGCCTGTCTCGGCCTAAGGATACGAAATTGAACTTGAAAATTTTGTTATTCTCGTCAGTTTATGTTTTATCGCTGAGGAAAAATGTCGAAAAAGAATCGAATTTGGACTGTTGAGAAAGAAGTGAATGGAGTGGATGTCCTAAAAATGAAAGAAGACGAAAAACAAAAAGATGAAAACAATTTAAAATGTCCGCGATTTTGGATATTGGATAGTATTAGAAATTATTGCTCCACGACAGCTCTGCATGGATATAACTATATAGTGCGCGATGATACAACGAGGGGGGAGAAAACTGCTTGGATTATTATTGTAGTCGTAGCACTTATTACTGCGGTGGTTTTACTTTGGATATCCTGGAATTGGAATGAGGAGACACCAACGGTAATTAACGGGCAAATAAATGTAAAATGGAATAACAGATTTAGCTAAAAATATTTTTTTTGAAGGTCACTGTAATTGAAAGTACGCATTTTGCTACTTGGAATATCCCATTTCCTGCAGTCACGATCTGTAATTTCAATAAAATTTCTAGGGATTCAGCTCTAAAACTTGCTGAGAGATTGTAAGTGTGCAAAACTTATGATTTATTTAATTTATATTATTTTTTTAATATGCAGTGAAATAATTTCAAAATTAATTTTTTTTAAATATCTTGCAATGGAAATGGTTTGATTTGACATTAATAAACCGATAGTGTAACTAAAAATTTTGGGCCATTCATCGAAATATCCCTAAAACTTAAAATTATCCTATCAGGGACCTTGTTTGTTGGAACGAAAATTTGAAGAGGGGAGGGGGTTTCTAAGAATCAAACATTATCCAGTTTTCGAAGGTCATCTCATAAATCAATGAAAAGATTTTGTTCTGAGGTCCTATCACCAAACACGATATGATTGATTCGAATCGTAAATTCAATGTTGTTGTTAGTGTGTTATATCGGGTCTTTCAACAAGGACATAACAATTTTGTATTTAAATAAAACACAGAATAATTGAGATATCGGGCTGAAATTTATTCCAGGTGTAGTGGACATGTTACATTTAAGTATGAAATTCGATGTCGTTCATATGGCCACCGCGAGCACGTTTGCACTGATTGATTCTTTGGAGCCAATTTTCCACCACTCTTCCACACATATCGGCCGATATTGTTCCTGAGCTCCTCTAAAGTTGTTGGCTTGTTGGCATAAACCAACGACTTAACATAACCCCATAAAAAGAAATCCAACGGCGTTAAATTGCATGAGCGAGGTGGCCATTCGACCGGACCATTTCTCGAGATTACACGATTACCGAACTTCTCCTTCAATAGATCAATTGTTTGACCAGCTGTGTGGCAGGTAAACCTTAAAAAACACCTTAAAAATAAAAAAATGTAAACCTTGACTGACGTTTTAGCATTGCCAGATCATAAAAAAAGTTTTAAGGTGCGTTTTTATTAAAATACAAAATTGTTATGTCCTTGTTGAAAGACCCTTTTCCAACAACAACATTCGGTGATAGGACCTCAGGTTTTGACCCAATTTAATTTCTTGGTCTGTCCTTTTCATGAGATGTGAAATTCTGAATTCCAAAAAAAACATAAGAACAGCTAAAATTACCAGGGGCTAATCGTCAAATACTCTATATGATGAAAGACAAAATGTTTAATTAAAAAAAAACCATTTATATAGGAGAGGAGGAGAGGGGGAGAGGGGGAGAGGGGGAGAGGGGGAGATGGGGAAGGGATTGGCCCGATTACATTTTGATGAATGGAACGGTTATGTATTCTAAACAGATTTGACCTTAATCAATTTTTCAATACGACTCACCGTTTTCGAGAAAATTGCTAAAAACTGTTTGGTTTGTATGGGGGAGGGGCTGATATTTTATATAATTCAATGCATGTGGAAGAGTTGGAGCGGCCGAATTATTCTGAATACTCCAAATTAGAGGTAAATGTCTTGAAATATAAATGACCAACGAATAGTACGCGTCTTTACTAATAGACGAACCTTTCGAAAACTTTACTCAATTAGTATGATGGGTTTTATTTTCGGACAAAAGTTCACTTTTTTCGGAAAAAAGTCCACTTTTGTTTTGGCCATTTGTCCGGGATATTTTATATGATTTTTCTTCCGGACAAAATATCCGCCCCACTCTCGCTGCACGTTATTTCCGCTTTACCGAGGCTCCTGTGTCTATTGCGATTCTACCTGTGACGAAAGTTAAAGCTTTTTTCAAAAAAAATAAAGAAAGTCATGTTCTAATTACAGTAGTCTCCGCATAATGGCAACTCTCATTAGTTACGTTTTTTTTATGTTCTGAACCAGTTCAGAACAAGCTTTCCATACAAAATCCTGCACCACCTTTTCATCTCGAACAGCGCTTGGAACAAAGGGAAATTTTATACGGTAATGTACGGTAATGAAATGCTGCTAACTTCAACATAATAAATCTGACATTTTATTCTCAATTGAGGATTTTGTGTTGGTGGTTTGTTGGTTCTGTTCGACAGCGAAATAGTTTTAATCATGGGAGATAGCGAATCGTGATTATATCAAGAAAATATAGCAGTAACGGCCTACTGATGTAACCAACGTGAAGTTAGTTGCCATTCGAACTCAATGAAATTTCCCACTTACTCTGGATCGTTTTTTTTAATGTTCCGTGTTCTAGAACATTAAAAAAACCCAACTATTATTTCAATATGCGCTTTATTGCACAAGATTCAAAATCACTGACATTTTTCTTATGAACCCACATGCATTTTATGCCCGCATAATTGCAGCCCGCTTTAATGATAAATCCGAGTATTTGCAACTGTAAAATTAAGAAGATTTCTCCCCGCTTAAATGCACATATGACGAAAAACACAAATGAAGCCATCACAATGGGCCTGTAGGCCTTTATCGCAACGTTTTTCTTAACAAATTGAATGAGCAATTATTTTTGTTAATCTATTTTTTGACAATTTTTTAAGTAAAAAACCGGAAAATGTTACAACAGAGCAGTTAATGGATATGTTTCGTCTGGTGTTGGATTTTTCCGGTGGAAATACAGCCAAGGAGACCGAATATTTGGAAATGTATAGAATTTTAAATGCTAATAACTTTAACGGGCCAATGTTATTACGAGATTTGGCGCCAAGTTGTTCAGATATGCTACAACGTTGCATGTGGAAAGGAACTCAGACTCGGTGCGATACATTGTTTCAACCGATTAATTCATCTGAAGGGATATGTTGTTCCTTTAATTACCACGGTTTAACTACCAACAATTACCCGATGTGCGTATTATGATTTCGCCAAATCGAAATTAAATAATATCACTATTTTTTTAATCTTTCAGAAAATTAGCCTACAGGTAAGTTATGTAAAATATTGAAATCACAATTGTTATGGATTGTAATATAAAATACGTCTTGCAAATTTTAGGCTTTTCGGACCCATCGTTGTGTTTTTTTCGCGATTTTTTGTGTTTCCTCCTAAAAGTGTGACGCCTTTTATGATCCGATGTTTTTTTTTATTGTTTTTAACAAAATATTTTTTTTTGTTATAACATCCGATATTTTCAGTGTTCCGGGGCAGCCTCGAAGAGTTACAGCCTGTGGTTATCAAACTGGACTCTCGGTACTGTTGAAACCAATGGTTAAGGATTATTTCGCAACGCATTTAAGCAGTGCAGGTTTCCGAGTTCTGATTCATGATTCGTATGACTTTCCAGATGATAATGCGGAAACTAAGGTCATAACGTCAAACACGGAAGCGTTCATTAGTGTTTCACCTGAATCGACGTACGCGACGTTGGACGTTCGTGGACTGAAGCCTTCGATTCGAAATTGCCTATTCTTTGATGAGAAGAAACTGTCACTTATGCAACATTATACATATTCAAATTGTTTGGCGGAGTGTCGAAGCACTTTCATTTTCAAAACATGTGGTTGTGTTCCACCGAATTTTCCAAACAATGGCAGTTTACCTGAGTGCAAAATGAATAAAATCTACTGCGTCGTCACTAACCGAAGTAAATTTCATTTTTTGTTGTTGTTATTCTGTGTGTACTACACTCTAAGAACTTGTGTTAAAATTAATTTAGTTATTGGAGTAATTTTAAGCAAAAGGCAGATGCAATTTAACTTAATATGTAGGCGAACGAGAAATTTGGTCGAATATTATTAATTTTTAGTTCAAAATTTATCTTTCACTGAAAATCTAACACAATTTTGTTGATATTTGATAAATATTCATAATTTGTTAAAAATTCAACAAATTTTTTGTTCAAATTTAATCATAATCGTTAAATATTCATAAATTGTTGTACATTCAACATATGTTTTGTTGAATTTTAATTAAACTTGTTGAATCTTCAACATTTGTTGAAGTTGTCGATGTGCAAATGTTTTTGCAAAAACGTAATGTTTTTGTGTGAATTTTGCATTTTATTACTGTATTCGGTCACAATAAGCACATTTATTGTTACTCAGGTAAACACAATGTGAAATTTCAGAGTTTGTGATTTTCTTTTCAATTGTGAGAATACAGTATTCAAAATCGATACATATTTGCGTGCATTCTAAAAACTTGTTTAAAATATTTTTTATTTACTTTTTCAGAACTTTATACGGGTTCATTACCAGGAATGAATACAACAATTGTAAGAGAAGGCAATTATGTTAAAACGCCATGCGGTTGCTTACCAGATTGTGAATTGCTGCAATACCCTGCCGAAATTACCAGTGGTGTACTAAATCGAGATTTTGCTTTTAATATGATGAACTTTTTGTAAGTTTTGAGTCAATTCTTTCAAGTATTTTATTTTATTCATAAAATTTAGAAAAAATAAAAATTAGCTTCACGGAAATCATGATAAAATTTTTGATATTTCATTTTAGCAAAGATGTTACTTTGGAGGATGAGACATTGGTTCACATTTATTTCAACGACTTGGTGTCCACGAGATATCGAAAGGATATTTACCAAAATTGGCTGGCTGTTCTTGGTGACATTTTCTAACCAAATTAATCTCTACATTAATAAAAACGTTTTCTTAAACAATTTCAGCTTCATTTGGCGGTCTTCTTGGATTAATTTTGGGATTTAGTATTGTTACCGCATTTGAATTCATTTACTATTTAACATTGCGTCCAATATTTGATAGGTTTTCGATGTAATTTTCAATGTCGAAGCATCAGGGTAGACTGTCTACTAGACAGCAGAGACAGGGCATGATAAACATATTATTTACACTCTAAAAGTACAAATTTATTGTCTGGCAACAAAAAATATTACTATTATCTCATTTTCAATAGTCTGTGTTGGTTAATGTGCGTTTTTGACTAAGTTTTATCTACACTCTCTACTCCGATGCTTCTCCACTGGTAATTTTTGGTTCTTTGTAACTTTTGCACTAAAGAGATGTTAACATTCGTAAAACTGTATGTCTTTGTTATGCTAATTGTTCAATAAAGCTGAGTTTTAGATTTTGGCAGTGTTTTGGTTTTTAAATTCTTACAATCAAAAATACATCTAGGTTGTTTTTCTTAAAATGAAACTCCTAATCTAAAAAAAAGTATTTGTATTACACTACCAAGCGCTTACCGGAGAAATTCTCTACCTATTGGGAAAAGCCGCATCGAAATCGGCCAAGTTGTTCAGAAGATAGTAGAAGAGGGGATGACATTTGAAAGAGTGGGGAAACAGAGGTATATTACATATACAGGCGTCCCTCGATTTAGGAGATTTTTCAACATACAACGCTAATTTTTTTGTTCTAAAGTTGCTCCCTCCGAGACCTTGTATTCCACTGAGATTTTTATTATTTTTATACCCGTATGGTGAAACCAAAGGGTATATTAACTTTGCTTTACCGTTTGTAACGCCAAGATCCCGTCATCACACACAAAAATGAATTACACCAGTATGTTTAGAATGATAAAAAAAATTGAATTTTGCATGTCCGTCCGTCTGTCCGTCTGTGGCCCAGATTGCGGGCGCACGGATTGAGCTAGAGACTTGAAATTTTGCGTGGATCCGTTTTTTGTAAAATGCGAGGCTAAGTTCGTTAACGGCCAAGAATGGACCATTAGGGGGGGGGGGGGGGGGGGGTAACCCCCATACAAACGAAAACGTTTTTTGTGAATATCTCAAAATAGGTGCATCTTATCTAAAAAGCCCAAGAACAAAAGTTATTTAGGATATGATTCTACATAAAACTCCCATACATCAAAATCCGATTGGAATAAATTTAAAAAAATCTTATTGGAAAGTTTGACTTCAAAGTGGAATTTTGGTACAACTGTTCGAATTTTGATACGAATATCACCATACGGGTTTTTAATAATTGCCAGATTGGCAATTATAGCTTTTGTTATCTTTATATTTCGAATTTGAATTTTTTCGGCCCATCATAATAGGTATTTTTCTCTCTTACTTAAATGGGCCGTTTTAGAAAAAAAATCTTTTATCCCTGCGTGTCATTTTATAAACATTTATCAATATTCCGACACCCCGTAATTATTCAATTGGCTATAAATTGGGTTGACATATGATTTGATTAATGATATCTTCTTCAATTGATGTGTTATTATTTTCAAAATAGGAACTTCAGACCAATTTTTGAACGATTTGATCAAAAATTATCAATTAGTTTATCAAAATGCCTTATCGAGCTTATATCAATAAAAGTGGTCGTAGTGGTCGGAAATCCCGAAAAACTTATAATTGGCGTAAATTGTTTAAAGAATATATTAACACCACAAACATACATGGCTACAAGCATACAACAATTAAACATCATACTATCTTTGATAGGTTTGAAAATTACATCAGAATTTTTTTTTTCAATTTTTTTTTCATTTCGAAATATAAACAAAAATCATATGATATTAAATATCAGCAATTGAGTTTTTGTTGGTAAATAATTGAAATTCACTTTTTCTATTTTTTTTTGTTTAATTTTAGAGGTCTGTGGGTCTTGATAATGTGCGTGATTATTTTGATTACGTCTTGGCTGATTATCAATTCGTATATTGAGTTTTTTAATGCACCCACAGCCACTAATCAGCTCCCATTGAGAATCCCAGCATCCAAAATACCTTTTCCGTCGATCGCCGTTTGTAGTGGTAACCGCATAAGTCGGAGATATTTACAAGCGTTTGCTGAAAAAGCGTAAGACTCTTTTTTTTTAAATGTTATCATGATTTATTGGCTAAAATTTTTATTGACTTATCACAAAACTAGGGAAATCTGGTTGTAAATTAAAATTACCGGGAAATTTTGGAAATTTTTTGTTTGAATTATAATTGAGTATTCGTAATGGACGAAAAATGGTAAAATTAGAACTGTGATCTATTCGTAATTAGCAAATTAAATCATTGATTCATTTTATTGTGGTTTTTACACTTGATAATAACATTTTATGATTAGGTACTTAATAAATAAAAACCAATTACGCGATTTGCCCTTTTTAGAGGACAAACTATCATAGTATGGAATTTTAAATACCAGTTTTTCTTTGTTTCTCTAAAATGGAGATTTTAATGTATGAAATGAATTGAAACGAATAGCATTCCCTATAATTTTTGAAAATACAGCCCGAAGTCGAACATACCGAAAATCGAATAGAATGTTTTTTGAGTAATTAAAATGTGGATTTAGTAAGTTTAAAACTCTTGAAATTAAGTATAACCGAATTTCTCGAAAACATTTCATTAAAAGTGAAAAATTGGATTTTGGAAAAATCCATTCGAACTAACCGTACCTTGGAAAAACGTTGGAAGAAAGAACTGAAAATAATAAAATTCTTTATATGTATGCCTCTTATCGTAAGTCAATATATTTTATCGTTATCGAGATAACGCATATTTGGTAAAGGCTTTTTGATATTTTTATGTAAGCTGACAATTTATTGGAAGGTCGGCGTAGGCTTATAGTACCTACGCAGGGGGATACTGGCATATTTCGTATAAGAGAGTCATGTGCTGTTCATTTCAGATATCTTTTTCATATTTTTTGGGGGGCAATGGAGACCAGGAAAACCCCACCTTATCAGACTTGTTTATCTCAAAATCACAACTAGCGACTATCAAACATGGCGTTTTTACGATTGCCATAGATTACAATATCCTCGATGGCAATCGAATGTCAGCCATTTTTTCTGATCCAGCAAAACCTAAAATATTTTTCTTTGCATATTTTAATTGAGCCTGATGATGATAGAAAATCTTCAGAAAAAATTGTCATATTCAGTTCTCTTTTATTCATAAACTAGGGGCTCCGGTCCGAACCGCTCGGTTCATCCCCGCCCCACGCGTCTGCCTTTGGTCTTTGGCCTACGGCCTCAATTATTACTCGAAAACTTTTTGAAAACACGCACAATTATGAAAAGATATTGACATAATTATTTTTTGATTAAAAATAAAACGTTGCCTACTAAAAAGTAAATTCTTAAATTCTTTCTACACCTTTAAATTTTATATAACTGTATGATGGCGGGGGGAAGGAGTAATGCAAAATAATCGCACTGTATATATAAACCATCATCTCTTCAAAACATACTTTATGTATAAGTTTGAAATCAATCGGACTTGTGGTTTCTGAGTTTTGTGGAAACAAACAGAAATCCTTACAGACAAATATTCATTTTTATACCCGTATGGTGAAACCAAAGGGTATACTAACTTTGCCTTACCGTTTGTAACGCCAAGATCCCGTCCCCATACACAAAAATGAATTACACCAGTTTGTTTAGAATGATAAAAATAATTAATTTCTGCATGTCCGTCCGTCCGTCTCTCTGTCTGTCTGTCCGTCCGTCTGTCTGTCCGTCTGTCTGTGGCGCGGATTGCGGGCGCAGGGATTGAGCTACAGACTTGAAATTTTACGCAGATCCGTTTTTCGTAAAATGCGAGGCTAAGTTCGTTAATGGGCAAAAATGGACCATTAGGGGGGTACCCCCCATACGAACGAAAACTTTTTTTCTGAATATCTCAAAAACGGTGAATTTTATCAAAAAAAGTCCAAGAACAAAAGTTATTTAGGATATGATTCTCCCATACATCAAAATCCGATTGGAATCAATTTTAAAAAATCTTATTGGAAAGTTTGACTTCAAAGTGGAATTCTGGGACAACTGTTCGAATTTTGATACGAATATCACCATACGGGTTTTCAATAATTGCCAGATTGGCAATTATAGCTTTTGTTATGTTTATTTTATAAAGACTAACTATAATTATTAATAAGAGTGGCGAAAAATTCTTAATCTCTTGAATAGAAAGTTTTCTCTACTGTAAACTATTGGAGATATGGTTAAACATAACAAAAGCTATAATTGCCAATCTGGCAATTATTGAAAACCCGTATGGTGATTTAATTGAACGGCGTATCAAAATTTCATTTGAATTCAAATTTTCCAATAAGATTTTTTTAAAACTTCTTCCAATCGGATTTTGATGTATGGGAGTTTTATGTAGAATCATATTCTAAATAACTTTTGTTCTTGCACTTTTTTGATAGGATGCACAGTTTTTGAGATATTCGCGAAAAACATTTTCGTTCCTATGGGAGGTACCCCCCCTAATGGTCCATTTTTGCCCATTAACGAACTTAGTCTCGCATTTTACGAAAAACGGATCTGCGCAAAATTTCAAGTCTCTAGCTCAATCCATGCGCCCGCAATCCGCGCCACAGGCAGACAGACAGACGGACAGACGGACAGACGGACAGACGGACAGACAGACGGACAGACAGACGGACAGACAGACGGACAGACAGACATACGGACGGACATGCAAAATTTAATTTTTTTTATCATTCTAAACACACTAGTGTAATTCATTTTTTTGTGTGATGACGGGATCTTGGCGTTACAAACGGTAAGGCAAAGTTAATATACCCTTTGGTTTCACCATACGGGTATAAAAATGCGCCGCAGGTGAAAGTTTTTATTAATCAAGTTTAAATATCCGTACAAATTGAATGTTATAGAGTTCCCAAAGTAGAGTGAAACTTAAGTTTTGTAAATCTACAAAATGCAGCATATGTTTATGAAATTATGTTGCATATATCAAAATGCAACAGCAATATGTTAACCATCATAGTTTTACATTAATTGCACTCAATTTGAAGTCACTTTTGCTATCATTAGAGTAATAAGGCCACAAAAGCTCGGGGTAAATGATTTCTCCGGAGCCTAAGTGTTTCAATGGCATCATGGAATTATAATAATAGTAAGAATAACTGCAATTTCGAGTAGGTGGAAATACTTGTGATAATTAATCCCTATTGCTTTCATTTAAACTCTACACTTCTTGAGTTTGATAAGAAACCCGTCGAATAGTCTTAAAATTCTCGTAATTCATAAATAACACGTAAAGTACGGGGCTTATCTAGATGTACTACCTAAGACCATAATAAAATTATAGAAAAACCAATTGTTTCGACCGATAGCAACGTCACCTACTATATCGGTAGTAGATAACTTAAACCACGGGGAGTATATAAAAAGCAGGTAGACCTGGAAGTATTTCAATTGGAATCGGCAACAGTTCTGAGTATCGCGATTTTGTAAAAAAAAATGTTTCGAATTATTCTAGTGTCACTGGGTCTAGGCCTGGTCCTTGGCTTAGTCAGCGGTGAACGCATTCGATATGATAATTACCACGTTTATCAAGTGAAACCACAGTCGGTTCACCACATCGAGATTCTCAAGGAGCTTGATGGATCCAGCGATAGTTTAATATTTTTGGAAGGTGTTGGCCTGCCTGGCGTTGAAATTAACATCGTCGTTGCCCCACATAAGCAACCAGACTTTGTCGTCATCCTGAATCAGCACGGTATCAAGCATGACTTAATCGAGAAAAATTTGCAGCGAGAGCTGGATATCGAGATTGTGAGAGACACGACGAGAGCAGCAGGCGAATACGATTGGACATCTTATCATAAATTGGACGAAACCTACCAGTGGCTGGAAAGTCTAGCAGAAAAATATCCCAATATAGTCGAGTCTGTGGTAGCTGGAAGCACTTATGAAGGACGTGAAATTCGTGGTGTGAAAGTATCCTACAAATCAGGCAATAAAGGAATCTTCATTGAAGGTGGCATTCACGCACGAGAGTGGATCTCTCCAGCGACTGTGACTTACATTCTGAACCAGTTCCTTACTAGCACGGATCCAGAGGTTAGGGATTTGGCTGAGAACTACGATTGGTACATCTTCCCCCACTCGAATCCCGATGGTTTTGTCTATACACACAACAAAGATCGGCTCTGGAGAAAAACCCGATCACCCAACGGTTCGTGCTTTGGAGCTGACCCGAACCGCAACTGGGACTTCCACTGGATGGAAATTGGCGCCAGTTCTCAACCTTGCTCTGAAACCTATGCTGGAAAGTCGGCATTCTCTGAAATTGAGACACGCACCATGTCTAACTATATCGCGTCTTTGGAAAATAAGATCCAAACGTACTTATCCTTCCACTCCTACTCCCAATTGCTGCTGTTCCCATACGGACACACGAATCAACACGCCCCCAATCACAACGACTTGCAGCAGGTGGGCGATGCTACAGCTAAAGCCTTGGCCCGTCGCTATGGAACCAAATACAAGGTCGGAAATGTTTACGATGCCATCTATCCTGCAGCTGGTGCTAGTATTGATTGGACCTATGGAGTTCTCAAAATTCCAATAACCTACACATACGAATTAAGGCCTTCCGGAAGTGCTTGGAATGGCTTTGTGTTACCAGCGAATCAAATCGTACCTACTGGAGAGGAGACCTTAGATTCACTCGTGGCTTTGATTAAGGAAGCCAAATCGCTTGGATATTACGACTGAAGACTCGCATAGTTTTGCTGTTTTACCTCAATTTACTTTTAAGTTATTCGAACAATAAAAAAAATTTTAACATAAAATATTTATTTTACTTGTGTAGAAAAATTGGCAATCTGATTTTATTTTATGTGTTAGATTGGGAACGGTACGGTCGTTAATAGACAGGTGCAATACGTGCAGCTGCACAATGTCTAGAGCCAACACTCAGAAAAATGTTCAGGTCAACTTTTTGTCAGGTTAACTCTGACCTTACAGAGGTGTCTGTAAGCCAGCTATCGGTCAGAGTTAACCTATCTAAGGTCAACTCGTGCAGCTCCCAATGCCCTACTTCACCTGCTGGTGGCTTAATTTCAGAATTTCTCCGACCACAGGTCAACTCAGTTTTACTTGCCCACATGCAGGCGAACGCGCGCCTGCCCGAGGCCAATTACGCCGTATGTAGGTCGTCGAGTTAGCCTCCATTTTTCTGAGTGAAGAGTGGTACAGAAAATGACCATATCTTTTTTTCTTGCCTTGCATTTTTTTTAGCTTTGATTCATATTCAAGATACCCAATATAGAAAATAGTTGTTCAAGGTATTCGAATTACCGAGTGTTCGAATTACCGAGTCTTTACTGTAAATGTATTTGTTTTCAAATCCAAATGGATAATTTTTTAACCTAATATGGTCCAAATTTAAACAGCAAAGTGGAGTTTAAAATAGAAAATGTGTTCAACACAAAACTTTCCGCTGCAACATTTAGTTTTAGTAAAAAAAAACAAATTTTTTTTTTCAAATATCTTGAGAACCGTTAGAGATACGTAAAAACAATTGAAGCAGAAAATGGGGAAAATTTTATTTTCTTTAAATTTGATAAAACGGATTTTTTCATAAAAGCGCATAGTTTTCGAGAAATTTTCAAAAAACTTAATTTTTTTCAAATATTTTGAGAATCGTTAGAGATACGTAAAAAAAGGAAAAAACGTAGACAATTTTATATCCTTAAATTTTTTCCCAAAAGCGTAGTTTTACGATTTCGTAAAACTCATTTCAAGTCGCTAGCTCAACGTGTTCTCGAGTTATTTAAGATACATAAAATAGATAAAACAACAGACAGAGGCACGGACTTCCTCAAGATTTTGCCTGAAATGGATTGCGGACTGATTATACAATATTTTCCTGCTATAACAGAGGAAATACTTTCAATACTTTCCCTGTATAGCAGAGGAAAGTAAAAATCAGTCCGAGTTACCCAAACAGTTGGACCCTATTGAAACCCTTGTGGAGTTAAATTCACACTGAATTTTTCTCTGAGTCCGTAGGGAGAAGTGGTCCACCACCATTTTTGTTAGTAATAGTGACATTAGAACAGAATATGCAACTCTCATTGGTTGCTCTTGATGACAGCTTGTTTTTTATTAGTCATTGAAGTGCGCAGACGTATTTTTACTCACTCTCACAGACCAGTGCCAAAAAAACATTGTTGAAAGTTTTCGCAAGTATTCACATTCAACAACATTTTGACGAATTCTTCATCAATTTCAATAAGCTAATAAATCTAAAATGTTGTTTAGATTATGAACTTTGTAAATCCACCGAATTTCTGCACTTTTTTCCACAATTGTTGAAGCAGCGTCATTCCGCGCAAAATAGCGTAGGTAGGGAGAAGTGGTCCACGTTTAGTAGGGTGAAGTGGTCCACCCTGTCAATGTCATATTTGGTGTTTTCAAGTTTTTTTTATGAGTTATTTTGAGTGTCTCAAACCTTGGCCGAAAATCGATGCGAAGCTCGATTATAACTTCTCCCAAAAATCGAGCTGAATTAGAGTAGCATAACAAGCCGCCGGAAAACGACGCTTAACAACTGCACCGAAGAAACCAACATCAAAATAGACCAAACGCTCATTTGTTACTTTCGAATAAACCATCACCTCTATTCTTGAATACGGCGTTACGTTTATTTGCTCGATTAGTGTTCGATCGTGAGCAATCGGTATTCTTGAATACGCAGTATCTATCAACGTTCGATTTGGAATAACGCATTGCAACGCATTCGATTTTTGTTATTCTTGAATACGCCGGGAACACTTTTTTGAGGTTAAATCACTCACTTCAAATTTCTCGCGTTTCATTGACGTTTAAATTCGGTGTTTGCAAAAATGTAAAGTAAATATATTATATGTTTGAATGAAAGATTTTAACAGTGATTTCTTAAAATAGGAGTGCAAAGAAAAACACTACAAACAAAGACTAGTTTGCATTTTTAATTTAAAAAAATGAAAAGCACTCCGGACATTGCCAAGGGATATACGAGGAAGTCGCAGATAGAGATGAATTTATTGTGGGAGGAAATTTAATATATTCGACCGGAACCGGAAACCTTTTTTGAATCTACAAAATTGCAAATAAAAATCTATCGGATTCCCAGTATTTGTATGCACGCTTCATCGGTTAAGCTCATAAAATCTGAAGAGTGTCTTAGAAAATTTCTTTGCTGGCGTATCGAATTCAACTCCTCTTGCCTCAATAAATGATACATCAGCGCAGAATCCATGGCTACTGAAGCGAATCACTTCAAACACTTCATTTTTATTCAAAATTAAGAACAAACAATCGAATCAGCTGATGTTTGACAGCGCGTTGCATTGCGATACTTTATGTACCAAACGCGAAGCTCCTGGCGTATTCCAGAATACCAATTGCGTAGCGAATCGAATCGAGCGCGTTAGGTTTTTGCTCCTAACGCCGTATTCAAGAATAGAGGTGCATATTTTTAATCAAATTTCATGATTAAATTTTTATTTGTCATTTAATTTCATGTTTATGCAATTTCTGGAAAAAAATTGTGGGTGGACCACTTCTCCCTACCATTTTGAAAAAAATCGAAAAATCAGAGTTTTCGATAAATGCCAAAAATTAAATTTAATGCCAAAAAGTTGGCAATTTGTGAATGCAGAAAGTTAGCTTAGGTCCTGCGCTTGCGATTTGACTATCTTATCATGCAAAAATTCTAATTTTTTATCATTTTATGGCCAATAATAAAAACGTGGACCACTTCACCCTACCTGATCCTACTAAAAAAATCTGTGAAAAAAAAATAAAATATAGAGTATACGGTAAGAAAGTTAAAGTTGAATGATAATCAAAAGTCTTATTATTTATTTATTATTTTTTCTTTTGATTTCGCTTATATTCTAAATATTGAAAATTCCGGAATTTTTAGAGTTCATAGAAATGTGTATCAAATTATTTACTAATAAAACCGATTGATAATTTGGCGGATTTTAGTGCAGTTTCATCATGAACTTGACTGTTTACTGGCTCTTTACGCCGTTTATGGTTTACTTGCTAGCGTAATCAAATTATACAAATGGTTTTGATGACATCTATGCATTGTACATATATTGAAGTTAATAATAAAATTGTTTAATGTACTCTGAAGGTGAATGCGGGTGTAAATTTTATGCAAAATATTTTGCTAATAAGTTCGAATGTCAAAAGACACTCATTTCCTTACAGGGTAAAATATTGAATGTTATTATTATTTTTTTTTTTAATATTGTTTTATATTAAAACAAATCAACATTTTCGATTGAGTATTTATCACAATACTGAATTTGTTTAACAATGATAGAATTCGAAGAAAATAAATTAAAAAAAACACCTACGAGTAAATCACTTGAAATGAACTTCTTATCGACAATTGACACTGATTGGTACCCGCGTTACTAAACTTTGTTATCTTATTGAATTACCTTCCAATTACGTGTAATTAAACTTGAAATTTCGAATATATTTTCTGGGTATAAAAGACGATGAAGTTGCATTTAATTCATTAATTTAGCGGGAATACACGATCAGTGAAAATGGCTGGAATAATCCTTTCATTGAGTTTGAGTGCGCTGTTTGGAGTTGGATTATCGGAGCGCATCAGATATGATAATTACCAGGTATTCGAAGTGATACCAAACACGGACCACCAATTGAAAACGTTAAGAGATCTCGATGGGTCTAGCGACAGTTTGATATTCTTGGAAGGACTTGGATTTGTCGGAAGGAAGTCTAATGTAGTCGTTGCTCCACATAAACAGCCTGATTTTATCGCCGTGCTGAATAACACTGGGATCTTCTACAATTTGGTGGAACAGGATCTTCAGCAAACTCTGGATATGGAAACTGCCGGCAAAGCGCGAAGTGTCGCTGGACAATACGACTGGACTTCGTATCATACTCTGGATGAAACTTATCAGTGGTTAGATGTTCTAGCGGCTAAATATCCTGGAAAAGTCGAGTTAGTAACTGCTGGCAAGACTTACGAAGGGAGGGAAATTCGAGGTGTGAAGGTGTCCTTTAAGGAAGGAAACAAAGGGGTTTTCATTGAGGGTGGAATTCACGCTCGAGAGTGGATCTCGCCGGCTACGGTTACATACATTTTGCATGAGTTGCTGACTAGCTCGGATACAAACGTGCGAGAGATGGCTGAAAATTTCGATTGGTACATCTTCCCGAACGTAAATCCTGATGGTTATGTCTACACGTACACCAGAGATCGCCTTTGGCGGAAAACGCGATCACCGCAAGGCAACTGCTATGGAGCTGATCCGAACCGTAATTGGGATTTCCACTGGAATGAAATCGGAGCCAGTTCGAATCCTTGCGCTGAAAATTTTGCCGGATCGGCGCCGTTCTCTGAAATCGAAATGAGGTCCTTATCCAAATATATTGAGTCATTAAAGGGGAAGATCCACACCTACCTATCATTCCACGCATATTCGCAATTGCTTCTGTTTCCCTATGGACACACGCGCGAACGCACCCCGAATCATAATGATATGCAGCAAGTGGGGGATGCAGCTGCCAAAGCCTTGGCTAGGCGCTATGGTACTACCTACAAAGTGGGGAACATCTACGACGCCATTTATCCCGCAGCTGGGGCCAGTATTGATTGGGCCTATGGAGTCCTTAACATTCCATTGTCCTACACATATGAGTTGAGACCTTCTGGATCATCCTGGAATGGGTTCGTGTTGCCAGCAAATCAAATTATACCTACTGGAGAGGAGACGCTGGACTCTCTTGTTGCTCTTCTGGGTGAAGCTAAGAAATTAGGATATTATCAGTGAATTTTCTAATTTAGTTTTAAATTTCGAAAAATAAAAACATAAAAACGAAAAGCATTAGAATAAATATTATTTCAAATTGAGTGTGCTTGTTTGTTTAAGTTCCTTGCTCTTTTATCTTCTAAGCGTGTGGACCGATTTTGACGAAATTTCTCTTTCGATAAGTCCTTGGATAACGTAAACATCGAATTTATAGGTTGTCCGAATTAAGTGGAGCAAAGGATTTTGTCAGAAATGTGCTCGAAAAATTTTAGCCAAATATGATCAAATGTTGATGCAGTTTAAAAATGAATATATTTTATAGATTTGAGTGGCAGAAGAATACATCAATGAAACTGGGTGCCACCGTTGAAAAAGTATTTGACGCGTTAAGAGTTTTTGGAAGTTTCTTTGATTTGGCTGTGGATCAAAGCAATTACTATACAATTGACAAAGTCCATACATTTTTAACGGAGGTATATAATGGCGAATATCCGGCGGAAACCATTATTAAAAATTTATCAACAAAGTGTGAGGATCTGATATTAAGATGCCGATTTGATAATAAAGAAATCGATTGTGCAAGGAGTTTCTCTTTTAGAAGAGCTTATCTCGGTGACTGTTGTATATTTAATCATCATCGACCGAATTCGTCTGTCTTGGCGTAAATATTTCATTTTATTTGAAATTAAGAGCAATATTATATTTTTGTTATTGAACATTTTAGTAATCTTATGCAGCGGGGAGAACGTGTGAAAATGGGAAAACATTTGTATATTCCGTCTGGAGGTTCAGACTATGGTTTGTCGGTGGTTCTGGATCCAAATATTGAAGATTTTGCATACAAATTGCATGCCTCCATCACAACAAAGGTATTGATTACATTTTTTTTAAATTTGAATTTCTCGACGACATAATCAGGGTATTCACAGTCCTCTTTTAAAATGCGGGTAAATTTACCGCTCGGTAATTCAGTCAAATTTAACAGATTTTTACCGAGACGGTAATTTGGTTCATGTAAAAATGAATTACCGGATTCGGTAATTGTATACATGCCTTGAGTCGTGTTTTCCGGCCCGGTTATTCGGTATCAAGAATCAACCGCGAGTGGCGTTGGAATGTTTTTAGTTGTCAAATTTTCTCGCTGATTATCTCATCGGACTGCAAATTTTTTCAATTTTGATAGCCGTTGCCACAATAGAAATTCAAACTGTGAATACCCTGAATATTTTTATTTTGATATTTTTTGGGCTATAGGTACACTCAGAAAAATAATTCGTAATGCCTATGAAAAACTTTATAAGGTCTATGAAAATGTAGGCGTGATATGGCCTACATTTTCATAGTCTTAGGTCCCGTTTACACTTGCAATTTTCTCTTGAATATCTTCGAGAATTTTATTCAGAATTTATTCCGCAAATTTTGTTTACCTATCGCAAAATAAATCCACTTAGCAAAACTTGTCAAGATTTTTTTACCCATTGTAAAGTATATATGCAAACTATGAAATATTTTTTGTTGTGAGAATTATATCATGAAGACAAATTTTTTCATAAATTTTGAATTTAAAAACCATGTTTATTCCTGCATAAAGCCAATAAAAAACCGTCTCTGGATTTATGAAAGTTCTTTTTCATAAAGAAATTTTAAATTAAAAAAATATTATTAGGATTTATGAAATCTTAAGACGGTTAAGAATTTTGAAATATTTTTTTTTTAAATAAATTAAGTTTTTCATATACCAAAAGATTTTTTGTGTTGTCATGGAGTGTTTTCAAGTTTCAATGAGGAAAAGCACTTTTTAAAAATAATGAAGTATTTATTTTCAAAGATCCGATAAACGAAATTTTTTTGAAAACCATATTTTTGAAATCAAAATACAGAACACAATAAAAATAAAAAAAAAATTCTAAAAAAAATAAAACCGACTTTAAAAAAAAACCGAAAAGAGAAAAAAAGCACTAAAAAGAAAAAAATAATTTCAAACTATGTCCATTAATAGCGTATTTAAAATTCGGCTTTTTTGGAGTGGCGTTAAATTTGCAACTAAAATAAATTACATACTTTCTAACCCTTAAGGCTAACTAAGAACTAAGATCGACTCCAAAAATTTTGTTGTCAAACAGATTAACTATAGACACGGCTCTTAGAAGCACCAAAACTGAGCTCTTTTATGTCCCAAATTGGATTCCCTATTTTGTTCTTAGACTTCTTTGATAAGATGCACTGTTTTTGAGAAATTCGGAAAAAACGTTTTCGTTTGTATGGGGGGTACACCCCCTAATGGTCCATTTTTGCCCATGAATGAACCAGGGCCCAACCAGGAACTTTCTCTACAACTTTCTCTTTGGGATGACCAAAATCGGTCCACCCAGTAAAAAGTTAGGCGTGAACATACATTAAAAAAAAATATATTCAGGTGGAATTGAGAACCTTTTCCTTTTTGGAAGTCGGTTAAAAATCGATTCATACCAATTTTCAATTTTTACTCATTTATTGAATTTAATTTATTAAAACCCAAACAAAAAATTTCTTCAGTACCTTATAAAAATGGGGAACACTAAACTTGGGTTTTTTTGACCGTCTCCCACCCCCGTATTCCGTCTCCAACTAAAAATACGTCACAACACAAAAAATGGCTTGGAATTCAAATCCCACAACACACCACAAATTGCAAAAAACGGATACGTTTGTATGGGATGAGGGGAAGGAAGGGTCCGACTTTGTTTGTTAACGAACTTAATTTTTCACCCCTAAGGGTGTAAACGGGGGTGGGTAGGGAGTTGGAGTTTTAAAACATTGATTTTTGCCAAGAAGCCTGTCCGTTAAGATGGTGAGAAATCTCACTCGGGGTTTTTCGGGGTTGCTGATCACGAATTTGATGCTAGAATATCAAAATTCGAAACGGGAGATTCTGTAAGGATAATGCAAATATCCTGGCGTGATATTCCGTAACTTGTTTCAAGCGTTTGTTTCGAGTTAGAAGAACAAGAAGTATTCGCTGTCTCTGTTTTGACCGAAATAAATGACAGAGAGAAACCGAGATAGCGAATACCACTTTTTCTTTTAACTCGAAACAAAAGCTTGAATCAAGTTACGGAATACCACTCCTGTTTCTAATTTTTCCTCTGAAAAGCTAGCATTAGGGGGTTTTCCAAAATACTTATGCAAAATACTTTAACCCGACAACGATGGGTAAAAACGGTATTTTGCAATATTTTATAAAGCTTCATCTCGCATGTTTTTTTCTGTTACTAGGTTTTGATTTTTGAAACCCAAAACTTCCCCGACCTGATAAGTGCTGCGATTTTTGAATCATATTCAAAGGTTAACCAAGAAATGTATGTGGCTATAAATCCATTACTTGTGGATGCTGATACAGCAATGAAACAGTTTCCGGCATTATCTAGAAATTGTCTTTTTACTGATGAATCGCAGCTAGTTTTAAAGAGGTATTTTTCTAAAAAGCTAAAAAAAACATTAATTTAAATTTTGGCATATTTCGATTTCTAATCTTTATATTTTATTTGAATTTTTTAGTTATTACACTTACAGCGAATGCCTACTTCATTGTCGTCTTAAAGATATTGTGGATTTTTGCGGATGTCTACCGCCGCATATGACAAATATGATTAACGCTTCTTACTGTCTTTTGAAGGACATGTCTTGCCTGGTGAGGTGGCGTGACAAATGGTTCAATTTTGAACCCTTGATGACTGATGAGAAAAATTTACAGAAGTACCTTCAGTGTCCGGCCTGTATGCCAACATGCAGCTATGTTAAATATCGTGTTGATTCTTCTTACATTGATATATTGCCACCAGCAAATGAAAAGTTTTATAATCATGGGATATTGTAAGTAAACCATTTAAAACTTTTTCCAACCAAAATTATTTGCAGATTTTTTTTGTTAGTCTGTTCAAATTGTTTTAAAAACTCTAAGAAATGCAGACACTAGCATAATTCCAATAAAATCGGTTTAGACATTTTAAAGAAAAATTCTATTACATTATTGCATTTCTAAGATAAGTGGGTGGAAAAATGTTGGCAAATTCTTAATTTTTATTAAAAATATAATTTTTTCTAAGAAAATCGCGATAACTTTTTGTATTTATTTATTAGAAAAGGATTTCCAAATGATAATTACAGCATCGTTCATTTGTATTTTGCGCAAAGCTTTTTTATAAAACTTGAACAGTCAGTAACGTTGAATTGGTATGAAGCTCTAAGTAAGTTAAAATTTTCTCTTTTTTAGATTTTTTGTTAACGCATTAAATATCTTTTAATTGCAATTTCCAAATTAGGCTATTTTGGAGGAATTTGCGGGCTCATGTTTGGCGCTAGCTTCATTAGCATTTTGGAACTTGTTTATTTCGCTAGTGGGAAATTCTTTGCTTTGTGGTCTAAAAAGAATAAAGAAAATGCTTTAATGGAAGAACAGGCAATGAAATGCCCATTATATTGGAATGAAATTAAAAAACCTTCAACAGAAAATAAACTAATTTAAAAAATTTAAAAAACCCCAACTTTTTTCAAAGATTTTAAAAAAGCACAATAGTTTGTTAAAGTTTTATAGTGCAATCTGTTTTTTGAAGTCGTATAAATGTAGTCAATTTCAAATAAATGTAATAGTGAATTGGAAAACTTTGATGGTACTTATGCATTTTAAAAAAAATTCCCTGTAACTATAGTAGAAAAAAGTTTTTTCTCAAATTTACCCGACATTTTTTTAACCTCTCCCGCATAACCGATAGTATACCCAAAATATTAGCCGAAGTATATAAAATTTTAGGGATTTGTCCAAATGTATTTGGTATGACGAAATAATTGTTTTTTGTTTCAGGGTTGCGATGTCAACACATTCAATCACCCCAGATTTTATTTTCAGTTATAATAAATTGATAAAAAATAAAATTATTATAATGTTTACAATGTTTAGTTCTAAGAGTGATCAATCGGCAATGGATCATCGAAAAATGGCGGCGCGAAAAAGTTGAAAAGTAGCGCGAAAAAATTGAAAAGTGCACGAATTTTCACAATGGACGCGGTAAAATTACCAAGTTTTTTGGGTGGATTTGAAAATGTTTTAACGGATAGCTTGGGTTAATTAACAAAGTTTTTTAAATTAACGAAATTAACAAAGCCGAAAGTTCGCATAAAAGTTGAGATCAATGTTTACTATAAGGAAAAGGCAATTGCGGTTGTATTAAAATAATTTCTTTGATGTTCAAAATAATAGAAACATTTGAAAATTTACAAAACCAAAGCACAAACAATTCCAATCAATAATAAAGGAAAATTTTGTTAACATAGATGAAAAGTTTTTTTAAATATCTTACAAATTTAATCAGTTAAAAGAAGACGAAAAACTTGTATGGTTCAACCACAAAGCGTTTTTAGAAATTTTTGAAAACAGTAGTTTGGGAAAAATTATAAATTCAATTGCAATATAATGCCTGGAACCCAATGAACGCAACGCGGACGCAGAAACTGTCACTTACAAGTTTGTTCCATAGAAATTATTTGAAGTGGGTACCGTGAACGCAGTGAACGCAAATACAACGCAAAAGTTTGCAAACTTCTAACTTTGCCGCAGAATTCTGCGTTGACAGTTCATAAAGTGAGGTTAGGGAAATCGTCGGCTGAGAAATTAAATGTCGTATGTAATTTTCGTTGGTTTTAAGTGAATTGAGTTTAAACTATCATAACTCTTTTTCCAGCGGACCGATTTTTTTTAAATTTAAATCGAATACAGAATTAGTATTTGTCTTTAAGAAAATTAAAAATGAATTGCACCAAATTTAAAAGCAGCTTTGAAAAACTTAGAAACTGATCCCAATTCAAAAATCGAAAAAAACTACGACACTTAAGGTAAGGATACACGATGAGAGACTTTGGTCTCTGGTCTCCAGGGTACAAAAGGCAAAAATCTCCAAAGTGTATACACGTTCAGAGACATTTAAGTCTGGAGATCAAAAAATAGATCTCCGGAGACCTTTACTAAAAAGTCTCTCAAAGCAAAGTCTCTGGAGTGCATACACGACGCAGGTATCTCGTCTCCAAGCATAACAACAATATCACTAATCTAAAATATAAAATAAGTAAAAACACTTTTTTTCTTTATAAAAACTGACCTTTAATCTCAAAACAACGAAACAAATTCTCGTTCCCACAAAACAATTTCCTGAAATGTCAAAATTCGTCTCCTGAGACCAGGAGATAGATATCAAAACGTTTTGAAGACCGGAGATGCATTAAAAAGAGTAGCTACACGGCAAGAGACCTGAGTCTCCCAAGAGACCCGAGAGACTTGTACTTGGAGATAAATCTCCGGTCTCCGATGGGGACATCTAAAAATGGCCGCCGAGCTGAAAAACGAGCGCGAAAAACTTTAAAAATTTGATTCATTGTTATAAATAATTGCCAAAATAACTGAAGTTGGTTAATATATGTAAAAATAGCATGTTTGAGGTATCAAAAAAATTTAGAAACTCATAGTTGTTTTGATAAATTGAAAAATTGTTTACAAACTGTTCTAATCTGGAGAAAAAGCTGTTCTAACTCACCTAATAGACTGTTTTAATTGGAGTTAATAGACTGTCCTACTCAGTAGCACAGTCTATTAAGGTAGCATGGCCACTCTCTAGGTTAAAGGCTCTCTAATACACAGGTCTCTTTGTATGCAGAGGCGAAATTTTTGGTCTAAGAGACCAAAGTCTCTCGTCGTGTATCCTTATGCTACATTTACACGAATGACAAATTTGTCATTTTTTTCTTGTCATTATGTTAATTCCCGTGTAAATGGCATAATTTTTGTAATTTTTTCTGTCAGAAAATGTCAATCCCTCATAAAAGAATGAACTTGTCCATTCTTTTATGCCAGATTGTCATTCGTGCAAACGCAATATTAGTTATGACAACTTTAGTATTCAACTTTTGTTGAAAAAGCCAGTTGCGTGACTCAGGCTACACCATGATATCTGGTAAGACCATCTTGCAAAAATTTTTCGTCTGCATATTTTTAGGCGTAGACGTATAAATGTATTTTGATAGAAAATTCATCTCATATTTTTACAGATTTAATTATAACTGATAAAATAAGCATTGATAAATTGAGATTCAATTCATTATAATTTTTACAAAAAATTTTAACAACAGTTTTTTCCATAAATAACTGCAAGATTTCAATTAATCTGAAAATAAATTCAAATCATAGCAACGCATATTTACATGTCGATATTTTGTTTTATTGCTCCAAGATTGTTAAATCAATAATTTGATCCACGGAACAAGAAAAATATTGAAATTGGTGAATTTACCGCACTATTAAACGTACTAGTGGATTTTTGTGAAATAAAAAGTATCGAATTTTAATTATGGGGATTGAGAACAAAACTGAAGTTTTAGGTTTAACTCGCATGACAAAAAAAGGAATTCAGCTCCTATGCAAGAAAAATAGTCTGTATCAAACACCTAAGCTAAATGACGTCTTATATTTACATTATCAAGGTAAAATTTCCTTATATCTTAAAAAAATGATGAAAATTAATGAATTCTAATTTACAGGATATCAGGAAATTGAATGTTTGCAAGAGTACACGGGACTAAAGTGTTTATGGCTCGAATGTAATGCAATTTCAGATATAAAAGGACTCGAGAATCAAAAACTTTTGAAATGTTTATTTTTACAAAATAATCTAATTAAGAAAATTGAAAATTTGGAAAATTGCCGCGAATTGGATACAATTAATTTGTCTCATAATCACATAATCTGCATTGAAAATTGTGGAGTGGATAAACTGCCAGTTTTAACTTCACTCAATTTGGCGAATAATTACTTAAGAACACTTGAACATTTAAATGGGTTGAAGGAATGTAAAATGCTATCCGTATTGGATTTATCGAATAATCGAATTGAGGATATACTAATAGTAAAGGTAAATTATATTCACAATATTTTCTCATTCAAAAAATTGCAAGAATTTTATTTATTTGTAAAAAAATTACCATTTCTAAAATTCTTTTTCTAAATAATATATGGTTTCCATTTTTTTAAAAATCTTATACCATTGCGTTATTTTTAATGACTGACATACAAATTTTGAAGTTTTTCCTCCAACAAAAGGGTTATATTGGGTTGGGGCATAAGTATCGCGACTTTTTTGATCAAAGTGCAATTTTTTTTATACTTAAAGTTATTTTTATTAAACCAAATATGTGCCGTTTTTTGATCGACCACCCTCTGAAAATTTTCCGTTAAAATCATAGATATACTAGATCGCTCGATTTGCTGTCTCAAATGGTCCCATTTCAATACAGTTCAGTGAATCAAAACGAGTCAAGTAAGAGCAAGATAACCGTATGAAAATAAATATAGTCCTCTCGTTTAAACCGTGAGCTGTCAAAGGAAAATAGACTTTCGGAATGGTGTTGGCGCCTAAAGTTATTTGTTTGCGCCTAAAGTTAGTCTCAAACTTATGAAATTTGAATTTCGCGGCAAACTAAATTTGAATCTCGCGACCTTATACAGTTCAGTGGATGCGTTCAAGTACCATAAAGAGGGAAATACTTTTGGGACGATTTTTCAGCAGAGCTTTGTATGGTGACAGTTGTTCTATGTTATATAGTTCTGTGGTTAAAATCATTATTCCAGCGCTGTAGAACTTCCGGGGTTTTTGGTCGAAAAATTGAACCAAGTAATTTCCACAGGAGATTGTTGGTTTTTGCTATTTTTATAATTGAAATTAACTATTTTAGTAATAATGAAATAGTGAAATTTATTATCTTTTCTCTGTGTGTAGTTCGACGGTGCAAAGTCAAGACTATATTATGGATGCATCAAAACTACCCAACCAAACTCTCTCAACTTTTGGCGAGTCAGAAAAATTTGTGTGGTTTGACGTTGTTGCGGTGGAAGACAACCCCCTTCCTGTTGATCAATTCTGGCCGTTTTTCCTCAATCGGCCAGTTCAATTGCATAGAGTGGAGAATCAATTGTCGCAGTAAAGTGTAGTATCAATTGTTTGTCCCACTAAACACACATCATTATTTTTCTCGGCGTGAGTTCTGGCTTTGTCTATGTTTGGGCATCTTCACCTTGTTTTGACAACGATCTTTTTCGCACTATTTTGTCATGCGTGATCTATTTTTCATCGCCGGTTACCAACTGCTTCGAAAATTGCTTGATTTCGTTGCGTTTTAGTAGTGTAATGGTGCGTAAGAGCTATCTGCTGAGAAAAAGACCCGATATTTTTTCTCCAACCCAATATTTGTACAAACAAACAAATAAAATAACAACAAATAAAAGTTATGCAAATAATAACGCTTTGTAGAAGGAAAAACGTCTAAATTTCTTTGACTGCCTCTAAAAATCACGCAATTTGACATCAAAACGCAATTGGTATACCATAGCTCCTAATCATTTAATATATTTTTTTAGCTTGTTGGCCAAATGCCGGAACTAAGAGTTTTAGTATTGATGGGAAATCCTGTTGTTAATGAAATTCCCCAGTATAGGAAAACTCTAATATTGGAATGTGTACGTAATATTTTATGAAAACCGTATTTTTAATTTTTATTCTTATTTATTGCTTTTTTTAGGAACAGCTAAATTACCTTGACACAAGACCAGTGTTCCCCAAGGACAGAGCATGTGCAGAGGCCTGGTAAGGTTTTGTTAATATAGGTTTAAAAGTAACGCCCGAAAGGTATTTTGCCCTTAATAACAATATTTATACTTTCAAGCTTGTTTTTAAAAATGTTTTTTTTTGGTTTAGTTGACATGGAATGACCAATATTAAAATTTAAAATTTCAACAATTTTCAGGAAACGTGGTGGTTATGAAGAAGAACGTCGTGAACACGAACGTTGGAATAAAATGGAACTAAAGAAAATTCGGGATAGCGTTAATGGTAATAAAAGTTTTTTTTTAAAATATTTGTGTTAAAAATAATGACTGATTTTTTTATGTTCTCAGCAACAATTCGACTACGTAATCAATATAAAAATGCAGTGCAAATGGAACTTCTAAAATCTTCAGATGACGAAGAAGGAGAAGCAGATGGCGATGAAAATGAAAAAACAGATAATTTCGAAGATCAAATGAATGAGAAATCTTCTGAAATTAAAAAATGTTGTAGTTGTGATGAAATCGATTGCCAATGTTTAAATGATGTGGCTGAGAAGTTTGGCGAAGGCAGTGGTTTTGAAGGGGTGCAGAATTTAGAGACAACCGAAGTAAATTTTGGAAATTCAAAAGAAAATTTGGAAGAAAAAAGCGAAGAGCTATTTGAGAAAATTGAAAATTCTGAAGAAATCGCTGAGTTACACGATGTTTCACAAAAGTGGGATAACTTGTACTGTGAAAGTAAGAAGGTATCAAGCGATATTAAAACATCAATCGACATTCCTGAAAATTATCCTGAAAAATCAAAATGTGATGAATTCAAATCGGAAGGATTAAAACCCGAGGACATGGAACTTTTGCGAAATGTGAATGCTGAAGAAATTGAAAATGAATATTTAAAATGCATTAAAGAATTTATGCGCATTGATATTCAGGCGAAATTGGCTAAAAAGAGAATAAAAGTTACAATTGATAGTGAAGATAATGAAATTGACTCAAAAATAAAACCGACATTTAATGACGCCTTGACAATTTTTGAAGAGTGGTCTCCGAATCCATTTCGACATGAGGACGAAATTGAGCGGGAAAATTTGAATTTTGCTCCTTCTTCTAGGAATGATTTTTCATTTGACGCTATGGCAATGGAATCTTTGAATTATAACAAAAAAAATCACAATGATTTAGAAAATTTGAACAAAAATTGCCCGAATTGTGTTGAAATTCAATCTGACCCAAAAAATGAACCATTGAGAGAAAGCTTTTCTAAGAGTTCAGCACAGCCTAGCGAACAGTTTCAAGATGAATCTCAAAAATTAAATGAAATGGCGGATATTATTCATTTTCAGCATTGCTGTACCATAGAAACTATAAACCAAGAATTGGAAAATCTTCGAAGCGATTGTAAACTCGTCTATGAACGGCTAGAAAATGCCAGTAATCCGTGTTTCAAACAAGAAGAGACCAATATTTTGCCACACATTGAAGGACCACCTTTTGAAAAAAATGAAGGAATAAATCTTGAAACCGATTTTCTTCAAAATGAAACTGGCGAGAATAGTTTTTTACACGAAGTAAATTCGGATAGTGATATTTTCTACGATGCTTTCAGTTCACCAACATCGTTAAATCCTTCTTTGGATGGAAACGAAATATTAGAGAATAATCAGGAATTAAGCAGTTTGGATATTTTAAATAGTATTTTATTTTTTGATACAAATTCCATGTTTTTCAATGAAAAAAACGATGATGATAAGCAGTGTGAAAACGGATATATGATTGAGAATTCTGATCTTATAAATTTTGACTGGATTTGGGGTAAAATAACTGAAACAATGGATTTTAAATGATGATTTTCTCTGCTACTTGTTAAATGAAAAAATTAAATGATTTGAGATGTAAAAAAAATTTCAATTATAGGCTAATTTGCTATTTTCTATAATAATTTGCTATTTTCTCATTTCACTTATTACAAGATTTTGTAAACAATTTTTTAGGACGTTGTTATTTCGCTCTTTAAAAATGCGCTTCATTAAAGAAATCGAGATAGATTTTTAATAATTGAATTGTATTTTATGCACTATAAAATGGTTAAATTTTCCAATAAAATTATAGAATCCTTTTATGGGCTTTTTTTAACATATTAAACATAACAAAAGCTATAATTGCCAATCTGGCAATTATTGAAAACCCGTAGGTATGCTGATTTAAGTGAATGGCGAACAGTTTTATCAAAATTCCACTAAGTCAAACTTTCCAATAAGATTTTTTAAAATTTGTTCCAATCGGATTTTGATGTATGGGAGTTTTATGTAGAATAATATCCTGAATAACTTTTGTTCTTGGACTTTTTTTTGATAAGATGCACCGTTTTTGAGATATTCGCAAAAATCGTTTTCGTTCGTATGGGGGGTACCCCCCCTAATGGTCCATTTTTGCCCATTAACGAACTTAGCCTCGAATTTTACGAAAAACGAATCTGCGCAAAATTTCAAGTCTCTAGGTCAATCCGTGCGCCTGCAATCCGCGCCACAGACAGACAGACGGACGGACAGACAGACAGACGGACGGACAGACAGACAGACGGACGGACATGGAAAATTCAATTTTTTTTATCATTCTAAACACACTGGTGTAATTCATTTTTGTGTGTGATGACGGGATCTTGGCGTTACAAACGGTAAGGCAAAGTTAATATACCCTTTGGTTTCACCATACCGGTATAAATACGTTGTAGCAGAGATGCAAAGGAAAAGTTTTTCGGATCTTTTTAGTTCTTGGTTTTTTATTTTGGTTCCAGAAATTTCAAAATTTGGTTTTAAAAAAATTCAAAGGTTCAGCGCTTTTTGGTTTGGATCACAAAATCTGTTGGTAGTTCTGGATTTATTTAAGAGTTATAAAAGCAGAAAAGGTAAAAAAGGGATTTCTATTCTGAGGCAAATATTTTTGTTAGTATTTTTAAATGGTAGATGGGTTCATTTCCTCTGAAATAGGTAAATAATCTACCTTCTATGCTGACTGAGAAAAAAGATTTTACTTGAGCCAAGTTATACTTTTTTGTCAAGTAAAATATTTACGATCCTTAACCAAATTGATAGTTTGGCCAATTTGTTCTATAAAGAAAAAAATGTGACATTTGTAAGGTTTTTATATTTTTAATAATGGACAGGCGAAGGGGTGGGGGTGGGGGAGGAGTAGGTGGCACTTGTCCCCTGGAAATCACAAAAAAAAATAAAAAAAAATTGTTAGATCAATTTACGTTTGTATTTGACCTTAGTAAATATTTAAGAATTTTCGCATGCGGCGCAATTTCTTTTAATAGTGAGGTATTGTATATAATCGCTCATGTGCGACAGCCGTGTTATAACTAAAAATAGTGATTTTACAGGCGACACTTTTTAAGGTTTTGGAGTGCCGTGATTTGTCCTAAATTCTCTGAGTACAACAATGTTACAGATTCTCTCCCAGGGCGAGTATTTTTTGTAGAGCTAAGGCATTTTGTCAGATGAGATAGAAAGTGAAAACGAGTTATTCTGCTTCACTAATTCAAAATTGTTCATTTTTGAGTTATAACACTATTGTCGCAAATGAGGGATATGTAATGTTTTAATAAAAAAATTTGACTGCGGCGTAATTTTTGTTGCATACCAAAGAACGAAGATAGAACAAGATATAATCACAAACAAAAATTTAAATTTTCCTCATCGGTGTTTTAATATTTCCAAGTACATCAAAATGCGGTTTTATCAATACAAGTTTTGCCTTGGGCGCTGTTTTTTCCTGGTACCGCTCTGGTCCTATGTTTAAAAAACCAAAAATATGCACTTATGGCCTAAACAGATAGGACTGCGAGTTCGACTGCGACGTCGACGTTGCCGTCGGTTACGCAGTTGACGTCGCAGTCGAAACGTGGAGTGGAACACATGGAACGTCGTGCAGCACTTCAACAATAACAAATTTGACAGTTGTGTGAAAGAAATTTGTGTATCGTGTTAAAGAAAAATAATAAACATAACAAAAGCTATAATTGCCAATCTGGCAATCATTGGAGACCCGTATGGTGATATTCGTATCAAAATCCGAAAAGTTGTACCAAAATTCCACTTTGAAGTCAAACTTTCCAATAAGATTTTTTAAAATTTATTCCAATCGGAGTTTGATGTATGGGAGTTTTATGTAGAATCATATCCTAAATAACTTTTGTTCTTGGACTTTTTTGATAAAATTCACCGTTTTTGAGATATTCACAAAAAACATTTTCGTTCGTATGGGGGGTACCCCCCTAATGGTCCATTTTTGCCCATTAACGAACTTAGCCTCGAATTTTACGAAAAACGGATCTGTGCAAAATTTCAAGTCTCTAGCTCAATCCGTGCGCTCGCAATCCGCGCCACAGGCATACGGACAGACGGACGGACGGACGGACAGACGGACGGACAGACAGACGGACGGACGGACATGCTAAATTCAACTTTTTTCATCATTCTAAACACAAGAACAAAAGTTATTTAGGATATGATTCTACATAAAACTCCCATACACCAAAATCCGATTGGAATAAATTTTAAAAAATCTTATTGGAAAATTTGACTTCAAAGTGGAATTTTGGTACAACTGTTCGAATTTTGATACGAATATCACCATACGGGTTTTCAATAATTGCCAGATTGGCAATTATAGCTTTTGTTATGTTTTTTTCTAAAAATTTCGTTGGCACCCCCACGACGCAACGTCGAATTTAGAATTTTGGCTAAAAAATACGTCGCAGTCGCAGCTGCAGTCACAGTCGACGTCGTCATGTGTGTCACTCCATGTAAATACCTGGTCGCTAAATTTTTCGATGGCCAACTTGACGCCGCAGTCGCAGTCACAGTCGACTTTGCAGTCCTATGTGTTTCAGCATTTACACTTGAAATTTTTCAACGTCGAGTGCTTATTAGCTCTAATTTTTTTAGAGCTGATATTTTTTGGTATTCCTTAAAAAAAAATTAAAAAAACTTAAAAAAAATCTAAAAAAAACTATAAAAAAATTATAAAAAAAAATAATAAAAAAAAACTATAAAAAAAAATCTTTGAATAAAATTACAACAAGTTTTATCAGCAAAGGGACGAAACGCAAATTAAGTGAGAGGAAGCTTCTTGATAAAAGATATAAAAATATAGTTCAAAACAATCCCCCCATTCCACTTCCTGGAAAAAATCCTGTCGACCGCCGATGCCTGTGAGTACATTAGATTGGAAAGTGTAGATCTCTTATTGAAAACAATTTCCTCGTTCTCTTATTGAAAACAAGAAGATACCCAGTTCTGCATGTTAGCCACTTAACTATTAAGTTAGGAGAAACAAAAAAAAATATGAGGAAAACAAACAAAATAAGCTGAATTCTGCGACCAAGATTGTAGTGGAATATCAAAATAACATTTTATCAATTCGCATAGCATTTAATACGAAGAAATCTGAAAGAATAAAAATAAGACGATTATAATCTGGATGTCATTGAAACATTTTAGAAATCACACCACATATAGATGCTCATTGGAAAAATTGACAAACAAAGAAATCTTATTTTCTGGCGGTGACCATGCAATTTTCGCCCTAGCTCCAAGATTCATATATGGTACCAAAATAAAACAGATAGCGAAACCGAAAATCTCGAAGAAATTGTGTAAGATGAATGGCGATTGTAAAAATCAAATTTAATCTAGAAAAAAAAACATCAGTCACCATCCAGTAGATCGGGATAGATTCTGTTGTTTACACTCTGAATATAATGTGGAAAAATCATCGAATAACGCGATAACTTGCGGTCAGAAACACAATAAATTGACCTAAGATGACCCGGGAGTCCATCTTTTCGCCGAAGAAACTGGTTGAAACTGGATTCAAGATGATCTCGATTTTCGATTAATAATTGCTTAAAAAGCAGCTAATAATATTTATGTTTTTAAATAATCACATCATTTGCATATATAAAAATACACAAAATCCAGATTAAACTGGTTTAACTGAAGCTGGTTGAATAATAAATGATGAAAATTAACTCGATTCGCATGGCGGCCAAGCGTCGATGATAACTTATGGATCTTTGGTCTGAATTGATTATTATTTGTATATTTCTTTATTGACTATTGGACATTTCTGTCCGTCAGAAATAAACGGAAAGTTTATAGGAGATGTGAGATTTTAAGGTCGGATCGAGAAATCTGGTTAGGGAGTTTAATTTTAATCGTTTTCCGGTTATGTCAGGCGAAGCAGAGCAGTAAGATTTGAAATTTTTTCCAGATTCTGAGGAATGTTTTTTTTTGCTGAGAATCTTGCGAATCTGGTTAATGGCGGAATCTTCGAGAGTTTGCTTTACTGACCTGATTTTGAGTCGGGGTTAAGGATTCCTGACGTTATTGTGGGAAAAGTGAAATGATTTACTGCGAGTGAATTTGTTTTTTGGTCACCATTGAAATTGAAAGTGGTTTTTGCTAAAATATGTGATTATAATGTCGAGAAGGAGCGAATTTTTTTATTATCATATTTATATTAAAAGCGAAAGTCGGATTTTTTGTGACAAAACTTCTCAAAAACGACTGAACTGATTAGAATGAAACTTGATCGTTAGACTCGGGGTGTAATGGGGAGTGTCATAGACTATGCTGTTTTTTAAACAATCCTTTTCCTTCTTGGCTACTCTCCTGATATCTCTTGAACCGCGGAAGGGACTAGGATCTGGTTTTCACTATTAGCATAGATTAGACACTTACTATAGATAAGACACAAACGTGGTTTTCCGTTTGCCGTCTGTAGAAAGAAGTGGTCGACAGCATCATTCCGTAGTCGACAGCATCATTTCTCTCTTTTTATCATTTAGCTCAAATGGACTTGTTGAAAAAAATCATTGTGTAATACTCGCACAGAACAAACCAAAATATTGGACCAATCCATACACAAGGGCTGCCAGCGGCCTTTCACAATTTCTTCAACTGTCAATGGCGATAGAATTTTTTAGCAAAAAAAAACACTTTTATTTCACTTGTTACGTTGCTTAAACAGAAAAAATGCCTGGCAAGGAACATTTTAAATGCCTTGTTGCGGAATGTTCTGCCGACAATACGAAATATCCCGAGAGTTTTGCATTTCTCACACAAAAGCAATTAATGTCTTTACAAAGCAAATGAAACAGACGATAATGTACTCTTCTTCAGGAAAATTTTTTTTACGCGTTTCCTAACTATATATCTCTAAGCTATTAGGGAGGTCAGCACTCAAGCACTAATATCTACCCTAACAGTCTCCCCGCGTGTTTTGCACCTTACGATTCGAGTCCGAGGAAAGATTTTATATACACGGTAAAAGATACAAGGATTTACTAAATTATATTTTTGACAATGTCTAAATAACACTTGTTTTAAATAGAAATAAGCCGATGGCCCCTCCTATATAGTAGGGTTGGGTGTTTGTCTGTTAGTTTATAACTCGAAAATCATTAAACCAATTTTGACCAAACTTTCAGGAATGCTTATTGGCATTTTCCGTTTGTATGAGAATGTTAACTCACATTAATCATCTATATTTTTCCTCTCTTGAGAACTTTGCTTATAAATTATCTGATTTTTATGCGTATAAAAAATTTATTGGTTCAGAATTAGGAATATACTGGTCACATATGTCAAAAAATCTTTCGTAAACTCTACTGGTATTTAAAAGTGAATAAAAAAACACGTATGTTCTCAATTAGTGTAATTTTTGTTGTGAAATTATGAACAAAATGAGATAAGGGTCTCGCTAAATTTGTTTACGTTGTGTTGTCGATTTTGCTAATAATATTATTACATTTAACAAAATTTTAACAATAAACAAAACATTTAAAGGCAAAAAGTATTTTATTCCAATTGCTTACAAAGTAATAGTTTCCACGGTCCGGTAGTTTTTCTGATCCAAAATTTAAAAACTTAAAAGGTTTTTCACTAAAATTAAACTAAATGCTCCACTAGATGGTGCTTTTCAGTCTTTTCCCTGGTTACTGTAAAAATCGAAGCAATGTAGACACGTTTTAATCGCTTTCGGCTGACCAATTTGAGATACTGTTTTTTTGTAGCCCCAGTAGCAACATGTCCAGCATGACAAACTTTTCAATTTTCCATCAAAATATATTTACTCGCCACAAAAGTTCATCTGGCAAAAGGCAAAAAACCGGAAAACAAGAAAAAGAAAAATTTCTCAGCTGATAGTCGACTTAAATAATATACGACTATGTAAATCAATGGCGTTTTTTTTACAAATTTTCGAATGCCGCATTTCGTTATCTTTATCGGCATGTTCGATTTGATGGTGAGTATCTCATAAGATGGCACTGAAATGATCGTAAGCGGAAAATGTATAAATACGAGCCGAATGTATCTGAAAGGCCACAAAATTATTTTAACGCTAGGACGTTGAAAATCATCGTTGAACGAACCGATCGAATTAGTTTAATTTTGTTAAAATATTTTTAAAGGAAAAGTTTAACAACTTTATAGAAAATTGTCTAAAGTTTGGGTAACAGAAATTTGTAAGAAGTTAAGTGGGTTTCGAAAAAGTGCTAAAGGTGAATAAACTTTCGATTTAAAAAAAAGTCCGATAATAAGTGAAAGTGTGATCGATTATTTAAAAAAAAACGAGTTTAAAATGTAAGTTAAATCATAATAAACCAGTTATTAACATTTAAAACTTCTGGGCTAGGTTTTTGGTTAATATTTTTATATTTTTTTGGAATCACAATGCCCATAACTTTTTGAATATCTGTTTTTTTTGGGAGGCGTTAAGTTTTAGATATAATTATCTAAAATTTATGCTGTGTAAAATAAAAACTTTTTTTTTTTAAAAAAAGGTCTTTACAATTTCTCTTCTAAGTTATGTTTCATTTTTACAGTAAATCTTAAAGATTCAAACTGTGGGAAAGTATTTTAATAGTTTGAAATTTTTTTATTCTAATCAAATAATAGTAAACACACAATATAAAAATACTTTTGGGTTCAAATAAATGTTATCAGCTCGGCGCTCAGCTTTCTACTCTTATTGTCGTTTCAGTCGTCTTGGCAGTGTTGTCAAGTTGGTTACAAAACTAATAAATTCGGTATACATACGAAAATGCTAATATTTACATAAAAATATTTTCTATTTTTTATACCCGTATGGTGAAACCAAAGGGTATATTAACTTTGCCTTACCGTTTGTAACGCCAAGATCCCGTCATCGCACAAAAAAATGAATTACACCAGTGTGTTTAGAATGATAAAAATATTTAATTTTTGCATGTCCGTCCGTCTGTCCGTCCGTCCGTCTGTCCGTCCGTCTGTCTGTGGCGCGGATTGCGGGCGTACGGATTGAGCTAGAGACTTGAAATTTTACGCAGATTCGTTTTTCGTAAAATGCAAGGCTAAGTTCGTTAATGGGCAAAAATTGACCATTAGGGGGGCTACCCCCCATACGAATGAAAACGTTTTTTGTAAATATCGCAAAAACTGTGCATCTCATCAAAAAAGTGCAAGAACAAAAGTTGTTTAGGATATGATTCTACATAAAACTCCCATACATCAAAATCCGATTGGAATACATTTTAAAAAATCTTTTTGAATAGTTTGACTTCAAAAGTGGAATTTTGATACAACTGTTGGCTGTTCACTTAAACTTCGAGCAATGCCATATCACCATACGGGTTTCCAATAATTGGCAGGTTGGCAATTATCCCTTTTGTTATGTTTTTTTGTTTCATAAGGTCTATATCTGGGGAACGTTGTGGGAACACATCATATTTGTTATAATTAGGGTGATCATACGTCCCAAACTAATCGTTTGTCCCTGATTTTTCAATTTACTGCTAAAATTTATCAAACGCTAGAAAAAACGATTACTAAAGATACAAAAAATACTCCACCTTGGCAGGAGGTGACTTTTTTTTTCGAAAAAACTTTTGTCTTTATTGGTATTTTTACAGTTTCCGTTACCATATTTATGGAATGTAAAGAGCACGTTATTTTTCGCTTGGGGCTGTATAGTTTTTGATTTCAATATATGTGCCGCCGCATTCTGTTTCCAAAACTTCTCACCGTATATTTCTTAATTCCTTTTCCCTGGTTTTCGTCCAAGAAAGATTTATTTCCTATAAAATATGTTGTTTCGTTCCGTTTCAATTTTTTTCATAGATTAATGTGCCATAAAAATGATGACAATTTTTATGACTAGGTTTATTTTAAATTTCAAATATTTTATCAGGGGTATTTTTTTCATAGATTTTTCATACTTTTTCGTATTAAACCAAAAAAAAATATTTTTTAATTTTCTGTTTCTCCGTTTGTTTTGCTTATTTAAAAAGTATCTTTATTTTTGAGAAAGTATCAGAACACTGCTGTCTACTGTTCAGACAGTAGCGCCTCAAAATAGGCGTATTGTTCTTAGTATGCAATGGCTCTAAAATCGGGAGGGAAAACTAATGGATGAAATTTACTATTTTTTTACTATTTCAATTAAATATTTTAACTGTATTTCCGATTTTTGCTACTAAATAAAAAATTATGAGGATGTCCGTGCATCTGTTTGGCGATCTATCTGTCTCAGTCTGTCGGTCTGTCCATTTTGCGTATCTTAAAAAAATTTCAGAACTGCTTAAGCTAGGGACTTAAAACCTTTTGTAAATGAAAATCGTAGTCTTCTATCAACTTTTTTGTAAATTTTTCGAAATTTATGCGTTTTTGAAAAAAAATTAAAGGATATTCAAGTAAAATTTTCTTTATTTTTTGCTTAAACAGTTTTTACGTATCTGTAACGATTCTCAATAGATTTAAAAAAAAATTAATAATTTTTACTTATATTAAATGTAAATATAAGAAATAAGGCTCTCTTATTTTATTAATTTCGGTATAAACTAAGGTATTAACTCTTTTACTTTTTGTGAATAAAGCTAAACTTAAACTAAAGAAACTTGTAAAAATAGAAAAACTTTTACAATTTTTTTTACTATAGAATTTTATTGTTTGTTTTGTTATTAACTTCCTTAGTTCAATTTAATAGTTTTGAAGTGAACTATAGGCAAATATTTAGTAATTTTTTTAGCCAATATAAAAAAATACTTTTTTACAGAATAAAACGCAAACATGTCTTTTTGGAATGTCTTTGGAAGCAATCCTACCGACGCATCAAAACTAACAAATGGATTTCACCATCAAAATGGTAACATGACCAATGGTCATGCAGAAGAGATGGATGAGGTAAATTTAAATATTTTTAAAAAAATACCAAATGGATAAAAATTAATGGTAAATGTTGTCTAATCATTTTAGGGTCTTAAAATAGCAATAATTGGGCAGAGTAACTTTGCTGCGGATGTTCTGGAGCTATTGCTAGAGAAACACTACAAAATTGTAGGAGTTTTCACGATCGCAGACAAGGGCAGCCGCGAAGATATCCTTGCAACTACCGCCAGGTCTCACGATATTCCAGTTTTTAAATTCTCGACATGGCGACGGAAGGGTGCCGCTATTCCGGAAGTACTTGAGCAATACAAATCCGTTGGAGCGAATTTAAATGTCTTGCCTTATTGTTCTCAATTCATTCCGATGGAAGTGATTGATGGTGCGGAATTCGGAAGTATTTGTTATCATCCCTCGATTCTGCCCAGACACAGGGGCGCCAGTGCTATTTCGTGGACTCTAATTGAAGGTGACGAGGTGGCCGGGTTCTCGATCTTCTGGGCTGACGACGGACTCGACACGGGACCGGTGCTTCTGCAGAAGCAGGTTTCTGTAGAACCGACCGATTCACTGGACACTTTGTACAAGAGATTCCTGTATCCTCAGGGTGTTAAATCTATGGGTGAGGCAGTCGATATGGTCGCTGCTGGAACAGCACCGAAGATTCCGCAGACTGAAATCGGAGCCACCTATGATCCGGCAATGTTCAAGGAGGATAACCAGATAATAAATTTGGCGCAGCCCGCGAAGAGGATCTGGAATTTCGTTAGGGCATTAGATTCGGTTCCGGGTGCGGTTGCTTTTGCCGTGGATGAAAATGGCGAGGAGACTAAAATACGACTCTTCGGTGCCCATATATATTCTGCTGGTCCAGTGACGGGTCACAGTTTAAAGTTGCGGGGATTGGAACGGCCGGCTATTGTTCACGATGACGGAATGCTAATTCAGGGCACTGATGGGGCTTTTGTGAATGTGAGACGCGTTAAAAAGGGAAGCAAAATGATAGCGGCTGGTGATTGGTTCAAACAAAGTGAGGCTAATGTGATTATCGATTTTTCGGAAGAGGAACTTCAAAAGAAGGAAACCCTTCGCAGCATTTGGAAATCCATCCTAAAGGCAGGTATTGAAGGTGAGACGGATTTCTTTGCTTCAGGCGCTGGTTCCATGGACGTTGTCCGACTTGTAGAGGAATGCAAGGATGCGTTTGATGTCCCATTGGAGAATCAAGTTGTCTTCATGGCACCAGTTTTTGAAGAGTTTTTCATTGAAATTGTCAGATCATTGCGGCAAGGATCGGTGGATTCCGGCGTTAAAGTTGATTTTAAAGGATTTTGTCTTCATGCAAATAAGCGTGAGATACATGTCCCAACGCAATTGTTTCTCGATGGTAAATTCCAGGATGCAGAGAACGAAAAAACTTTGGACATTGTGAACCCATCGACTGAGGAGGTCCTTTGCAAAGTTGCTTGCGCGTCCGTGAGTGACGTCGACAAAGCCATAAAAGCAGCTGATAGGGCTTTCCATGGAAGTTGGAATCAGGTTTCTGCGAGGCAGAGGGGTCAAATGATGTACAAATTGGCGGATCTGATGGATCAACACAAGGAAGAATTGGCGACTATTGAGGCGGTCGATTCTGGTGCAGTTTACACATTGGCCCTCAAGACACATGTCGGAATGTCCATTGATGCGTGGCGGTATTTTGCCGGGTGGACGGATAAAATTGAAGGTAGCACAATTCCTGTGAATCCGGCAAGGCCTAATAATGTCCTGACTTTCACCAAAAAAGAACCCATCGGGTGAGTTTTATAATTTGTTAAAAATTCGTAAATTCTAATTTGGAATTTCTCTAATTAAAATTTCCGTCTTTTTTCTGTTTATAAAAAAATTATCTTGAATATTTTTTTCAATTTTCCAGTGTTTGCGGTTTGGTGACACCCTGGAACTACCCATTAATGATGCTTTCATGGAAAATGGCAGCTTGTATCGCTGCAGGAAACACTTGCGTAATCAAACCAGCACAAGTTTGTCCGTTAACAGCTTTGAAATTCGCCGAGCTAACGGTTAAGGCTGGATTTCCACCAGGGGTAATTAACGTCGTGACAGGATCAGGATCTGTGGCGGGACAGGCGATAGCTGACCATCCTTTGGTAAGGAAGTTGGGTTTTACTGGATCAACTCCAATCGGAAAGCACATTATGAAGTCGTGTGCATCTTCAAATCTTAAAAAATGTTCGCTGGAGCTTGGCGGCAAGAGTCCTTTGATCATCTTTGCGGATTGTGACCTGGACAAGGCTATTAAGCATGGAATGTCGTCGGTGTTCTTCAATAAGGGTGAGAACTGCATAGCAGCCGGACGACTATTTGTAGAGGACACGATTCACGATGAATTTGTTCGAAGAGTGGTTAAAGATATTAAAACTATTGCCATTGGATGTCCTTTGAATCGGTCAACGGCGCATGGACCTCAGAATCACAAGGCGCACTTCGATAAGCTACTGGAATTTTGTGAGATTGGCGTCAAAGAGGGTGCAAGGCTGGTTCACGGTGGTAGAAGAGTACCGAACACGAAAGGATTCTTTTTCGAACCGACGGTTTTCACGGATGTCGAAGATCACATGAGCATTGCCGAGGAAGAGTCCTTTGGGCCGATTATGATTATCTCCAAGTTCAATGGTAGCGACATCGATTCGGTGATGAAACGTGCTAATCGTACGGAGTACGGTCTAGCGAGTGGTGTTTTCACCAAGGATATCAGTAAGGCTTTGACGTTTGCTGATAAAATTGAAGCCGGTACAGTTTTCGTGAATGTTTATAATAAAACCGATGTGGCTGCGCCATTCGGTGGCTTCAAACAGAGCGGCTATGGAAAGGATCTTGGACGTGAGGCGCTCAATGAATACTTGAAGACAAAGTGTATAACCATAGAATATTAGGCTAATTGATTATTATATTATAAGAATTAAACATAGTTTTTTTTGTTCAAGACTGATTGTAAAATAAATTTTTATTGTTATTGAAATATTTTCATTTTATTCACTATTTATCTAAGCATATTTGCAGATTTTGATAAGCATTTACAGATTTTTTTCAAATTGACTATTTTGCAGATCAAATTCTATTTTTTACAAATCAAATTCATCTAGTTTTTTTGTTTTTTTTTTTACGTTCCTCTTGTATAGAGGGAAAGTTTTGTATGCATGACGGAGACCGACTCGAGAACGTAAAGCCTAGTACGCAGTTCGAGTAAAATGAAATTTCTTATACAAATTTAACACTGCGCTTAAATTTAACCTCAGAGATTTTACCAAGCGGTGCGCAGTTCGCTGGTAAAATGAAGTTAAAAACTCATGTTGCAATAGTTGCGTTTTTTTAATGTTCTGAAGCAGTTCAGAACAAGCTTTCCATACAAAATCCTGCACCACCTTTTCAACTCGAACAGCGCTTGGAACAAAGGGAAATTTTATACGGTAATGTACGGTAATGAAATGCTGCTAACTTCAACATAATAAATCTGACATTTTATTCTCAATTGAGGATTTTGTGTTGGTGGTTTGTTGGTTCTGTTCGCAAGCGAAATAGTTTTAATCATGGGAGATAGCGAATCGTGATTATATCAAGAAAATATAGCAGTAACGGCCTACTGATGTAACCAACATGAAGTTAGTTGCCATTCGAACTCGATGAAATTTCCCACTTACTCTGGATCGTTTTTTTAATGTTCCGTGTTCTAGCACATTAAAAAAACGCAACTAATGTTGTCTACACTAGATGGCGTAGAAAGTCTACACTTGATTTCAGGGCCGTATCGAAGGCTCTGGATTGGGGGGGGGGAGACATCTCAATTTTCCTAACTCGAACATCTGATTTTTCCTAACTAGGATGTACCTAATAAAAATTCCTTTTCCTTGCCCAGAATCTCTGACCAGAAATTATAATAAAGAATAATGGTTATGTTAACATATTGTAATTTTTTTTTATTTTTCACATACAATTAAATAAAGGGTAAACACTAATAATCTTATGCGACCCTTGAGAGAAAAGATAACCGTTGAAGATGACTTCAACTAGAGTCTGTACATATCTAATTTATAGTACATGGATTCGTCTTTCCTTTAACTTTGCCCATGCCGAAACAAATTTCGTAAGGTCAATTGTATCAGTTAGGTCTTTTTCGCTGTGTAGTATCATTAAAGAACTCAGTCTTTCGTCTCCCATAGTCACCCTTAGAACGTTTTTCACCAGTTTTAGCTGGCTGAATTTGCGCTCATTCGTAGCTATTCATTTGTTTAAAAAATCCGAACACCGATGGTAAAACAATTACACATATACGGCCCTATTCCAGGATCCGTCGTAGCTACGATTTTCGGAGAATTCGTGAAGATGGTATTCCACGATCCGAAGGAATTAAATTAATTTCGAAAACATTACGAATCGGAATATCTGGTATCATAGAATCCGACGCAATTGATCTTTTGACACCTAAACCTACGAAAAATTTTTGCTTCGTAACTTCATTTTCTTATGATTTTAGCTCAATATATGGCCTGAATTGTACAACAAACAGCAATTTTAACATTTTTATTTGTTTATTTAGTATTAGTGTAACTTTTAACACATTAAGAGGAAATATTTTAGAAAAAAGAGCAATGTGAGTATTCCTAAGTATCCGTTATTTGTTGTCGTTTTCATTCCACTATTAAAGTCCTTCACTTCGATAAATCTTCTTCCAGACACAAAGTTGCAAACGCTGCAGAATCCATTATTAATAACAATTTTCGTTTTAAGTCAAGAAAGTTACATTTTTCACGAAACTATTGCATGTCAGAAATCTATTCCTTATGAGTTTTGCATAGGGACCTTTTTACAAAGACATTTATTTTTCGAAATTAGATTTTAATCAGGCACCACTAAGTTCAATTCCGTTCGGATCGTGGAATACTGATTTCTTCGTATTCGTAACGTAGTTAGTTCTTCGTAATAAAGCTACGACGGATTCTGGAATCGGGCCGATATTTTCAAAACTCACCGTTTCAGCACGAATATACTAGATCGCTCGATTTGCTGTCTCAAATGGTCCCATTTCAATACAGTTCAATGGATCAAAACGAGTTAAGTAAGAGCGAGATAACCGTATGAAAATAAATATAGTCATCTGGTTTAAACCGTGAGCTATCAAAGGAAAATAGACTTTAGGAATGGTGTTGGCGCCTAAAGTTAGTCTCAAACTTGTGAAATTTGATTTTCGCGGCAGACGAAATTTGAATTTCGCGAGATTATACAGTTCAGTGGATGCGTTTAACTATGATAAAGAGGGACAATTTTTCAGCAGAGCTTTGTATGGTGACAGTTGTTCTATGTTATATAGTTCTGTGCCATAAACTGATGAGAACATTATACTCCTCCCACGGTCGAGTGTCTACTCTTTCAAAGCCTTTTATTCATTCTCTCCCAACTCGCTGTGACGCTGTTGCCAAAGCAGAATGGTATGTGTGAAAAAGAAACAAGTCATAAAACAGGCGTATGTTCACTAATAGAAAATGTGAGGTAGAAAAAGACAAGTTGGGATTTTGGAAAATCAACTAAAGAGATTTCCCAACTTGGGAAATCTCACATCTTTAACACTAGATTGTTCAAGCAAGTCATCTTGACTGCTTGACTTCCTTGGGCAATCTAGTGTTAAGAAGTGAGATTTCCCAACTTCTAAAGGTCAAATTCCCAACTGAAGACTTATTGGGGGGGAGCCTCCCCCCCATCCCCCCCCAGTCGGTACGGCCCTGCTTGATTTTACCAGCATTTTAACTGTTCGGTACATTAAATTCGAGGTAAAAATTTGACAGATGAAAATAATAGAGGTTATGTTTCCAGTTTTCTTAACAAGTGTGGTTTTTTAATTTAAAAAAATGGAAGAATATTTGGATTTTGAAGAAATTGAGGAATTGGACGTTGCTTATGATTTCGAGAAATATATATATCATATTATTAAACCTTCTTCAGCAAATTAAAAACTTTCAGACGTCTGTAGCAAAGCGACCCTTTGTTTTTCGTTCCTTTAAATAGGGATTAACCCAAATCGACGGCGGTCTTGTGCTGTCCAGTTCAAGCATTTGGACTACGAGTGATGATGCAGAAACAATTATGTCGTCTAGCAGATTGTCATCCATATTATTAACTTTTAAAATTCAGAATACACAAAAATCAGAAACTTCTTGCTCGGCTGTCAATGTTTTTTCACCACAAATCTTAGCTGTCAATTTGATTTCTCCACAAACAGTTTTTACTTCGGTTTTAATGTGCCAATTTGGAGACCGCGTTAAAATTTCATTTTACTCGAACTGCGTACTAGGCTTAAGGATATAGAAAATTTCTGATTAGTACGAAATATGTTTCAGGCAAAATTATGAGGATGTCCGTTCATCTGTCTGTCGGTGGGTCGGTCTGTCCGTTGTACGTATCTTAAATAACTCGAGAACGCGTTGAGCTAGCGAATTGGAATTTTTTAACTTTATCGGAGTTTTCTATCAACTCTTGGAAAAGTCGTAGTTTTCTATCAACTCTTGGAAAAGTCGTAGTTTTCTATCAACTCTTGGAAAAGAGTACCTCCCTTTTAATTTTTTGACAAAACACCAATTTTTTTTGGAAATTTCTCGAAACCTATGCGCTTTAGGGAAAAAATGAATATAACAAAATTTAAAGGATATAAAAATTTCCACATTTTTTCCCTTAACAGTTTTTTATATCTGTAACGGTTCTTAAGATATTTGAAAAAAATTCAGTTTTTTTAAAAACTCGAAAACTATGAAAAAATGTTTATGAAAAAATGCATTTAAAAGGAATAAAATTTCTTGCATTTTTTCCTGTAACGGTTTTTATACATCTTTAACGTTTTTCAAGATATTTGAAAAAATATTATTTTTTACATATTTTTTCCGAAACTAAATATTGCAGAGGATAGTTTTGAGTTGACCGTAAGTGATTTTTTTTAATTCGGTGGTTCTCGGTCTTATGTACGAAAAAAACTAATTTTCATTGTAAAATTAGATTTCGAGTGTTTCTCTTTCATTTGCAATAAATGTATTCATATTGTGAATACTTTAAATTTTTGAAAGCTTTAAAGAAACATAATAAGTTTAGTTGATGCTCAAACTTGGAAAAGCTTTCTGGAAGTTTTATTGAAATCATTGCCATATCTGAAAGAATTCGGAATTTATTATTTCACAAAAAATAGTTTATGTCTCAAAATCTAGGTGTTTTAAAATAATTTATGAAGTATATCTCGGGAAAAGACAAATGAGGACTAAGCCTGACCCGATTTTTACCTTGGGGCGGATTTAGTTAATCTGAGGCCCTAGGTGCAGAAAAAATGTGTCCCTCCTTGAAAATGTTAGGTTCTTGTGCAATCTTTTCCGGAAATATTTCAACTCCAGCCTTTAAAAAGGTTTGTGCCTCTTGTGCAATGAAATGAAATAGATAAACAAAAATTCTTTCCAAATGACTAGTTTTAAAAAAGGTGGTTCTAATTTTTGAGTTATGCCGCCACAAATCCTCTAACTCTAGAGCTTTGTATTGGCTTCAAAGAACATTTCCGGGCCCTGACTTCCATATGAAGGTCCCAACAGCCCATATAGCACAATAGGCAAATTGAGGTCCCAGTAGTCGAATGGAGTCCCTATATAAATTGTAATTTTCTGCCTTTTTTTACTCAAGTAAGTAACTAAAACCTGTATAGAAAAAATACCATGAGATATTCACAAGTTGGGAAAAAAAACTCATGAAAGCGTACTTGGAAAAGTTAGGAAAATATAAAAAAAAATATTTTAGTCAATGTGAAAATAGTGGTTGAATTTACAAAAAATTTTTTCTGAAAAAAAAAAAAAAAAAAAAAAAAAATTGCGCATTATGATTTTTTGCGTGCTCGCATAAATAAATTAAAATAAATTCACACATTTTTATCAGATCATGTTGTAAACGTTATCAAGAAATCAAAAATATTTTTAGTTTCCATGTGTTTTAGAAGTAAAGTTTTTAACCTGTTTAATGATTCTCCGAATAAAAACGAGCACGAACTCATTAGCATCTAAATAATTGAATTTTCAAGGTTGAATTAATTGTGGTTGTACAAACAAAAAGATATAAAATCTTATGTCTGTAAAATTAGCACTTTTGAGTTTTGCTGCATGAGGTTCTAAAAATTTATCATCTGTAACAATTTGAATCATTACAGTCTTTATTTTTGCAAATAAGATTCGAGACAAATTGTCAATAAATTTAATTTGACAGGTTTTCATTGATTAAGGTAAAAAAAATTAAAACAATAGTATAATTTCACTAATTATTTTTTTTGGCATGATGTTTATCACGATTTTTTAAAACTAGTTAGCACCAAACTTTTAATGTGATTTTTTATTACAAGTCAAAAAATTAGATCGTTTTTAGATATTTTTTTTTATAATTGTGTTAAAAGTTGATACACTTCAATAAAAAAATTTTCTACTCTTTGTTAATTTTTTATTTTTGCATTTTGTTGTTCACTGTATTAAGAATTGTGGTGCTTGCGTTTAAAGTCGTTTAATCGATTATTGCAAGGAAATCGTAAAAAAGTGACCTAAAAATGTGCAATCATTAAATTTCTAGTTTCTATCGTTTTTACAATATTTCAGAGGATTTTCATTTGAAAAATGAATCATTCTTAAAAAATTATTCATCTTTAATGCAAAAAAATACATTCCAAGTTTTATAATAAAAAAATAATGCGATTGTGAATCAATTTATAATTTATTTAATTTGATTCTCTTTATCCGGGAGTTTTTTCTCATATTTGAAAACCAATCTACTGAAAAATATATGAAGCGCATGACTTAACAAAATGACGAGGAAAATTTATATAATCTGATTTTCATTGTAAGTCACAAATTCGGAATGATGATCTGAAAATGTATAAAAAAATATGGAAGTCAAGCGCACCGAAATTCATAAAAGTTCATTTGCTGCGAAGCTCTCTGGGCTGATGATTTTTAGGGGGTGCGAAAAATAAATAGATCTAGTGGAGAAAATTGAAAAACATGCTGCTGATGAGAGACAAAATTTTTTGGGTGCTGCTATACATTTTAGTTTTTTAAAATTAATTTCCTAATACTTTTTCCCGTACTAACTTCCTCACTCCGAAGCTAATAGATATAATTTTTCAAGTTTTTCAAATCTAAGTTAATTTTATTGACAAGAAAAGCCATGAGGGTTACAGGCTCAGCTAACGCGTTTCGGACCAGCCACGGTTCTCTTAAGAGGAATTTGTCTAAAGCCCAATTGAGACTAACGATTGTGATTACGTTTGCGATTCCGATTGCGATTACGATTGCAATTCCGATTGCAATTACGATTACGATTGAGCTTCCTCGACCAATGAGATCAAAGCTTTCATGTCTCTTTCGTTGAAAGCCTTAATTAGTTGAGAAGCTTCAATTGTAGTCGCAATCGTTAGTCTGAATTGGGCTTAATAGACTGTAAACAAACTCTAACTGAACAGAATACCAACTTATGCCCTTATTCTGGTGCTGTGACCGGTGACAAGTCACAATTTGTATAGTGATTTTGGCATAAAAGATGATAATTTCCCAGTGATTTTTTTCGTTAACATGAATCTTACAGTTCCCAGTTATCTCGGTAACGCAGGGTCAAATAGAAGTAAATTTGGGCATGCCTACGCTCAAGAAATTACACAGAGGTTGAAAATAGCGCAAGGTTGGGATTTGTTCCTCTAGTAGGTAGGTCATGATCTTGGGATAGGCATACTTGCATTTAAACGTGTTTAGAATAGGTCAGGTCAGGTTATTATTAAAGGTTTTGTGCAGGTACGTTTAACTTTGAGTAAGCGGTATCAGATATTATGTGATATCAGCTTTAGCAAGTAACGGTTATAGGTTTCAAGTAACTTGTTTTGTCACAAACTGAGTTTTTTATTCAAAACATTAAAAATCATAAAATCTGCCATAAGTTAGGGAAAACCGTTCTGATGAGAATCGTGACTAGTTCGAAATGCATCAGCTAAGCTTTTGGCCTTCACGACTTCCTTGTCAATAAAGTTTAGATTTAGATTTGGGAAAATGTGAAAAATTGTTTCTATGAGCTTCTAGATGAGGAAGTGAGGACAGGAACAAGTACAAAACTAATTGAAAAAATCTATGACGTAATTTGGTGCAGGGGCCAGTCACGTGGTCGCCTAAATGAATTCGAAAGCATCAAGTCTCCAGCCAGGTAGAAACTTTGTATCCCTCATGCTGGCAGTTTCATGATTCAGGAGATTTTCCTGATGCTTAAACTTGCGCAAAGTTCTATAGACGAAATTAATCGGTGGCTCCATGAAGGTATGTCCCCGCTTCACGGATATTTTCTTAGTATTTATGGTAATTTGGCCAATTGTACTCCCATCAAAGTAGATCTGAAAACAGTGGAAAATTTTTCCGAAATGACACCTGACCTGCATGTGTGGTTTGCTTGGAAAATGCCCTTTTGCCAGCCCGATTGTGTGAGTTTTGCTGACTGTGTGTTGGTGTGGAAACCGATTGTGTAACTAACAACCGCAAGGACATGACGGCACAGAAATTTGGCATGAGAGGATGAAATCTAACATTCCACAAAGAAAAGGAAAAAAATCATTTAATGGAGCTGGATCTGAACTGAATCAATGGCAATGAAAGAGACAACAGGAAATATCTTTGGAAAATCAAGTTCGATTGCGCATGATCGAAGTTTTCCATTATGGAAAATTGAAGAAATTTTCACCGCAGCGGCATGGTATCGTTCTAAATCAATAACTTCTGCTTAACGCAGGCGTCACGAAAATATTTTTTCCACGATTTCCTAACAGTTTGACTATTCAAAAGAAGGTCCTGCTTTTTCTCATGAACATTTTGTAATGAAGCTTTTTTAACTGTCGAACTTTGAATACGATTTGAAATCGGAATTTTGTGGATTCGAAACTGCATGAGGTTGGGATAGGTTTTTACAAATCACAAAAGCAGTGCTTCTAAAAATTTGAATAGGATTTTTGTTTGTTTCAAAATGAAACAGTTTTTAATGCAACCGCGTAACAATTCGCTTTTAAAAATTTTCAAAATAACAAATTTATACAAATTGGTTATTTTTATCATCAAATCAAGAAAATTTGTTGCTGCAAATCAAGAAAATTTGTTGCTGCAAAAAGAAATATTATAGGCAAGGTAGTATGGATAGTTTTTTAAAAATTTATTCATGACACTACACTCAGAGAAAAATATACTAAAATCAAAAAGAAATGCTCTAGATTTTAGTAATTTGTTGTTTGCGTACGAGCTAAACAAGTTCATACTAAAAATAAAAACCACATTCTTTTTAATTCTAGTGATAGCCCTTTTAAAATCTAGTGTTTATTTCTTTAAATTTAAAAGACGAGATTTTTAATTCTAAAAGATTTACACTAATTTTAAAAGAAAACCTTTTTGAATTTAAAAAGCTTCACTGAGGGGAAAAAATATAATCTTCATTTTTCATGGTTTTACGATAGTAATAGTAGATTTTTACCAATTTCCCAATTGCATTTTTTACTTTTTACAGTATTTATAAATTATAAATATTTTCTTACGTATTAATTAAATGTTGAAAAACTCCTGCTCATTACCGCGATTCGAACCCGAGATCCCTAGGTTTGAAGGTTTGAGGTCCACTCGCCAACACATACGGCCACCGAAGTAAAATAACGAAGCGAGTCTAAACATGAATGGTTTCTATCTCGCTTGAAAGAATGCATTTAAATTTTAAAATTCACTTGTTTAAATTTAAAAAGGTCATTTTTGAATCAAAAAGAAAGATTTTAAATTTAAACATTTTGGTTTTTTAATTCTAGTAGGGGCAATTTTAGATTTAAACAATTTGGGGTTTTTAAATCTAAAAACAAGCTTTTTAATTTAAAATCATGTGTTACTAAATAATAAAATTTTCTGCTGATTCTAGGATATTTCTTTTTAAATCAAACAAGTAACTAGATTTTTAGATCTAGGGTGGAAATTGTTTAATTTTAAAATGTTCATTTCTCTCAGTGTACATGGATGTGCAACGGTATTGAAAATATTAATAAATTTAAGCCCTAAGTAAGGTTCACAACATTCATAACTCTAAACCGTAGGTAAGCTTTATTTTTAAATTTTTTCTCTATGTTCGAGAAACGTATTTATGAATATTTTGTTAAGCCCTTTCATTTGAAATTACACACGATTGGTGCTTCCTTCGAACGGTTCCGACAAAATGGCGTGCTTCCTGCGCATTTTTTTCCGAAGTTCGAAATACGAATTAATGACAATTTTTTTAAGCACTTTCATTTAAGATACGATGAGTACTTGACATAATTAATTTATACAAAATGGCGTCTAAAAGTGGTAAAATGCCCACTTTTAATATATGTGAAGACAGTGGCGGATTTAGAGAAATTGACGTTCTAGGCGAACACGCAGAGAAAAAATAATAAGTCTAACTATTTTATAATGAGGAATCGGGGCTATAGCTAAAATAGTTAATTTCAATTACAAAAATAGTCAATCTAACTACAAAATAGTGTTTTTACTAAGAAGTAGTTAAATTTATTATAGAAATAGTCGATTTTTGCTTATTTTTGTAATTGAAATTAACTATTTTAGTTATAGTCCATTATAAAGCCCATACAATTTTTTTTGAAACCAAGAGCGTTTTAATGTATCTTTAACGGTTTTCGAGGTATTTGAAAAAAGTATTATTTTTGATATATTTTTTCTGAAACTAAATATTGCCGAGGAAAGTTTTGTGTTGATCATCACTGATATTTATACCCGTATGGTGAAACCAAAGGGTATATTAACTTTGCCTTACCGTTTGTAACGCCAAGATCCCGTCATCGCACAAAAAAATGAATTACACCAGTGTGTTTAGAATGATAAAAATATTTAATTTTTGCATGTCCGTCCGTCTGTCCGTCTGTCCGTCTGTCCGTCTGTCCGTCTGTCTGTCCGTCTGTCTGTCTGTGGCGCGGATTGCGGGCGCACGGATTGAGCTAGAGACTTGAAATTTTGCGTGGATCCGTTTTTCGTAAAATGCGAGGCTAAGTTCGTTAATAGGCAAAAATGGACCATTAGGGGGGGTACCCCCCATACGAACGAAATCGTTTTTTGTGAATATCTCAAAAACGGTGCATCTTATCAAAAAAGTCCAAGAACAAAAGTTATTTAGGATATGATTCTACATAAAACTCCCATACATCAAAATCCGATTGGAATAAATTTAAAAAAATCTTATTGGAAAGTTTGACTTCAAATTGGAATTTTGGTATAACTGTTCGAATTTTGATACGAATATCACCATACGGGTCTCCAATGATTGCCAGATTGGCAATTATAGCTTTTGTTATGTTTTTATTTGGGAAGTGATTTGGTTTTAAGGGGTTTCCCTCTAGCGGGGTTTCATGCAAAAAAGGCGTTTTTTGACAATTACTAGAAAACTAACGGCCCGATTTGAAAAAAAAATTGAATTTTGCATGTCCGTCCGTCTGTCCGTCCGTCCGTCCGTCTGTCTGTCTGTGCCGCGGATTGCGGGCGCATGGATTGAGCTAGAGACTTGAAATTTTGCGCAGATCCGTTTTTCGTAAAATGCGAGGCTAAGTTCGTTAATGGGCAAAAATGGACCATTAGGGGGGGTACCCCCCATAGGAACGAAAATGTTTTTCGCGAATATCTCAAAAACTGTGCATCCTATCAAAAAAGTGCAAGAACAAAACTTATTTAGAATATGACTCTACATAAAACTCCCATACATCAAAATCCGATTGGAACAAGTTTTAAAAAAATCTTATTGGAAAATTTGAATTCAAATGAAATTTTGATACGCCGTTCAATTAAATCACCATACGGGTTTTCAATAATTGCCAGATTGGCAATTATAGCTTTTGTTATGTTTTTTACATAAAAAAATTCTAAAACAATATAAGATCACGATATACGCCACGTTTCGATATGCGATGCACGATCGAAATTTTAACCGCCCGAAAATTTCGTAAATCGCTTCATGCCTGTATTATATGTATTTTCACATATATTTTAGTTTGTGAATGAAGCCCATTTTTGGCTTAATGGTGACTAATATGTAATAACAACAACATACTATTTACTCATTATCGATATTACAAGTGATTATGAAATTTAATTCCGATAAAAGAACGAATTCAGTTCAGTGAATTCATAGTTTGAGTGCAACTGTTGCCAAGTGAGTACAACACAGTAAGCAAAAGTGCAAGTTTTAAGTTTAGCGATTTTGAGCGAATTAGTTGGGAATCTTTTGAATATACCACCACCCCTTAAAGCTTTGACTTGTGAGAAACAGTGTGAGAAGTTAATGTTAAGGCATCGATATTTAGCATAGCGTTGCCTATATCAAGAAAATCTCTACATATCGCATGTTCGATGTCACAGATCAAAACTTATATAAAATATAGTGACGCAGCCGCTGGAAAATCGTCATCTACGCACACTACGCTAAAATACAGGGGAGTACAAATACTGTTGAAACATGACGGCCTAAATACGAACATATATATTAAACGTAGAGCTTTTCCATAGAAGAAATGTGTGTGTAGTTTACATAGAATAAAAAATACATTTGAAATCTCGTTAGAATAAACCATGAACGCTTCTCACCTATATTCTATTCGATTCCGTTGGGTTTTCAGCTCCTTAATAAAAGCTTTTCGAAAGTTAATATAGTGTGCACGCGAAAGTTTTCGTAGAGAATTTTTCATCTATGTTGCCGCTGGAAAAAAGTATGTGGTTGTGCATGTAGTTGAGGGAATCCATTGGTGGTAGTGAAACTACACACAATAAACTCTGCTTAAGCAGCAAGTGATGAAAAATTTTCTGGTCTCTTCGCTAGCAGCCCCCATTGGCATTTTAACAGTGGAAGTAGGATTGTCAAAACGGAATTTTTAAACTTTTCTTATATATACATATGAAAAAAGAAATAAAATCATCTAACAACAATAAGAAAATAGTCAAAAGAAAAAAAATATATTCATATTAATAACCAATATCTGCTATTTGAAAAGTTCTTAATCGAAAAGTTGTTGCAAAAAAATCTGTTTCCGAACGTAGAAGATTCACAAGGAGTTGAAAGTCCTTTCGTTAAACATCTCGAACAGAGTGAAAAAGGAAAAAAAAGGGGAAAATTATCATTGGACTCTTATACAACAAATTGGAAAATAGCGATTCGGTTTAATTTGAAATCAAAAACCATCTAAAAATTAATATATAAAAAAAACAAATAGTCATAATAAAAACCATTTAAATTAATTTTCTTTTACACTAAATGGAAAATTCCGGTTGATACAATCCTGAACTGTGAAAAAGGGCTGGACAGATCGATAAGATAGTTTCACCAGAGAAAAAAAAAACCAATCTTAATATCTGGAATCAAAACGAATTCAATTGGATTTAAAATCTCATCAAGAAGTTGGTTAAAAGTGTCAATAAAAAAGGAATTCCATTGGGGAAATAAAAAAAAAAACGTAAAATTCATTTAAATTCGAAGCAAGTGGTGTTGAAAAAGTTTGAGTTTTTTATGTGTTCATGAGTGACCATCGGACAGCCATTGAAAATCCACAAATTTTCATTTTATTTTAATTTTTGGATAAAATAAAAGGAAAAAGTAAGATAATTCAATAAGTTTAGAAAGAATATATTTTTACAACAATATCAACAAAAAAAAGTTATTGCATAATTTGGTAGTTTTCCATAGATATATATATATAAAAAAAAGAAAATTGGATTTTTTTTTTGATTACATTAAAGTGAAAATGTATCCTTGAAAAGGACCTGCTTTTATCCACCCTGGTTTGAAAAAAGAAGAAACGATCGCACTCCCATCTATACAGTAACCTTTGAAACATTTACTCATAGACCTTTCATATTATCCTTATTGCTCTCATTCACGTTACGATATTCATCTCTTTCACACCAAGTGGATATTTGCTCCTAGTTGAGAGAGTAGACTGTATTGAAAATCTTTTGCACGCACACTAGAATTGGAAAAAGTGAAGTTACATAACGAAAACGGAAGAAAAATTACAAATTTGAAAATACTAAGAGCGAAATTATTTAATTGAAATGTAATAAAGTTTTGAAAACTGTTAAAAAAATGTGTTAATCATTGAATGTTATTGGAGTTAACTAAAATTTCATAGAAAATTGTTTCTTAGTGATTTTTTGTGAATTAAACAAGTTTTAACCCAAAATAGTTGACACACAATTCAATTTGATTGTAAAGATAACAATTTATATCGAAAAGAAACTATTAATATTTTTACATAATCGGCGAAAAATCGATAAAAAAAATATACATAAATTATCTCTATACATTTTTTTTTTCATTTCATATGATTATATCCAATATTCGAACCAACAGATTATTGTAACCTTTTTTCACCGAACTCACCCCCTAATTCTGATTCAGGGGTAAACGTTACATTTATCTCTTTCTAGCATTATTCAAAATTTGTACAAAATTCATATCCTTTGTCCTGCTTTGATACAGGGTGCTCACCCCATTCACATTTATTGTTTTTTCATTTTTTTCAAATTTCATTCGTTCGCTCTGCTTTTTTTTTGAATTTGTTTAACGGAAAAATCAAGAAAGGCCATACTAAAGAGTAGAGTGAACACGTAACGAGCGTATTGTTTTATGAAATTTGAAAAAAAAGAAAAGTTTTCTGATTTAGTTTTAATTTTTTTGGTAATTGTTCAACTGAATAAAATTACTAAATAAATTTCTTTTCTATATATGAAAACTAGTGATGTTTTTGCAAGGGTCTACAATAAAACAAAAATAACAAAAAAGGATATTCTCTATATTTTTATTAAATCGATAATATATCAATAATAGTAATAGTAAGAGTAACTGTGGTGAATTTTGACTAACGAAATAAAGTTCACCTCGTGACATAAGTATATATATTAAAAATTATAGATTTTATACGACTATATAAAATACATATATATTGTGATCGATAGCACAATAAGACGAAAAAAAAATTAATTAAATCATTACATAATAATAATCGTAAAGTTATCCTGAATAAACGTCAAGTGAAATTCATAACACTGGAACAAAAGTAAAGATACACATCTGTATAGGAAATAATAGAATATTAATAAAATAATAATAAAACCAAGTTAAACAAAAAAAAATTTAATTAAAGTATTAAATAAAACTTACTACTAAATACACGAAGAATCATCATGGCCGATAAGAAAGTTGCTGAACAATATTATGCACCACCCCCGAAATTGGGCAAATGGGAGGGTTTTAAATTATTCCTATGGAACAGTGAAACTAGCCAATGCCTTGGACGTACAGGATCAAGTTGGGGTAAGTCATACCATTTGATTTTCGATTTTACGTAATACAAAACCCATATTAAAATTGCATAGATAACCTTTTTTTTGTCTGTGTGGAGAACAGAATTTTCCGCTAACCATTTATAGAATATTAATCAAAAAATACCATCAACTGGATTGGAAAATAAATATTTCATGAAAATGTCACACGATTTTTGTTTGAAAAAAGAATGGATATTTTTGAATTGGTTGACGCTTATATTATATTGGTGTTTCTCTGATTTGATGTAATAAGTAACCTTTTTTGCGGTTAGAGTGATTATTTTTCATTTGCCATTAGGATTTCCCTCTTGCCAACCAATTTCGGATAATTTTCACTCTTTCATCATTGTTTATTGTATTTAAAAACAAAATTTTCAGAAACAACATTTTAGAAGAGGAAACGCTTATGTAGATTGCATAGGAAATATTTTCGCTTGTCCTATTCACTTTCCAAAAACCGTTTTGAGTTGAAATACCGGTTTTACTTATTTCCATTTATATTACCAATCGATGCTACATTTTAATATGACGACAAAGTGTATTTTTGAAATTATTTTCAAAACTTATGCAAATAAAAAGGATCTTCTCATTTTTTGTTTTAGAAAATTTTAAATGATTAAATGATCTTAGGCCCCGTTTACATCTGTGATTTTTTCTTGAATTTTTCCGCGAATTTTATTCAGAATTAATTTCGTGAATTCTATCGCAAGATTAATTCACTTAGCAAAAGTTGGCGATTTTTGTTACGTTTTTTTGAAAAAGTTCCGGTTTTTGCGTTTTTTTGAAAAAGTTTCAGAGTTTTGTATCGTAATGTAAACGGTTGTAAACCTTGAATTAAGTGTTGCAGAATAAAACTCGCGGAACAGAGTGTCAGATAGAAACGGCGCTTTAGAGCAATAAAAATGTTAACAATCTTTGGAACAAACAGGCAATCACTTGGAAGTATTCAAAAGCATCTCCATATAACATTTCACTCTTAAAAGTCGAAAGACTCGGAGTTCAAAAACGGTTGATGAAATATATTTGAATCTAATGAACCAAGCTGAACAGATTTGCTGAACATTTTGGTATTAGCGCTACGTCTAATTGGGTGCGATGCCCCACTTTTTAGGGTTTTCACTAGTTTTTTACGTTTTTAGCAATTTTTTACGTGTTTTTTACGTTGTTTCGCACAACCTTGATCTAAACTGTATTTAAATTATTTTTGGACCTCCTCAATTGAGGTTACGTCACAATTTTTGGCATGTGCTGCACCTATAGATTTAAATGGATTGTAAACCATGATTGAATTACAACATTTGCAAGGTTTCGTTGCAAGCAACAGAGGTCTAGCCTAATAGTGTCGTTAGCATCCAGCAGTAACTATCAATACTCGTTGCGATAAAGCAAGTTAATTTTACTAATTCGGATGAATTTTCAATTTTCTTTCTTCTAAAATAATTTCATAGTTAAGATTTTATTAATATTTTACCGAGAATTACACTCAGAAAAATGGAGGCTAACTCGACGACCTACATACGGCGTAATTGGCCTCGGGCAGGCGCGCGTTCGCCTGCATGTGGGCAAGTAAAACTGAGTTGAACTGTGGTCGGAGAAATTCTGAAATTAAGCCACCAACAGGTGAAGTAGGGCATTTGGAGCTGCACGAGTTGACCTTAGATAGGTTAACTCTGACCGCTAGCTAGCTTACAGACACCTCTGTAAGGTCAGAGTTAACCTGACAAAAAGTTGACCTGTAGCTGATCATTTTACAAAACGCTTTGCTTTCAATATCCGGTTCTATCGTAATTTCAAGAATAAGGTTTTTTCAACGTCCCATGTCCTTTCACCATTTCGTGCCGTGCTTCGGCTATAGTCCATGTAGATCAAATGTTGTGTTTTTAAGATTAGCCGATGTGAAATAGCCTAATGGTTCGTTTACATTTTCAAATTATGTCGGATTTTCTCTTTAAGAACTTATTGCACAAGATTTTATCATCTATCGCAGAATAAATTCACAGAATTCGAATTTATTCCAGCGATTGTCTATGAAAACTATTTCATGGGAACAGCATATCATTTTCTTATACGAAATCCACGTCCTCACCCAATTTACACTATAACCTGACAAAAAAAAAACAAATTTCAAATTTTCATCAATTTTTGTCTGCAATATCTCGATAGCGGCAAAAGATACCGGATACCAGTAAAACATAAAATTGTGGAAATCTTCAGTTTATTCAATTCATCTCATACATGGAACTATTGAAAAACCGTTAGTTTTAAAAAACCAAAAAACCGCAGTTTTGGAAACTTCGGCTTAACCACCGAAAATTGATAGGATCGTCTCATTCCAAGGCTAAACGCCCCTGTAAAATTTCATAGCTCTAACTCTACTAATATTTACTAGACTAACAGACTAAGGGACTAACAGACTAATGGACTAACATAAACGGAGAGAAATCCAAATAAGAATAAATGAGAGAGTGGGCTCTTCTGCAATGAACTCCCTAAAAATAGGGAATTATTCCTATAAATTTGGGAAAATTTCCTATTTTTTGGCATGAATTCCCTTTTCTTTGGGAGTCATTACCAAAAAATTTTCCTGACTCGTATATATAGGAAATGTTTTTAGGCAAAATTTAGAGGTGGAATGATCATAATTCTTTAGTATACTACGTATTTCTAAAGTCTGCGTTTAGTTTAGGTCTCGATAATGCATAGAAATTACACTTGCAGTAAGATTTTTTCCGAACAATTTTGTCTAAGATAGCAGAAAGCTGCCCTGAAAACGAGACATTTTATTTGGCAGGACATGAAAATAAGCGAAATTTTTGTCTAATCGATACAAGGTCTTAAGACACTGGTACACTCAGAAAAATAATAGAACTGATCAAGTCAACTTTGGGCTGTAACATCCATTACATGACATTACATCCTCGAAATACCTATCTCAGGTCAACCTGTGCAGCTACTTACGCACGACTTTACTTGCTGCAGGTTCGATTTTTGAATTTCTCCCGCCACAGGTTGATACATTTTTACTTTTCCTAATGCAGGTGAACGCGAGCATATGCAAATTTTCCTGCAGGAGGACTCAAGTCGACGACTTTTACTTATTTTTCTAAGTCTATACATGAAAATTAGTTTTTAATGAACGCCAAAGAAATCTAGAAAAATCGCCCTGAAAAATATGTATTTTACAAATGCACAATTCCCAAGTGCAAATCAAATAGAGTAAAAATAAATCACTTTTATGAATTCACTACAAATGATAAAAATTGTAACAACGCTTTTTTACTGTATTCAATCCATAATAATAAAGGATTGAAACCTTTAAACATGTTTCTCTAATTCTGTATTTGTTAGTACTACAATATGTGCTTAATGGTATTAGGAAATCCAATGAGGTCTTGTAAATAAAAATATAAATTGTACGAGTATGCAATATTGATTGTCGTTCAAATATGAAAATGGTTTTTTAATGGGGTGAAAGATAAAAATCTTATACCAACGGTTTTGATAAGCACTAAGCGAATTACGTGTAAAAAAGTCAGGGTGACCATATTTATTTTGTGTCATTGTGGGACAAAATGAAGGGGGAGGGGGGCTACAACATTAAACTTTTACATACCAAATTTACGCTATCATTAATTTTATTTAAAAAGTTACATTTTTTTTAAATGAATTAGCTGCGTTCCAATCCCGGCAACAACAGCAAATAAATATGCGCCGCAGGTCGGTCTTTTTCAACAGAATTGAAAATCTTTTGAACAGAACGCAAACATTTAATTCAAGAGCTAAAAAATCCCAAATGAAATTTATTATCAGTTTTAAAATTTTCTTAAATGCAACTGTGAAAATACCAATCAAGAAAAATGCGCCGCATGGATATCTTTCTGAAATATAAGTGCTTTAGGTGAAAGGTCAGAGTGCATTTAGTGCACAGTAAAACATGCTTAAATGCACAACGATTTTTGTCGCAATTGTTGTCTTCTTACCATTTTTGCAGCAGACCCACCACCGCGCCCCGTGCCGGCTTGCCCCTGAAACTTTGCCCGAGGATCAAACCGCCTGTTCGGGATCACTGATAGATGTTGACTGACTATTAAACCAGGGCGTTTCAGGCACCTCCGGCCACGATGGTGGGCCGCCCTCACCATGAAGTTGCATGGCTGGCGGATACGCTTTTCTAGAGAGAAAGAGGGGATTTCCTTTCTATTTATCTCTTTTGACTCAACGACCGCTTACACAATTTACTTGCACTCAATTTTAATATAATTTCGACATTTGTAGACTGGGAAATGGATGCATTTATGCATCTAATCTGAAGATAAACTCCGATCGAGCTGAAAATTTCCCAAATCAGTTTTTTTATTGATTTACAAATTTTCCACTCAATAATACAATGAAACCATGGTACGTAGATGCCTCGGTTTGCGAACACTCTTCAGGAACGGATTAAGTTCACGAACCGTGGTTCCACTATATTTAAAGTCAGTTATTGTACTTACTAGGACTCTTCAAAAGAACCGGGAACTTAGTCCAGGAAAATGTTTTTTTTTTTTTGGTTTTTGGTTTGGAATCGGTTCTTAAACGGTTCTTAGGAATCGGATTCAAACAAGGCGACTACCCGGTTCTAGAAAATTGCGAAGTTCCTGTTAACATTGATGCTCCAACAAACGTTTCTGAATGTAATTCAACGTATGTAATTCCATAAAGTTGGCAATATAAAAATGTTCCCTCTATACCTAAAAAGTCAATATTCGTAAATATTAAATAGAATATTAAAAAAAATTAAATTTTGATATTCGTTTAATTGTGGAAGCCTTAAATCATTACATATTTAAATTCAAGGATCTAAAATTCAAATAACCTCCAATTTCATATCCATTCGGTATTCGTATTTAATATTAAATTGTGTTAAATCGTTAAGTTGGTAGAAGTTTAACATACATTACTTTATCAAAAACATTTCCTAATAATACAAACGTATGCTAAGTATTATATTTTTCCGTTTACTTAATAATTAAAGCCAATTTTTACGATTAACCATAAATAAAATATTCGAATATCGATATCCTGTAACACTTAAGAGACTATACCAATTTCTAATGAGAATCACCTATAAGCTGGGCAAACAACTTTCAAGTGTCGTGTTGTTACGGTTCTATTCGGATTTATCAGGCAGGGACGAAGTAACGTTAAACGGGAAGCAAAGAAAATTTCTCAATCTTTTACAAGTGGTTAACTTGTTACATAACCAAACTAATCACCGATAAGGAAGAGAGAAAAAATCGAGAAAAAGGCGACCGAATGGAATGTGGAAGGAAAATACTGGGAATAAATAAATAAGAGAGGACATAATGTTTGTAACGTGACAATTACAATTAAATTATATATTCCTATTTAATTATATTTCAACATTTTTATGCTGTGTATGTTCAATGCCGATATCGTACGAACACACATACATATAAATGTCAGAGTTAAGATGTGGCTGTGTGCTGCATTCGTATATATATATAGTTTTATTTTCAAAATGGCTGCCGTTCTCAAGGATTTTCCATGTAATGATTTTTTTTCGATCACATTTTTCTCTTCTCATTTAAGAGACACGAAGGGTTTTCTACTTTTCCACTTCAATTTCAGTTTCTACATCGGCATCGTGTTCTTGTTGGCCGTTAGTTTTCTTCGTGAGTTGGCTGGAATGATGGTTCTTTTGCCCATTTCTACCCTTACACAGCTCGGCTCCGTCGAATGCCTTAGCATAACACCGTTGTACGACACGAACACCGAAAAGATTATTTGTTATACGTTTCTCTCTCTCAAACTCATTCATTCTAACCTCATTCTTTCATAACGGTTTCGGTTGTTGTCTTGTTCTTGTTCCGTGGAATAATTTACCCCGAAAACGTTGGGAAAATGTTTGTCCTTGTTGGAGGGATTTTGTTGTATTCCGATCGATAATTCACACCCAACTTACATGTAGTAGTGTCGTCGCTTTGTTGGTGCCTGCCGACACTGTATTAACTGTATAGGCATACTGGTGTTGGTGTAATTATATCCTTGCTGGATTTTTCTTTTATTCATATTCTTTTAATATTTTGTTGTTGCTTGAATTTCGTTCTTGACTTACCCCCTTAATCTCTCCGCGTTGTTACCGTTGGTGAATTAACGGGTAATGAAATTCATATTCACCACTATCGACTATTCAAAAATAGTCGACGTGAAAAGTTTTTATTTTTCTATTTTAAAATAATTGTACCATAAAGTGGTTTTTCTTTGCCTGCTATTTTCAAGCAAATGCTGTGACAAAAAAAATGAGGTTAGACCTATTTTCGTTATTTACCAACTATCATTGATGTGTATGCGTCACATGAACAACGTTGCATATTTTATAAACTGTTTGAAATAGCATTTTATAAAAAATATATTCAAAATTAAAATTCTCTGTCCCATAAAGCATTTCTCCTTCAAATTTTGACATTTGTTAGCATGTGTGAGTACGCTTGCGGCAACAATGGTGAAAATTCGTGCATATCATGTCTGGGCTGGGAAAAAAAATCAAGTATTTGTGATAGTTTCGTGCCACCCTGGCGGTGACCGGTTAAAATTTATATGAAACTGGAGCGAGCTGTGTGAAAATTATGTAATCAGTCACACACATACTTCTCTAATGTCCTGAAACCACTCTAACCTCACTTTTCGTCTAGGGACATTAAAAGTGTCGAGTTTAACCGTTATCCATTTTAATGTCAACGCCAATTACTCTGATTTTATGTGGTTAAAAGAATTAAACAAATGGGAAATTATTTCAATTCATTTAGGTTTCGAGTTTTATGGCTTTTCTGGTTGAATTTAAAAAAAAAAAATCTTTTCTGATAGTTTAATTTATTTCACACTCTCAATGATTAATCGTATGTAGTGTTACGTAACTCTGTCTAAAGCAAATACGTGGATTTTTAGTTATTTGTTTTTCTTTTAAATTACATGACAACTTATCAGTAGGATTTTAATGAATTTTTGAAGAATAGATTTTTCTACTGTCTTATATTTTACAGGTTATGATTCTACATTAATTTTTTCATGCATAATAGATAAAAACTGTACACCTGAAAATTGATGATGGTATTATTTTACATTAATTAAAATTATACCCTTTGATATTATTATTTAAAAATTGATAAATAAGCTGACTAATGAAATTTTGAAAAATAAACCAATTGATGATTAAAAACACCTCGATATATTATTATAAATATTTAAAAAGAACGGGAAACTTTTATTAAGCGTGATTAATTTCTTCTAATTATTTACAAAATTTACATATTACGTAACTCATAAACATTTCTTGATGCTTCAATAAATTAAATCATCTTTTTCATAACTAATTTCTTGGTTTTCAAGTCACGTGGCAGTTATTAGTCAAATGATAATAAACTTGTAGGCATATTATTTATAAACAGAGTAATTAATAAAAATTTGAGATTGTTTGTAACAATTAAAATATTATTGATTTGAACTATGAAATAATAAAAAAATGTCAATTTTACAATAAAACATTTAAAATCAACTATTTTTATAGTCATTAGTAGTAATATTTTTACTATCTTTTAGTTGAATATAATTATTTTAATTGTATTTCCGATTTCCGGTACCAAAAAATCAAACTGGTTTTTCCTCTTTGTATTACACGTCGAACCAATCGTCAGGCAAAAATATCAATTGTGAGCAACATAAGACTTTCCTTTGCAATATTTAAGGTGCCGCTCCACATGAGAGTAAATGCCGACGAGAACCTTTCGATAGCAGCTACTCGCAAATGGACACGTCTCTGAGAGTCGCTCGCAGAAACTCGCAAAAACTCGCGAGCTAGTTTCTGCGAGCTGTCAAAAGTGATTCTACTCTCTAGTCGACACGCACCCACTGAACTCTCGCGGAGTTGCTCGCCAGATATGAAAGGCGTTTGAATTTCGCTAGTAGCTCTCGAGAACTCGCCAAAGCAAGATGTCAAAAAACTCAAGATATTGGTCTTGAAAAGAGAAAAATCGCTAAAATTAACTCTCAAATGGACAACCTCCTGCGAGTAACTCCCGAGAGTTTTTGAGAGTTACTCGCGTATTTACTCTCATGTGGAGCGGCACCTTTAGTTTCGAGAAATATCTCGAGAACCGTTAAAGATAGGTACAAAGCGTTAAATGAAAAAAAAATGCAGAAAAATTTCTTTGAATTTGGTTCAGTTTGTTTTTTATACCCGTATGGTGAAACCAAAGGGTATATTAACTTTGCCTTATCGTTTGTAACGCCAAGATCCCGTCATCGCACAAAAAAATGAATTACACCAGTGTGTTTAGAATGACAAAAATATTTAATTTTTGCATGTCCGTCCGTCTGTCCGTCTGTCCGTCCGTCCGTCCGTCCGTTTGTGGCGCGGATTGCGGGCGCACGGATTGAGCTAGAGACTTGAAATTTTGCGTGGATCCGTTTTTCGTAAAATGCGAGGCTAAGTTCGTTAATGGGCAAAAATGGGCCATTAGGGGGGTACCCTCCATGCGAACGAAAACGTTTTTTGCGAATATCTCAAAAACGTTGCATCTTATCAAAAAAAGTGCACGAACAAAAGTTATTTAGGATAAGATTCTACATAAAACTCCCATACATCCAAATCCGATTGGAATAAATTTAAAAAAGTTTGACTTCAAAGTGGAGTTTTGATACAATTCTTCGCGGTTCAATTAAACTTCAAACAATGCCATATTACCATACTGGTTTTTAATAATTGCCAGATTGGCAATTAGAGCTTTTATTATGTTTATATTTAAAACGTTAATACTTCATAAATAACATTAGAAAAATAAAATTATTTATCATTTGAAGAAACCAAAAAAAAAAATATGATTGACTTTCGGGTTTTCGGTTTTGACAAATTTGAACAAAAAACTGGTTATGTATCTATCTGCCCCCGTTCTCGGGTCGATCCCCGCCGTGAATACAATACTTCCCCTCTATAGCAGAGGAAAGTAAAAAGCTGTAGAAAATTATTTTGCTTGGATGTATGTTTTTATTTTGATAAAATCGAGTCATACGTTAAAATGAGAATTAGTCATAAAAAAATTATTAATTTATAAATAAATCTTTTATGTGATACATTGAAAATAGCCGTAATAATTTTGATAATGAATCCGAAAAATTAAATTTGTCGCGTCTTTTACCTAGCATTAAATACGAAAATAGACCGAACTCGTAACCCAGTTATCAATTTCCAGCGTTTTACCACAACAGCAAAAAGATTATCGAGTTGCGACGATGACGATTTTTAACTTCCTCCAATGTCAGTTCTTATCATGTCAATAACATTTAAGAAATTACATTTTTCATATCAACCGCAAAACAAGTAATTAGTCAAAAAAAAAAAACATGAAGAAATTGTTCAAATTAAATTAGCAATTTGATAAAAAACGAACCGAATTTCTCAAGATATACCATGAACAGTGTTGGCGCTGATTGTGATATGTTTAAATTAAATTCTTCAAATCAGTTCACTTGATTTATTAGATTTTAATGAGAAAATCATAAAACCTTTTAAATCTCAAGTGGTTTTTGGTTTTTCTTATCAAATGCTGTCAAATTAAGAGTGAAAATTTATAAATAAGAGGGCGCGATGCCAGTTAAAGTGTTTAGATTCATCTTGTGAGACTTTATAAAATTCCAATCTTATTACTATTAAATTAAATTAAAGTTTAATTTATTTTGATTTTCCCCAGACGTTTTCAACTTTCATATAAAATTTCAAGCGATTTAATGAACAAGCGCAGATCATAAAAAAATATACCTGAGCTTCAATATGGCTCATTGAGATCTAAAAATAAAATATTTAAGTGAAAATTTTCTCTCTGCACGTTTTACAATGTAAACGTGTAACGATCAGTTAATGGAATTTTACGTGGAAATTCGATAAACATAGAACACATGTCGCTAGCGTAATAACTTAATTACATATCAGCAACACATCGATAAATAGCTCTCTAAAGTTCATCTCTATTGGAAAAATGCGAGCTTTTCAATCTTTTAACTATTCATATAGCATTAATGGCTAGTAAAAATATACTAAAATTTTATTTTCATTTTATTTATTTTACACACCTCTATAGAATTACGCACATGTTATTTGCGTTGAATTTGCAAATATGTTTTTATAAGAATTTATATGGAAATACGACTATGAAATGTCAAAAGTTTTGCGTTTAAATCGGTTTTAAGTAAGTCGAAATCGATCATTTCATCGGATCGTTTAGTAAATGGGTTAAGATCAAGTTTAACGATATGAAAATTATTCAAAAAATTACTCATGTGAGAATTATGAAAATGTAGTTTTTCATATCTTCATTTGGTTTCATTGATTACATTTTCTCGAAACAGAAAAAAATGTTTTTAATATCAAAAGAAAAATCCAAGATTCTATAAACAAATTATACTAGATGTTTTTATACCCGTATGGTGAAACCAAAGGGTATATTAACTTTGCCTTACCGTTTGTAACGAACGAATATGTTTTTTGCGAATATCTCAAAAACTGTGTATCTTATCAAAAAAGTGCAAGAACAAAAGTTATTTAGGATATAATTCTACATAAAACTCGCATACATCAAAATCCGATTGGAATAAATTTTAAAAAATCTTATTGGAAAGTTTGACTTCAAAGTGGAATTTTGATACAACTGTATTTTCACATGTTTTGCCAAAAACTTGCCAAACGTTGGAAATTTTGAAACGATTCGTTTGAGGGCGGCAAATTTAAAGCAGACAAACTTCGTTTTTGCGAAGGCGGAATTGCTTGATCGGGCTCTGTATGAACCAAATTTTAACTTAACAAATGCTTTGTTTTATGTGCACCATTTCGGTTCTTAAACAATAAAAAGAGGGAATACGTCAATAAAACTATATGGTATACATTTCCGCCCCACGTCTTCTTCACCATCTTCCACTTGAGATATAAATTTTGTTCTGTAGGGGGCTGTCGATAATATACGCCACCCCAATTTTCGGCCTTTCAACTTCCCCCCCCCCCCGCGCCATTCCCCTTCTTCAAACTTTTTTTTAACGACTTTTTGTATATAGGGGCTGTCACACTACGGCAGTTGTGATTACTGTCACAATTGTGCAAAAAATATGGTTACAAAAACATCAGAAATACCATATTCGGAGTTTCGGGAACGTATTACTTAATTTTACACTGTTTTATATAGGAAACGCTAATTAAAAATCTAGGTTCCACTGTATTCCAAGAATAATTTTGAGAATTAGCTTTCATTATCATTAAGATTTCAAGATATTGAAACAAAACATCTTTAAAGGGTATCGAAGCACTTAACGCCAGTTGCAAACGTAGCGCGTTTTCTTTGACGTAATTTCATTGCACGAGAGCAATAATCGTGCTTTAGGAATTAAAATGTTGTTAAAAACATCGAAAATTAGTTTAGCGCTTTTATAATTTTTCTGCACTCAACACTGAATTTTTTTTACGTTTCTAGGATTACCTCTTAGCAGTTGTTCTTGGATTCTGTGTGTGAAAAATCACTAACAAATTCCAAAATTGCTTTCTAGTCGGTAAATCACTACCTAAATTTTGTAAACCATTAAACCAATCATCGGACACAAAACCGGGGTGTTTGGTATGACAAAAGGTTTTGATTTCCGTCCATCTGTCTGTGTGTCTGTCTGCCCGCGAACACAATAACTTTCGAAAGGATTGTGTTAGATACTTGAATTTTTGTACAGTTTCGTTTCTAGTTCCTTTTCCCCCAACATTTTTCCAATTTTCTGAAAAAAAGTTCGCCTTAACGAAATATTATAACTGCAAAATATATCGGGTCTTTCAACAAGGACATAACAATTTTGTATTTAAATAACACACAGAATAATTGAGATGTCGGACTGAAATTTATTCCAGGTGTAGTGGACATGTTACAATTTAAGTATGAAATTCGATGTCGTTCATATGGCCACCGCGAGCACTTTTGCTGATTGATTCTTTGGAGCCAATTTTCCACCACTCTTCCATACATATCGGCCGGAACGTTGGCAATTTCGCGTTCGATATTGTTCCTGAGCTCCTCTAACGTTGTTGGCTTGTTGGCATAAACCAACGACTTAACATAACCCCATAAAAAGAAATCCAACGGCGTTAAATCGTATGATCGAGGTGGCCATTCGACCGGACCATTTCTCGAGATTACATGAATGCGACCACCGTCTTAGAATTTCGGTAGTAAGTTTTAATAATTTCCAAACGTTGCTCGTTCGTGAACTTCACCATGATAAAAATGTAAACATTGACTGACGTTTTAGCATTGCCAGATCATAAAAAAGTTTTAGAGTGCGTTATTTAAAAAAAAAATTCTACATAACTTTTCCACACATCAAAATTAAATTGGACCATTCCGCACACAAATGAAATAGTAAAGTCAAAATGTATTTGGATTATGATTTTGCATAATCGTTCCATATATCAAAATCCAATCGGACCACTTTCATAAATACTATTGTCTGTCCTTGGAAGCTTTTCTTATGTTTAGTCTCTAGAATTAGTTCTCTTCGACTAAAATTTCGGGAAAACCGGCAAAACAATTTACATTTGCATTAATGAAAAATTTATTCAATTATGTAAAAGCTGTCCATAAAATACGTCACATTTTTAGGGAAAAAGCTAAGGTCTGCGGTAGTGTGACTCCGCGCCGGTATTAAACTCTATGCAAAAGTTCGTGAAATAGAGTTACAAGAGGGAGGGGTCCAAAAAATCTTAAAATGCGTTAGTCTGGATTTATGAAAATTTCCAGAAAAAAGTAATTTGTGGTAATTAACAATGGTTACAAGAGTTAATTGCCACAATCAACTAATTCTAAATACAAACCATATCATAATGAAATTTCCCAATTCACTTATATTTATTAGGAGGTGTTTTTTCTCATAAGTTGATGATGCCAATAAATTCACTCGTTTGAAGAAAATATTCCACTGTTGCTGGGTAATTTTTATTTACATTTGATGTGGTTTTAACTTCCAAGAAACAATCCATAAGTTTTTCCTGCACAATGGAAAATACTGAAAACGAGTTACTTTGCAAATTTTTCCATAAAAATCCGAACTTTACGAGTTTCTTGTCATTTACACGTGAAGTGTTTATGTAGAATTTATGAATTTCTGTGTGATTCCCTGATATTTTTAAATTCTAGTGTAAATATTCTTATGGTTTATTAAAAGTTCACGAATATTCCGTCTAGTGAAAATTGACGAAGGTCTAATTATGACTGTCTACGTCAATTGTGATGAAATGGAAATAAACAAAACTGATTTAATTGCCTGGAAGACTTTAAAAATCTTTAAATATCTAGCTTGAAATTGTTTCCTTAATTAATAAATATCTTCAGATCTTACAAAAAGTATTTTTCGTAAATTATTTGAGATTAAATTTTTGTTAAAACATATTTTCTAATAACACTCAATAGTTAAATGTAAATGTTATATCAATGGCTGGAAAGAGGCCATATTGATTAAAATCAAATTGATTCTATGAATGAAGTATGTTGAGTCACATGTTCAAAAACTGAGACAAAAATCACGCGTAACCAAAACGCGTCTAGCTTTTATGTACATTTCGATTATGTAAAATGAATTTACAAATTGAAACTACAAACTTTTTTGAATTAATGAAAGTCAATGAAATGAAAAATTGTTTGATAATCACATGACATTCTTATAAATAATGGACCAAGTTATATAAAACTTCAATTCCTTAGTGCTATTGTAATTTTTTTTGTTTTCCGAAAAAATCTTTGATATTAAGCCCTTGACCTTTTTATATTGAACTTCTCTGCGAGTTTTATTCAGAATTTGTTCTTCATGGCAGAATACCTACAATCACTTAGCAAAAGTTGGCAAAATTTGAATTTATTGGGACGGTTTTATATGAAAAAATTCAAGTTCGGGCTTCTTTCAAAGTAAATTTCTGAATTTTTTGTCGTATTGCAAACGGTTGTGCAACATGAATTTAAAGTCGAAGAATAAAATTCGCGGAATAAAGTGTCAAATAGAAACGGTGCCTTATATAACAGATTATCTCATCGGTGTGGAAAATACAGTTTACTGTGAATGAAAAAAAATCTACTTTGGTATTTCTTCTGGAAAATTTGGAAAAAATGAAATTCAAGATCACAATTTTTAAAAGCGAAATTTGTTTTGGGTGTAAATGTAAGAAAATATCTGATACTGGCTTGCATACCCGTCGTTGCCGGGTTAAGTTTTTCAATTTTTTTTTGATGGTCTATGTTGGAGTTAAACTTCAGGCCAATCGACTCGGTAGTTTCCCCGCGAAAGAGTAACATAGAGGAGGAGCTAAATTTCGAGATCACTTTACCTGCTCCCCTTACTCCCCCACCTCTCGGGCTACTTTTTAATGGGTCTATGTTGGGGCTGGACCCCCGACGAATATCTATGCCAAATTTCAGGCCAATCGGTTCAGTAGTTTTCCCGCGAAAGAGTAACATAGCGCAAAAACTGAGTTTCGAAGATCACTTTACCCCCTCCCCTTACTCCCTACCTCTCGGGCTACTTTTTAATGGGTCTATGTTGGGGCTGGACCCCCGACGAACATCAATGCCAAATTTCAGGCCAATCGGTTCAGTAGTTTCCCCGCGAAAGAGTAACATAGCGCAAAAACTAAGTTTCGAAAGCACTTTACCCCCTCCCTTTACTAGCCCCACCCCTCGCGCTACTTTTCCGTATGCCTATGTTGGAACCAGAACTACCACAGACACGCATGCCAAATTTCAAGTCAATCGGTTCAGCCGTTTTTGCGTAAAAGAGGAACAGACAGACAGACACCAACTCATTTTTATATATTAGTATGATATGATTAGTATGAGGAACAGTACGTGACCACAAATTTCATACCAAATCTACGTTTGTGCACAATTTACACTATAACCCGATGAATAAAATATCAGTTTTTATAAAAATACGAATTTGAACACAGAATGAAAGACAGACAGACAAAAAGACCTATACTTCGTATAAGAAATTAAAAATACGCCGCAGGCGAATATTTCTTCAGAAAGGTGTACTGTGACCAGAAATTCTTAAAAAAATGCGCCGCAGGTGAAAGTTTTTGCATGGCAAATTTATTTAAGTTGAATTTATTTAAGTTGAACTTGTCCAAGTTGAACTGACGAAGTAGCCATCATGTGAAGTCTCAAATGAAAGTGTTTTGAAAAGACCTCAGGAAAAATTAAAATGGCGACGTAAAAGGATAAAATAAAAATAACAATTTTTTTAATAAAAAGTTTTCAAAGTGTACTAAAAACTAAAAAAAAATCTCTAACGAGTTGGCCTCAAAAATAAAAGCAAGACAAAAGTTAAAATGCTTTTATTTTGCTTTTATTTTTTGGGCCAAATTCAAAGATTAGGTAAATAGATAAGAAACCCAGAAAAAATTTTGAGACCCCAAAAAAATTCGACAGCCGAAACGATTTTTTTTAGCATGCCTTGCAAAAATATTCAGGGTATTCACAGTCGTCTTTTAAATTGCGGGTAAATTTACCGCTCGGTAATTCAGTCAAATTTAGCAGATTTTTACCGAGACGGTAACTTAGTTCCTGTAAAAATGAATTACCGGATTCGGTAATTGTAGACATGCCTTGAGTCGTGTTTTCCGGTCCGGTTATTCGGTATCAAGAATCAACCGCGAGTGGCGCTAGTAATGTTTTTAGTTGTCAAATTTTCTCGCTGGTTTTTTGTTAATCTCATCGGACTGCAAGTTTTTTCAATTTTGATAGCCGTTGCCACAATAGAAATTCAAAAGAATACATCAAACATGGATTTAAAGGTATGTGAGATATTTTACAATCAAATTCGCAGTTCATGATTTGGTCACGTATCCAATAAAAGCGCTGTTCTCAAATCTGTGCTGTGGGATGTTCACAGCAGAATATTTTCAGTCTTTTAATATTACCGAAAATACCGAATACCGAAAATTAAAAGAGGATTGTGAATACCCTCACTATTTTTCGTTATATTTTGACGCTTAATTGCAACATTTTTGCGAATTCCCTGTAAATTGGGCGTTTTTATCGACATTTTTTTTTAAAAAAGAAAGCCACTAGTATCTTTGCATACTTTCGAAACAGTACATATGCTAGCTGAAATGTTTCTAAATTGTGTTAAAATAAAAACTATTTCCACAGAATGCGTGTCGCATGAGAACTATTAATTTGGAAATATTACTGTACAAATCACTTGACAACAAAATAAAACTGCTATTTTATTAAATTTTGCATTATCGCATATTTCATGATCAGTCATTTGCCTATGAATGTAAAATAGATCAATTTGTGGTATTTTAAGGTCGGTCGCAAATGTTAATTGATGAAATTCTCGTCATGCGATTTTAATTTATAACATTTTCAACGCCTGAAATTTGCATAAAGATTGGGTTATAAGTGTTTTAAATTCAAAACAAAAACATTTTTAATTATGATTGTTAAAAAATTAAAAGTGCGAAATTTAATAAAACGTTAGTAAATATGTATTTAAAATGTTAATAATATCTGTTTATAAATAACAAAATGCTTATCAGAAATATTGAATTCAATAAACTTTTCTATTATTACACAATTAAACCATAAAACACTCTTAAATAAATAAAGTGTATTATGATTCTACATTCAATGCTATCAAATTGACATTTTTCATGTACGCAAATAACTTTTTTATCGAAAATTGATCGGTCATGAAATTATTTGATCGGCGACCACATAAGGAATCGACGTCATTCTGCTGTGGGTTGTAGGGATGAATAAGCGTGTCTCACTGAGGAGTTGATGGGGAATGGAAAGAATTTATTAGAAATATGTGAGGCCATCGTCACACAACCATCAATGATAAGTTTTATTTTTACTTTTTTATACGTAGTGATATGAAAGTTGTGATACGTTTTAATAATGACTTCAGGGTGGCAATAACTTTTTAGTCCGTCTGTCTGTCTACATGACGACATATCCAAAACATATTATCCAGGATTGTAAGCTACTGCAACTATATGACGTATTTGTGAAAATGAAAACTATTACAACGAACTGGATGTAATTAAAAAGAGCCACCTTCTTTTCTCGAAAATGATTCGACCACAATTTTTGTCGAAAACGGTTTGCTCAAGACTGTTCCAAAACGGGTTGCCTACTATTTCCTTGAGAGCGATTGACACTAGGTTTTTTTTTTAAAAAATCGGTTGCCTGCGATTTTCTCGTAAACGGTGCACGTGCTGTCCATAAACTAGATGTAGCCTTTTACGACGTTTTTGGGCGGATAAAAAAAATAGTCTGATTTTGCATCGTATATTGAAGCGTCGTGTATTGAGGTATTGTATTTTTTTAAATAATTTTTTATATAATATACATTTTGATAGAGTCCCAAATAGAGTTCCAAGTTCCAGATCATACTAATATATAAAAATGAGTTAGTGTCTGTATGTTCCTCTTTCACGTGAAAACGACTGAACCGATTGACTTGAAATTTGGAATGGATGCTTGCTGTAGGCCTGGTTCCAACATAGGTCTATTGGAAAGTACTCCCAGTACCTGTAGTGGAGGGAATAGTGGAGGGAATAAGGGGAGGGGGTAAAGTAAATCCAAAGATTGGTTTTTTCTATATATTACTTTTTTGAGGGAAAATACCGAGCCGATTGTTCTAAAATTCGGCACAGATATTCTTCGGGGTCCATTTCTAACATATCCCCATTTAAAAATAAACCGAGTCGTGGGATGGGTAAGGGCAGGGGTAAAGTGAATAGAAATCCCAACGCTGGAATTTATTGTCTTTTTGTTAATTTTGGAAAAGCATTTTTCGAAGAAAAAAATACTTTAAAGAAAAGCACGGACTGACCTGCTCTAGCCTATCTAATTTATAATCAACTGAGTTTTGTTTTCCTAGGTTTTGTTCTACTCACGCTTTTAGCCGGGCGAAGCCGGGTCCAAATGCTAGTTTTGAATAATCGCTCCACTGAACCATTGAAATTTATGTGAAGCAAAGCCAAACCCTAAACCGGACCGGTGTGATAAAATGATACCTGAACCGAACTAAAACCAAACTGTTTTTAAAAAAGATTTTATGTTAATCTGGTACCAAAAAACATTTCACAGGGTGCATGTGAGTTTTGTGTAAGAATCAAAAACACTAAAACTTTAAAAATTCACTGAACCAAAACCAAAACGGAAACCAAATTTTTGAAATTTTAGAAACTAAAAACAGAACCACATTTTTGGAGTTTTGGAAACCGAAACCAGAACCAAATTTTTGAAGTGTAACCCGGCCCTTACACGCGTCTGTAGAGCTGACACAGTCTCGTGTAAATGCACTGACTGCCAGTTCGCTAAATGTCTTTTAATTCGTTGTCAGTAATTTGACATTTGAAGTCTGTGCTACTGACAGACTTTACAGTCGCGTGTAAAGGCCGGGTTAGAAACCAAATCCAGAACAACATTTTTGAACCAAATTTTGAAATTTTAGGAATCACAATCAAAACCAAAAACCAGAAATCCGATTCACCCTTGAACCAAAACCGAACCACACTCAAAAAACTTTTGGTTTGCATCTCAGCTCTCAGAACCAAATTTAATCATTATTGTATATCGTAATATCAAATAGACGTACTAACAAAAGTGGTGATGTCGAACAGCGTCCTCGATGGCGACAGCTGTGTAAATTTGTGATCGCGAATTCATATCACTTTACCAGTCTATTAATCTAACATCCTTGGTCCATACATAATGTTCGCAAAGAGCCGGTTTAGACACGATGTTTTTTCATTCGTTACTCCAAAGTCTGTGGCAAATATCTTAGTAGGGTGACCAGATCTTTTTTGTTAGAATGTATAACAAATGCTGGGGGAGGAGGCGGGGGAGGAAATAAATCGAAAATTATGAAATAAGTCAATGCGCCGTGCGTCCCAACTTTCAAATCTTGTGCGTCTCAACTTCTTTCCAAAAAAGTGGATTTTCCTGTCTTGCCGCGTATTTGGAACACAACATAAATTTTTATAAACAAATATATGCCATAATCAAAAATATCATAATAAAATGCGCCGCACGCGATTAAAAATAATAATAATAAAAATACGATGGAGTCAAAAATTTATTTCAAAAATTTAAGAAAAAAAACAACTTCAAAAAAAAAAATTGGCAAAAAGTTAGATGAGTGTAAGGGGAGTCCGAAAAGTCAAAAAAAAGCGTGACGTATTTTAACGACCTATGATTTTCTTAAGAAAGAAATTTTTTTTGAGAATGGTTCGCCTGGGATTTCCTCGAAAACGGTTCACCAATGATTTTCGTAAGTGGTTCATTTGAATTTTTTTTGAAGACGTATTTTTTTTTTTGCTAAAATATGTAAGTATGGGACCCTCAATTCTTATGATAGATTTTTTTTACACAAACTATTATAAGAAAATTATGTGATGAACATATTGAGTTGTTTTTTTTTTCTCAAGTCGTCAGTGAATTTCATTAACAATGACTATCAGATGCTTCGGGGTTATTCCCGCTTGACAAGAATCGATTGGAACGGGAATATAACTGGGAAACATGAGCAAAAAAAAAATCTTTAACCCGAATTGTATATGTAGATAACCAGCTAGAGCAGAAATTGTAGCAACAGATCAATAAACATTAATTGTCGATCAATTAGAAGATCGTTCCGCAGCACTAGGCAATCAATAAAAGCAACAAAACGAGCTTAAATCAAATACCGCATGGAAATTAACGATCAAGTTGGATTTTCTTGATGAAAACCCCAGTCCAATGTCTGTTGGCGCTGTTGTGTCGTTTTTAATGACGTGGAAATTTGTTCTCAAATCGCGCGATTTTACGGTGAATTGATCGCGAACTTGACGGGTGGTCAAACAAAGCTTTCAAAAGAGTTTCACTTTCTGAAAAATCCGGATCAAACTGAATCCTATTTTCCCAGACAGTTGGCAGACATTTTTATTTAAAAAAAAATATTGTGAAAACTAGGTAAGGTCGTTCAAGTCGGGAGATATTAATATTAATATTTCAGTGGTTTGAAATAGGGGCTAAAATTCGATATTTTGTGTCGTTTTTCGGATTCGTCTGATTCTGTTTCGTTGGGTTTTTAGTGAATTCCAGTTTGGATATAAAATTCTTTGCTATGGAAATTTTTATTCCAGCTATTTTAGTGTTTTATTGGTTTACGCTAATTTAGGTCACTTTGGTCATAAAAACTGATTTCCCTCCCAGCGGTTTCTATTGATTTATGAAAAATAATGAAATTTTCACATAACCAGAAAACCAACACTAGCCAAGCTTTTCTTCTAATTCCAATGGATTTTTTTTTCCAAAGAACAGAAAAAAATTTGTAACTAGCAATGCCACCGCCTGTAACTGAAATTGTTTAAAAATAGATGAAATCTGGCTAAAATACGATACGATGGGCAAAAGGATCGACAAATTTCATTGTCTGTTTTTTAAATATAAAAAAACACAGTTTTTCTGGAATGAAAACTATAATATTTCCCAAACTTTCTGGGCAACTGCTGGGCTGCTGATTTTCTGTCAGGATATTTACGTCCTTTACACAATATTTGGCCGACAGCCCGTCTGACATGTTGATATTATTATGCAATAAAGTATAGAATAGTAGGAAATTACCATCAGACTGACATATGGCTCGAGTACATTGAATTATTTATGGAAATTGAAGTCAGTACATTTACGACGAGGCTACATTCATTTTGGACGTGGAGTGATACGCCCGGATTGAATCCGGGTTGAGGTTGATTCCAAACACATTTACAACTTTAGACGGCTATTTAAAGTTCAAGGATTCACTTCTTTTGAAGATTTTTTCTCATTTATAGATAACTCGGGCAAAAATATCAAAAAACGTGCTGAAAAATGTGAAAATGGAGGGGGAAAAATTGGTTGAGTCAAATTATGGTAGTACGTCTCTTGAATATCGATTTGAGTTTTAGCCAAAAGTGATTTTACCGTAGGCGAAATATTCAAGCACGACTACTTTTTCATCATTGGTTTGGTATTTTTTTATGACTTGGATTGGGGTTGAATTCGGCACCCCGAACGACTTGCAAATGATGAGCTGGAGTGGATTTGTTGACTCATCCATGGAATTTAAGATAAGGTGACTACTGGAGGTTTATTAAGAATTTTCAAAAGGAGACAGAAGTGCACTTTTCACGTGATTTTGTTTCTAATTAATAATTATGCAAAATCTTATAAAACTTTGTGAGGAATTTTAATGATATTTGGATGAGTGCCCAAACAAATAAGCAATTAGACGGAGAGTGAGAAACAAGTTGTGGCTTTATTTATTTTTTAAATTGAAAGTTTTTAGATTTCGATTCACCCATTTTTACGAGACTATGCAGCAATTTTTTTCTCGTGACAAAGCACTCACATCAAGTTATGTTGAAATTCCACCCCCTAGAAAAAAAGATGGCAGCTACATAAAAGACAGATTTTAGATTTTTTTAAATTTTTTATTAAATAAAATCACCTTCACCCACTTTTAAGGAGAGCGAGATTTTTGAAAGCTGACTTTGGTTCTAGATGGACTAATTTTTATTTTACCAGAGTTGAAAACTAAATTGAAATATTTATAGTTGGTTCACAGACAAGAAAATAATAGCAATAAAAAAATTAAAATATTTCTTTGTATAAACTGATAGAAGATTTATGACTCATTGAAACATGAGCAGCTGTTATTCTTGTAATATTTTTTAAAATATATTTTTCGAAATTTTTAAATAATTTAATTCGCCGCAACAATGACTTGAAGTAAAATTTTTATAATATTTCATTCGATTATAATTTATGAAAACTAAATATTTTTAAAACTGTTGTAGTTGAACTAGTTAATATCAAATAAGCATTATCGTCTTTCAATTAAAACTATCGTCTGTAAATTAAAAATAAATTTAATACATAAAGCCACAGCATGACCACAATTTAACTATGGTTACAAGGCTTATGATTGGAACGTAATTTCAGATATTGTTGCTTTAAACCAGGGTTTCGAACCGAACCTGAACCTGAACCCACCAAATTTAAATGTGTTGAACCCGTACCCGTACCCGAACCCAAAAGTTTCGGGGTTCGAAACCCTGCTTTAAACATAAATATGGTACAACCAAAAAATGTATTGTAATTTTTGTGCTAATATGCTTTTGGGATTTTTAACATTTTTTCCAGTTTTTTTTATTTTATATTTTTTTAAACTATTTTTTTGAGTTTTTATGTTAAAAATTGTTAAAAAGAAAGTCTTAAGGTGCCACTCCACATGAGAGTAAATGCCGGCGAGAACCTCTCGATAGCAGCTACTCGGAAATGGACACGTCTCTGAGAGTCGCTCGCAAAAACTCGCGAGCTAGTTTCTGCGAGCTGTCAAAAGTGATTCTACTCTCTAGTCGACACGCACCAACTGAACTCTCGGGGAGTTGCTCGCCAGATACGCATACGAACGGCGTTTGAATTTCGCTAGTAGCTCTCGAGAACTCGCCAAAGCAAGACGTCAAAAAAATCAAGATATTGGTCTTGAAAAGAGAAAAATCTCCAAAATTAACTCTCAAATGGACAACCTCCTACGAGTAACTCTCGAGAGTTTTTGAGAGTTACTCGCGTATTTACTCTCATGTGGAGGGGCACCTTAATGCTTAAAAATCAACAATTTTTGTTGAAAAATAAACAATTTTTGTTGAAAATTAAACATTTTTTTAATATAAAATTCAACATTTGTCTAATTTTATGCAAAAATGTGTTGAATATTACACAAAACGTGAATTTTAAACATTTTTGGAAGTAAATTTACTTCATTTAACGAAGCAATTTCATGCATAAATTGCAGTAAATTTACACTCTTAAGTGTAAAAGTTTTTAGAGTATAGTTTGAGCGACATCGTATTTTCCATCTTCATTAGGTTGACTTCTCGTAGCAATTTGTTATTTTAAGTTTCCAATTTAGAGTGAAACACCCTTTTGTTTTTTTTTTCTTTTTATTTATTTAAATGCAGCGTCCTTAAAATTAACTTAAAACACTAAATAGAATTTTTACTTTCCTCTGCTATAGAGGAAAAGTATTGTATTCATGACGGAGACCGACCCCAAGTAACCAAATAGGGCGCAAAGTGGTAGTCGCGACCATAAAGATTCGATGTTAAAGTCGCCACGACCAGTTTACGCCCTATTTGGTTACTTGGGACTCGAGAACGGGGGCAGATAGAAACTTTATGATCAGTACGAATACCGTTTCAGGCAAAATTATAAGGATGTCCGTTCGTGCATTAGTCTATCGGTCTGTCCATTTTACGTCCGTTTTACGTCCGTTTTACTTAAATAACTCGAGAACGCGATGACATAGCGACTTGAAATTTTTTGTTAATGAGTTTTACGAAAATTGTAGTTTTCTATCTACTTTTAACTTTACAAAAATCGAAGTTTTTGACTATAACGGATACCTCCCATACGATTTTTTTTTAAAAGTAAAGTATTTTGAAAATATCTCGAAAACTATACGCTTTTTGGAAAAAATGACTATAAAACAATTTAAAGGATATAAAATTTTTCACCTTTTTTGCTTTAACGGTTTTTATGTATCTCTAACGGTTCTCAACATATTTAAAAAAAAAAAAGTTTTAAGAAAGAAAAAAACAATAAAAGCATTTTTTCCAGCATTTTTTCCTGTTTTTACGTATATTTAATGCTTCTAGAATTATTTGAAGAAAATATTATTTTTTACCTATTTTTTCCGAAATTTAATATTCCAAAGGAAAGTTTTGTGTTGATCACAACTGTTATTTTCTGTGAATTTTCCAAAGTAATTTTTTATTTTCTTCAAATTGATTTTACTATTGTTGGCGGAAGTTTTCAAAAGCAATTTATTTTTTGTTTTAAATCGATTCGGTTTACACGATTCAACGAAACGTGGCATTCTTGAAATGAGGTTCCACTGTATATCTCGACTGTATCCTAAATCTGTATTCAGGAAACCATAAGGCTTTGGCAATTGATATTCATGAACCAACGTTTTCATTGTTCAAATTTGAATGCATGAAAGCCGTAATGGTAAATATACAAGTAGATTCAGTGAAAAAAAAAATGCTAAAATTATTGCCACGAGAGCGCCGCGCCGCACCATATTGATAAAGTTTGCCGATAAGGGAAGTTATGACAGTTTATTGTGATGGCCTATGGCCACGACAAAAAGTGAAAGTCAGTAACATGGAAAACGCCATCATTATTATTAAAATATAATCTACTCGTACACGAGTTATTATTTAGAAATATTATCGCATTTTCCTATTATGAAAAAATTCAATAAATCTCTATTCATATTCAATTTTTGACTAAGGTCGGTCGCTGCCATGAATTCCATTAACACTCAAATATTGAATAGAATTTCTTGAACTAAACATTTCATATACCTAATAGTATGATGACGTAAGCGATAGTGATATCTTCTTATCAATTGATGGTGATATGCAATCGACAGTCACAACCAATTCTCATAACCAAGAAGGGAAGAAATTTAATTAAAAAAATATCGCCAGAACGTGATTTTCAGCGATTATCATCTTTAGTAACAAATGTTACAAAAGATGTTATTAGTGTTAAATATTCGAATTCTAATTGATCGTGACTGACGTCTAAAACAATATTCGATCGTGACATAGATTTGCTAGAAGTTATAAATATAATTTCCTATGCTGTAATATTCCTATGCATTTTTCCCAACATAGGTTTTATTAAAAAAAAGAAACAGTATGTAGATATAAAGCAAAATAAAGCCTACCTTTTTTTTATCTCAATTGCAAAATTTAATCAATAATAATTAATAAGTATTTAAATTACAAAATTTCCTATTCTGCTTAGTGCCGGATTTTTCTGTTACTAAGGAACATTAATAGATTCCTAATCAATGCTGCATGAAAGCGTATGGAAATTTGCCAAGACTATGCTGAGGCTATGTTGAGTTATGCTGAATTTAGTGCGGCTGTAAGCGGCTGTAGCCGCTTAACGACCAGATGATAATTCCTTTATTGAAGTCAATTATGATGTTTATGTTGCAAATGAGTTCTTCTTTTTAATTAAGTCGCGTAAGTGGCCGTTTTTTAAAAGAGTCCATTTGGTCCACAATGTCGGCAAAGGCGGTGTTTTTTTTAATGATTTCTTTTGTTTAAAGTTGCATCATAAGCCCCGCACAAAAGCGCTAACGAGAAATTGATGAAATTAGATATTATGAAAACTGATGGCAGCCGTTTATATGTGGTAAAGTTTTTAAGTAATTAAAAAGTTAATAAAATACTCTTTGAACCACAAAGTAATCTATTTTTATAGGTTAATTACGCCTAAACTATGGTATTTTTTTTTGAATTTTGCATGGAAAGCATTCTGCTATTTTACATATACATATGTATGTTTAGCTATTTTATACTGAATAACATGAAAGTATTACAAGTTTGTGTGAAAAATTGTGAATTGGCTACAGTAAGAGGTTTCAATTATAGTGTATTCAGCCTAAGTGTATATGTAAAATGCTGCGACAATGTCACATAATAATGTCATATTTTTCAAGTTGCGGGTTCAGTTGCAATAAGCGGTAATTAAGCATGAAAATGTTTCACCATAAGATATTATTCTATATCATCTGTTTTGGCGAAGTGGCACTACCAAAAAAATATTTCCGCTTTCACTGACACAATATTCTTTGCATTTGAGCATTCTCAAAAATTCGTGTTTTCACTGCATGTAAAATTAAATTATAAAATTTTGGAAACAAGAATTTTTAATTAGAATCTTTAGTCTGGCAACGTCAAGTTCTTAAGGAAACAACAACAATAAGTGGGACCCAGGGATCTATCAAAAGTGTAAGCTTAGGCTGAATTCACTATAGTTTTTTAGTTTTTGTCATTCTTTACTGTCTTTATTTTTAGGTTTATGTGCGCAGCGGACTCAGCCACATAAACGCAAACACCCGAAAACAAACTTAGTCGGATAGTAAACTTATAGCAGTATCGACCAACACACTCGGAAAAACTTTTAGTAAATTTTCGTTAGTGTTCTTTGTAGTTCTTCTCGCGTTTAATGATTATTTTATGAGAAATTTGGCATCTCCCGCACTTTTCCAGTACGTAAACCAAATGTTTGCGTATAGGAACTCAGCATTATACGACGATTTCCGCAAACTTCCGATCGTGTTAAGGCCAATTCAGACTATCGATTGCGATTACGATTGAGCTTCCCCGACCAATGAGACCAAAGCTTTCAACGATAGGGACATGAAAGCTTTGATCTCATTGGTCAAGAAGCTTCAATCGTAATCGCAGTTGTTAGTCTGAATTGGGCTTTAGAGCAAACTCGTGTTGTAAAATTCTGTTTTTTTTTACCACAAATATTAGGATCTTTTAAATTTTGAGGCATATATTTTGTTAAAACCAAAAAGACATTCCTGCAAGGATTTTAGAGATAAACTTAAATTTTTCAGAGAGTGTGGTGCATCAGATTGTAATAAACTAGAATTTTGATCCGAAATAGTCTGTGGATTATAGGCTCAAAATTGGTTGAAAAATCACTTTTTCCTACATTTTAAATTTTTTTTTGGTCATATTCTAAATCAGTTCTTTTACTTTTTTTATGTCTTGTTATTTCTTTTTATTAAAAAAAAAGATCTTTAAAATGCAAATCGCTATACCTCAATTCAAGAAAACGCACGGAAAAAAGGAATTGGAATTGCCTTTCAAATTGTAATAAATATAAAAAAAACGAAAAAATTTCACAAAAAATAGACTAACTACAAAAATTTTCAATAAATTATGTGAAGATTAGAAAAAAAATTTTCTTCATTTTTGTTGTCTTCAGACTTTAAATTCGTAAAATATGTATAATTAAATGTTTTTCCGAAAATTGGATAGTAGGGGTACTCCCGGAATCTCGGAAATGCCGGGTCAACGGCATAAGTTATCCACATCGTAAATGAACTATCATTTTGGGCATTTTCCACTTCTAAATTTATGGTTGCTGAAATTAGATAGGCAATCGATTTATACAAATTACTTGAAAATTTCATGTAAAAATACAAAATCGGTAAATTTTCCTGATTCCATGAAAAATAGGATTTTGTGTCGGGAAAGCGACCTCGTTTTTCTTATACTATTAAATATATGAATAAAAATAACTAATACTTATGCTGTTTTTATTTATGAATTCATTTTATCCTTTTTCTCGTTATGTTTATGTACCTTAATATCAAACGACAAATTCGATCGTAAAAACTTCCAGCTTCCGTGAATACGTAAGGCAATTTTTCGTTTCCCATTTGCAAGCAAATGATGAAATTTATTGAAATTTATGAACTTTGAATGTCTCTCTGTAGAATTTCCGTTCAGTAGGGGGTAAACAAATCTGAACTAATACCGGGAGTGGTTTTAAATTTGAATAATGGGGCGGATAATTACACTTAGACGAATGAAAAATTGGAATGTTCGAGCTCGGTTACCCCCGCCTTGATTAGGTCTGAATACTTGGGAAATAATTCAGGTTAAATGAAATTTTAATCGGAAAATCATTGTTGAGAAACGCGAAAAATTATGCCATTTAGACGACCACTTCTTTAAATCCTAAAAGCGTGCAGCAAGCCCTTAAAAAACACTACTCAGCGACGTGTATTAAAAGGGCAATTCGTCCACAGTCTAATAGTTCAGTGTTTCCTGAAGCATTTTGAATTCTGGGGAACCGGATGAGGGTAGAAATTATGGAAAAGTTAAGTTAGGAAAACGGGTTTCTGTCCTGTGAAAAAAAAACTCGAGTAAAATAGAGCATAGGGCAAAATTCTATATGGAAATGTGAGAACTGATAAAAATTGTGGTGGCAATGGTGCCTAAACTGGATAATATGGTGGATGTGGGCCACATTATTTGAATGAACGGGATGTCGGTGGTGGGGTTATCGTGCTGTAGCAGGCGATACAAACATTTCCGGCGGTAAAAGGTGAACATAAATTTGTAATACATTTGATATGACTACGAGCATGAGTTCCTGCTGGAGGACAAGATGAGTGCGGCGTACTGGGATAGGGATATGATGTGGGCTGGGGACTTTCATAAAATACCGGGCTAGAAGTTACATGAAACGGCAACGATATATGGATGTATGTGAAACTCCTTCAAAGTAATTTATTGTTCTCACTGTGGAATTTCAGTTCATCTTTCCCATTTAATCCCATTCCATCGACATTTACTATTTCATCCTGTACCTACTACAAACCTGTCAAACCTTTAGTCAGTGCTGCCAGCATCCAAGCCATAGTGACTGTCACAAGATAAATTGAAAAGTTCAAGGAGCTTTTGTCATTCTGTCGATTTGCTTTCCCTCTTCCTGCGATTACCCATTTCACTGGGATTTTTTTTCTTGTTTTTATTATGCTTTCCCCAACAATAACGTAATACAACACGCACTTGCCCCCTTCGATTATTACGTCATGAGCGTTTTTTTCCCAATATTTTCCATCGTCGTTTGTGCTGTTGCTGTGCATGTTTCCACAATTTCTCCGTTTTTTGTGGCGTTTACTTCCCATCGGGGTGTTTTTAGGAGGGATGGATTTGGAAAACCTTGGAAATTCCCCAGCGTTATTTACCGCTGTTGCGGACGAAGTGCAGGGAAATCAGGTGGAATGCGATGATGAAAAGAGGGTAAGAAGGGAGAGCAGGCGTTGGGAAACTGGGCTAGCGTGAGAATGGGACAAAGTGCGGCATTTCATAACAAAAATCAATAAAGAGTAAATGTAGAACGATGGAACGTTGGCATAGCAGCGAATAAGTGAGAAAGAGATGGAAGACTGGAAAAGCGCTTAAGGAACCGCCGAGCCGAGATAGTATTCAAGAAGAAGGACTCGCCCGACGTATAGGTGATGATGGGGGAACGCGTGGCATTAGGCGACCAATGTCTACGAAAATAGGGCGGAGGGTGTTACACTGATAAATTACATAACCTCCTCGTATTTTATTTTCTTGTAAAATCGAGCGATTTTCTTAAAAATGGATTTCTAGTATTTTTATTCCCACACTTTTTTTACGTTATCTAATGGAGGTTTACGATTCGCTTAAAGGACTATCGATAGAATGTCGGCGCTTTCTTAGAGCTTGCCTCAATTGCTTTTGTAAGGCACCGACCGCATAAAAAAAATATCGACATGCCAGATGACATGAAAAAGGACGAGCTACTCTTGCGGAGATAAAATGTGAAAAAATGACAAATTGGCAACGTTTCTATAGATAAGTTATTAGGTTCTAAAAACCGCAGCGATATTTTCTATTTTTCCAAGTTTTATTTTTATTTTTTTTCTCTATTCTGTTTTTTTCTGAATATTTTATGTGGTATGAGGTGAACTGAATTTTTGAGTGCGGGGCAGCTTTTATATCAATGATTAATGAACTTGACATCTAAAGTTTTCTCTGTATTCTCGTTAGCAAAAAGTGATTTGGTTACCATGTGATTTGGTAAAATTCACAATATCTCGAGAACGAATATTAAAGAAATTGTTTTGAATTTTTAAAAACCCACATTTACATCTGGTCATTACGACGTATCAGTCAGTACACACAGAGAAAAGATAGTAAATTTTATTATTTTATAATGGGGAATCGTGACTATTACTAAAATAGTTAATTTCAATTACGAAAATAGTCAAAACCAAAAATTTTTATATGGAATTTTCTACTTAGTAGCGAAATTTTTGATTATTTGTCAATTGAAATTAACTATTCTTTAATTGAAATTAACTATTTTTTAATTGAAATTAACTATTTTTTAATTGAAATTAACTATTTTAGTGACAGTCCCGATTTCCCATTATAAAGTAGTTAAATTTACTATTATTTTTCTCTGCGTGTACGGTGATCATATTTTTTTGTGTGAATTCGAGACAGATTCGTAGGGGAGTGTGGATGGGGAATGGGAAAATTTTTAATGCTTCCATCCATGATCAAAAAATTTATAATAAAATGCGCCGCAGGCAAATTATTTTAAATAAAAACACTGTGTGATAGATATGTAACAGCAAGTGTTCGTAAATCATAAAAAAAATTGTGTTTCTAAGCTTAGAGTATTTTCCCAGAAATTCGAGGATTTTTTTAATGGATTAATTGACAAATGCTTGACAATGCAAGACAGCGCTTGCGATAATTACTTTATATTACACTCCTCACACTTTTCCAAAGAAGTGAGTTTTTGTGTCACTTTTTATGGAATTAAAATACAGAATACCGCCACGAACTGCACCGCAGGCAAGATTTTCAGAAAAAATTATCTCAGGATTGCAAATTTTATAATAAAATGCGCCTCAGTCGATTTATTTGCACGAAAAACACGGTGGAGGCCTAAATCCCTCAAAAACCTGCGCCGCGGGACGAATAGTTTAGGTTTCAAGACTAAAGGCCCAACTACGATAGACATAGGAGCGCATATGTAAATGTCAAATTCCCAACGAATGTTGGCATACATAGCTGTCAACAGAACAGCTAATTTTGATTTTACCACAAGTGGAAATTATTATGGCAACAATATTAGTAAATTCACAGTAAAATTTTAGGTTATGTTTACTATTTTCATATGCCAGTTCTATTTGTATCGAATCATTCATGCTTAACGAAAGTTTAACGAAGGTTTGAAATTGGCACATGTCTATTGTGGGTAATAACATTGACTTTCTTATTCTGGGAATGACATATGCAGCTACATATGCGCTCCTATGTCTATCGTAGTTGGGCCTTAAATCGAATCATTAGTTTTTGGGCCAATATGCCTAAATGCAAGTTGGACGTTTTTTTCAATGCTCTTCGTCCAGTTCAAATCAAAAAATTACAATACTTAAAAGTACAAAATAACAATGCTTTTCAAAATATCCACGTTTAGAAATGTAAAAAAAAAATTAAATAGACAACTTTTGAATGAAAATTTGATGAAAAAAAAAATTATTTTTCGTTGTGTGTGTAAATTGTTAAAACCTATATGTCTTTAATGTTAAGAAAGAATGACAAAATTTACCAGAAATGCTCCAAATAAAATAAAATTGATTTCAGTTTGTGAAGTTTGGGAAATTTTCCGGAATGTGTCAGGTATCATAAATTAAATTAGGGAACTCCAATTGACACTCGCTGCTAGAGTTTTCATAATTTATTATCGACTTGGATCGATATTGGATGAAAAAATGTAAAGAAAAGAGAGTAGATAATGTTATCGGAATTGAAATATATTGAATATTTTGGGGTATATAAATTTCCTAGAGGATACAATAGATTAAAAGTTTTGACACAAAATACAAGTAAAGAGAAAAAAAAAACAATTTGCTTATCTTTACTATATTTGGGAGCCACGCGAATGCTTGTTTTTCTTATTTTTATTTGTAGTCTACCTTTTAGAAAATTTATAAAGATGATTAAGAAAGAATTGTAGCAACAGAGGATTTTTTGCTGTAATTGTAAATGCATTTGTGTAAAAAAAAATCTGCTTTATGAAGAAATTCTTTGGTTTTGTAGGATATTTCACTGAATGTTTTGCCATTATTTTTTAATTAGGAAAAATTACTCAAAATGGCTCGAATTATTGAGATTTTAAAATTACGGTTTTAAAATTTACTGGGAAAACAAAAAGAATATTTACTGTTTTCTCCAGTGAAATCTCTGTAAAATTTCGTTGGGAAATTTACTGGGAAAAGGGCGTTTCGTTTAGATTGCAGAGCTCTCATCCAGTCAAAAAGAAATCAAAATGGCAGAATTCACTTCCGATTAACAGAATGTTCCTAAAAGTTTATTGGATTGTTACATTTTAATACTAAACAAGTCTGCAAATGGTTTTGACTGTCAGTAAAATTTCCTTGCTGTGAGATATCCACAGCACAGAGAAATCCAAATAGAAATATACGAGACTATCTTGCATACCAGTCGTTGCCGGGTTAAGTTTTTTGTATAAGTTTTAGAATACGAAGAAAACTGGAAAGAACTTAAAAACTTTTGAGAAAAATCTTATCTTTGCAGGACTCTCCGTTGCGAAATAGTCTAACACCGGAATCGTGATCAGCGACCCCGAAAACTCCCGAGTGAAACTTTTCAGCCTCCTATTGAGCAGGATTCATGGCGAAAATCACGGTTTAAAAACACCCAAATCCCCTTCATCCCCCGTTTACCTCCTTAGCGGTAAAATTTCGGAAAACCGCGCCTTAGTGAGCGCCTACGTGATGGTTGGGACATACTGTGAAAATTTCAAGTTTCTAGCTTCAGGGGTTTGGGCTGGGCGTTGATGAGTCAGTCAGTCAGTCAGGTTAAACGATTATATATATATATATAGATAGTGGACTCTTCTGCAATGATTCCCTAAAAATAATGAATTATTCCTGTAATTTCGTGAAAAAAATTTATTTTTTGGCATGAATTCCCCTTTTATTTGGGAGTCATTACCAAAAAATTTCACTGTCTCGTATATCACAATTTTTTGTAGGAATATGTCCTATTATTTCTCTCCGTGTAATTGTCGTCTTTTATGGCGTCCTTTTTTACTGAATCAAGTTAGCAGGATATTTTTTTCTTGAAATTCGTCCGCTAATTCGATTTAGCGGTCGCTAAAAATTTCGTAAAACCCACCATTACACGCTTTTACAATAGTTTAGCGATCGGAAATGCATTTTTGTAAAACAGCTTGCTCAAAAATTTTTTGCACTGAATTTTTATTTTCATTTGGCCATTTTTCAGTTATAAATAGTTGTTTAACATTAAACTGACCTCCGTGTGTCCTCTATGTATATAAAGCAGAGTTCATCGACCACATTTTTTTTGACTGATCAATTATTTGTTTTATCATCATTGACGATTTATGAGTTATACGAAATTTTTCAAAACTTTATCCATTGAAACACTTTCCAAACATCTCGTATCATTTTACTGAGACTGCTATGTGTCTCTTATATCATAAATTTTATCTTTTCGTTATCCGTCAGAGGATGCTATCCGTGTCCTTTTGCAATAAAACATAAAATGATATGAAAAAGCGGAAAATTCCGACACGAATATGAAGGGATGTACACGCAAAAATCATAAAATGATATACGAAGAAACCGAAAAATATTTACATGATGGAATTGAATGGGATTTTTTTTTTCACATGGCATATGTTTGTACACCCACCAAATTCACCTAGTCTAGCACCGGGCCTGAAGCTTAAGACTTTTATCTGGTGGTATTGGGTGTTATCTCTGAAACACCTTGAAAGGTCGAAACTTTGTATTTCTTCTGCATATTCTCTTTTATTCTGAAAGGTAAAATTTCACGTCAAATATATAAAAAAGAATGTGTGATGTTTTTGTATTTTCATTTTACAACATGATGTGTTATATTTTAATAATGCTAGGGGAAGATCTGCAATGTGACACTGGTTGACGAGCAGCCGTAAATAAGCTGTCTAAGAGGAAATATGAAAAAAATAAATTGAATTGAGGAAAAATTTCAGTATATGTTTTGAAACTTTAATTATTTGAATGTTAAATGTATAATATGTGTACTGGCTGTTTAAATGATATGTCTTTTTTAAAAGCTTTTATTTAGCTTTGCTTTTTTGTCTGTCCGTCTATCGGCCTGTCATGGTCAAATCTTATAATCGTATGCTTGCCTATTTGCACACAAACGGAACTCCGATGATAATACAATATTTTTAGTACTTTGTCCTTGTATGGGCAACGGAAGGTCCTGTGATGATAACGTGATTATTCTTTTCGTAAAATTTTCCGGAAAAAACCTCATCTGGGGGTTATTGGGGTCGCTGAATCCGATTCTGGCATTAAGAAGTCTGTAAGGATATCTCACAGCAAGGATATATCGGGTCTTCCAACAAGGACATAACAATTTTGTATTTAAATACAGCATAATTGAGATATTGGGCTGAAATTTATTCCAGGTGTAGTGGACATGTTACATTTAAGTATGAAATTCGATGTCGTTCATATTGCCACCGCGAGCACATTTGCAGATTGATTCTTTGGAGCCAAATTTCCACCACTCTTCCACACATATCGGCCGGAACGTTGACAATTTCGCGTTCGATATTGTTCCTGAGCTCCTCTAACGTTGTTGGCTTGTTGGCATAAACTAACGACTTAACATAACCTCATAAAAAGAAATCCAACGGCGTTAAATCGCATGAGCGAGGTGGCCATTCGACCGGACCATTTCTCGAGATTACACGATTGCGCCCACCGACTCAGAATTTCGGTAGTAAGTTTTAATAATTTCCAAACGTGGCTCGTTCGTGAACTTCACCATGATAAAAATGTAAACCTTGACTGACGTTTTAGCATTGCCAGATCATAAAAAAGTTTTAGGGTGCGTTTTTATTAAAATACAAAATTGTTATGTCCTTGTTGAAAGAGCCTTTATATTCGAAGACTAAAAAATATAAAATAAATAAATAAATTTTGAAAAAAGATGGTGTTTAAAAAAGGTACTAAAAAGAAAAAAAAAATTTTTTTGGCCGCTTTTGCCATTATAAATTGTTAAATATGACTTACTGTTTTCGAGAAAATTGCAAAAAAAACTTTTTCGCTTGTATGGGAGAGGTGGTAAAGGTTAGTCCAATTTTGCCTGTTCAAGAACTTAGCCTAGCTATTTACGAGAAACATAACTATACAAAATTTCAAGTCTCTAGCTCAATCCTTTCGAGAGTTATGGTGTTCACGGACAGACGGACAGACCGACACACAGACGGACAGACAAACATACGGACAGACAGACAGACGGCCGGACATGCGGAAATCAAAATATTTTTTGTCCGACGATTGGTTTGATGCGTTACAAACGGTATACTAAATCAAATATACTCTTATATCATATATAGAGCATAAAAATGTAATTTGATAACAGTTGATGATGACAAACAAGCACTTTTCCGTTGAAATTTTGATGAAATTAATACTTAATTATAGTACTTTAAGTTGCGCTTAATAAGCTTTAAGGACACGATTTATCAATTATGGTCGTTAGTCAAATCAAAAACTCATTTTCAAACACGTGACAAAAAATTTGGTATTACATACTTATGGCTGATTTTGCCTCATTTAATTTTTTTTATCTATATACATATAGACTAAGATAACAATAATCTACCAAAACTTAATCGTGACCAAATGGTGCGCTGCCTATTTGTAAACTAAATTAGTATCATTTTATTCAAATCAATTGACATTTTCTTGTTTGTGTCCAATACCATTCGCGCCAGCAATAATTGTTTAATTAAAACTTCCTACGGAGACAATTTCCCCTAATTTTTTTTCTTTTTCTGTATACCATACGTCCGCTTCGATCTATAGTAAAATCATGTCCTACGAAATAACGATAGAATTTCCCGACTGTCCTCGTGTCGTACCGTGGGGGAGAAATTTTCCATTTGACCGGCGAACGGAAACGAGAAACGGTCTATTCACCAAAAAGTCCACCGACGACATCTTTGTCAGGAAGTCACCCCACAGTCCTTCGAAGAATGAAGGCAACACTGAAGCTTGTTGGGCTCAGGTGTATCCAAGCACCAAAACAGATGCAAAAAGGAAACTCGAAAAAAATACAAAACTGTGTATAAACAACTCCCGAAAACCTCGAAAATAAGAAAAATTTGTCCTTGCTATGTGACGTCATCAAAAAGGGGGTCGCATGTTTTTTAGTGAAACTTCAAGGATCTTGGATTAGAGTCGGGTGGTTTGGGTCCTTTGAAAAGGGCAAATTTGGGTGGCGGAAACATAGAAAGTTTGAGATAAAGGTCACACCACCGAATTGAGGACCAGGACATCGAGACGGTATGAACGGGAAAAGGGCACGTCAGTCGCACGAACATGTCGCGCTGCCAAATTGAAGAAAATGTCCTTTAGTCCGCCGCCATGCCGGTCGGAGCTGGATTTTACTCGCCTCAATGTGTTTGTGGCTCGTTAACTTTTTGTGGCCTACTTCAAGGCCACGCAGTTGGAAATGTGAAAGGCCACGTTCTAGTGATGAATGATGGAAGTTATAACGGTTCGAACGCAGTAATCAAAAAACGGTAAAAGCTTCATTACGAATTGAACCAAAGGAGATGAAGATCAGCCTATCCGCGCGTATCCTTGCACGTTTCTTAAATAAACGGAGTTTCTAGCATATCTTTAACCTTTTGATGCATGAATTGTTTTTCGTATGTTGAAAAATTTCCATGATAATTAAGAAATGTTTTTTTTCGGTCAAATTTAGCATCCAGTACTTTTTTTATGTTAATATAGTCCCAAAAAACGTTCGACATGCCCACTACCATTTTTTTATCGTTAAAGGAATATCCACTAAACCATTAAAAACTCATTGAAGCAAAGCCTAATTTTTTGAAATTTTATTAACGAAAATCGGAACCAATTTTTTGGAATTTTAGAAACCAAAACCAGAACCAGAACCCGAACCAAATTTTGAACTTTTAGGACTAAAAACCAAAACCAAAAACCGGAAATCCAATCCACTCTTGAACCAAAAACCGAACTACACTCAAAAAACTTTTGGTTTGCATCTCTGTCACTATTTTGCGATATTTTTGGAATTTACTCAATTTTACTCCAAAGCACTCTACGATTAAAGGGTTAAGCGGGGTTGCGGTTTCTTAATTTTCATCGCACAGTAGATCCGTACTTTTCTTTTAGCTTTACGACTTCTCTTCCGGAAATTGTCCATTCCGGTTAGTAATAGAGTAATGGCCTCCGGAGAAGTATAGAAATGCGTGGAAAGAATTCGATGTCCTTGCGATCTGTTACACTCCCTTCCGGTCGTTGGAAATGTTTTTTTTCCTGTTAATTTTTTTTTTAATTTTCTGTAGTCTTTCTTTGTTTTTGTTTGTTTTTTTTTTTTCGTATTTTCTTTGCGAGGAAATGTTTCCTTTATGCAGCACACATGCCAAATATAAACATAACAACAATTGAAGAATCTTCTTTCAGTTTTTTTTACCCTAAATCGACGTAAAATACTTCGCCTTTCCGATCCTGAATTCTGCATCAGGCAAAATTTCAGACCACTTCACGCCCCGCTGCGGCCACGAAAATAAGATTAAATGTTGGCCTAAAAATTTTTTTAAAGCAAAATTCTTTTTTTTTTCTTATATGATTTAAGGAACACGAGGCACAGAAAAATAAACTCGAAACGAGAAAAATACAGGATATGAAGAAACAAGAAAGAAATGGGAAAAACAATGTTGAAAATGCTAGTATGGGAAAGTCTTTTATTTATTCATTGCACGCGATATTTTCCTTAGTTTTTCCTGCCATTGTTGGCTTATGTTTGCTCCAACATTTTTATAGGATCAAAGGTTGTTTTGAGAAGGTTTTCCAGGGGGTGTATCGAGAATATCTTTCATACGTCTATTTGTGCTGTGTTTTCCATTTTCCTTGAATTTTCCAAACTAACCCAACACTCTCTGGCCATTTATGTTATGCCGCTCCTGTTGGCGTTGGGTGAATTCGGTTTTTTCATTATTTCAGGTTTTTGTTTTTCCTTCGTTCATCTAGTAGATCAGCCAGTTTTACCTTAAGGGCGGTAGACGCGTGTAAAAGGTGAATTTGAGCCAAAGGTGAATCTGTTTCTCGTATTCGGTGATTTGTATAATGGAAGAACAGTGACTTCTCAAACGGCTGTCCTTTTACTGTCGCGTATTTGTCGTGATTTGAAGGGTGGACGGGTATTTTGGAAGTCAAACAGTCGACAGGAAAATTCCTCTAGCGGATTTACTGTTGCTATGTGAGATTTTCGAAAACATTTCACCCTAATCACGTTTTTATGTGTGGAACTTCCTCTTTTAGCAATACTGAATTCACATCAGGTTGAAAAGATTTTGTTTGCATTAAACTTACTCTAAGTATACGAGAGTTGGGAACTAAATAACTTTATTTCTGCTATTTGAAGGACATGTTGAGAAAGCTTTAAATCCTGAACAAAGGATTTACCAGTCAATGTTGCAGTGGATTTAGTTAATATTGTTAAATATCGTTTTAATGTGGGATGGGAAAATATCAAGACCTTATAATTTTCCTTGAATTAAAAAGAAAGGTCAAAGGGTTAAAAAAACATCATTTCCGGGCGATTATTGCGGCACCCATTTTTCTTTCTAATCGGTCTTTCGAACGTTGAACAGCTAAAACTATGACATTTAATTTTTTTTTAAATTCTGTTAGTTTTTCCGATAAATTTTTATCCAATAGTAAGGGTATTCATACATTCTCGGTAAAGCCTCCTAAACTGCGTCACTCCACCACCTCGTAAAGTAACTGTCAAAATTGGTGTGAAAATTCTTTTACGTGCCACTCGTAAGATTACGTGACGATTTTGGCTTACAAACCACCTAGTAAAATTACACAAATATCAAATTCGAGAAATTGTGACATTCAGCTGCAACAATTAGAAATTCTTTTGTGGCATTTGTTTCCATATTTTAATTAATTTTAACTTTTCGCTGATTCTCGGCATTTTGAACTTCTATATTTGTGGCTGATGCTGAGAGAAAACCGACGAACAGGTGATTGATTTACACAAATTATTTGTGCATTCTTGAATTTTTGAAACGCAAGAGTGCATTCTTGAAACACTCTGCGTAAAAATATTCAAATACGTAATCGGCAATTTTATCTGGTTTCATGAATACCCATAATTTTGCGATTTGGCGTTTTCAAACTTTTTTTTTGGGCTAACTTGAATATTCTTTTCTAAATTTATCTCACCCCCAGCAGCACGCTGTCAACCGAGGTGTTGCCGGTTTACATATATTGTCAGGACATATCGCTCACCGAGTGTAATAGTGGCACAAGTCATTTCTTTCAGTTTCGAGATATAAGCGATTAAAAATCATGCCTTTTTACAGTTTGGTAGAAAAGCGACGAAAGTTTAGTAGTACTATCGACATCTTTCGGAATTGATAAAAGATATCGCTGTGCTGATTTTACAGAAATGTGAAGCGTTGAATTTTAACCATAATAGCGTTCACAGTTCAAATTTGCATTTTTTTGAGTTGTGCTATTATTCCACTCGGTGAGCGAGTGGCGAGTGGTTTTACACGGTTTACATACTCGCGGTTTACATACTTGCTGCTTGGGACTAAATTGGTTATATTCACTTTCACGCAATCTAAATCCATAGAGTTTTTCAACAAGATGGCGCTACGTGCGAAAGAATCACTCTATTGCATGGTAAGCTCCCAGAATGCGCCATTTTACGAAACGGTGACGTTAATTGGCTGCCAATATCGTATGATTTGACACCCTTAAACTTTTGTCTGTGGGCTTATGTTAAGTCACTCGTCCATGCTAATAAGTCGAGAATGATTCAGAAACTAAACGATAACATACGGTGCCAAATTGTAGCTGTGAAGCCTAATTTTTGCCAAAATTACATCGAAAATTGGTCCCCTCGGATCTACACCACTCAGCAAAGCTATGGGGGCCATTTAAACGACATTTTTTTTTCTATTATTAATCCCATTGATTGTGCTTTCACTGTCAATTAAAATATTGTAGAAATTCATGACTGAATTCGAAACGAAGAATTTTTTTACTTTTCATAAAATGGTGCAAAGGAAAACCTGACATCGTTGTCGTTTATTTTTCAATGTTATTCTACTTGAACTATTTTTCAACGTTTTTCTTCCCACATTCTGGTAAAATTATCTCAATGTAGAGAAAGTAAATCGTCTCCATTTTGGATACGCATAAACAAGGATTTAACATTTTCGATGAAATGTTCTTCTCGTCTGTCAGTTACTCAGACTTAGTCTTTTCATCCGAATCGGAATTGGGAAATGGAAAATTTATGTACATCGGTGTGTGTGGGCTAAGCTCAAAATCTTTCGGTTATTTACTTATAACAACAATCTTTAATTCATATAAATGTCGAGAAACCCAGTTAGATGACCATCTAAGCATTAGTTTGGAAATATAAAAGTTTGGAAATAACCTTTAAGCCTAATCCACACGGTCAAGCAAAAAATCGTTGACCGTCAACACGTTGAGAACAAATCAATTACGTTATTCGAGGTACAAAGCAATTTTACCGATTTATCAATAAGTACTTAAAATTTCAATCGGTGGATTTTTATTCCGGTTCCACTGTAGTAATTTATTTAGATGTGAATCAGAACGAGATTATTCGGATAAAGTTTTCAAGGCACATTCAACTTGCCAATATAAATACTAATACTATGGTGCTTTCATATAAAACGTAAGAATGCGGCTGAAATGAGGTAAGGAATCTCCTGAGAAATTCAATAGGATCAACTTAATAGCAATACAATCTTCATTGGAAAATCGTTTATTAATAATTACATTGGGATCTATTGGAATATCAATATCAAAGATTTATGAAATCCTGTCCCGTGACTCCCTATCAACCACACTACCCCCATCCCGGCTAGGTTGCCCTGACGAAGACTATTCTGGTCCGGCTCAGATAAATGGACGCATGGGGCCAACCGTAATTAATTTAATTTCGCCAATTTTTCCCAGTTTTCATGTTTTTTGGGGATGTTTTTCCCGTTATGTGATCCGTTGGTGTCAATTTCACTCGTGATAATAAATGAAATACAAAGCAAGCTGTTGGCCAGGATTTACGCCGGATACCATAGAAACCAGCATCCCCCTGGGTCGTTTTCGTGTGAGTGTAATTGATAAATAAATATGAACGGAAATATTTTCTAATAATTATTTTGGTGTTTAGGTCCATTTTTGCCCGGAAAGCACTTAATAATGGCGAATAAAATTTAATTTCCTCGTTTATTACTCTAGAAGGGATTTCATCGTCCCGTGTCTGTCTTTTTCCTGCGATTTTTTTTTGCTGTGCTTTCTGATAAGACTAAACTGGACTCGTATATAATGGGAAATATAAAAATTTAGGGGAATTTCCAGTCTGCGGCTGCTTTTAATATCAAACTCACGGAAATAGTGGTAAAGACTGATATCTATGAAAAGTGCTTTTTCTGCAGCGATCGCATAATTTTATGACGCCATTAAAAAAAGGATGGGGCGGAACATAGAGCAAAAAAAAAAACATTGGTGAAATTCTAGCCATTAATGGAACCACACTTTATACATAATTTTGCTCCAAAATCTTAAGGATGAGCGTCACCACAGAACAGCATTAAATGTTTTTTCTTTTGGTATGTCGGAATGTTTTTCCCAACAGTTTTTTTTCTGTGTGCCTCAATAAAACATTTCCTCTTATGATTATATAACCTCATTTTTTCGGGAAAAGAAAAAAAGTTTTTTTTTACATTTTTTTGGGTATGGTAGCAGCAGCATAATGGATATTGATTTTTAAATGAACAAATACACCCAGAACTATTTTTCTAGGAATGTAGAAAAATCTGTTTTTTGCTCATTTCACTTGGGAGTTTTTATTAAGTGCTACTAAAAGTACCTAATGAATAACTTCAAAGTTCTTATATAATTAATAATGGATTCAATCTACGAATCAAAGATAACAAGATTGCGCCATTGGGCTCGACATTCTGAGCACGACATCATTCAGAGCGATAATTTAAATTTTAAATCAATTAAATTATTAATTAAATTATTATTAAATTGAATTACAATTAATAATAATTATTACTAGTTAAATTACAATTTAAAGTTATTCAGGGTATTCACAGTCCTCTTTTAAATTGCGAGTAATTTTACCGCTCGGTAATTTAGTCAAATTTAACAGATTTTTACCGAGACGGTAACTTGGTTCACGTAAAAATGAATTACCGGATTCGGTAATTGTAGACATGCCTTGAGTCGTGTTTTCCGGCCCGGTTATTCGGTATCAAGAATCAACCGCGAGTGGCGCTAGTAATGTTTTTAGTTGTCAAATTTTCTCGCTGGTTATCTCATCGGACTGCAAATTTTTTCAATTTTGATAGCCGTTGCCACAATAGAAATTCAAAAGAATACATCAAACATGGATTTAAAGGTATGTGACATATTTTACAATCAAATTCGCAGTTCATGATTTGATCACGTATCAAATAAAAGCGCTGTTCTCAAATCTGTGCTGTGGGATGTTCACAGCAGAATATTTTCAGTCTTTTAATATTACCGAAAACACCGAATATCGAAAAATAAATGAGGACTGTGAATACCCTGATTATTTATTTTGGAATTTTTTTGTTATTCATTATTCAGTGCGAACAGCTCTTACGGCCAATTTATTCACTAGGAGTTAAATCGCCTTAACTCCCTTAACTCACCTTTAACATGGAAAATAACGTTAGCTAACTCCCTTAACTCACTAACTCGGCTTAACTCCTAGTGAATAAATTAGGGGTTAGTGAATTAAAATGACGCGTTATTTGCGAGTCTCGCTATCTATGTTTTCTTTTGCAATCTATTCATGTATTAAATCCATCCAAGTATTCTGATTTTAATTGCATTATCATGCGGATTTTGATTTGGCTATAAAGCGAATGGTTACGTTGTTCAAAGTTTTTGGAATCAAAGAGGAGAGTACTCTTAATTTCGTCGACATAACATCATAGATTAGAGAGTTACTATAGATGAGAAGAAAACGCATTTTCCCATATACTTACGTAGAGTAAATAGCTGCGCTAGTGGAATATTTTCTGATGACATCGGAATTCCTTTTCACTCCTACACGTTCAATTGGAATGCACAATTGACTCATAGGACACAAACACAAACATATCCGGGGCCAGCGCTTTGTTTACATTCGTCGATGGGAATCATTCGTAGGCGCACAGGTTTTCCATTTTACTATTATTAATGTTATTATAGCACGCAAAATGTCCGCGAAAAACTATGTGCAATGTATTGTTAGGGAATGCTCGGCGGACAGCAAAAAAAATCCCAAAACAAAGTTTTTTACACCATTTCTCACACAAAAGCAATTCATGTCTTTACGAAACAAATGAAACAGATGCAAAGTACTCTTCTTCAGGAAAAAATTTCTTCCTCGTTTCTTATCTATAGTAACTCTCTAATCTATGATAACATACACGCCTGCGGCACATTGGCCGCCATTTTGTTTTTTCTTAAGTTTTCAATACACGATGACAATTCTTTTCTGAAGTTTTTTTCATTTGAGACCCCACACGACAAGTACTTCGTTAGTTCGATTTATATAAATTTGAGTCTGCCATTTTTGCCGGACGCCATTTTGCTTTTTTTCGTACACCCATCTTGCATGTGGGCGAAATTTCAAGTCAATGGAAGTGAATCAAAATTGGTTTACAAGATTTGTCCGTGACAGACAGACAAACAGACACACAAAAAAAAGACCAGTTAAATAAAAGTTTTTAGAAAATCTCCATACTATGCTAATTACCCTCCAACAATGAAATTTGTGTAGGGCTTTGTAAATTTTCTATTGAAATAAATGAAAAAATCATGTAACGACACTCATTTGTCAACTCTCAAGCAAGAATCGAAAATTCAAAGTCATGAAAATTGTTGTCGACACATTTCCGAATGTCTTTCAACTTTTTTCCTGGTGCATACGTGAGGGAAAATTGTATTGTTTTATGGGAATAATCCTACGTGCGACAATACAAAAAACCAAGACAAAAAACCAATCACAATCACACAGAAATAAATATCTGAAGAAGCCGAGGGGTTTACAAAACATGATGACCTACTTTTAGAATGAATAAATATTCACCCTGTGGTGGTTATTCGTGTATCATCACAATACAAATATACCTACAACTGTTTTTCGGAGGACGAGTTTTCCTGTCGTTATTGTCTTTTCTTTCGCAATAAACCGTATACGATTTGTGTGAACACACCTGTGTCTACATATTGACAACTTTTATCCGTGGCGGTGTGGGAAGGGGCGAACAGAAAGGAAAAGCTATGAAAAACCAAGAACAACTCATGGAAAATTCCTGCTTTCAAATCTACTGCCGCACTGTGGATTTACGTGGTAGCGTCCTACCCAAAAGTTTTACGTCCTTATTGCCTGAATTAGGAAATGTTCGTTCTCGTCGGCAGATCGAAGTGCATAGGCATGTAAATACTACCGTGCTCGGGTAGATTTTATGAAAATTTGGGTTGGGGATGAATAACAAAACCAACTAACAATCAAATAGAAATCCTCATCAGCTCGCAGCAAAACAATTCAGCGGGGCCCACTTGTCGCGTGGCGTCAAAGTTATTTCTTGTTTTTCATATGTTTTCACTCTATTTTTCCCCATTTCATTCTACTGTCGTCTACGAATTAAATCGTTTTCCACCTTTTGCGGCAAATTTGCCCTAATTCACCCATCTTTGCTAGCTGGGGCTGAGTTAAAAAAACATGTTGGAAACAAATATTCATGTGTGGAATGGTGGCAGAAAAACACCTTAAGAGGCAAGGGGTTTTGTCCACAGGACGAATGGCTTCGGAACTTGAAAACTTCATTATTGCGATTGGTATAGTTTCCATATAGTTTTCTAGGCGACAGTGTGTTTTTACCACCAACTAGCCGCCATTTCGATTGTTATTGGAATCTTTTTAATCTCAAGGTGGCACTTGGAGATGGAAGACGTGGCAAAACGAGGCGGAAGCGAATATTAAAAAGTCCCTATAGAAAATAATCTATCGTGTCACTTATTTCTGTGTAGGTTTGTTCGATCAATATAATTCTGATGTCATTTGATTATACAATCAATCCAGAGAATCAGAATCTTTCATCCTTCTTGAATATTACACCGTGTCTTCACTTGGGATTTTTCATCGCAAAGATTTTTGATTGACCAATCAGAGCTCTGAAGACACGGTGTTATTAATAGCTGGCATAATCAAAAAATATCAGTGGTGATCAACACAAAACTTTTCAGTGCAATATTTAGTTTCGTAAAAAACAATATTTTTTCAAATATCTCGAGAAGCGTTAAAGATACGTAAAAACTGTCAAAGGAAAAAATGCAGAAAATTTTATTTTCTTAAATAATTTGGTTATTTTTTTCCCAAAAGCGCATAAGTTTCGCAAAATTAAAAAAAACGGTATTTTTTCAAAAAAAAAAATATATGTGGTCTTACCCATTATAGCTACCGTTACGTTTCGAAAAGTTGATGGAAAACTACGATGTAAAACTTATTTACAAAAAATTTCAAGTCGCTAGCTCAACGCGTTCTCGAATTATTTAAGACACGTAAAGCGGACAGACCGACAGACAGATGCACGGACATCCTCATCATTTTACCCGAAATGGATTTCGTGGTGATGAGGAATTTTCTATCTGCCCCGTTCTCGAGTCGGTCTCCGTCATGAATACCATACTTGCCATTTATAACAGAGGAAAGTAAAAATGGCAAAAAAAAAGGAATAACTTATTTGCGCCCTATCAAGGCAATAAAAATGGATGTTTGTTTGTTGGTCTGTTTGAGATTACAAAACTCAAAAACTACTGGACCGATTTTTACGCGGTTTTTTTGCAAAATGATCTACGTTGCCAGGAGCAGATTTTTACCTATGTTAGATTTTCAAAATTCGAAACAAAAGGTCCTGAAAGGATAACGCAAATATCCTTTTCCCGTTTTTCCCGGGAAAATCGGCATTACAGAGGGTTTCCGAGGTCGCTGATCATGAATCCGGTGTTGGAATTTCAAAATTCGAAACGGAAGGTCCTGTAAGGATAACAAAAATGTCATTTTTCCAAATTTTCTCGCAAAAACTGGCTTTGGGAGGTTTTTATGGTTGCTAATCACGAATCTGGTGTTGGAATTTCAAAATTCGAAACGGAAGGTCTTGTAAGGATGACGTTTTTTTTCCAAAAGTTTTTAAGTTTATACAAAAAACTTTAAGTTGACAACGAAGGGTCTGCTAGTAATATATAAAACATAAGAAAAGCTACAATTGCCAGGGCAGGGGTCAATCGTCAAATACTCGGCAGAAAAAATGTTATTTGAAAAAATCCATTTGTATGGTAGAGGAAAGAAAAAGTGGCCCGATTAAATTTTAATGTATGGAACGGATATGTAAAATCATATTCTAAATACATTTTGCCTTTTAGATGTTTAAATACGATGCACCGTTTTCGAGCTTTAAAACACTTCGGAATTGGGCCTTTAACTAAAATAATTAATTTCAATTACAAAAAAAAGTGAAAATAGTCGATTTAAAAAACTATTTGGTAGTAAAATTTACTATTTTGTGGTTAAAATTAACAATTTTTCAATAGTAATAATCCCCAAATAGTTGAATTTACTATTTTTTTTCCTCTGCGGCTATGATCAACTGCTAGTTAAAGGCATATCTGCAGCGTATATTCAAAAGCTTATTATGAACCCGTTTGTTAAACTTTTAATAATATTTATAATATTACTGGATCATTTTTTTTGAATTATATTTCCGTAATAAACTTTCTTATATTCGACATCTTGTATTAATAGTGAGCAAAAAAATAGTGATTTCGTCCCTTATCAAGGGTTATTCTACAAAACTCAGAACGCTTCCTGTCTAATACACATGTCTGTCCTCCGTTCCGAGAAATTTCCATGTTTATACATTTTTACGGCCGTAGATAGAGATCTTATCCTCGAATGTTTCTTATTTACTCTTTCCATTGTAGTGTTTGTATGTGACGTCGAATTTATTGATCGCGCTTACCACGAAGCTGTAGCGGAATTGACATAATATTCGCCGGGGGGCTCGCCTGGTACAGGAATAGTTAACCCGGAAAATTCAGAATCAACACCAATCTTCGAGAGTATTTGTACGTTTATTAAAGTGGAAATGCTTCCAGTTGAAAATGATCCTGTTTCTACTGGTGTCACTGGACCAAACGTTTGTTATGATAATTTAAGTATCTCGGGAGATATTTGCAAATATTAGGCATGTATATCTTATCTACATATCTACATAAACTTAGAATAAATATCCCTTTAGTTTTTGTCGTTCATGGATGTTAATGCAGATGTAATGGATTCGAAGGACGAAATCCCTTCGTATACCTCGATTAGCTTTTGTTCTGGAAACTAGCGCCCTCTGACCTTTTCAATAGTATTCTAAGGATAATATCCTTGCGATTGTGTTAATCACGTTCGTTTTTATGATGAAATGTTCTCGCCGCTGCTTTTGTTTATCACGAATGGTGATTGAACGTGGCCCGGCCTGACTGGCAGAAATACCATAGGAGTAATAGTGGAACTCTTTTTGTTCCTCTTCGAAGGATTTGATTGGTGATTATCTTATGCTAGATTAACCTTTGTTGAACATAAATTATGACTACCTTGTTTTAAGTGTATATAGATTTTTTTTCTCATCACAGTTTTTTGTTATTTAACCTAAATAAATAAACGAGTGACGCAGGCTCGTAGTCAACATTTATTTTCGTAGGGGTCTGTTTCTAGGATTCTCAGAACCTAATTTAATCATAATGGGAAGGGAAGGTTTATGCATTTTTTGTAGCATTTCTTACTGTGTTACGCATGTCAGCTGAATTGTATCATGAAGTTGACCATAAACCCATTTTTACTTTCGTCTACTATTCATGACGGATACCGATTTGAGAACAGGGGCAGATAGAAACTTTCTGAACAGTAGGAAATCTGTTTCAGGCAAAACTATGAGGATGTCCTTGCATCTGTTTGTCGATCTGTCTGTCTGTCGATCTGTTTGTCTGTAGATCTGTCAGTTTTACGTATCTCAAATAACTCGAGAACGGGTTGATCTAGCGACTTAAAATTTTTTGGAAATTATTTTTACGAAAATCGTAGTTTTCTATCAACTATTGGAAAAGTAACGGTAGCTATAACGGGTATCTTCCATACATTTTTTGAAAAAATACAGTTTTTTTGAATATTTCTCGAAAAACAGATTATTTAATTTTTGAATAAAAAAGATCTGAGTGTGAAAAGTGGAAAATAATAAAAGAGAACAAGGACGAGTCATTATATTTATTGATTTAATTATTCTAAATTTTTAATATCTACAAATATTTATAAACATTTATTTGCTCTGCCGATTAAATCTCTTTGGATGTTTGCTTGAAATTTTATTCTATTCTCGAAGCTAATAGCTGAATGAAATTTTAAGGAAATATTTAAACAAATTAATTTTCATTAGTAGAACGGTTTTCAAATTAAAACGATATCGTTTTATTTGAATTTCTGCAAATCCCTGCGAGAATTATTGCCATATTTGTTCAACCTCGCGGCCCACTATGAAATCACTGATTTGTCCTCAGTTTTTCTCTTTCCGTAACTTAGCATTTTTCTATAAATAACTTTGGCGAAAATACCGGGAGATTAGACATTATTTTCAGTTCAAGGATAACAAACACCTACACACATCTTCATCCTTCGATATTGTTTGTTGCTGATATTTACAATCTCTATATTCACTGGCCCTGGCAGAATTTTAGTAAGTTATGTGGGCGTCAAGTCAGCAATATTTCGCCCTGTCCTGCTTGCCCTTGTTTGGTGTATGTGCGGTTAACATATGGAGGGTAATATCAGTTTTTTTCAGCAAAGAAAAAGATTAAGTCAACAAATTTAGTAGGCACCCTCAAATCAAACAAAAGATGGCAATTAGGACATAAATAAATCATGTGCCCACAATTTCTAAGAAGAGAAAAATCATTTCCTTTCCGATTTGTATTTTTTTGACTTTTGGTTTTTCTCTTCATTCCAATGCACAAATTTATTCACTCAACTAACCAATAGAAGAGTTTTTTGTTCACAGTTTCCATAAAAGGAACTTCTAAAAACTAAAAGATTCTTTTGAATAGAGCAAAGAAACATCACTTGAGTGTTGAATTTTATAAAGTTTGCTCAATCTCGAGTCTTATCCCTATAAAAAGTAATTTAATCCTTTATACGCTCTCGGTTGGGTGCCATATTCACAAAAATTTATACCCTGCCGCATTTGTACAGTTGTGGAAAGAAAAGCCCCAGTTTTATTGACATAATAAAAGTAACATTTTATGAAACAAAAATAGATCCATGGGACACACAGGATTTAACCTCATCCATTTGAGAGCATATTCATGGAGATTTTCTTCGTAATTTTCAGCTAACATTGCACTCATTCTTTCTTACCTCTGCTGCCGAATCTATTTGTAAGCATTTTCGTTCTTGAGAGCCGGGGGTGAATCAAAAAACTTTTCAAATAAAAAGCAACCCTCGATACAAAAAAAAAATATATATAACCGAATCGACCGAATAGATATGTTCGGCTAGGAAATTGTCTTATTCAGGGCACTTGTTACACACACAAAACTCACACATTCGCTTGCAGATTTCAGAGCGATTGGGTATGGCCTATCCTATATCCTGAATGGCTGCTAAGAAGTCTATGTTGTTTGCCTGAGACAAGTATAGGCCATATTACATACTATTTTATCCAATGATTCGTCCTTGTTTTCTTTTATTATTTTCCACCTTTCACACTTAGATATTTTTCGCCGCTCGTGCGAAAACTCGCACACTCATCTCACTGAGGAAAAATATCTAGAAAAGTGAAAAACAGCGAAAATTTATAGACAAGTTGAATTGCTTCGAAACAAGTGGATTGCGGCAAGGTTGAGAACTCAAAGTGAGAAAAGTTTTTCCCTCTTAAGGGATTGTATAGGAAAACAATGACACTGAAGAAAAACGTAGAAATGGAAAACAACGAAATAGGAAAAATCGCTGTGTCAACTTGTGGGCCAGAAAACTTTCCGTTTTGGGGGCATGGCTGGCAAATGATGAGGAAGAAAAAACATGGAAAATATCATACTTTTCGTGTTGCTTTGGATTTTCTTGTAGTAATGCACGAACACGCACGCAAGTACTGCTTCTTTTGTGATTCAAACAAGTTGCGATTTAACAGCATCATGACCAAAATATTCTTTCCCATACAAGTCGAATATATAGCGACGAATTTATGAGAAATGCTAAAAAATTCCAGTCGTTTTCATATTTCTTCCACTGTGTTTTGTTTTTTTTTTGACAAATTTTGGTGATTTGAGGCTTAATGGAATGGAAAAAGTTTCAATATTATTATTATATGGATAATGCCTTTTTTTTGTTCAGCCCTTATTTTTTCACTGTTTTTTTTTTTTTCAAAAAAGAAAAATGTTTTTTTGGTGGCGGATGTGTTGCGAATACAAATTTCAAAATATGCATGAGGAGTTTTTGGGAAATTTATTCATAATTTTGAGCTATTTTTAGTAACCTACACGGGAGAGATTTTTTATGCCAAGTTTTAAATTTATTGTACGTACAAACTTAGTTTTTTATACTGTGCATGATATATCATATAGAAGTATATTAGATTTAATATACCGTTTATAACGCATCGAACCAATCATCGAACACAAAAATAAACTACACCAAGGATGTTTGGGGTGACAAAAGATTTGGACTTCCGTATGTCTGTCCGTTTATCTGTCCGTGAACACCATAACTTCCGAAAGGATTGAGCAAAAGTATTGAAGAATTTATAGAGGTAAAATGTGTTCAGAATATGATTTTACATAACTTGTCTATACATCGAAATCCAGTCTATACATCGAATTCCTTCCCCCTTGAATATATTGAATATTTTTTTCAATTCTTTTTTGAAAACGGTGAATCGTATCGAAAAATTTATAAAAACGAAATGTGTTTAGAATATCATTTTACATAACCGTTCCATACATAAAAATCCAATCGGACCAATCCTTCCTCCCTCTCCTATACAAATGGATTTTTTTCATAAAATTTTTGTCTGTCTTCATATAGAGTATTTGACGATTGGTCCCTGACAATTGTAGCTTTTTACACATTTGTAATGAAAGGTTTAAAATATTTATTTATGAATGAACGTTAAATCGATTTTACTCGTAGATTAATACAATATCAAATTTTTACTTGGTTAATTGAAATTCAATGAATTGACAGTATATGAAGAAAGCCCCTATTCAAATGCCATTCAAATTTCATCATATAATTAATTAACAGTCATTAATTATTGTCAATAGTTCTATACCGCTTTAGAATCGATGAAAACATACTCAGAGTTTTTAGCCTTTATGTTAATCATAGCTGCTTAGAAGGCTTTCTTAGGGTTCAATTAGAGAATATATAATGGTGAGGCGATAAGATATTGCAGAATATTCAAATTCGAGGCAAAAAGTGTTCCAGCACAGTTTCGAATTCCAAGGCCTATGTTACACACGGCAACTTTAAGCGGTGACTTTTCTTAAGTATAGGCGCGAGAAGTGAGGGAAGCGGTGGCCCCTCACTTCTCTCGCCAATACTTAAGAAAAGTCGCCGCTTAAAGTTGCCGTGTGTAACATAGGCCCAAAGAAGAAAAAAAAGAAATAGAACTGATTTTACTAGGGGAGCTGCCCAGAAAATATGTCACATTTAGGGGGGAGGGGACTCTTTGATGGGTGATGGTGGTACCAGATTATGTACAAAACGTAGTAAAGAAGCTCCCAAAAAAGCGCAAGTTAGCACGACATATTTTATTGACAGCATTAAGTATTTATATTTGTGTCTGAAATTATCCCTGAACAAATGACTACACGCAGTGAAAAAATAGTAAATCTAATTATTTCATAACAGGAAATCTGGCCTATTACTAAAATAATTAATTTCAATTACAAACATAGTCAAAAATCTAATAGAAATAATAAACTTAACTATTTAGTAGTAAAATTTACTATTTTGTGGTTAAATTGACGATTTTTGTAATTGAAATTAACTATTTTGGCTATAGTCCCGATTTCTGGTCATATTCTCTGCGTATTCTCTTCTCCTGTCCAAAAATCATCTGTCACAGATCCCGTAAAGAATTGTCAACCTAGTTAAAAGGATTATGAATTAAATCATTGCAGAGTACTGTAGTTTGCCAGTTTTTGTGACTTGGTATATGTTTTATTTCGTTCGTCAGTTAAAAGCTTAAAATAGCATTTAAAGAAACATTTAAAATAACGAGAAAAAGAAAAATTTTACAATGTCACATTTTTCTGATTTTGGGTAATTTCCACCGACGTTTCACGAAATTTTTAGCGTTCACTAAGTCGAGTTAGTAAGCTCTTTTTGGTTGAAATTCACCCGCTAACTCGATTTAGCGGTCTCCAAAAATTTCGAGACTACTGGCGGGTAGCCCATGGTGTGAAGTGTTAAAAAAAATGGCGAGACGTTTTTTCTTCCTGGAGACCGAAATACAGCTTTATGATTTTTTATCCAATCCTTTTCATCTAAGACTCCACATGACGGTTGGTTCATCTGTACGATTTTTACAAAATGGTGTCTGTCGTCCGTCATTTAATTTTTTTGTTCTGAATTTCCAACACGCGGTTATAATTCTGTGGTCACAATGAAAAACCGCTTAAGTCGAGTTATGTACTTTTAAAGGTGGATGAATATTTGAATTCTCTATATCCAGTTCTATATTCTGTCAAAGTTTGGTTTTCATGCTGTACCCCTCTGAGAAATGGCAAAGCAAAAACCATATCGCTACTTCGGAGGAAGACTGTCACAACCCAAAAAATGTCGAATTTGTACTAACGGTGCGGAAGAGTGGTAAATATGGTATACTTTGTTGTAGAAGAGTGTCACAATTGTAACTTATAATTGTGGCCACCAGAGAGCATATGTGTCAGTCTTGCATTGTGCGAAAAAGTTGCGAAAGTTTTTTCAACAGAAAAACTGTCATAAATCAAATTTTTTTGGGCTGTAAAAGGTGTTAGGATGGTGAAACATAAGTAAAATTTGCTTAAAAGTTAGTACTATTAACCATGCAAAAGCTTGTTACTGTAGATATTTTCTAAATATCAAAAATACTAACACAGAATATCAGAATAACTTTAAAACGTCATTTCCCAAAATTTACAATTTTTGAGTTGTGACAGTCTCCCTCCGAAGTAGCGATATAACCTAAGTCAGTTTTGCTTTACTATGGTTTTGGAAAAACTTATTCATAATATGGAAGAAACGCCTTTTTTTATGATAAACACTATAACAAAATTGGATTTTAAGATTCTTCTGAGTTTAAAGTAGTCTTTAATGTGTTCACTTCAAACTGGAAAACATTTTTCGTTTAAAAGAATAACCAATTTTTTCCAGAAAGTAATCAAAACTTTAAACCCAAATTACTCAAAACACGCTTTTTCGACTTAAGCAGTTTTTCCTTGTGACCACAGAATTCTTTCCCGAAGCTCTTTCATTTGATATCCTACACGATGGGTTCTTCGTTTGTTCGATTTGGACAAAATGGCGTCTGCCGGCCGCCATTTTGTTTTTGTCGTGCATGCATGCACTCATTGTGCATTGTCGTCGTAGTTACATCTGTGTGTAAAATTTCGAGTCAATCGGATGAGTGGAATATGTATGTGACGAATAAACAGACAAAAAACAATCTGAATAAACGATTTAAAAAAAACAAGCTAAATAAAAGCTTTTAAAAACCAAAGCCTCTATCCATCCTCCGTTTAGCCCATCAGGGGTAGAATTTCGAAAAACCCCGCCTTAAGGAGCGCGTACGTCATGGAGAGAATTATTGTAAAAATTTCTGGAAGTTGATGAGTCAGTAAATACATCAATTAAGTCAAGAATTTTTTTTAAATAATATATAGATATAGTAGAACAAATGCTCAAACAAATCAAACTGTACATTTTAAAGCTGAAGAATTTGAAGAGTATTAAATTAAATTACAATAAGTTTAACCTAAAGCGTAAAGAGGATATTTGGGTTTATTGAAAAGTAAATAAAATGAAATTTTCAGGTTTTTTTTAAAGGATTTTTTTTATTGTTGAAAATAGTCACATAATCGACAAAATGAGAAGAGGACAAATATCAAAATACGGAAGGCCAGTCGAAAATATTCTTTCAAATTATTGATTTTGGATTATGTTGTTTACATAGAAATAGCCTTTGGAGATGCTTTTCCGTGCTGAATACCCAGAAATTCTTATTCTTGATATTTCAAGGAAGTATACCTACTCGTAAGTCCATGCGTTTAGCAAACAAAATTGCTACGTGCGTATACATAGATATGATTTTGATATTCAATTTCCGGCTTAATAGAAAAGTCTACCCTTTTTCAATAAAGGTCAAAAGGGAGAAATATTCCCAGGAAAAATTAGTGTAGGGGCCTAGTATCCGTGCTGGGCGAGTTTCAAGCAACAAGAAAAATAAAAATAAAATTTAATCAAGAATACCAATTTAAGGATAACCAATTTATGATTACATCATATTGAATTTTACTGTTATGCTTAGAAGGGGTTACGGTAAATTAGATTAATATGTCCCTTCATTAGAATTCATTATCTATAAAGCGTGTTGATAGCCCGTATTTTCCAGTTCTTTGATTATACTCGGGGAAATATTGAAAAACTGAAAGGAAATAAAGAAATGTTTTTTTTATGATCTGTCTGAAAAATGATCGGTTTTTATCAAGGAGGATATTTTGTAATAACAATAATCATACTAATATATAAAAATGAGTTGGTATCTGTCTGTCTGTCTGTTGCTCTTTCACGCAAAAACGGCTGAACCGATTGACTTGAAATTTGGCATGAGTGTCTGTGGTAGGTCTGGTTCCAACATAGGCATACGGAAAAGTAGCGCGAGGGGTGGGGGGAATAAGGGGACGGGGGTAAAGTGATTTCTAAACTTAGTTTTTGCGCTATGTTACTCTTTCGCGGGAAAACTACTGAACCGATTGGCCTGAAAATTGGCATAGATGTTCGTCGGGGGTTAAGCCCCAACATAGACCCATTAAAAAGTAACCTGAGAGGGGGAGTAAGGGGAGGGGGTAAAGTGATCTCGAAACTTAGCTCTTACTCTATGTTACTTTTTCGCGGGAAACTACAGAGCCGATTGGTCTGAAGTTTAGCTCCAACATAGACCATAAAAAAAATTTGAAAAAACTTAACCCGGCAACGACGGGTATGCAAGCTAGTTTATTATAAATTTTAATAAATGAAAAAATCTATTCTTAATTTTTAATGCCACTTAGTGCCATTTGCACCAACAAAACTTAGCAACTTATGTACAACTTAAAAAATTTAAGTCGAAGAATTTCTACGGTTTAAGTAGGCTAACCACAACTTAATTTTTTAAGAATAATACGCGCAAACGGGCCTTAAAGAAATTTTGAAGTTCATGTTTTATATAAAACAAAAAAAAATTACTTTCATTTAACGCCGCTGCTTTTTCTGACAAAAATATAACCTTTGTTTAAATAGTTTTCATTTAAATCAAATACAAAAACCGTCGGCGCTAATTTGACGAAATTTTTTAATTTGATTCAACGTTTTTTTTTTTTCGTTAAATCTAATGACAATTTTGCCTCAGTGTCAAAATTTCCTAAGTCAAATATTTTTAAAGGCAAATTAATTATCGTTTTTTTTTTTTTGTAATTGATTTCTCACTACGGTCATTTTGCTAATTAGCGCCATATTTCACTGGTTTCAAATTATTTTAAGCATTTATTACTGTGCCAAACACCATAATTTCAACTGTGTCGGGCGAAATTTTTATTGACACAGAAATAACAAATGACTGCAAAGCTTTTACCAAAAATATCAGCAAAAATTTGCTTTGCGAAAACATAATCCATCCTCTCGGCCACTGATTTCCAGGACGATTTTCTTCCGGAGAAATCATGAATCATTAAAGTCAAGCCAATTTATGCTCAGTCATTTGTTGCTATGTATGTTGCCCAGCAGGATTATGTGTGTGTCCACATTTTGTACAACCCAGCATCAGCAGCAGCATATCATACGGGGGGCTGGAGGTACAATTAATGACTTTTGTCTGAAGATTTATGTTACGATGCGTTCATATAATACACAGAGCAATGTCATCGTTATGCCTCATATGGTAAATGTCCACCCACTCTAACTATTTTGGCCTCTTATTAAGCAATATTTTCTACAGTATCGTGTGTACTTTGGGTATTTTGCTGATAACAAAAATTGGCCATCAAGTTGACCTCTTTATAGTATATTGGCATGGTCTTTATTTCGGTATTATTCTATGCTATGCATTTTGAACTTTAATGTAAAATCATGTTAAAATTGTATTAGGGGCTGTCCATAAAATACGTCACGCTAATTTTCGGACTTTCGAACCACCTCCCCCGTTTTTTCGCCTCACTCTTTTGCGATTTTTTGTATGGAGTTTAGTGCCGCCATCACACTACAGCAGAACCCCCTCTCCGTTTCAATAAAAGTGTGACATATTTTGTGGATAGACCCTTAGATGGAATTCACAATTACTTTTATATCCTACTTTAATTATATTTTATAGATTATAATAATGAAAGCTTGTTTATAATTTAAAAAAAAACCAAACTAATTCCTTAACATAAACCGAGTTTTTATACATTAACGACGAATGAGGTTGTAGCCTTGTATTTGCTATAGAAGTTTCGATTCAATTTTGTAAGGCAATCAAATGGTTTACATGCAGTCTGTAGTGCTGACAAGTTCTTAAAAGAGTAATCCATCACGTAGGCTTAGCATGTCATCACTACTTCGGCAAAAGCCGGCCTAAGAGATGAATTCTCGTTTTTGTCCTTTTTTGCCTTGTTGGTTCAGTAAGGCGCACCTCATGCTGCCGTTTAAAAAGGCAAATAGAAAGCTCGAAAGACTCAGAGGAAACTAAAGTAGAACTAAAGTAAAAAAAAAACACCACAAAGAATATAAACATCAACTTCTTGTCTATCGACATAATGAAAATCGTTATCCCTAAGTTGCTTCCCTACCCAATTTTTTTTTTCGTACCATTTTTACAATGAGTCCGGGATATTACGGCAAATCTTTAACCATGTCAGTCATAGCACCAAAAAAAGAGACGTTGAAGTCAACTTTCTTATTCATTCTTAATTCCAGCCCCCTGTCATTGTTGAGCTCCGCAGCCCCAAAAAATGCTCATAATTTTCCTTGGGAAATAATAAAAAAGCCAACGAAGACAAACGCCAAGAGAAAGGAATAAAAACTAAGGAAAAATACTTGATGGAAGCTTCTGGGCTTTCCCATTATTTCTTTTCCCTCTGCCAAGGCTAAGCGCACAACTCCATAATATTAAATAAGCCAACACCGATTGTTACAAAAATATAGGACGACTGTGGGGTTAATGTTGGTGGCGGCTGACTCATCCAATTCTTCTCATTGTGACGAATGCCCGAATCCTCCATTTTCCGCTATTCTAATGTAAAATATGATGGTAGAATCTTCCGATTTTCACTTATACACCTCCGACTTAATGTTGGATGTCGCTAAGTAAAATTCTACTTACATGAGTTCACCTTCCCCCGCCAATCTCAGCCTCTAAAGGTTTGTGCTCATGGTCTTATTATTAATCCATTTTCTGCTGTTTGTCTTCTTATATTATATCATAAGTTTAGAGCCTTTTGAAGTTTCCTTTACAGATTTTCTTCGGTGTGTGTGTGTCTGTTTTTTTTTGCTTTTTTATTTCCCACATTTCCTTGAATCTTTATCGTTCTCTTAAATTAAGGATTCCAGCCAACAGAAAAACCAGTGGAAAAAAATAAACAAAATCTTTTGTTGAACCCTCAAATCATAATCCTTGGGTCGTTTCAGTTACCATTTTGGAATTTCTATTTTTATTTTTATATATTTGAGTTCTTTTGCCTTTTAAATGAGAACAGAAAGTTTTTACTTAGCCGAGTATCTTTTCTTTATTTCACACACTTTTTATGAAATAAAAAAGAAAGTAATTGTATAATAAATTAACCTTGGAAGGAGCCCGAAATCCAGAAAAAATGTTTTTTATGAGTTAGAAAATTTAATTTTTCTTTTTCTTCCTACAAATGTCCAGAAAAAGAATGATTTATGATTACATCTTTTCAATTTAAATAAGAAGTAATTCATAATGATGGAGGATATTTTGTGGAAGAAAAATTATTTCCATGTGGTCACAAAGAAATTATGTTTATTTTTTTTAACATGGAGGATAAGCATTTTGAAAAGTTTTTATTTTCCAACAAATATGTCAGATTTTCATACGTAGGCATTAACATGTTCCTTGTATTCTTACATTTTGTTTTCCAATAATATTTTGGTGTATTTTCGAGAGCTGTCCCAAAAATACGTAATTTTTTTCCCTCGTCACGCTTTTTCGCATTTTTTTCGTATGTGAATTGAGGCGTTGAGAGCAAGAGTGGACCAACCCACATGTCGAAATCGTGATTTTTTTTGTGTTTGAATCACTATTGCGAGTGAGTTTTTAGATAAAAATGTTTGGATGCACAAAACAACATTTTAACATTGAGTAATAAAGTCCACACAAATTTTTTTTCCAAAAATTTACAGTCAATAATAGTACAAAAGTGGAAAAGCTTCAAAAATTCGATTATGTGGGTTGGTCCACTCTTGCTCTCAACGCCTCAATTAATACCGCCGTAACACTACTGTAGTTATAGTCCTTTCCTTAATATGTACGATGACCATACGTCCCGGAATCGCCGGGACAGTTACGGATTTAGGAATGTTGTTCAGCGTCTCGGAAGCTTATTTCTAGTCCCGATTTTTTTTAGTGCTATTATTTATCAAATACTAAAAAACAATCACTACATATGAAAAAAATTATATTTCTTGTTGTATGTTTCATTTGTTTTTCGCCTGCGGCGCAATTTTTCACCAATTTTCCACTCAAGGCGCATGTATCCCAAATGATTTTGCCTGCGGCGCACATTTCTTGATTAAATTTCCTTGATTTTCGTCTCAATAAATATTTTCTATGCCATATTTGTTGTTTTGTTAGTGTTTCGTTTCAGATTCCCCCTCTCGCCCCTCTTAGGCCAAAAATATGGTCACCCTATTATTATGTGACGTATTTGATAGACAGTCCCTAATGCGGCAGTCACAGGACGCTGTTTTGCCAGCGCTGCTAGATATTGAGTTAGTAGCGCTGGCAAATAGCAACAGCAGGCAGCGTACTGAGAGGGTTCACACGATTTATAACTTAGTAGCGCTGGGAAACAGCAAAACCGTCGTTTGACATTTGAATTTGGGCGATTTTTTAAATAATAAACGTAACACACAAATTTAAATGAATAAACGTAAAATAATAACTTAAAATAAACAAACTTTTCCAATTATCAGACTTTTGACAGCTCAGTAACCATGCAACAGGGTCACGTGATCCCTAGTAGCGCTGGCAAAGTAGAACGGTCTCTACTTCAATAGCGCTGCTAAAATCATCGCGCTGCTGCTGTTAGTAGCAGCCTACTAGGGTTCACACGGTGCTGCTGAAACGGCTGCTAACAGCCAAACAGCTAGCAGCGCTGGCAAAACAGCGTCGTGTGACTGCCACATTAGACTTTCATTCGAAACTGTTCTCATCAAGTTATTTTTTATGTTAAAAAAAGGTTATCTTACAATTTCGTCGTTATAATCAAACTCTTTGATATTACATTAACTAACCTATAATTTTTTTTATCTTTTCAGCTAAAATTATATTTTTCTACATATTATTCTATTCAGCGTTAGCTGGTTTCTTTGCTGCTATGTTAGCTGTATTTTATCAAACATTGGACAATGATAAACCGAAATGGCAGCTAGATAATGGCTTAATCGGAGCGAATCCAGGTAATTTTCAGTGTAAAAATTATAATAAAAATAAATTTAAAAAAAAACAGGAACATGTAAATAACAAGAAGAAAATGTATAGTGAAATGAGAGTTAATGAATATCAAAAAATAATAGACTATTACCAAAATTACTTACGATGTAGAACAGGCAAAGTCACTGAATAAGCCTTAGAGGGACGCAAAAAATAAACTAAACGTCAGAAAAAAAGTAATAGAAAAAAAGTTAAATTGCTTTTAATGGTAGAGCAACTCCATTATCAAATGAAATGACTTATTGCATTATTAAAAAGGTCTCTTTCGGTTTGATTTTATCTTCTTGATCCTTATGCTCATTCAATTGATTATACATCTTTTAGTTTTATGTCCTCAAGGTGGCAAATGTTTTCTGAAGGGAATAAAATCAAATAAGAAGAAAAATATTATACAAGGTTCGACAATTTTACAAATGATACAAAAATTACACTGGGGTTGGGGCTTTCACTTTGACTTAAACTTATTGATTAAACAAGTTTCGAAGTTTCTCGATGCAGATGGTTTTTGATGTTTGATTAAAATGAAAGTTTTTTAAAAGTGCTATAGTTTCACATTGAAGTTGAGGTTTTCTGGTAAGAAACATTTTACTTCGCCATTTTTTTTAGTATTAACAAATTGAAAACTATGGTTCGCAAAATATCAGAAAAATATCTGATGTGAACAGCACATGACTTTCTTGTACACAATCTATGTTTGTGCACAATTTAGAGTATAATGAATTTTTATTTTATAAAATTTGCAATGGGGGTATTCACAATCCTCTTTTAATTTTCGGTATTCGGTATTTTCGGTAATATTAAAAGACTGAAAATATTCTGCTGTGAACATCCCACAGCACAGATTTGAGAACAGCGCTTTTATTTGATACGTGACCAAATCATGAACTGCGAATTTGATTGTAAAATATGTCACATACCTTTAAATCCATGTTTGATGTATTCTTTTGAATTTCTATTGTGGCAACGGCTATCAAAATTGAAAAAACTTGCTTAACAAAAAACCAGCGAGAAAATTTGACAACTAAAAACATTACTAGCGCCACTCGCGGTTGATTCTTGATACCGAATACCCGGGCCGAAAAACACGACTCAAGGCATGTATACAATTACCGAATCCGGTAATTCATTTTTACATGAACCAAGTTACCGTCTCGGTAAAAATCTGTTAATTTTGACTGAATTACCGAGCGGTAAAATTACTCGCAATTTAAAAGAGGACTGTGAATACCCTGATTATCTTGTTAACGGTAAACTAATCGGTTTAGGACAAAATTTTTGCCGATAGTAAATAGAATTAGGGTAAAAAGAATTTTTTAATTCTTCCCTGTATTCTTCCCTTAATTATTTTTACTTTCCTTTTATATAGAGGGAAAGTATTCTATTTAGGGCGGTAATCGATTCAGTGGCAGCTAGAAATTCTTGATCAGTGCGAAATCTGTTTCAGGCAAAATGATGAGGATGTCCGTACATTTGTCTATTGGTCTGTCCGTTGAACTTATCTTCAATAACTCGAGAACGCGTTGACTTAGCCACTTAAATTTTTTTTTAAATAAGTTTCACGAAAATCGTAGTTTTCTACAAACTTTTGGAAAAGTAGCCTCCCATACCTCCTATACCATTTTAATTAACCTATGCGCTTTTGAAAAAAAAAACTTTAAAGGATATAAAACTTTCTACATTTTTTGATTTAACGGTTTGTTTTTGTATGGTGTGTGTTAAGTTCTATTTCTGTACTAGCTTGCATACCCGTCGTAGCCGGGTTGAGTTTTTAAAAAAAAAAATTTTTTTATGGTCTATATTGGAGCTAAACTTCAGGCCAATCGGCTCGGTAGTTTCCCCGCGAAAGGGTAACATAGAAGAAGAGCTAAGTTTCGAGATCACTTACCCCCTCCCCTTACTCCCCCCACCCCTCGCGCTACTTTTGCGTATGCCTATGTTGGAACCAGAACTACCACAGACACATGGCAAATTTCAAGTCACTCGGTTCAGCCGTTTTTGCGTGAAAGAGGAACAGACAGACAGACAGACACCAACTCATTTTTATATGTTAGTATGATTTCTCATAGTTATCACACAGTAATAGTTTAAAAATGGAGAAAATTTACGTATCTTGAACCGTTCTCACGATATTTGGTAAAATATTATCATTTTACATATTTTTCCCGAAACTAAATATTTCAGAGGAAAGTTTTGTGCTGATCATAATATTTTCGAAATAGCGTTAGTTTGCAAGCAATTCGCAAAAATCTATTTTTTACCTTTTAACACGTTCACTGCCAACCACGAATATACTCGTAGTTGGCGTAGCAAGTTAGACTCTGATTTTTGGTTAACTCGTAGCTCGCAATGCGATCTAAACTGGGTGTTTCAATTGCCACGTGCGTACGAGTGAACTCGTATATCCTTTTTATTGCATAAAAGAATTATGAATTTGATTTAATTAATACATGCACACAAAGTCCCACGTTTTAATTTTTTATATTTGATGAAAAATTGGCGTTGGTAAATAGCGTACACACAACAAAATCGATTTGGCAGTGAACGTGTTAATGAAAATGACTCAATAACGGTAGAAGATAGCGTATAATAGTGAAAGACACAATTGTGAAAATACTATTATCTCCAATTTATCGCACACATTTAACCACCTAAACCCCATTAGTTTTCGAGAGAATCGTAAAAAACTGTTTTTATTTTGAATAACGGTACATTAATCCCTCAAACTGCGCGGTTTCGGTTTCGCAACTGCGCGGTTAAGTATTTAATACCAAAATTTCGAACTGCGCGGTAAAAATTTCGCAGCTGCGCGGTTTTTTTTATAATTTTCGTTTTAAAAAACATATTCTGAATATATTTTGGTGAATCCCCGACAAGAAGAAATCAGCTGGTCATTTGGTATCTTCGTACATATTTGGTAATTTCGTGCTTATATTTAGAGCGAAAAACTAGCAAATTTTTTAGTGCTTGGTAATCAATTTGAATAAGAAGCTCTTAATATGGACCCTGATATTGAGCGTGACTTAAAATTTCGGAGAAATTTGACGGCCGCTTTAGCCGCATACGCAGAAATTCATAATGAAACATAACAAAAGCTATAATTGCCAATCTGGCAATCATTGGAGACCCGTATGGTGATATTCGTATCAAAATTCGAACAGTTGTACCAAAATTCCACTTTGAAGTCAAACATTCCAATAAGATTTTTTAAAACTTATTCCAATCGGATTTTGATGTATGGGAGTTTTATGTAGAATCATATCCTCAAAAGTCTTGGACTTTTTTGGTAAGATCCACAGATCCAACTTTTTTTTATCATTCTAAACACACTGGTGTAATTCATTTTTGTGTGTGATAACGGGATCTTGGCGTTACAAACGGTAAGGCAAATCTAATATACCCTTTGGTTTCACCATACGGGTATAAAAACAGAAATCGGGTAATCAATCACTAATAACAAGGTTTTTTCAAACATATGATATGTACTACTTATCATACTACTACTTATTAATCCAAACATATGATATGTACTACACTCTAATTGATTTCTGTTGGATTTCACTACATTTAATGTAGGAATTTGGGTTTCCTACATTAAATGTAGTGATTTCACACTTAAGTGCGATTAGAAAATAGAGCGTGAATTCACACAAAAATCAGCGTGAATTCCAACAAAATATGAAGTGATTTCACACAAAAAATCAACATAAGAATAGTGAATTCACACAAAATGTGTGCGATTTCACATTAAATGTGTGCAATTTCACACAAAATGTGTGCGATTTCACTAAAAAGCTTTTATTAAAATCTATAAAAAGCTTTTATTAAAAAAATGTACTGAAAAGAAAAAAAAATATTTTGAGCACCGTGTATCAGAAATAAAAGCGAGATAAAAGCATAAAAATAAAATAAATTAAATATTTATTTCGCTTTTATTTCTGATTATTTTTTCCCTAGTACTTTTCTTTAAAAAAATTTTTTTTAACTTTTTTTATGTATTTACTTTTTAGTTTTCGAATATATCCTTGCCTTTGATATATCCTGACGAACATTTTGTCTCCAGAACATGATTCAGCGATCCCGAAAACCCTCAAATGAGTTTTTGTCCGAAAAACTTGAGGAAAAGGTTGACACTTAAACATTTTTAAAAACACTTCTTACTGTTTTTTAAATTCTAACAGGTCTTACCCTTCAAAACTGTCAATTAAGAATGATCAAAAGCTGCTTTTTTACTATTAAAGACGACGGTTTTCACTCAGAATTTGTAGTGAAATCACACTGCTGTTGGATTTTACTATCTGCTGTTACGTATTTCACTTCCATTGTGTGAAATCACACAAATTCCATATTCTCTTGTTGGAAATCACAAAAATTTTGTAGTGAAATCACTCAAAAATAGAGATTTCACGCGAATGTTGGAAATCACACATCAGAAGTGTGAAAATACTACAAAAAATGAGTTTTTTGCAACAAAATTTAGTGTGAATTCACACAAACCATTTAGAGTGTACTTATCATATGTTTGTATTAATTTAAATATGTCGTTAAAAAAAACTTTCTTCTATTTTTTTTTTGAATCTTCCTAAAATCTGGGACCTAACCCCAAAATTTGATACAAAGTAGGGTTCACAGTGCGCGGTTTCGGTTTGCGCGCTCTTTTTGTGGAGCGTTTCTACCGCGCAGTTGGAGGGATTACTGTATATCCTGATACCAGTTTGAGACATAGAATTCTAGAGAAAGGCGAAATACATAAGACTATTGAAAAACGTGTAGTTTCGGAGTAAGTTGAAAAAACGAAATTGCGGTTTTTAAAACGCCGCCATTTTGGCCATTTTCGATTAACGAATTTTCACCAATAGTTGGATCCTTCCATTCCAGGATGGAACATGCCTTGAAAATTTCAAGGCTCTAGCTCAATACAATTTCAATAAAAACTTTAAAATAACCTTCTAAATTTTGCTAATTTTTTCAGCCCCCCATTTTTACTTTCCAACAAGTTCTTACCTTCCAAACGGTGTGAAATAAAAATACAAAGCAAAAATTGACACAATCAGTTTAAAGTATGCAGCCCTATGGAAGTTTAAGAGTCGTGGTTACACTTGTCCCTATTGCGGACATTGATAATAAAAAAAAAATTTAAAATCAATGGTACATAAGTGAAAAATCTAATTGCAAGTTTTTGTAGCTAAATAACCACAAATAGTGTGTGTTGAGTTTTATTTCTGTATTTCTCATAGTTATCACACAGTAATAGTTTAAAAATGGAGAAAATTAAACTTGGTTGCACTCGTCCCGCTTCACCTTATACTAATTGCGGATTTTTTCCGATGTTTTTTTTATCATTTTGCCGTAATCTATGTACTTAACGAAATTCTACGAACCACAGACCATCCAAAATATTTCTTTCGCCAGGTGCTGCAGACACCATTAACTCACCGTGCCGCGTTACTTAAAATTCCGAGTTACTTAAAATTTAAATTTATTTCAGTTGATTCCTTCTGGATCTATTTTGAATTAATATTTTCGTAAGATTTTCTTTATCTGCCAACTTCACGTTCAGGTTTCAAGATTTTTCGTTATCAGTTGGAAAAGTTGGTCGCTCGTTGGGCGAGGATTAAGGAATTAGTGGCAGACATCCAAAATGAAAATGAATGGAATATTGTTGTAGGGGTTGGGGTGGAAGTGTGTTTCTAATTAAATCGCAAACGTGTTGGGGAAAATTTAATTAAGGTAATATCAAGTAAAATTCTCTTTCTCAAATTTTGTTCAGTGTAAGTTATGTCTAGTCTCGAGTCTCGTATTCTGTAAGTAGAAGACGAAGCTCAGTGGTATCGCTTTTCAAATCTGTGTTCTTGTTTTGTCGCATTTTTTTCTATTTAAGGGAACGTTCATCTGTCTTGGGTGGAGAGTTTTTCACGTTCTCTAAGAGGAAGAAATTCCCAAACAGAATAACAGGGGGGGTGGCCAAAAGACTAGAAGAAAAGATATTTGAACGACTGCGACGAAAATAATGGGTTCGTTATTGTTTTTTCTTGTTTGAGGGGAGAATGGTTTTTGGTGGTGGCGATAAACTAGGGGATGATAATATCGACTACAAAATGCACGCATTCGGATATCTTTTCTGAAATTTCCTTTCAGGCTATGTATCTGCCTCAAAAAATTGTAAGATCCAAATTCATTTGCTGGTTTGTTTGTTTCGTTTGGAAATTGGGTGGTGAATAAAAGGAAACTGTTTTTCGTATCTTAGGGTTTATCGTACATCGGGAAAATGCCAAGCGAAAGAAAAAACTGCAAAATAGCGAACCCATACTTTGAAAAAAAGTGGGTGGAAACCGACTCAAAGAGCAAAATGGAATTGAGGAAAATGTGGGAATTCGAAAAAGTAGAGAATGAGACGTTGATCAGCATAATTCAATTAGTTAATTGGATTCACTGGGATGATTTGATTAGGCTCCGAACAATAGCCGTGCGATAGAGATAAGATGATTATACTGGAATTTTTAATCATATTTCACTTTATAACACTTTTATGCCTGTATACATATGTTTTCGTTCCAGTTTTTTTTACCTTGAGTTAAATTAATATTTATTTTCAATTAGTTTTGATATTTTTATGGAAATGCTGTCTCTGAATGATGGACAATACCTTTTTATCAAAAATTTCTTTCACCGGGGTAAATTGTATTTTTGACTATTCCATCGATATGTAGTGACAATGAATAATTCATATCGGGTGCAGTTATGTGTATATCTATTTTAATGACATTCAGTGTAAGTTCCAATATTACATAGCTGTATCTCTTTATCCAGGGATACGTTTTAAATAAAAGTCATGTAAAACAGAGCTTAATCCACCAAACGGTGATATGATACCTTTCTTACATAATCAAACTTCATATGATGAATATAAATGCACTCTAAATGTTTTGTGTGAAGTCACACTAAATATTGCTGCAAAAAATTCATTTCTTGAGTATTTTCACACTTGGGTATAAATTGAAGAACCCTTCCCTCTCTTCCCTACAAATGGAAAAGATTTTTTTCGATTTTCACGAAAGCAATTTTTCTCAAGATCCCTAAGGTTCTATGCGACGATAACAGCTTTCGAATGCAAAAACCACGCCAATCGGTTATGGTTTACTTGTAGAAGTCAATCTTACAAATTTTGTTACATACAAACGGTACGAACTGACGACGGAATTTTTAATTTATTTAGAAAAACATAACAAAAGCTATAATTGCCAATCTGCCAATCATTGGAGACCCGTATGGTGATATTCGTATCAAAATTCGAACAGTTATACCAAAATTCCACTTTGAAGTCAAACTTTCCAATAAGATTTTTTAAAATTGATTCCAATCGGATTTTGATGTATGGGAGTTTTATGTAGATTCATATCCTAAATAACTTTTGTTCTTGGACTTTTTTGATAAGATGCACCGTTTTTGAGAAATTCGCAGAAAACGTATTCGTTCGTATGGGGGGTACCCCTCCTAATAGTCCATTTTTGCCCATTAACGAACTTAGCCTCGCAATTTACGAAAAACGAATCTGTGCAAACTTTCAAGTCTCTAGCTCAATCCGTGCGCCCGCAATCCGCGCCACAGACAGACGGACGGACGGACAGACAGACGGACGGACAGACAGACAGACAGACGGACGGACATACAAAATTCAACTTTTTTTATCATTCTAAACACACTGGTGTAATTCATTTTTTTGTGCGATGACGGGATCTTGGCGTTACAAACGGTAAGGCAAATCTAATATACCCTTTGGTTTCACCATACGGGTATAAAAAAGTCCCATTTTAGGGTTTGCTAAAAAAATGTCGGGTAGTGTTAGTATTTTATAAGGGAACTCAACGTCTCATTTTATTACTAAAAAATGGACAGTTCAACGACGTCCAGAAAGAGGGTGCAACTAAAAATTGTGGACCTCTTGAGAGAAATTTTCGTGGGCTTCCTAAAAATTACAAAATTTGTTAAACTTTCTCTCCACGGCAGAACATTTAAGAGGATTTTTCAAGGCTGAAAATTTTAAGACATTTTTTTTCTGGAATTGAACTTCATGGGCTCTTTAATCTTTATGGCCTCCTTGTATGTTCATCTTTATGCCCCTTGCATAAAATACGTCTCGCTACTTTTAAGCTCTTTAAATTCCGATGCCCCCCCCCCCCCCCCCCCACCACTCCACCACTCCTCCTCGAGACCCATTTTTGCTATTATTTGGTTGAATTTTAGTACCGCCAATACAAAACCGCAGAATAACTTCCCCTCTGAAACTGTGACGAATTTTAATACAGCCTTTTATTACGTCCTTGCCAAGTAATTAATCCTTTTCATTGCCAAAGTTCTGATTTCACATCGAAATCTAATTAAACCGCTCTACTCAACGTCATTTTTTTGTAATTTCCCTGAAAATTGAAATTTTTTAAGTTACTTTGACTATTTTGCTAATTTCAGTTTTTTTTTGAAATTGCAGGTCTAGGATTTCGGCCCATGCCCCCTGAATCAAATGTAGAGAGTACGTTAATTTGGTATGATTCATCGAAGCCAGAAAACACGAAATACTGGACTGACGAAATTGACAAATTCCTTGAAGGTAATTTGAAGTTTTTTTCCTAAATTTTTTGAAAACCTAAAATTTTGTAAACAAAAATAATAATAATATAGGCTACAAGAATCCAGAGCCAGCACCAAATCGTGTCCCCTGTTCATTTAACGATCTACCTAAGCACGACGAAGTCTGTCTTGTTGATTTAAATTCATTTAGTAAATGTCAAAAGGAGCATGGTTACGGTTATAATGATGCGCACCCATGCGTTTTCTTGAAATTGAACAAGGTGAGAAGTTTTGTGAATGTACACTTGAAGATGTTCTCTAAACCGATTTATTTTACAGATTTATAATTGGTATCCTGACATGTTCAATACGACAGAAAATTTGCCAGAAAAAATGCCCGAAGATCTCAAAAAGCACATCGGCGACGAAGTATCCCGAGGAACTGATGGAAAGAATGTAAATAATAATAATAAAAAATCTTAGTTCTTATTAATTTTTTTTTTAAATTTATTTAAAATGGTTTCTTTATTACAGGGAAATGTAATATGGGTGTCGTGTGAAGGTGAAAATCCAGCTGATATTGAAAATATTGGTCCTATCCAATATCTCCCACGAAGGGGATTCCCAGGATATTATTTCCCATTTAAAAATAATAAAGGTTATATGCCACCAATTGTAGCTGTTTATTTCGAAAATCCCAAAAGTAAGTGAAATATTTTTTTAATTATTTAAAAATTATTTAAAAAAAAATTGATTTAAAATTTTTGTGTTTGGATAACACTGGGCTGTTCGAAAACAATTTTTCCAGTATGTGTAAAATTACCAAAGTTTTCTCGATGGCTTTATTTTTTTAAAGTGTTTTTCGTTTTAAAGTGTTTTTCGTTTTCACAAAAAAAAATTATACATTAAACTTGGGAAAAATTCGAATTATGATAAGTTAAAACTTCCAGTTATCGAGAATTTCGAGATATCAAGGTTTGACTGAAATTATTCTTGGCTAAAGTGCCTAAATTTACACAGAAAAAAATATTTCTGTACAAATGCTTAACCACTTCATGCTTTTGGACGAGACGTTCACGTCCAACCATGCGTTCAGTTGATACTAATTTTTAGACACGATGCCGCATTGTATTGAAACTACATGGCAGGTAAATTGTCCGATTTCTTTTTGTTTTAACGGGACCACATCTTATAGCATTTGACTGATGTCGAATGATTTGCTAATATCAGAACATCAGCAGAAGAAAGCTCTTACAAAATAAAATTTGAAAAAACTTTAAAATATATTTTCTCGACCTATATTTTAATTTCGAATGATTTCGGGCTACAGGTCACATTTGAATATTTTTTCGAAACGATTTACATTCAAGTGTCTCATAATCTCATAATCAATTCCTAAAATATAATTTTGTCGATTTTCGTTTTTTTTTTACCTAAATGAGAAGTAATGACTGAAATTATGTGCTTTTTAATTTTTAAAAGCCATAGCAGTTTAAACTGAAAAATTTTGATATAATGATATTGGGTCTAATTCTACTGACAAATTTTTGATTTTAATTTTGGTTAAAACTGAGTAGTAGTCGTAGTCTGAGTCGTAGTAGGTACTAATAGATGTGATTTTCAGTGCCAAAGGAGCCCCAAATTATAAAGATTTGATCCTGACAAACAGACAAAAAAGCAAGCTAAATAAAAGCTTTAAAAAAAGATAATTTTTATCAAAAAATGCCGTGGTTAAACAAATCTGTGCCAAGCAATGGCCGACTAAGTCGATTTTAATGTGAAACTAAATACAGCTCACACTGAAAATAGGTTCAAATACAGCTCACATTGAAAATAGACTTAAGTCGATGTAAACGGTTATTGTTTGTGACCACAGAATTTTCAGCAAATTCAGACCAAAAATTTAAGTTATAAAAAAAATTGGTATGAAAATATTAATATTAATTAACAAATATCCCAAAGGCAGTGGTATTTTAGTTATAGTTGGTTACATTAAAAAGAAAATAAATGAAAAATAAACTATTTTTAAAAACAAAGTTTCCTTGAAATGTACAAACAAGGAAAAAATAGATTTAGTTTTTGAATACTAAAACACTAAAAATCAAAAATGTGCATCAGCCTTTCGTCAAGCTTTTCCATTTAAGACCCCATACGATGGATACGTGATATGGATAACTAATAATGGTCGTTTGCACCAAATTAGCAACGGAAAATGGAAACTTTCCAGGGAAGTTGCTTGCAATTTAGCTAAGCACAACTTAACTTTTTAAAAATAGTGGGTTCAAACGAGCCTAATTCAAACAACATGGCGCCAGACGATCGTTTTTTATATATATATATACACATTCATATTATATTGTCATTCTATTTAAGTTGGGTGACCATTCGTCCCTTATTGGTCGGGGCAGTCCCCGATTTGGGCATGCTGTCTCAGTGTCCCAGAATCTATACTTTTGTACCGGATTTTTCAATTTTGTGCTATAATTTACTAAACGCTAAGAAACATATCACTAGATATACAAAACATACTTAACTTTGGCTGGGGTTTGCTGTAAATACAATGTTTTTCCGCCTGCGGCGCATTTTTTTTTTACGCATTTATCTTTTACGGACGATATATTTAAAAAAACTGCAAGATTTATATTTATTAGTATTTTTACAATTGCACTTGTAATCATTCACTTGTAGTTATGAGGAGTGTGTAGCTCTTGATTGAAGACTAGATAACTAAAGATAAGAAACAACAGAATTTTTCATAGAACTTTTACAATGTATGGAAAATACTATAGTGTTAAGAATTATAATCAAGTAACGCAAGCAATTTAAATATTTTTATTGATTTTTTTTGACATTTGTGAGTCAAAATATAAAGGAAAATAATCGTTTCCATTTTTCCGTTTCCATTTCCATTTTCGCTGTCGGATTTTTTTAGCACCCCAACATTTGTTCTAGTATTCTTATCTTTATTTACCTAATCTTTGCTATAGCGCAAATTCATTGATTGTTTCCCCGGATTTGATTTTCTAATTTTCGTTCGAGTAATGTTTTGTTTTTTGGAATAAAATACATCTTTTAGTTTTTTTTTGTTGCGCAGTTTTTCCTATAATTGGAATTTTCAAAATATTTTTGGACATTGTTGTTCAGATTCTGCCTCATCTCCTTCCCCCTATCATGCTACGGTTCGGCTCCAAATAAATATGGTCAACCTATATTTAAGTAATGGGCCGTTCATAAAATACATCACTGTAATTTTGGGCTTTTCGCACCCCACACACCATGGTTTCACAATTTTGTGTACAAGGTTTAGTACGCGCGTCACTAACACTACATATCCTCTGAACACACCTAATTTACACTTAAAGTAGCCCTTAACGAAAAATCCAATTTACATTTTGATAAAATTTAATTTAAAGAGTATGTAGAATCATAAAGAAAGTACATCAAATATGAAAACAACCTAACAAATATTTATTAAAGAAAGTTGAGAATGTATGAAAAAGGACACCAGTGAATGTTATTAACGGGGGTATTTGATCCATATTTACCTTTATAGGTGATAAGCATTTCTTAGTAATCATAGTAAAGTGTTAAGGTTGAAAACTAGACATCGACATTGAGTGCTTGCTACCGCTGTCTATTTACCACTTTATGAATGTCCTTCAAGCATCGACCGAGAGTCCTTATCCACTTCCACTTTAATATTCGAAACGTTGAAGTTAGCAGTCAAAAGACGTTAATTTGGTCACATCCATTGAAACTTTTAAAGTCATTCCTTTTTGTCATTTTCTAGTGTCTTTATTGTACTGCTGCGATCTCCAGACTATTAAAGTCAATTTCAAGGATCTAAGAACTTCAACTATGTCTAGTGACGAACATACTTTAATTCCATATTATCAATATCCAGGTGTCCGTTACATCTGTATTAAAGATCGTTATTAAAGATTGTGTTACTAAGTGAGAAAAGCTATTGCAAAACTTTAAGACTGTTTATTTTCTATCGTTTCTGTCTGAAGTATATATGGCTGTGCACGGCTATATATCAAATATTAATGCATGTCAGGCCTATTATTATCCAAAGGAGACCCATATAAGTCGTAGCCATGACGTTTACACGGCAGGATGAATTCCCATCACCAAAACCATTCGAAATTCGTAAACTAAATCCACATCAGTCGAACCTTGCTCAATTTTCTGCCTTGGATACAATTTCAAACTTACTTTAGTCGTCATGTGATGTGACGCTTTTTATCGTCAGCATCGTCTTAGCTGCCAGGCCAGGTGTGGTGTGTTTGTATGACATCGAAGATGGGTAGTGAGTATATGGAGTTGAGCACAGGGGTAGTGTATGTGGATTTAGGATATTTTAGCATGAAGGTAGAAGGATTTTGTTTTGTGACTATTGTTGTGAATATGCTAAGCATAAATTCACCGATTTTATTTCACAGTTTTATTTTTAGACAGTTTTATTGGTAGCCTCGTGACATTTATTTTGGTAATGTCGATACTCGATAAGTCCTTCATACATTTACCTTGAAATTACCGGAAAATTAGATCTTTTACGGCTTTTCGTTTTCATCAAAGTGTGTGCGATGCTATAATTTAGGTTTTTTTTCCACTTCTCTAAAAGTCCTCGGGAAAATTGACTCATTTAGTGGAATAAAGCTGTATTGTCTTTTATTTATTTTTTATACCATAGAGCTTCGAACGGAAATTCATCGTCTATCAACTTAATTTTATGTAATTCAGTTTTCTGAAAAAAAAACGATGGATTTTTTAAATATTTAGGCCCTGTTCACACTTGCGATTTTTCCTTGAATTTCTCCGCGAATTTTATTTCTATCGCAGAATAAATTCACCTATCAAAAGTAGTGACAATTTGAATTTTTTCCGACAATTTTGTATGAAAAAATTCCAGTTCCGACCATTTCAGAATCATGTGTCGTAGTGTAAACGGTTATGCTACTTGAATTTTGTGTCACATAATTATATTCACGGAAGAAAATGTCAGATCTAAACAGCGCTTTACTCGAATTAAGTAAATTCGGCGATAAAATTCACCATTTTTGGCAAACTCGAAAAAAATGACATGCTTGTTTCGGAAAGGTGTGATAGAATGGTCCAATTGGATTTTGATGTATGGAAGAGTGATATAAAATCTCATTTTAAACTCTTTTGGTTCCTATAATTTTTTCGAAATGATGCATCATTTTTATGAAAATCGTAAAAAAACCTTTCAGTTTGTATCGAGCCCCTCCCACGGAGATGTGCAAACGAACTAGAATTGAAATTTTGATCCCAATCGTCTTAACCCCTGTCGGTACGGGAGACGATTAATTAGTTTCAAATGATGGTAATTGGTTAATCTAACAGAGACATGTATATTAAACAAATTTACATATTTTACATATTAGTTCTTTGAGAACATTCAGTGGGACACACATGTCCCAATAGGTTCGAAAGGGTTAAAAGGTCTCAAAATATAAAAAATATCTAATATCGTGAATAATACCAGATCAAATCGTTTGAGGATTGTGGACAGTTTTTCTAGTTTTTTTTAGAAACCCCAGGGGCAAAGTGTAATTAAATTACATGACTTTTTCTCAAAATTACTTTCCATAGGATTCTTTTTGACGATTTAAATGTTTAATTTTCCTGCTCTATTTGTAAAAAACTTCATTGATTAATTAATATTTTATAACAAAAAAAAACTTTTACATTTTTAATTCGATATTCCATTGCAAGCAAAAACTTTTCTAATGAATTTTTCCAGTTGGCGGTTCTTTTAATAAAAAAATATTCCAACTGTTACACGAAAATGCGAAAAATAGTCAATTTTCTTGTATTATGAGACCAGTGACAGCTGGATCTGATTATATTTAATTAGGATTTTTTTTTTCGGTTAAAGTTTGAATAAATTCAAAACACTTAGCGGAAGATATCTAATTATTTCAGAAATAATTAAAATCATTTGCTATCAATGAAAACTAGCTTCGACGAAGGATTTTCGATACTGTTTTGTTAACCTCTCTAACTGGCTATTGACATGCGAAAAGTAGTTAAACCGTCATTAAATTAGTTTAAAAGTAATTACGTTCTAAAATTACTGTAAAAAGTTTCCTCAATTGTTTCAAATGAATTTTCACCTTACCATGATCGATTTTATTCGAGTTTAACCCTTTCATGCCCAACTTTTTCCCAGCAATTAGAATTTTTTTTGTAGATTGTTATTTTTTAATTCAAGGGAAGTTCCATGCAAAATTTGAAATTTTCAGTTTTGTTTTTTGGGTAAGTTCTTGAAAAGATGATGGGCGGAGGTGAAGGGGGAGGGTTGGGGGGGGGGGGGTAAGGTTGGGCTGACAGAAAGAGATTAAACAACAAAACAACAAATAATTGTATAGAAATAAAAAATCTTCATTTGGACGAAAACCAAGGCAAAATAATGTGCGCCGCAGGGGAATTATTTAAACAGAATGCTGTGCAAAGATCTAAATTAAGGATTAAGTGCTGTACAGTCTCAAGCGAAAATTGGTTTGGAAAGCAACAATAAAGACGAAAGCATCGCAGACTAAATATTTTAAAATACGAAAAAATGCGTCGCGGGCGAAAAAAATGTAATCTGCAGTAATCCAGCCAAAATACTATAGAGTATTTGTTTTTTGCATATTTATTAATCGTTTTTTAGCATTTAATGAAATCACTAAATTGAAAAATTTAGGACAAAAGTTTAGTTTCCGGAAAGCGGGGACAACGTTTCTAAATTTGTGACTGTTCCGGCCATTCCGAGACGTATGGTCACCCTATTTATAAGCAAAATCGAGCATGAAAGGGTTAAGAATATTTTGCAGATAATTTTTATTTTTCATGAATTCCTTGTGCTTTGAAACTAAGGCCAACCAACCGCTGCTTTTCCTCATGAATTTTATTGATCGATAACAAAAAAAAAAAACTCATGTTGTACAGGAAATTGTACAAGTTTAAAAATTAGGTCAAAGGAAATCTAAAACTAGTGCATAATGGGATTTTACTAAGGTTTCATGTATTTTACTGATTCACTATAAACAACTTTTTTTTTAAATAAAAATTGGATATGAATTTTTTATTTAAAAATACATAGAAAAGTGAAAAAAAACTAAAAATATTCCTTTTTCTAGTTGTTTGTAGCATTGATAAACTATTAATTGTGCTGGGTCGCTGTTTGGTATTGAAAAATATAGTAAAACGATTTTGTTACAAGGCGAATGAATGTATCATCGGCAAGCGTCAAAAGAGAGTTATTCGATCAAAAGCTAGATGCAAGAAATCTGTTCTGTTTCTTTTCGGGTTCTTGCAAAATGTCCCTGCGCGACAATCACAGCAGTAAATTTTAGTGCCAATCATATTTCTTTGTGTGTTTTAATTTGATTTGATTTTAAAAACTCTGGCAATTTAACGTTATTAAAGCACACTAAATTCATCCCTCTTAAAACGCATTCTTTCTTATAGAGTTTGAAACTTCACCAAAAATTTCAATTCGTTTCACTTTCGGTTGCAGTTTTCTTCATATATTAAGGGTTCTCCATAAAATTTGTCACACTTTTGGGGTAAAAAAGAAGTGGGGGTATCTCTGGTAGCATAATGGAAAAAACAGGGAAAAAGAGTTACAAGGGCGGGAGCAAGGCCCAATTAACCATAGGGCTAATTGGGCTACAGCCCAGGGGCGCCATCGATCCGAGGCGATGAAATTTTGATTGCTTTTTTTTTGATTTTCTTTATATTTAGCGTATCTGTAATTTAAGTTAGTACTGTGTTTTGAATTAAAGAGTATTTTAAAAAATAAAATTGAATTTTTACAATAAAACTATGTAAGGGTGCAAAATTTTATTTAGCCATTCGCACGCAGCCACTTTTAAGGTTGCGCAAGATTTAAAAATACTGCGACTTATTCAAAAGCTGTGCAGATTTCTGGGTTGCAAAGCCCTTCAATAGTTGCAGCGTGCAAGTACCGCAATTTTTCGTCATGATGCCGAGTAAAAGTAGATTTGTCTTGTCCGAGCATATTATAGTATAATATAGTGTGACATATTTATCGGATAACAATTAAGGGATCGATAAGGGATCCTAATTATAATGTGTAAAATATGAAATACTAGCTTGCATACCCGTCGTTGCCGGGATAAGTTTTTTCAGATTTTTTTTTTCGATGGTCTATGTTGGAGCTAAACTTCAGGCCAATCGGCTCGGTAGTTTATCCGCGAAAGAGTAACATAGCGCAAAAACTAAGTTTCGAAATCACTTTACCCCCTTCCCTTACTCCCCCACCTCTCGGGCTGCTTTTTAATGGGTCTATGTTGGGGCTGGACCCCCGACGAACATCTATGCCAAATTTCAGGCCAATCGGTTCAGTAGTTTCCCCGCGAAAGAGTAACATAGAGGGAAAACTAAGTTTCAAGATCACTTTACCCCCTCCCCTTACTCCCCCCAACCGTCGCTCTACTTTTCCGTATGCCTATATTGGAACCAGCACTACCACAGACACTCATGCCAAATTTCAAGTCAATCAGTTCAGCCGTTTTTGCGTGAAAGAGGAACAGACATACAGACAGACAGACAGACAGACAGACAGACAGACACCAACTCATTTTTATATATTAGTATTAGTATGATGATATGGCCGATTTTTTTTAAATTTAGTTTCAATTTAAAAGAAAAATTTTGCAAGTCTTTGTTAATTCAACAGAATAATTTATCTTTCTTTTTTTAGCTGGTGTTCTGATCAACATCGAATGTAAAGCTTGGGCACGCAACATCAAGCATGATCGCGCAGAAAGAAGAGGATCCGTCCATTTCGAACTGATGATTGACTAAAAGGAGGGCAGCATCTAAAACACAAAAAAAATTAAATAAAATTTAATTAAATCTATTTAAAATTAATTCACAGCCACAAACACAAAAACAATAACTCCAGAAAAAATTCAGACGAAAAAAAAAATTAAAAGACACAAAACAACGCGCATACAGACCAAAAAACGCCATATGGAGAATACAATACAACACAATAAAACTAATAGACATAAAAATACAGAATAAATTCAAAAGACAAAAATACACATAAACACAATCACACTTATGCAGTATAAAAAAATCAGTATATAGAAATCAGAAATAATTTAAAACCTAAATCCAACAATATTCATTAGTTAAAAAATCGATGAAGATATTAAACTACATTAAGTTTAATTTCCAAGGGAACGTTAATCAAATACACACTTAATACCCATTTTCAAGAACAACAACAAAAGAAAAAACAGAAAAAAAACTTATTTAATTTTTTCATTTTTCAGTAAGGACAAAAGAAACTAAAAAATAAATAAAGATCTTTTAGTATTTAATAATTAATAAGGCAAAAATAGTTACGCTAAAATAAAACAAAGAAAATTAGTAATAAAAAAACATAGAAAATAACAAATTACACCGAAATAAATAATAATAAATAATAAAAAAAAATAATTAATAATTATTAAAATTAATTCAGTTGTTGAACTGTTTGAAGTAAAGTATTGAAAAAAAAATTATAATTAAGGTAAAAAACGCTATTTTAGATTGACACCAAAAAATAATAAAAAAATGATTATTAAAAAAGTCAAGACAGGCGATATTTTTAATTATTGCGTAAGTAATAAAATTAAAAATTCAATAGCTAAAAACCAAAAGAAGAAAAAGTATATATATAAATATTAAAATAGTAAATAAATGAACAAACAAACAAAAAAATTAGTAGAAATGAAAACAAAAAAAAAATCAAGTAAACATTATTTTAATTCTAAAAAACCTTAAAACAATAATAAAATTAAATTAACTCCAATAAATTAAAACTGAGAATGAACAACAGTATGTTTAAAGCATTCAAAATCTAAAAAAAAACTCAACAACATCCAAATCGGCAAGAAAAGATTCAACACACACAAAAAAAATTATGTGAAATCATTGTAGAACAGGTAAAAATTAATTAAATCAAATAAGTAAAAATCAACTCATCTTAAATTTAATAATTGATAATAAATAAATAAAACTTGAATAAAAATAAATAAATTATAAAGTAATAGCATAAAATCGCGTACGTCACTGAGCTACAATAATTATATAAATGAATGAGTAAAAAAAAAACAAAACTTTTTAATTAAATATTACATAAAAATTGAGAGGAACTTCAAGATTTCATTTATTTTTTCAAAATTCAAGTAAATTTAATTAAAATAATGAGAAAAAAAAAATAAGTAAAACAACATAACAACTAAGTGAGAATTATTATACATATAATGATTGTTAATTATTTTAATTAAAAATTCATAATAAAATTTAAGAAAAAAAAACAAAAAAAAAAATGGAAAAAATTGCTAAAATAATGTGTAAAGTATGAGTAAATAACATAATTTAATAATGAGAACCCTCGAAAAAAGTAATTATTTTTAATTATTATAATAAAAAGCAAAATTGATTAAAGAAATTATGAAAAAAAAAACAAATTAATTACGATCAGATGCGACAGATTTTAAGATGTAAATGAAGATAAAAGCGTTTTAATCGTTTCAAGTTATTCAATTTTAGTCTTGATGATGAATATTTGGGAGCCGGGTTATAAAATTTTTTTGCAGAAAGCTAATTTTACAAATTTCCGTAATCGTGTTGAAGTTGTAATTGAAAATAGTTTGTAATGAAACAAACGTCACGTTTCCACCAAAACTTCACACTCAATTTTAGAGAAAGGTAGGAATTTTTATATAAATTTAACTCATTAGGAACTTGTTTACATTTTTCAAGTCCTATTTATGTTAAAAAAATCGAAGAAGTAAACTGATTTACGTTGGCTTTATTTATTTGGTATTCTTTCATTTAAAAAACTTATACAAAATAGGTGAAATACCGACCATACACGATTTCGTCGTGCCACAAAGTCCAGTTTTTTAAATCAAATTTTAACCAACACTCATGTTATAATTTTAATGTTTAAATATACCGCCTAACGCCACCAGGTCCAGTCGTGGTTAGTTCAGCGTTTACTCTCTACGAGTTTTCGGGTCGCTTTATCAGGTTGAGGCCAATTTAGTTCTTGCTCCAGACTTCATAGCAAAGAAAACGGCCATTTTGGTTTTCATCCAACTCTCGTAAATAAAGTTGATTTTTATTAAAAAGATTTTTTATTAAATTGTAACACTTATAAAGTTTTAGTTGAAGAAAAACTTGGCTCCGAATGAAAATCTTTCAAACAAAAACAAATTCAAATAATTTTGTGCAATTAAAATTGATTTTCCAACGAAATTTCACTTTAAACATAAAGTTGTTTTTCCAGCAATGAAAGAGGCAAACTATTAAGCAATTTGATTAAAACTTAAATTTTGTTTTTAGATTTCCCTTTTTTTTTTAATAAAAAATTTAAAATTGAAAGTAAAACATCAACAACGTGCGTATTATTACTACTTGTAATTATAGTGTATTTTTAAAAATTATGATTAACATTAACGATGGTATTGTTTCTAATAGGTATTTATTATTTATTTTCGTATTTAGGTTGATAAATAAAACTTTCGTTCCAATTTCAATTATAATTTTTTAAGATAGTAAATGTTTTATTAGGATATTTACATAAAATGATATAAAATTTAATGAAGAATATATGAAAACAAACAGGCCTTGTCGATATTTCATTTTTGTTTTCACATAAATAAATTATTACTATATATATAATATATATATATAAATAAATAAAAAAATGAATTGATGTCAATGTGTAATTTTTGTTCTTTTGTAATATGATTGATAATAATTATAGTTTTTCTATAATTTAATTAATTATCATTTCGATAAAAATGTATTTTTAGCATTTAATAATTGGGATAACATATAATAATTATATAAAAAATGAGAGGTGAACTTGTGTTAATTTTGTAAAAAAAAAACTGATGAAATAATGAAATATTTAAAGGATAAAAATGAGAAATTATTTAATAAAACCATAAAAGAAATTAAATAAAATAATAAACAATGTTTAATATAGGATTGTCAAGTATATACTTATATAAATTGTTATATGATTCTGAATAAACTAATTAAAAATTTATAAACTAAAATCAAGAGAAATCAATAAAATCTAATTTAAAAAAAAAATTGAATTAAATAAAAATCATTAAAAAAAAATGCTCGAATGCTATGCTGATTATTTGTTTTGTGTTGCGGTGTCAATGCTAAATATTTGGTGTTATTCATGCAAAATAATCAAGTGCGAAACTAATCGAATCGGCAAAAAAAAATACTGACAATTTCTGTATTCTATCACAAAAAAAAATCATTGAATGAACTCAATTGTAATTGAATTTTAACATCAATAAAATTAAATGGGAATAATTTCACAAATCCTTTAAAAAACAAAATCGGCTAATGCAAAAAACGCCTAGAATGAATATTTCCGCTGGTTAAGAACTAACTATTTCTAAACTCTTATTTCGGACAGAGACTTGATATCGAAGAAGAAAACACTAAAAAAAAAGTTCACTAATTCACCACGAACGACAGCACTAATGTCAATAGCTAATTTTGCATGAAATTTTACCAAAATTCTACGAAATATCAAAACAAATGCAGACATATTATAATTTATTGAAATTAAAATATTGTAAAGGCATTTATTTGTACACATGATAAATTATCTAATAAACAATAAAAAAAAACTAAGGGCCTCTTTCTATTTAAAAAAAAATGATGAAAATGAGAAAACATTATATAAAGAAAATACATTAAAAAAATTAAGAGAAGATTACTGTAAAAAGCATAACTTCTGTTGTTTTGTTAATTAATATTTAAAACATATATATTCCATTCACTGCCCGAAAACTATAAAAACTGAGACAAAAAATAATTAAAAAATAATTATAATAAAATGAAAATGTAATGAAAACTATTTAAAGAAAATACTAACAAATAAATAGTGAATGAAAATCAATAATTTAATTGTATTTAAAAGGAGATGCAAAAAAAAAACCAAAAAAGATTATGTGTGTCCATGCAATTAAAAAACCCAGCAAACCAATACTTTTCTATTTTTTTTATTTCACCTTTTCCCCTGTTTTTTTTAGCAAATTTCCATCCGAAAAATTTAATTTTCAATTTGGAATACAATTTACCCGAATAATAGAAAATGTTTCCGCTTAGATATGAGCTAAAGAATCCAAAATACATTCGAAGGTAAACCCGATGTGAAATTGAATATTTCATAGTAAATTTAAAAAAAAAACCGTGGGCGAATGAGTAGTGAGGTATAAAATTTAAATTAAAAATGAGATAAAAGTTTAAATAAAAGTCAAAATGAATAAATTCAAATAAAATAATAAAATTAATTACTATAAATAAAGCTTATTATTATAAATTTTAAAAAAATGACAATGTAAATGAGAAACGAATAATTTTAGTTAAATAATATAAATACAAGAAAAATAATTATTGCTAATTTACTTTATCGTTTTCAATTTTTCTTATTTCACAAACTTAATGTCATAAATCAAAAAAACGGACAAACAAAAAAATACATAAAAAAAATTAAATGAGTAAAAAATTTTTAACACTATAGACAGAAATTATATTAAAAACAAAGTAAATGAATCTTAATTAAGTAAATAAATAATGAAATTGTAAGTAATGAAGAAGAAATGAACACAAAACAACAAATTCTATCTTTTTTGTTTAAATTTCAAATATGAAAAATTTTTTGAAATTTTTTTAAATACTGTTCTGGCTAAAAACTACACATAGAACTTTCAGAAAAAAAAAACAGATCCAAAACTTACATAGATATTAAAACAACTTGAGTAGAAGAGCATATAGAAGCCACAGCAACATAAGATAAGATGGTAATAAACAGATAAAGAAATTTGAACAACATAACAGCAACAACAATTTGAATGAATATCTAACCAAGAGAACCGAAACACGAAACAATACGATGAAAAAAAAATATTGAACATGAGGTAAATATAATAAAAAAAGAGAATCTAATTACTGTTAAAATTAATTTCAAAGTAAAACAAAAGAAAGAAATTATATTAAAAAAAAGTGAATGAAAAAAAAAAAAACACAAAAACCAAAAAAATATTGTTTACAATTTTATTCTTTTCATAAAACTACCATCCCCTCATCAATTCTATGTTAGAAATTGTTTAAATAAATGAGAAATAAATAAAATTTAAAAAAAAAAATACACATTGGCATTGTTTTTTCATTTATTTTATGTTAATTTTTCTTCACAACCACAGTTGATCCTCGCTAAGTGAGTCTGATTCTTCCCTGATGAGCATTCACAGACCGAAACCGTTTTTCCTTTCTTTTATAAGGATAATAAAATTACTTAAAAAATTGAAAATAGAACGGGACCCTGGACGTCCCAGAGATATATTCCACTAGACTCACCCCCTGATTCTAGATAACAGACTCTTAGAGATCTGTTAACCCAGCGATTCTCGACCTGTGGTACATTTGAGGGGGGCGCGAGCATATCCAAGGACAAAATATTTAAAAAAAGTTTATTAATTGACTGAAAGGAAAGTACATACCCACATACAAAACAAAATACATTTCGACATAATATTTAATAATTAACTTATTAACTTACGCTTGGAGCACAATGAACGCAAAACCAGCGCGAAACCAACGCAACTACAACGCTCTAAACTGTCACGCAGCGCAACATTTCATCAGCAGAGCCTAATGGCATCTCGTGAAGTAGTACAAGTGACATAATATAAAGTGGTATAAAGTTGCCAAAATTACAAAAATAGATAATTTTGAAGCGATAATTTGCTTTGTTGGTCTTTATCTTTGTTATTTGCACTAAGGCTATCAATTTTTCCTCGAACGACATTTTTCCAACCTCACTTTATGAATTGTCAACGCAGAATTCTGCGGCAAAGTTAGAAGTTTGCAAACTTTTGCGTTGCGGTTACGTTGTAGCTGCGTTCTATACGTTCGCTGTGCTCACTTCAAACAATTTGTGGGAACCAAACTTTTAAGTGACAGTTTCTGCGCCAGGTTCGCGTTCATTGTGATTTCAGGGTTAAAACAACTTCTCGCGAAACCGTAAAAATGACGCAAAAGCAATAAAAAGGCACCGGATTCTTGTTTTGTCAACGCTGAGGATCGGTGTTGCCAAATGTCAATAAATTACTGTTTTCTTGGTAATTTGTGTTTAAAATTAGGGTAGTAGTGTAGGTTTAGCGCCAAAATACTCAAATTACGTTATCTTTATATATAAAAATGAATCGTGGTCCGTTTGACTATCCATAACTCGGCTGAATATAATCCGATTTGCATGGGGTTTTTTTTTGTTGGATTCGTATTGCAACATATAAAAATACAACGGAGCCGAAAATTGGAAATTTCTACCGGAAGAGTTGGAAAATCTTGGAAAACCGAAATTGCATACTTTCAGGGGAGCGGTTTTCTGGTTTGCACTTTCAGTAATTCCAAATCAAAAATCTCGAATCTTTTTTCGTTTTGTTGGAAAAGTCGAGAAAAATTTTGGGGAAAAACGGGAATATCGGAAAAATTGAAATTTGCATTTTGTATGGGATTTTGGTATGGAAAGAGAAAATATTGTATTTGGAATTGAAAAACGGAAAATTTTGTACCTCACAATAATTTTATCGCCAACAGATCCCGTTACGCTCTCAGACTCGCGTTTGACAACTGAGAAATATATTTGCTCTTTCCTCATTGATGATCGATGCGAAGCGGTTGTTTATCGATATAGTGCGCAAATTATCGCTGTTTTTCCCACTTTTAAATCGTCGAAAGTATTTTATTTTGTGTACAACGAAGTGAATCAAGGAATTTACTCAGTGACCACGTGAACGTAAATGGATTGGTGTTGAATTTTGTGATTTTTTCCAGAACATAGTGATTTCCAAAAGTGAGGTTAGCGGCACATCGAATCTGGACTTGCATCAACACAAATTTCCTTTATTCATCCACTGCTTTTGTGCAATTTGATAATTTAAATTATTCATTTTATAGAGAACGAATTTAAATAATGTATTTTGTCACCGACCAATTCGTTTATTTAAAAAAATCTATTTGTATGGGAGAGGGAGGTAGGAGTGGTCCAACTGGATAGATAAGTTGTATAAAATCATATTCTAAACACATTTCGTCGTTATAAACTTTTCGATACGATGCACCGTTTTCGAGAAAATAAGGAAAAAGTATTCAATGGGTATCGGGGAGGGGAAAGAGGTAGTCTAACTGAATTTTGATGTATAGATAAGTTATGTAAAATCATATTCAAAACATAACAAAAGCTATAATTGCCAATCTGGCAATCATTGGAGACCCGTATGGTGATATTCGTATCAAAATTCGAACAATTGTGTGAAAATTCCTCTTTGAAGTAAAACTTTTCAATAAGATTTTTTAAAATTTATTCCAATCGGATTTTGATGTATGGAAGTTTTATGTAGAATCATATTCTAAAAAACTTTTGTTCTTGGACTTTTTTGATAATATGCACCGTTTTTAAGATATTCGCAAAAATCGGTTTCGTTCGTATGGGGGGTACCCCCCCTAATGGTCCATTTTTGCCCATTAACGAACTTAGCCTTGCATTTTACGAAAAACGGACCTGTGCAAAATTTCAAGTCTGTAGCTCAATCCGTGCGCCCGCAATCCGCGCCACAGACAGACGGACAGACAGACGGACGGACAGACAGACAGACGGACGGACATGCAAAATTCAATTTTTTTTATCATTCTAAACACACTGGTGTAATTCATTTTTGTGTGTGATGACGGGATCTTGGCGTTACAAACGGTAAAGCAAAGTTAATATACCCTTTGGTTTCACCATAAGGGTATAAAAAACATTTTAGCTTTATAAATTTGTCAATGCGATTCACCGTTTTCGAGAAAATTGCGAAAAAAGTTTCATTTATATGGAGAAGGGAATGGTCCGATTTTGCCAGTTCAAGAACTTAGCATTGCCATTTACGAGAAACGCAACTGAAAATATTTCAAATCTCTAGCTCAATCCTTCCGAAAGTTATGATATTCACGGATATATAGACGGACAGACGACAGACGGGCAGACAGACGGTCGGACATGCTAAAATTAAAATCTTTTGTCATTCCAAATACCCTGGTGTAGTTCATTTTTGTGTCCAGCGATTGGTTTGGTTTGATACACATATAGTGTGGAGGTCCCCAATCTGGAATGCAGCAACAAACTTATTGGGGTGCGGAAACGTTTTTTTATACCCGTATGGTGAAACCAAAGGGTATATTAACTTTGCCTTACCGTTTGTAACGCCAAGATCCCGTCATCGCACAAAAAAATGAATTACTCCAGTGTGTTTAGAATGATAAAAATATTTAATTTCTGCATGTCCGTCCGTCTGTCTGTCTGTCCGTCTGTCCGTCTGTCTGTCTGTCTGTCCGTCTGTCTGTCTGTGGCGCGGATTGCGGGCGCACGGATTGAGCTAGAGACTTGAAAGTTTGCACAGATCCGTTTTTCGTAAAATGCGAGGCTAAGTTCGTTAATGGGCAAAAATGGACCATTAGGGGGGGTACCCCCCATACGAATGAAATCGTTTTTTGTAAATATCTCAAAAACGGTGCATTTTATCAAAAAAGTGCAAGAACAAAAGTTATTTAGGATATGATTCTACATAAATCTCCTATACATCAAAATCCGATTGGAATAAATTTTAAAAAATCTTATTGGAAAGTTTGACTTCAAATTGGAATTTTGGTACAACTGTTCGAATTTTGATACGAATATCACCATACGGGTCTCCAATGATTGCCAGATTGGCAATTATAGCTTTTGTTATGTTTTTTTTTTGATTTGTGAGATAGAGTTATAAATTTTTTTGATTTGTGAGATGGAGTAACGTATAAACTCAAGAACTACTGCACCAACATAGACTATGTATCATGACCACGATTTATAGTTAGGTGTGGTCGCGGTATCAGCTCCCCTTTCACCCCCTCGCCTGTTATCTTCTGAACCACTGAAGGGATTTGAATACGGTTTTCAGTGTTGGGCAGGTCAATCATAAAAGAAATTTTCATCCACTCAAACTACTCCGCTCTACATGGTGCGAGCCCCCTCTCCTGCTATCTACTAAACTACAGAACGGATTTTTATAAAATTTTTAGTGTTGGATAGGTTATCTGTCAGGGTAAATTTTCGACCAATCCCCTCCTCAGCTATCTCTGAAACTATTTTATGGTTGTTCAACATATGTTACAACATAAATGCAAAAATCTTAAGTGTCTGGCAATAAGGGAATTCGCTCTATTCCCTTTCTCCCAAGCAGATGGAAAAAATATTTGCAATTTTCTTGAAAACAGTGCGTCAAATCAAAAAAAATATGAACAGAAAATTGTTTGAAATATAATTACTGCATAATTTTTCTATACATCAAAATACTTTTGAAAAAAAAGGTTTTTTTCATATTCAAAAATTTATTACTACCCGGGCAACGCCGGGTTCTTTCAAGCTAGTTATTGTATACAGTATACATTTTGTATCCAGGGGGGGGGGGGGGGGGGGGCGCGATGACAATTTTGATTGAAAATTGGGCCGCGAATACTGAAAGGTTGAGAAACGCTGTGTTAACCCGTTCGGTACATGTTTTTTTCTATGGGGGTTAAAAATTCTCTCTATACAAATTAATGATGTTTAAGCTATTAATATTCATTTAAATTTTTATTTTTTACAAATACGTTCACTGTAGTCCAGCTTTTTACTCAAAAAATCAAAATTGGGTCACAAATGCACTTAAAGGTGCACTGAATGAGAATAGAGTGTTGAAAATAAATAAATAATAAGACAATTCAAATTTTTAACTTCGTTGCCATATGGCATCAAAATACCGAATGGGTTAACGTGTAACTTGGAAATTTGATTAGAAATCGGTATTCTCGATACAGGCTTTGTCGAATTTCGATTTTAACAAGTTAAGAGATTCACCACGGTGTCTTTATCTGACAGTGAAATTTGGTTGTTTCCTCTAATTTGATTTGTTGTTAAATTATAAAGTATCCAAAACTATGGAAATTATCCAAAAAATGGTGTAAAAACACATTGTGGGTCTAGAGAAACATGTGAATAGCTTTGCGAAAGGAGTGTTCCGATTTGATTTTTATATATGGAATGGTTATGTAAAATCATATTCTAAACACATTCCATCTTTATAAAATTTTCGATACAATGCACCGTTTTCGAGCAAACAGGAAAAGTAATCCATTTGTATGGGAGAGGCGGGAAGCAGTGGTCAGATTGGATTTTGATGTATGGATGAGTTATGTAAAATCATTCTAAACAAATTTTACCTTTATAGGTTTTTCAATATAACTCCCCGTTTTCGACAAAATTGCAAAAAAACAGTTTCCTTTGTATGGGGGAGTTTTGTATGGGAATCGCAACTATTGGGAATTGTGTGTTGCTGTTAGTGGAAAACACTACACACTAGTTCCGATCGTTATGATTACGATCGTATTTCATAGTGGGCCCTCTAAATTCTTCTATTATGCAAATTTCCATATGATTAAAAAACCGCATATGATAAAGAAAAGTTGATTCAACCGATAAAAAATTCACACTCATAAGGCTTTTATAAAAATTATTTTTAGTATAGATTGAAGAGTTTCTTGTAATTGTTCAATAATGCAGTCAAGGTGTAGAGTATTGTGTTATTTCTTTAGTTTACTGTTTTTAATATTACTTACCGCAACACTGTTTTACATATTGTTTGGCATGGAACCTACTTTACCAGATAATATTGGTAAATATTTGAAAAAAATATATAATTTACTGGAATAGCACGTATTTCTTCATGGAAACTATTTTCAAAAGAATTAGTCAAAAAAAAAAAAAGAAATTAATTTTAAATTAAAATCTATTTTATCTAAGCACTTAGCGTTTATCCAAAATTGAAAAATAATGATGAAGATGGCACAAATGTTCGTATTGATAGGAACAGTAGGAAGTTTTGGATAAATCGAACCGATACATTTCTCCATGGTAAGTGAAGTTCAAATGTACTTTGAAATGAGTCGGAATAGGTAGATAAAATGCAAGTTCAAAATTACTAATTGAATTGCAATGTGTGACGCTGATTTTGAAGAATTTTTAAGCATTTAAATTTTTTCAGCGTATAGAAAATCACGTCGCAATTACGTTCAATGTTCATTTGACGATCCACCGATGGGCGATGAGCTTTGCTGGTTTGATCTTAAAAAGTTTCCAGTATGTAGCAGAGACAATGATTATGGATATTCGACAATGCAGCCATGCGTTTTTCTCGCCTTAAAAAATGTAACCGGTCTTGAAGGTTCCAAAAAATATGTTAAAAATTTTATAAAAAATTGAATTCAGGCAATTGGCTGGTATCCAGAAATGTTTAATTCCAGCCTAGATTTACCGGACATCATGCCACCGGACTTAAGATTTCGCATCATGACATCAGAAAATGTATTTTTTATTATTTCATCGTCGTGCTGATAAAAACCACTAAGTCCGAAAATGTGGTTTAGAGATTTCGGCATTTAAAGTTAAGATTTCACACCAAAAATTGCAAAGGTTTCACACAGAATGATTGAAATATAAAGTAGTGGCAGGTAATGTGCACAATCATTAAGGAAACGTCATCATTAAACTCGATTTTGCGTGAAATAGACAGTGACTTTTGTCAGTACGATGACGATTTATTAATTTCAATTATTATCTTTGAAACTAACTCTCTATGTATAGAGAAACTTTGTTTGGGTTTCGTGCGAGGGTCGCAGCAAAGCCGATCAAGAAAACTTAGGACCCCTAATGTATGGACCAAATTTGGGATTCCCAGGATATTATTTTCCATATAGAAACATTGAGGGATTTATGGAACCATTAGTTATGATTTATTTTGAAAATCCAAGACGTAACTTTTTTTTAAACTTCTGCTAAATTAAACATTTAAACAAGAATCCGACATAATATTAATCAAAATAATTTTGATTTTTTAGCTGATACAAGACTTTATGTGGAATGTAAGGCGTGGGCTCGAAATATACGAGAAGATCGTTCAATGCCATTTGTTTCAGTAGTTTTTGATATCGCTGTTGAATAAATTTTTATGTTAGAAATCAATGTAAAACTAATAACAAATAAAAAGAACCCTAAAATGATGCAGATTTTTATTTTTAAAATGAATATATTAATTGTAATTTAATAATACAGTTTGAAAGATTGTAAGCTCTGGCTTACAACTCTGGCTTATAGCAGACAGACGGAGTTATCCATTATATGACATTACATCCTGAAAATACCTATTTCACGTCAGCACGTACGGTTACTTAACTCCTACTTTACTTGCTGCAGGTTTAATTTTTGAATTTCTCTCAACATAGGTTAACAGACTTTTACCTTTCCTAACGGAGGTGAACGCACCTCTAGCGATTAATTCAATTGCAATACGATTAATTCAATTGCAATTAAATTTTTAGTCAATTAAATTTTTTGCAATTAAATTTTTGATTGAAAATTAAAAAACAAGGGCCTGTAAAAAAAATGTACAATGTACATTGAATGTAAAATTTCAAAAAAAAAAAAAATGACAATTTTCAATTAAGATTTAAACTTTTTGTGATTATTTGTTTTAAACGCTGATTGATGAAATGCGATTCCTTTTGTTCGGCATTTCATACACAAAGCCACAATGGTGTCAGCAGTAGATTCCTCGGGTAGATACTTTTATCGGGTAGATACTCCCCGAATTTTAAAATCACGTTTCTTCTGCTATTTGACGCAAAATTTTTAGTAGGATCGAAATATGGTGCACGATCCTTATAATTTATTAATCCTTCTTAATTTTGCTTTTCCAGAACCGTTAATTAAAAGGTGTTAAAAATTCGGGATTTTGATTTTTTAAAGTTCGTAAGATTTAATTGTTAATTGTACTAGTAATGATTGATCAAACAATTAATTAATTGTTAATTGTGAAAAATACAATTAACAATTAATTAATTGTTAGTTGTGAAAGATACAATTAACAATTAATTAATTGTCAATTGCAGAAATTTACAATTACAATTGATTAATCGTTAATTGTTAATTGCTCTGACAATTACATTTTGACCAACACTGACCTCCAGAAACTTTTTTTTTAAATATTTTTATAATAAAAACAAATTATTCATTGAATAAATTCGAATAATTATAATCAAATTTCATAAAAATTACAAACCAAATTTTATGAAACCAACAAAATGAAATTGTCTTATTGATAAAATCAAGCCAAGTGATAAATTTTTATTTTATTAACAAAATTTTGTTGTGTCTAGAAAAAAAATATGAAATTAATAACACAAAATTATAAATATTAATAATAAATAACATATTGTTTTTTGTAATTTTGGTGATATTTTTCGTTCAGTGTTGATTAGATTGCAAGATTTGACCCCAACAGACAAATGCACAAACAGATACGATAGCAAGCTAAATAAAAGCTTTTCAAAATCCACTAACTTACATATTTTACGTTTTGCTTTACATCTTTTGCAAACTGTAAATGCATATATATGCTAATATTTTGACTTAGATATCAGATAAAAATTTGATCCCTATTTATGATCAATGATTTTTATAGTGTTAAATAAGTTCTGTAAATGCCTTATGTAGATGCAGCGTTAGAAAGCTTCCAGGCTTCATTCTCGAATCACAGATGACATCATGGCAAAACACTTGACTTCGATTTCGTTTAAGTAAAGAGCAGAGAATTCATTTAGCGAGTTTACTTTTGGAGTCAGCATCGATGGGGATGAAATCGTTTATAACACTCGACTTGTTGATATGTGCTGTCGGCATGTGATGTAAAAAAAATTCCGGCTGATTAAATTGTTGTTATTAAATGTTATGGACTTGGTTTGTTAATTCAAAGTTTTATAATCTATTAAACGTTAAAGAAAAGAAAAAAAATGTCGTTAACTACAAGAAACAAAGTTTTAACTGTACTTTCTGGGATAATAGTAACTGTAATAGTTATAGTTTGTCTCTGTGTTTTGTTACCAAAAGATGCCCAACGCAGTAAGTATAAACAACAGGAGCGATAAAAAATTGCGCCGACTAATGAAATCTAGTTAATGAATACAAAAAAAGCACAAAAAAAACTAGTTTCGGTTATGTTAACAAAAAAAAAATAGCGGTGTTTGATGTTAATAATATGATCGGTTCAAAATTTTAAATTTGATGGTAAACACCAACTGGTATTACGTTCTAGCAGCTTTTTGAAAAGCAGTTGAGTGTGTAAAAGCAAAGATTATGTAACTAAAGGCAAGCAACAACAGAATGTGTGGAAAATACTGTACAGTTATGAATGTCAATCACGTAACGCATGCAATTTAAATACATGTTTTTATTGAATTTTTGACAGTTGAGCGACAGAATATAACGGAAAATATTCTTTTTAAGGCATGCTGAAGACTCCATTTCCGCTGGCGCATATTTTTAAAAGTCCGCAAAATTTGTTCGAGGTTTCTTATCTTTATTTACAAAATTCAATCTTTCGCAATTATTTTAAATCTTTAAATATAGAACTATTGCAGTAAACATTTTTTAAGCAGAGTTTTATTTGACAATGAAAATAGTTTAATCTACAAATAAAAATATCTAAAGTGAACAGCACACGATTTTCTTATACAAAATCTACGTTCGTACAAAATTTACACTATAAACCGAAGAATGAAATATGACTTTGTATAACAATATGAATTTTTAATAACGTGTTTTAACCATTTTGGTTACTTCCGGCTAACGGATTCAAAAGTTAACAGGATCGTCCCACTCCAAGACCAAACATTTCTGCCAAATTGCATAGCTCTAGCTACAGAAAGACATTTTTGTAACAACGCTCCAAGTGGGAAATCTATATGAGGCGTTGAGAGCAAAAGTGGACCAAGCCACATAATCGAGTTTTTGAAGCTTTTCCACTATTGTACTATTATTGATTGTAAATTTTTGGAAACAAAAATTGTGTGGACTTTATTACTCAATGTTGAAATGTTGTTTTGTGCATCCAAACAATTTTATCTAAAAACTCACTCGCGATAGTGATTCAAACACAAAAAAACTCACGATTTCGGCATGTGGGTTAGTCCACTCTTGCTCTGATAGCCTCATATATACTCTATATATCATTTACTATTCCGTTTGTAACGTATCGAACCAATCGTCGGACACAAAAATGAACTACACCAGGGTGTTAGGGATAACAAAAGATTTTGATTTCCGCATCTTCGTTCGTCTGTTTGTCTGTCTGTCTGCCCGTCTGTCCGTAAACGCCATTACTGTCGAAAGGATTTAGCTAGAGACTTGAAATTTGGTACAGATGTGTTTCTCATGAAAAACAAGGCTAAGTTCTTGAAAGGGAAATATCGGTATATTCCTTCCGCCCTCCCCCATACAAACAACATAGTTTTTTGCAATTTTCCTGAAAATGTTAAGTGGTTTCAAAAAATTTATGAAAGTAAGACGTGTTTAGAAATGATTTTACATAGCCATTCCATACATTAAAGTCCAATCGCACCACACCTTCCCCCCTCTCCCATAATATTTGACGCCAGGGCGTTACAACCAGTGTTGTGCCGGTTTTTTACGTAAAGTAATTTACCTAGTTTTTTACGCGTAAAAAATTACGCGTAAAAAACCTCAATTTTAACGTAAAAAGCGTAAAAAACGTAAAAAACTGTAAAAAACCTAAAACATTGATGATAAAAAATTTAATAAGTAGCCATTCACTAAATATAGTAATTATTCGTAAATAAATCATCTTAGAACAATAAAAAGGTTAATAGTCTTCAGCAAACACAGAAAAGTATTCAAAGGCATTTCCTCTTGAAAGTGAAAAAGATTTTAAACTCGGAGTTCAAAAACTGTTTATATCCTTTCATTACATTACGTCCGCCTACTCATTTTAACGTTAATTAATGTGAATAATGTGGAGAGATTTGCGACATATCGCTACTTCGGAGGAAGACTGTCACAACTCAAAAAAAAATGTCGAATTTGTACTAAAGGTGCGGAAGAGTGGTAATTATGGTATACTTTGTTGTAGAAGAATGTCACAATTGTAACTTATAATTCTGACCACTTCTCGTTACTGTAGATATTTTCTAAATATCAAAAATACTAACACAAAATATCAGAATAACTTTAAAACGTCATTTCCCAAAATGAGTTGTGACAGTCTTCCTCCGAAGTAGCGATATGGGCTATTTTAACCCTTTGTTGCATAGTGTTGTTGTACAACAACACCTTTTCTAATTCCGTTTTTTAATATTATAACATATATCTCATGCACTTATATTGACTAAATTCATTTCGTAAGTATCCTAGGACATCAATTGTTATAAAAAAAAGTAATAGGGTAAAGTATCCAGATCTGAGCCCCGGCACCAGTTCTGAGCACCCCTGTTAATTTTCCGGCTAAAACAAGAATTGTGCGCGTTTGAGCCGATTAAACCACATTTCACAACGTGATGAAACCAATTATTCTTCGAATTCAATTCTTATTTCTATAAGTTACTAGGCGTACTTAATTTAATACGGTGGGCTCAGAACTGGATTTTGGGATAATTTCCACATTTACACATAATTTTTTTTTATCCAAATTGTTGAGGAATATGTATATGTTAATTTAATTTAAACATTCCATACTTTCGACCAGTAAGTATAAGTTTCTCAGAAAGTATACGGAAGACAAAGAAAATATGGTATGAAGTGAAAAAAGGCTTAAGGGGGCTCAGATCTGGGTATTTTACCCTATGCGCTTTTTTTATAATTACTGCATTTTATAAATAAATAAAGAGCAAACAAGTAGCTATTTTGCAGATTAAATGTAACTCTGGCAAATCTATTACAGTTAAAAAATCGGTAATTAGCTTTACAAAGGTTTTTGGGGTCGCTGATTACGAATCTGAAGTCAAAACTTCAAAATCAAGATGGCGGATCCAATATGGCGGTAAAAAAAAATAAAATTACGTACTAGTTTTCAGCGGAATCTAATGAATTTTATCTTTTTTGACCGCCATATTGGATCCGCCATTTTGATTTTTGAAGTTTTGACTTCAGATTCGTAATCAGCGACCCTCGGATACCAAAAACCGTAAAAGTTCTTGCAGCAACAAGCGTAATTTTAAAGTTTGCATCAAAAAATCGTTTTTAAACACAAGGAGACTCATTCCGAAGGCGGAAATTGAAACAAAACTGGAAAAAGGCAAAAGAAATTCTAAAAACTGGAAAAATTCCATTCAAACAACTGTTCTAATTTGAGTTAATAGACTGTCCTACTTAGTAGTACTGTCTATTAAGTGCTGATGTCCACTCTCTATATTATAGGATCTCTAATAAAATGCTGAGAAAAACTTTAAAACAGACTGTCATACTTTGTAGGAACTGCGATGTCCCATTTTTTAGGTTTTTTACTATTTTTTACGTTTTTTACGGTTTTTTACGTTTTTTACCAGTTTTTTACGTTTTTTACGTTTTTTACGTGAAAAATGTAAAAAACTGTTTTTTACGCCGTTTTGCCCAACACTGGTTACAACTCAAAATTTTACAATTACCGAATAATAGAAAAATGTATGTTAAGAATATTAGGAAATTTCCTTAGAAAATCTCATAAAGTAAAAATGTAAATATCACTATATTATTTTTGCTCGGTTAAAATCTTTTGTTTTTGCATTTTCAGCATTAGGAGTTTGGCCTAGACCTGAAAAAGAAGACGGAGATGGAACGTTTTTGGCCATTAATAAAGAACATGATTACCGTTATTGGACGAATAGAACCGAAAAATTCTTAGAACGTAAAAATTTTACAATATTTTAATATTTTCATAATATTTATTTGTAGAATCTTTTATTAACAGCTTACAAGAATATGATGCAAAACAATATGCATAGCATTTCTAGTTGCCAGTATGGTACTAATCCTCCAGATGGGAAGATATGTGACATCGACACAAGGCAATTTCGGCAGTGTAGCAAGGATAATAATTATGATTACCATCGAAGTAGTCCATGTCTGTTTCTTAAGTTAAATAATGTGAGGAATTTTCAAAAAAAATCATTTAAGAATTATTTTTAATATAATTGTATAATAATAAAAATTAGATAAATGAACCATGGGAACCAGAAGCTTTTACAATAGAATCCTTGCCAAAATACATGCCAGAAGATCTTAAAACGTATATCAATTATACAGTAAGAACCAACGGGCATACTGTAAGTTGTAATTTAATTTTTTTTTTAAAACAATATTTTAAATTAAAAAATATAACAATAAGATAACAATATTTAACGTTTACAGGCAAAATCTGTATGGGTTTCGTGTGACGGTTCTACACCAGCAGATAAAGAGAACATCGGTCCAGTTCAGTATATTCCTGCCAGACAATTTCCAGGATATTTTTTCTCTGCCGGTGGTACACCAGGATATCTAGACCCACTGGTCGCCATTCATTTGGAGAAACCACAAAGTAATTATTGATTTGAACTATTTTTTTTCGAGTTTCTGAAATATCGGAAACTGCCTTTTTCGAATAATATGCGAAATTTCAATAATAAATTTCATATTTGAAAATTCCTTGCAGGAGGAATTGTAATTTTTATCGAATGCAAGGCATGGGCACCTAATATCAAAGAAGATCGATCTGAGGAATTCATTTCTGTAACATTCAATATTCTGTTAGACTAGTAAGATAAAGTTTTAAAAAGATTTTTTCCGAACATAAAAAATAAACGAATCTGCTTGTTTTTTTTATAACGTAAAAAATAAAAGAAAATCCTGTTGGTTTAGCATTTTGATCAGTTGACATCAATATCATACAAACTCTGCAATCCACAGCCCGACAAAAACATACTTTTTTGGTGCATGCGATATTGAAGTCATTTTTGGATATTTTGAGGTCGTTGAATCTGAATCTGGCAGTAGTTAACCTGTATCAGGTTTACTTTTTCAGATATGAAGGGTGACTCATAAACTAGTCTAAATATCAAAAAGGATAATTGGTATCAGAGCTGGGCAAAATACTCAATACTTAAGTATCAGTACCAGTATATGGTAATGATACTTTTAACCGCATTTCAGTATCAGTACAAAAAGTACTGGTACTGATATTTCAGTACCAGTAAATTTTGTACTGGTATTGCTCTGACTGAGCAGTACAAAAATACCAACATCGGTACTGGTACTGAAACTCCAGTACCAGTGCTATGTACTTGAAAAATATCAGTACTTTCGCGAAAAATACTTGAAAAAATTCCAGTACTTTTGCAAAAGTACTTGAAAAAGTATAAAAAGTACTGGTACTGCAAAACTCAAAACCAGTACAAAAAGTACTGGTACTGCAAAAACCAATACCAGTACAAAAAGTACTGGTATTGCAAAAAACCAGTACAAAAATACAAATATTGTAAAAAACCAGTACCAGTACTTTTTGTACTGGGACTGGATCCGTGCATCGATTACAAGTACTTCAAGTACTGGTACTGATCGTGCAGTACCAATACTTAAGGTATTGATACTGGTGGCAAGCCCAGTACAAGTATCTATGTACTGGTACTGCTCGTGTACTGCAGTATCAAATGTACTGAAGTATGCCCAGCTCTGATTGGTATAGACAAACTACTGCCAAATTACCTAAAAAAGATTCTAATATCCATGGCACCCCAAGTCTTAGGGTCCGTTTACACTGGCAATTTTTTCTTGATTTTCTTCGCGAATTTTATTCAGAATTTGCGAATTTTTTTTATCTATTGTAGAATAAATTGACTTAGCAAAAGTTGTCAAAATTTGTCTTTAATCTGGCGGTTTGATGTGGAAAAATTCGAGTTTTAATGTCTTTCAGGAAAAAGTTCAGGATTTTGTGTCGTAGTGTAAACGTGAATCTGCCCAAGTAACAATTTGAGGTTACATTCCGGGTAAGAAACGTATTTGAAACCATGGTAACAAAACTCAAAAGTTTCATATTTGGTTTCTGTAACCTTTCAGAAACGTTTCAGAAACCCTATTTAGAAGCTGGTTTCAAAATAATCGTTTTTGACGGGTTTATTCGGAAACCATCTAAAATGTAACCAAAATGTAACCTAAATTGAAGGTTTTTTTGTAACCACGGTTACAAATTGTTTCTTGGGTAGTGTCGCAGAATAAAGTTCAAGGATGAATTGTTAGATGTAAACGAGACCTTCGCAAAAATAATGGTTGAATTTTTAAATGTTAAAAAAATCTCAAAGCTTTAAATCTCACGAACTAGAGCTGATACAGTAAAACTAGGGCCAGATTTAAATTCAGCGACCCCAAATAGCCCAAAAAAGGCTCATATATCGCGTACAACAAAATGAGTGTCGGCGCTCCACTTTTGAGTTTTTTTTTCAAGATATTTAAAAAAAAAACTTCAAAAGTACATAAAAGTTTTAAAAAAAATACGTTTTTAAAAAAAAAAAGTTTGAAAAATTACATGATGGATTCTTTTATTTATCTGTTAGTGTTCATCTAAATCAGTGGTTCCCAAACTCTTTTGGTCCACGGACCCCTTTTCATAGTCAAAACTTGCCCACGGACCCTGGGCGAAAAACTACATAATGCACAATAGAAAAATTACAAATTTAACTTTGATGTCTTGAATAATAAATGGTGACGTAAAATAAAATATAAATAAAACATTTTGTTGAAGAAGTATTTATTGAAATTATAACTTTTGTTTTAAAAAACAAAAAAAAAATAATGACTTGAATGAACCTGATGGGATGTTATGAGTGTATTTATGTTCGGCGCAATGTTTGTGAGTAGCAACCGCAAATCCCCATGAGTACTAATTTCTAGTCGGTTTCTTTTTTTTGTGATGAGGCTCATAGCGGCACTGAATCTACGTTCAACCAAATAGGAAGACGGAAAACCAATCAACAGCTTCTGTTATTTATTTTAACTTCCATATTAATAAAAATGTGTCACAATTTTTTTATTTTATATTAAACCTTGCGCGGACCCCCTGACGTTGTTCAGGGACCCCCAAATCAATTTTAATTTTCCACGGACCCCCTGAATGATCCCGGGGACCCCTGGGGGTCCGTAGGGACCACTTTGGGAACCACTGATCTAAATGGATAAAAATCAGAGTTATCCAAAAGGTTTGACCCTATTATTGAGACACTTTGGAGATAAATTCACACCGAATTTTTCTGTGTGATTGACAATTTGACAGTTACTTTCAGATACAGAATGTCAAAGTTACAGTTTACGAATCGCAAAGGGAATCATATAATTAAATTTACAGATACAGAGACCACTTAAATTTTGTGAATAAGGCACATTAAAAGAAATAATTGATCTTTTGATTTTCCCACTTTCAAAATTACCGCCATTACCAGTAAAACTAAACATCGTCATAATCGTCTTATGCAGACGCAGCGTTAAAAAGCTTCGAGTTTTTATTTCAAAATTTAAAGCAAATATCATCTCATGGTAGTTGGAAACTAAATTTCAGCTTTCGAGAAAAAAGAGAAATTAGTTGAGTGAGTTTAGTTTTGGAGTTAACATCAAGCTGCTTTATCGTGACTGAATTTGAAAAAAAAACATGACCTGTTGAATTCTACAAACGGCATGTGTTCTAAACAAAAGTTCCGGTTTATTACGCTTTACAGACTAATTTAAATAAATATATCTGTATGTAGTTCGTTGAATTATTGTATTTGTTTTTTTTTATCTCAAATCCAAAGATTTTTTTTTAAATTTCAAAAGTTAAAATGGCTTTAAGTACAAGAAGTAAGGCTTTGATTGGAGTTTTTGGAGTCATATTAGCTGTAATAGTGATAGTTTGTCTGTGTGTATTATTACCAAAAGATGCCAAACGCTGTAAGTATAACCAAAAGAAACCACGAAAAAAGTCGGGGCCAATAGTGAATTCAAGAATTTGTTAGTAAACACAGAAACAAGTTTTGGTTATGTAAAAAAACGACATCGGAAGTTTATAACGATAGCTTCGTGAATTTTAAAATTATTCTTTATAAAAATTCGAATGTCGTTTTAAAATTTTGTGGAATTTTGAAGCGTTTTTTGTCAAACACTTTTTCTTTGACAAAAACAGTTATTATTTTGAATACCGGATGTAATAAAACATGTAAAATCTTACAATTATATTTTTTTTAATTAGTAAAGGACAAAAAATATTTTAATTCCTTCACTAAAAACAACTTTTTTTTTTTTGATTATTTTTCAGCATTAGGAGTTTGGCCAAGACCTGAACAAGAAGACGGAGACGGAACATTTTTAGCCATAACTCAAAAACAAAATTATGTTTATTGGGCGAATAGAACCGATAAATTCCTACAACGTGATTTATTTTTTCTTTACAACATTTATATGTATTTTTAATATGATTTGCTCTTCATAGCTTATAAGGGTGTGCCAAAGTATCCGCAGAGACTTTATAATTGCGATTACAATAAAAAACCGCCAAAGGATTATACCTGTGACATCGATATTAGGGATTTTGGACTGTGTAACAAAGAGAACTATTATGATTATCACCGGAATAGTCCATGCCTGTTTCTTAAATTAATGAATGTAAGATTTTTGCAAAAAAAAAAAAAAAACTAAATGTTTCAAATGTTTTTTTTTTTATAAAAAATCATTTTAGATAAATGAACCGTGGGAGCCAGAAGCTTTCAAAATCGAATCTCTTCCAAAAGACATGCCAGCGGATCTTCAAAATTATATACACGATAGAACAAAATCCCAATCCAATTATGTGAGTGCAATTACTTTTTGAATATGAGTGAACTACCTTAAATTGAAATTTTATAACACACGAGAACCATCGGCGGGATTACGTGGCTGGTATAGTGTAGTATATTTAGAGTAAAATTTAGCAGAAGTTGACAAAACAATTATTTGAGAAGCATGGAGAATATTGAACTTAGGGGGAGGTAGCGTCTGCTGTGTGTGTCAGTGATATTAAACTTCATACAAAAAGTTGCGAAGTGTGCGAAGAAAAGAGAAGGGGGCGGGTTGTCCCAAAAGCCTTTAAGTGGCGTGACTAATTTTATACTTTTTTTTAACAGGCCGAATCTGTGTGGATTTCCTGCGACGGTTCTTCACCAGTAGATAAGGAAAACATTGGACCCATAGAGTATTTTCCAACCAGACAATTTCCCGGATACTTTTTCTCTACCGCTGGGACACCAGGATATCTAGACCCACTAGTCGCCATTCATTTTAAGAGACCAAAAGGTAATTTTGTGAAACGTTAAAAATGTCCTAAAACATTAAACTGACATTTTCCTGCAGGAGGAGCAGCAATTTTCGTAGAATGCAAAGCATGGGCTCCGAATATTAGAGAAGATCGATCAGAGGAATTTATTTCAGTAACCTTTACTGTTATGGTGCTGTAAAATATGGGAAAAAACTGCACGTTTCTTTAAAAAAAACTCAATTCATGTTATGACTGATGTAAAAAAATTGGAAAATAGTTTTTTTTAATTGCTTGATCATTTTTCAATACCCAAATAACATTTATGTTAATCATGTGCAACACCATATGTCAACCATTAACGTCACGGTTCACAGAAATGTTGCTTGGGTTAGTATATGGTATTTCCATTAATGTACAATAATATATTAACTTTAAATCATTTTTGTCAAAATTCAAATAAATGGAATTCTATATAGTTTTAATATTTTTAGAAATCTACTCTTTTACAGAGCTTAAAGACTGAAAATATTCTTCATTTAAATGGAAACGCGCCACATTTTGTTTAAAAAATTTCGGCTGATTATTTGGTTTGCCCGGAGTTTAAGTAATGTTTTGTTTTCTAAGAGGGAACACAATTTTTAATACCTCTTAAGTTTTTTTTCTTGTGCAGATTTCCCATCGTTCGGCAGTGTAAGCTCTATAATTATACTTCTATAATAAAAAAATTTGAGTTTTTGATATTATATTGATATTATAGCTCCTTGTTCCGTTGTTGGTATCAGTAGTTGCGTTTTTTTAATGTTCTAGAACACTAAACACTAATAAAACGATCCAGAGTAAGTGGGAAATTTCATCGAGTTCAATCGCAACTAACTTCACGTTGGTGGCATCAGTAGGCCGTTATCGTTATAATTTCTTGCTGTACTCACGATTTGCTACCTCCCATGTTTAAAATTATTTAGCTGTCTAACAGAACTAACTAACCACCAACAGAAAATCCTCAATTGAAAATAAAATGTTAGAATTATTACGCTGAAGTTAGTAGCACTTCATTACCGTATATTACCGTATAAAATTTCCCTTTGTTCAAAACACTGTCCGAGATGAAAAAGTAGTGCAGGATTTTGTATGGAAAGCTTGTTATGAACTGCTTCAAAACATTAAAAAAACGCAAATAGTTTCAGCTTTAGACCCCAGCGCCCCACTTCACGCATCATGTTTCGGACTGATCTACAATAAATATGGTCACCCTACCTACGCGGGCACTTCCCATATGCTGACAATTCCCTTAAACAAACACATTTGATTGACCAAATTCGTAGCTGCAATATTAAAAATGTTTTGATAAACGAACGCTTCCGATAACCGGATAGAAAACTTAGTTCCGTGAATGTTCACATATAAAAGCTTTATAAATCGCAAAAACCCCGAAAAATCAAGTAATTTTTCGATTGGTACATTGTAATAGCTCTTGATTTAAAAAATTTTGCCGCAATCTGAATTTTAAAAAATCCCTGCGGCGCAGATTTAACATTTTTTCTGCCGAATTAGATTACTAGATTTTCGTCCAAGTTACATTTTGCTTTAAAAGGATTCAATATTTCTGTCCTTGATTTTTTTCCTGGTAAAACTTTCCCTATTAATGATAAACTGAAATTGTTAAATTGAAATTTTTAATTTTTTTCACGTAAATTTGTTATTTACTATCACTTTCCTCCCCCCAGCTTATTTTATCACAGATTAACCCAAAATAAATATGGATTCGAGTCAATAAAATCTAGCAAATGGTTTGTCTAGTAGTTTAGCATATTTTAGTATAAAATCTCATACGAATTTTGTACTAAAACCTAAAAAAAATCCTAGCAAAAGTCTTCGAAAGATTTTTTTACTAGACCCATGGTCACCCTACTCAAAATATGTTTTTCTAATAATTTTTCCTTAAGAATTGCGTATTTTTTAATATGATTCCTACCCTTTTTATTGCAATGTAGTCCACTTTCCTTTTAAGATATTTTCTAGTATAGGTCTATGACATCATATTACTAAACTTAAAGCCCAACGTAACGGCTTTAAAAGCTTCACAAAGGAAATCAACCCCAAAATTTAGTTTCACTTCGGTAGCATGAATTTAGTTGATTGATTGTGGTAGAGGAAGTCTGAAGTTTTTTGGTAAACTAAAACCTAATCGATATATTTTGGCGCCAGCTTTGCATAAAAATTTCTCTGCAAAAGTACTGGCAGTAATTTTAGTGTTTCAAAAAATTTAACCTAGAATTTTGTTACGTGAAACTCTGTAATTTCGGATTGCTGATAATTATTTAGCAATTCAAAATGGCATTAAGTAAACTGGCTAAAATTTTGATTGGTATCTTCATTGCTATCATTTTAATTATAATTATTGTTTGCTTAGTCGTGTTACTACCAACAAACAATGAACGCAGTAAGTAAAAAAAATATTTAAGTGGAGGTCAACAATAAGCCAAAAAGTTGTTAGTAAACAATATGCGTATAGGTTATGTTAGGTAAAACAATCAGTGCTAGTTTTGAATATTAATTAAAAATTACCTGCACAAATACAGATTCAATCGCAGTCAATGATATTAATTTGATTATTTCACGTAAGGTGTCATGGAAGAGTTACTATTGAATTTATTCTTCATTGATTTTTTTTGATTATACAAACAATAAAAAAAATATGTGACAATTATGTATTTTAAGGCCAAACTCCGAAAAAATGTTAAATTTTGACAAGCTAAATATGGTTTTATTACAAATTAAATTATAAAATTTGGGGCCCAATTTTCCTAAAATTTCGCAAACAGGTAGGGCTTGGAGTTTTATAGAAAAAAATAAAAAATATCGAGCCCCACGCTTTCTGGGAAAATCCTAAACGTATTTTCCGATTATCCTAAAATCATACACATTTTTTTAAATGTTGTAACAAAATGCGAAAAGATCTTTAAGCCTTTTTAAAAAAATATAGGTTAGTAGAATTACGATTAAATTTTCTATAGCCCAGGAAAATGTTGAAAAATTCTCAAAAAAACCCCTTTTTCTTACTCATCGATTTTCATGATTTTTTTTTGTTAGATGTCAAGTTCGAAGCGCTCCCTTCAATTTTTTTGCGCTCCCTTCAGTTTGTTTTAAAAATTTCTAAAAAGGAATATATATACATACATATATATGTACTGTACGTACATGTAATTAAAAAAAATTGTTTCAATTTTTGTAACTCGAAATTCCTCCAACTCGACACGATTTTGATGGCAGCAGACAATTCGTGTTAGAGGACTTTGACTGTATTATCTTTAACGGTTTCTCAGTTATAGGAAAGTACCGGTATTTTTCAAAAAAAATGAATGTTTTTAAATATAGCTTGCGAAGGTTTGGTTGTAGATATATGTTGTATATGTAAAAGCAGTGTTGTTCCTCTACGCGTAGACACTTCAGTGTAGACAATAGCGTAGACAATAGATTTGGGGTAGACAATGTAGACATTTACGTAGACAATGTCGTCTTTGCGTAGACAATGTAGACTTTCTCATATCTGGCAAGACAAAGTCATCAATGAGTCATAAATTCTTGAATTAGTTTTGGTAGTTTTAATTTTTAATATTTTTTATACTCCACTAGGGGTATTTGATTTACTTTATTTGATTTGAATTACTTCCGTATAGATTTCCGTCTATCTGTAAATACGACAACTCTCAACGGAATTAAGCTAAAGACTAGAAACGTGTTTTTCGAAAAAATTAAACAGATATTATTAAATGAGCAAAGCCATCCCATATAAATGAATCAATTTTATAAATAAACGGTTCGTTATATTGAAAAATGTGTGAAGCAAAAAGATTTTAGAATTCAATGTAATTTCAATTGCAAAATTTAAAAAAAAAACCGCTTAGATTACATGCATAGAATTAGAATTGCCATTAAAGTTTGTTCTGAAGTTCTCATGTACAGCGATTGCTTCCTCATTTTCTTCAATTAAAATTAATTGAAGAAAATTAGATTTTAAAACTAAATAAGCATCCTTTATTTTAATGATTGTCTACATTGTTTACGCGTAGAGAATAGACCATTGTCTACAGTAATAGTCTACGCGTAGACAATGGTGTAGTCTGTGTAAAAGTAATAAAATTTACTCACCTATATGATAACTATATTTTGGAAGAAAATACAAAAAAAATCCACGTTTAAGGAAAATTGTAGCAAAAATCATTTTTCTAATGCGCTATTTCCTTCAAACTGTTTTTCTTAATAGATGACCACTATATGTTTCATATTAGAAGACTTCACCATATATGCAACAGTTTATCCTACCGTTTAGATGAAAATTGTAAAGAGTTTTATATTGACTCGCTATGAATTTGGTAGGCAACATTGAGATAACAACTTTTGTAGTTCTATTTTATATTAATTAAGGTTGAAAAAATGCTTTAGGGAATAATATGGCTTTGAACTAATTAATGCAATGTAATTAAAAATTAATGATAGAATAATAGTCATAAAACATTAGTATTTTTCCTGTTTCAATATATATACAGTGGTGGCTCGATAATTCGGACAATTGCAAACCGGACGTTGTCCGAATTATCGATTTGTCCGAATTACTAAAACCTATAATATTTCCATCCTTTTTTTTTATTTAAACATAACAAAAGCTATAATTGCCAATCTGGCAATTATTGAAAACACGTATGGTGATATGGCATTGTTCGAAGTTTAAGTGAACAGCGAACAGTTGTATCAAAATTCCACTTTGAAGTCAAACTTTTCAATAAGATTTTTTAAAATGTATTCAAATGAAATTTTGTGGTATGGAAGTTTTATGTAAAATCATATCCTAAATAACTTTTGTTCTTGCACTTTTCTGATAGGATGCACCGTTTTTGAGATATTAGCTAATGGTCCATTTTTGCCCATTAACGAACTTAGCCTTGCATTTTACGAAAAACGAATCTGCGTAAAATTTCAAGTCTCTAGCTCAATCTAACGCTATTGCCTTTCTTTAATTTATTTAAAATTTCAAATTTTTCTTTTATTGTTAGGAAGTTGTGTTTAATTTTATTAATTGTATTTGTATTCGTATTATACCGTTAATCGCGAGAAGTCTTTGTTGAACATATGTGACAGGTTCAAACACGATTTTTTATCTAGTGTCCGGATTACTGAGTCAGACTTTTTGTCTTATGTCCGAATTACAGAGTCTTTAATATTAAAAACTTTCTTTCCGGATTACTGAGGTGTCCGAATTACCAAGTGTCCGAATTATCGCGCCACCACTATATTATACTAATTTTAACTTTTCCGAAAAAAAAAATCTGATTTGGAATGTTTTGCATGCTGGTAGGGTAAAATACCCAGATCTGAGCCCCCTTAAGCCTTTTTTTCACTTCATACCATATTTTCTTTGTCTTCCGTATACTTTCTGAGAAACTTATACTTACTGGTCGAAAGTATGGAATGTTGAAATTAAATTAACATATCGCTACTGTCACAACTCAAAAATTGTAAATTTTGGGAAATGACGTTTAAAGTTATTCTGATATTTTGTGTTAGTATTTTTGATATTTAGAAAATATCTACAGTAACAAGCTTTTGCTTAAGTTACAATTGTGACACTCTTCTACAACTTCTACAACAAAGTATACCATATTTACCACTCTTCCGCACCTTTAGTACAAATTCGACATTTTTTGAGTTGTGACAGTCTTCCTCCGGAGTAGCGATATATATATTCCTCAACAATTTGGATAAAAAAAAGAATTATGTGTAAATGTGGAAATTATCCCAAAATCCAGTTCTGAGCCCCCTGTATTAAATTAAGTATGGCTCGTAACTTATAGAAATAAGAATTGAATTCGAAGAATTATTGATTTCATCACGTTGGGAAATGTGGTTTAATCGGCTCAATCGCGGCCAATTCTTGTTTTAGCCGGAAAATTAACAGGGGTGCTCAGAACTGGTGCCGGGGCTCAGATCTGGATACTTTACCCTATAATGTCCAGAATTAATAGGATTTTAATGTGTGACTTAAGCATAATTTCAGTCACACATTAAGAGGAAGAATCACGAAAGTGGCGTTACCCGATATCCCTGTCCAAACGCAAACTCATACGGTCTAACAAAGCGATTTTAAATGTGACTGGTTTCTATCTCTCTTGAACTTTAGGCGCTATTGAAAACATTGTGAGAGAAAGGATATTGAGATTATTTTATTCAAAGGTTTTTTTTAATGTAACTTAAATTAAAATTTTAAAGTGTCGGCACAAATCTAAAATATATACATTTTATTTTGAAACCTCTTGCTTTAGATGCATTTATAAATATATTTATTATATTTTCAGTGTTAGAAATTTGGCCAAAAACTGAAGAGATGAAAGGAAATGAAAGATTTTTTCACATTGATGTGCAAAAGAATTTCACGTTTTGGGAAAATAAAACGGAGCAATTTCTTCAAGGTTTGAAAAATATTTCAGTTTAGAATTCATTTTATATTCACCTAAAATTTCTGTAGCCTATATGGAGAATATTAATAAGCGACGTGCATCTGCTCCATATAACTGTGATTACAGATCAAAACTGCCCCCGGGAACCATTTGTGATTTTGAGCTGGATTCACTTGGCAAATGTACCAAAGGAACTCATTACGGATATCCTTATAAGAAGCCATGCTTGTTTCTAAAATTGAATAATGTATGAGAATTTTTTTTTTGGTTAAAGAAAAAAATAGTTTAAGTCAAAACAAAATTTACAGATAGAAGATTCATGGGAACCGGAAGCATTCACATTGGATAAACTTCCTTCCAATATGCCAAAAGATCTTCAGAGTTACATAACTCGTAAAATGACATCGAAAGAGATCGTAAGGAATTTAAAATAAATTTATTTATTTTTGGTTCAACCTAATTCAAATTTATTTTCTATTTGAATTTCAGGAGAAAGCTGTATGGATATCCTGCGAGGGTGTTTATGGAGCAGATAAGGATAATATTGGACTAATTTCATATTCACCTGATAAATATATTCCCGGGTACTATTTCAACAAAGAAGGATATTCTGATCCATTGATTTCGATTCAATTTGAGAACCCAACCGGTAATTAAATCAAATGCAATGTGAAGCAACTATGAATGATATTTCAAGAAATGCATTTGGGCGAACATTCCTTTTACTCTAACATAATATTCCGATAAAAATTCTAACATAACATTTGCTTCTGTAATTAGTCAAATTCTTCTTCTATTTTCTGCCGTATCATTGATTTATCTTCGTATTTCAACAATAGTTTAAAATTTAAAAAATATTAAAAACTTGGCGATTTTTAAAAGCTTCTATTTAGCTTGCTTTTTTGTCTGTTTGTCTGTCTGTCAGAGTCAAATCTTGTGATCTAATTCTAACTTCCACTCATACAATTGACTTGTATTTTTGCACCAGGGTGTCTGAGATAACAAAAGCTTGAGATTTCTACATGTCCGTCCGTCTGTACATACGTAACTCAGATGACAATACAATATTTTCATTACTTCGTCCTTGTACAGATAACTGAAGATCCTGTAAAGATAACATGATTATCCTTTTCCTCTAATTTTCTGAAAAAAATCTCATTTGGGCGTTTTTGGGGTCGTTTATTCTGACATTAAGAATTTTGTTAGGATACCGGAATCTCCGGTTGGGATAACGTGATAATCCTTTTTCAAAATTTCCAGGTAAAATCTCTTCTGAGGATTTTTGGGGTTGTTGAATCAGATTCTGGAATCAAAAGGTTCCTAAGGAAAGATATCTCAAAGGCAAGGTTTTACATTCGAAGGCTAAAAACTTGCACAAAATAAAATAAAAGAAAGGATAAAATAAAATAATTTAAAAAAAAGCTTTTTAAATTATTTTTTCTTATGCCGCGGTCACACGACGCTGTTTTGCCAGCTGCTGCCTGCTGTTGGTTAGTAGCGCTGGTAAGTAGCAACAGCAGCCAGCGTACTGAGAGGGTTCACACGATTTATACTTTAGTAGCACTGGCAAGTAGCAAAACAGTGGTTTGACATTTGAATCTGGGAGATTTTTTAAATATTAAACGTAACACACAAATTTAAATAAAAAAACGTAAAATAACAACTTACAATAAACAAACTTTGCCACTTATCAGACTTTTGACAGCTCAGAAACCATGTGACAGGGTCACGTGATCCCTAGTAGTGCTGGCAAAATAGAACGGTCTCTACTTCACTAGCGCTGCTAAAATCATTAAGCTAGAACCTGAATCGTACGTCGATGCGTCCGTCATGCGTCCGTCCGGTTGACAGTTCGATGCGGTGACAGTTGGGTACGGCAACGAATCTGGAGTTAATTCATTGTTTTGCACTTCTTCTAGCAGCTCGTTGATTTTACTCGAACTGTCAACGTGACGGACGCATGACGGACGCATCGACGTACGATTCAGGTTCTAGCTTTATGCTGCTGCTGGTAGTAGCAACGCACTAGGGCTCACACGGTCCTTCTGAAACGGCTGCTAACAGCCAAACAGCATAGACAATTTATTTTGAACTTTAAACGTTAAAATAATCAGCAAACTAAAAATTTTATCTTGTTATATTTTGTTCATATTTTTAAATTGCTTTGAGAATGTAAGTTTCAAGTTTTATCAAATTTCCACAGAATTGTAGTTTGATAAAGCAAGTAAATGTATTTTATTTAAACAATTTAAAGTATGATTTAAACAATTCAAAAAAAATATGTGAGCATTACATGACTTTCTTCTGCAATATTTAAAGTTTCCGAAAAAATATGTGAAAAATAATGTTTTTCAAATTATCTCATGAACCGTTAGAGATATGTAAAAACTTCATACTCCACTTGAATGGAGCTTGAAAGTCACTTTTTTTTAACTTTTTTCATTTGGATGTACCTAAAAAAAAGATACCCGTATTTTTTTGTTTCGTGGAATAAATTCCAGTAGGCGGAGAGGAGGGGGTCAAAGTCGGCGAAAATTCGAAATCACAAAAACTTTACAAATTTATAACGGCTTAACCGATTGAGATGATATTGAACATTTTGGAAAGGTAATTAAATTTCCTTGTCACAAAAAAATATTTTTTGACTTCCTCTCCCTCCCCCTCACCTTCATATTGTAAAATTCAATTTAGTGACGAAATTTAAAATATCTTAAGAAAAACAGCAACAACTTCAAAGAAGGTTTGAAAGTGTCAAAATACTTCCAGAAACTCGAAATTTTCACAGATTTATTCCAGACGGAAACTTTCTCAAAGAAAAAAAAACTTTTTCTTTTAAATGAATTTCTAATTAATTTTAAACTCCTAAGACTTTTGAGTTAATATTACGTACAGAAAACATAAAAACCAATCGAAAATCAGTAAAATATATACAATTTTCCTGTATTCGATTTTTTTTGATTTTTTTTTAAATAACGCATTTACCCCCGAATTTTATTTATATTGTCACTAAATTGAATTTTACAATATGAAGGTGAGGGGAAGGGAGAGGAAGTCAAAAAATATTTTTTGGTGACAACGAATTACCTTTCGAAAATGTTCAATATCATCTAATTCAGTTAAGCCGTTTTTGTGATTTCGAATTTTCGCCGACTTTGACCCCCTCCCCTCCGCCGACCGGACGGTATTCTACCAAACAAAAAAATACGGGTAATTTTTTTAGATCCCTAACAATATCCAATCGAGCAAAGTTAAGAAATCGAACTTAACTGTAAAAGAGAGTATCAGTTGAGGTGGAGTTCACCTAAAATTAAAAATGTAGGCAATATTATTTCCTTTAATTTTGATTATATGCATTTTTCTCACAAGCGCAGTGTTCGAGAAATTTCTATTTAAGAAAAATTGTATGGGAGGTAACCGTTGTAGCTAGCGGTACTTTCCCAAAAGTTAATAGAAAACTACGATTTCGGTAAAACTTCGTGTTGATCAGAGAGTTTGAAAATGAATTGAATGTTTTTCTTCGGCCAAGCGACATGCTCCGCTGCTCGTGTGCGCTGCCAACCGCATGCATATCTGCTGCTTTGGGGGATTATTTTTCAAAGCTGAGTTGTTAGAGAAAAACAGTCTTTATATAATTTGTTTATGCAAACAGCCACTAGCGCTGGCAAAACAGCTACATGTGACCGCCGCATTAGACATTTTTTTAAAGAAATGCTTTTTAAAAAAAATCAATTTTTTTGTAGAAATAGATTTGGGTTCCGTAAATTCCCGCAAAGTATTCCAAAAAATTATTTTGCTTAAATGTGTACTGGGCTGATTTTGTCAAATCATCTCATTTGAAAATGGTTTTCAAAAAGAAAACCACGTCGATAACAAAAAATTGCCTAAATGAATTGCAAAATCTTCGAATTTCCCTGAACACAACAGTTTCTTACAAAATGCCCTAATATTACACACTTATTGAATTCTAAATACATGACTTTTTCACATGTGCACTTTTATTAACCCGATTTCACTTTTTAGTCGCCATTTGTACCTCCTGCAAAATGCTTGCCCTTGATCTTGTCATCAATACCTATTCTTAGAAAATTCTCCATTAGATCTTTCAATGGCGTGATATGGACAAGAACATAATTTATTTCCAATCGAGATCGCAGATAATTTTCTTTACTGTTTGCAAAATCCCTAGAACTATTTTATTTTTTCTACTAAATTATATATTTTCCTCGTTATTAAAATATTTCATTGAATTTTTTTTTCTAGGTCGAGTAATAATATCCGTTGAATGCAAGGCGTGGGCCCCAAATATCAAAAAAGATCGTTCGCAGCCTTTCATTTCTACAGAATTCATTTTGTTAATTGATTTATAAGTGTTTTTATATGTTATATTTATTAAAAGAGAGTTTTGTGTAATCGTTTTATTTGTTACCTTTTTTGTGATTTAAATAAGTGTTTTTAATTATATAATGTTCTCCCCCACCGGAAAGGATTGAAACAAATTATTTTCGACTAGCTTGCATACCCGTCGTTGCCGGGTTAAGTTTTTTCAAATTTTTTTTTATGGTCCATGTTGGAGCTAAATTTCAGGCAAATCGGCTCTTCAAAGTGGGTGCCGGGTTGTTTTATGGGATAAATACGGTGACCAGATGTGCTTTATTTCAAAGGACAATCCTTTATTTCACTGTCATTTTTTTCAAATTTTTTTTTAAATGGCTATTCTGTTCTTTTTTTTACTGCTCTGTCTTTTATTTGTCCTTTTTTAGTGAAATGGACATTTTTTTTAAAGTTTCGGAAAGTTATATCTTGTATCTTTTCGATTAACTGACGAGAAGAAGTCGACGCCTCCGTGCAAGGATGCAAGACTATCTTTTTTTAGCTATCAAATTCTGACGTTTTTGTAAGTACGACAAAACATTAATATTGGGAAGAATTTTAGTTATTTTTTGCTGATTTTGGAAGAAAACTCTTTAATCTGCAATTGTGAATCCTTAACATCTCAAAACAGTTAACGAGTTTTATTTCTCAGTGAATAAAAAATTCAGCATTGAAGAATTTCATAAGTCAATTTACGATAGTCTTAAGGTAGAAATAGACGCTGCGATGGTCGGTACAATCATCGGGCCGATTTGCGGTTGCATGCGAAAATTGTATAGTGTATGCGCGCGAAATGACGGTTGGGCCGATATCGCACGGTCGTACGTCGCTGAGCCAAAACCTGCGGTCGCATGCGGCAGATTGTATCGTTTGTGGTCTGCCATGCGACCGTCGATACGATATTATTTCACAACTGTGCTGTGTTGTTCGAGTGATATTTGCTAGTAAAAACTGATTATTCAATCAAAGTCGCAAGTAAATCGTATCGTGTGTGTGCTGTATACAACCGTCGGCCCGATATCGGTCCAACACAAGTCGGTACGACCATCGCAGCGTCTATTTCTACCTTTACACGGAGGCGTCGAAGTACATTTCGAAGTACATTTCGAAGTACATTTCGAAAACATTTGAACCCCCTCGTAAGTTAGATGTAGGCGTGCGGCAGCTCGAAGTCATTTCAACTGCATTTTAGTGCAAGTCGGAATTGACGTCTCGCAGTTCCGATATCGACCTGTTTTTTTTTAAATTTATATTATGACAACATTGAGCATCGATGCAAATGAGGAAATTTGAAAATTGAAAGTAGGTTTTTGGTGTGAAAAGACATGAAAATAACTGAGTGTTTTTTACAACATTGACTTTTTTTCAATGAAAACTTTTAAATAAATCGAGTCCAATTGAAATTTCATGGTAATTATTAACCATCATAAATTGAAAATTTCATCTTACCTTAAAACCCGATAACAACAAAAATTTAAGAGAGTTTCTTTTGCTCAGAAATTTAGATTCTTTTCCACTTTTTATGAGAGAGTTTAAGATTGTTCAGCGCTGATAAACAAAATTAAAAACCAAAACATTGGAGCTTTTAGATAAAGCTTTACTGTTGTCGTTACCCATTTATAGATTTCGACGTTTCACAGTATTATTTTGATTTGAATTTTCCAAAATATCAGTCGATCGCTAACAAATTATTAGTTTTTTTTAAATTATTAGTTTGTTAAAATGGCTTGTAATAGTACGGTTGGAAAATCTGTAGCTGGAGTTTCTATTGTCGTGGTTATCATATTGGCAATAACTTTGATCGTAATCTTGACCAAAACAAAAATTGGACCAAGTGAGTTTACATTCTGTTCTTTTTTTGATAACATTAACTAATCTTTGAATTAATTTTTTCCCAGCTTTGTATATAACACCGCATCCCGATCAAAACCACTTTTTTGGTTTGATTGAGATCGACAGCCAAAATTCGCAGACATTGAACAATTGGATCAAGGAAATTGACGATCTTGTTGATAGTAAATAGCAAAAATAGTCAATTACGCATTTTATTATAAAACGAGGAAATTTTCTATTATTACAGGTTATGTAAATTTCACAATAACAGAAAATCAGTCTAACTGTAGCTATGAGAATCCGCCTGAGGCGGGAAAAGTTTGCAGATTTGAACCAAATTTTGGTGAATGTAATCGAACTTCGGAATATGGTTTAACGAAATTGAGTCCATGTATCTTCTTTGCATTTAATCAAGTAATAAAAAATATTTTTTCGACCATTAATTAGAATTTGAAACCGCGAAAACTTTTCATGAATCACAACGAAAAGAACATTAATTTAATACGTCGTTTTAATACTGCTTTTGTTAAAATTTAAATTTCTAATGAATGAAGAATAGAATTATACATTTTCATATTTGAAAAAATACTTATTTGGCTCTGTTTGTTATAAATATATGTGGCATTCTTCGTCAAACCGGTCAACCCCTCTGGCTTCGGTCAACTTGCGCTCAAATTGTAGTTTACTTTTATTTGCCGTATGGGTTTCTGGGAAATTCGACATGGCGGCCCTATTATGACGATTCATAGTGGCTCGAAAGGGAAATCCATCGACGAAAAATAATATGACTTTTTACAAAATAACTATTTTTGAATGTTTGAAAAGTAATTTTTAACCGTTTTTTTTCTTTCAAATTTCATTAAAATTGTAGGTAATATATTAATTTTATTATTTAAAACATTTTTTTAAAATTTTTAAGATGTGATTGAGTCGATAGTTGACAAACAAAAAAATTTTCAAACTTTAAAAACGATCAAATAAAAAAACTTACTATATTATAAGTTTTATTTTAAAAATAGTATTAATTTTTCAAGGTAACTTAAATTAAAATTTTAAAGTGTCGGGCCACTCTTTTCCCCTCCGCATACATTTGAAATATAAATGGCCAATATCTCCAATGGCCAATATAATTGTTGTAATTTTTTGATCGGAAATGTATATCTCGAGTTATTCCACCTGTCTGATCTTTTTTATATCCTACTAGGGGCTGCGCCCCGAACCGCTTCGCGGTTCACCCCCCACATGTTACGCGGACTCCGGACGCGCGTTTCATTTATCCTCCCCTTACTCCCCCACCTCTCGGGCTACTTTTTAATGTTGGGGCTTGACCCTCGACGAACATCTATGCCAAATTTCAAGCCAATCGGTTCAGTAGTTTCCCCGCGAAAGAACTAAGTTTTGAAATCACTTTACCCCCTCCCCTTACTCCCCCCACCCCTTGCGCTACTTTTCCGTATGCCTATGTTAGAACAAGAACTACCACAGACACTCATGCCAAATTTCAAGTCAATCGGTTCAGCCGTTTTTGCGTGAAAGAGGAACAGACAGACAAACAGACACCAACTCATTTTTATATATTAGTATGATATAATATATGTTCCCATTAGCAGCTTTTGGGTTAAAAAACTCTAAAATAATATTCACAATTGTAAAATTTTTAAACAGATATCTAGTTGGACACCTGAGTTTTTCAATAATACAAATCTGCTACCAGAAAACATGCCAGATGAATTAAAATCATATATATTTACACATACTAACGAAGGGGTAAATATTTTCCACATTACTTAATTGTCGTTTAATTTAAAATATCTTTTAATACATTTTCAAGTTAAACTATGTTTGGTTGTCCTGTGAGGGAATGTATCCAGTTGACAAAAAAAGGATCTCAAGCATTTCGTATATGCCAGGCCATGGATTTCCTTATTTTTACTTTTTGAATAAAAACTCCAAAGAGTTCGTAAATCCAAACATTGCTGTTCAATTTAAGGGCGTCAGAGGTAAATTATGTCCAAACAATATCTTTCTGATAAAAACTTTTTAAAATTCATGATTTTTTATAGCTGGAGTTGTAATAGATATCGAATGCAAAGCCTGGTCACCAAATATTGATGCTGAGAAAAAACTACCTTATATAATTTTTAGATTGAGTTTGCGGATTAATTGAAAACGAGCTTAAATATTTTGGTTTTAAGAAAATTTGTGCTGAATGGAGAAATTGTTATTTTAATTTATTGCAATTAGAAATAGACAAAAAAGTCACTCACAAAAAAAAATTAATAAAATATTTTTTTAAATTTATATTTCTTTTAGTTTGTTTATATTCTTTTATATTTTATATTTCTTTATCACATCTATTTCACTTGAATTTTTCTATAGCTACAAGTTTGATGCAGTCATCATATTATAAAGGGTCTTTCAATAAGGACATAACAATTTTGTATTTTAATAAAAAACGCACCCTAAAACTTTTTTTATGATCTGACAATGCTAAAACGTTAGTCAAGGTTTACATTTTTATCATGGTGAAGTTCACGAACGAGCAATGCCACACAGCTGGTCAAACAATTGATCTATTGAAGGAGAAGTTCGGTAATCGTGTAATCTCGAGAAATGGTCCGGTCGAATGGCCACCTCGCTTTATGCCAACAACGTTAGAGGAGCTCAGGAACAATATCGAACGCGAAATTGCCAACGTTCCGGCCGATATGTGTGGAGAGTGGTGGAAAATTGGCTCCAAAGAATCAATCAGCAAACGTGCTCGCGGTGGCTATATGAACGACATCGAATTTCATACTTAAATGTAACATGTCCACTACACCTGGAATAAATTTCAGCCCGATATCTCAATTATTCTGTGTTTTATTTGAATATAAAATTGTTATGTCCTTGTTGAACCCTGGTTTGAAAAAAAAATCTAAGCAACAAAATTTCAAATTTGAAATTTGAAACAAAAAAAAACCGATACAAATCTCTGATTTTAATATGACCGGAAATAAGAAATTTGAGATCATCACTCTTTACTGTTCAATCATGACATGATCATAGCATACGCAAATGTGTTACTAATATCTACATTAATTTATCTTTAAATATTATATCATCACGCAATGTCGAATCACGCACGCAGTCACCACCATAGCTTAGTGTCTGATCAAAAATGTTGACTATGGCTAAATTCCAGCTAATATGTCTGTCTATTGAATAGAAATTCCGGTAAAAATTTAAATCTTCATCTAATTCATGTTCTATTCTAAACTGATCTTTAAAAAAAAGACGTTCGCCTGGTATGGAAACTAAATTCAAGATGATAAAATTGATGACTGAACTTGTCGTCGTATTTTACCAATTTACTCCGAGACAAGAATGAAAATTTCGTAAACATAGTCAGCTCTTAAACTTGAATATTCAAAGCAGAAAACTTTACACATTGTTAGTAAAACTAGAGATGAAGCAAATCCAGCCGCATCATCAAATCGAAATAGTTTAAAATTGATTACCGAGGCGTTAAGTTCTTCCTTCCGTACATTGGGAAAAAACATATTGAAATTTAACAAAAATTGGTTATTTTAAAAATAACATGCATTAATAATAAATTTAAAAAAATCGTTACCGTGTTTTTAAATTGTTGTGATTCGTTTTAAAAAAAAATATTTTATTCAAATTCAGTATTGATATATTGTTAAATTTTTGATTCTTTCTTTGAAAAATGGCTTTGAGTAAACGAGCTAAAATTTTTTGTGCTGTTGCTGCTGTTATTGCACTCATAGTAATAATTTGCCTAATTGTGTTTCTAACGAAAAAATCGAGTCCACGTACGTATATATTTGGCATTGTCATTATTACTATATTTAGTTGAAAAAGTTATCAAAAGTTTCACATAAATGTCATCAATATAGAGAGTTTACTTATGACTTTGTGGGAAAATATCCTTTTTTACCAGGATTAATAAGGAAACCGACCTTATATCAAATTTAGTTCCAAATTACCCGTTCAAAAGGTTTTTTTAGAAAAGTCATAAATTCTGAACGTGACAACAAAGATTTCAGTATAATTTTGATTGCAAGTTCTGTCATTCATAAGGAAATCAATGTAAAAATTGAAAATAGTGTAAAAAATATTCTTATCGGTCGGGAATGGCGATTAGTGGGAAAGTTCAAGGTTGGTCGATTTTAACAACTGCAACTGGAGTTATGATAACTATTGCTGTTATTGTATTTATGAACAAGAAATCCTCTCCAAGTATGTGATTTTTCTTAAATGAATTTTGAACTGAAATTTTGAGAATTCAATGGCTCAAAAATTTTAATCATAATAAACATAATTGTGTTAACCTGCAAAAAAAACATTTGTGAAGTTTACACAAATAAAAAACATAATATAAGCATGATTATAAAAAATATCAAGTGTGATCAACGCAAAACTTTCCTCTGCAATATTTAGTTTCGGAAAAATAATGTAAAAAAATATATAAAAAAAATTTAAAAAAAGATTTTATTTAAACAAAAGTTCTAAAAAGAAAAAGGTAATTTTTTGGGCGCTCTGTATCAGAAATAATAGCGAGATAAATATTTATTTTATATTATTTTTTGTGCCTTTTTATCTTACTTTTATCTCTGATATGCAGCGCACAAAAAATATATTTTTCTTTCTAGTGCATTTTTTTAACCCATATAAAACTTCCATATATTGTGTACTTGAGCACTCATGTACGTGGGCACTCAGATGTAATTCTAATAGAAAATGTATGGCTTGTTTGTTTAAAAATCATAAAAATGTGGTTTATTCGATAAACAAGTAAGAAATACAATGGGAAAATATAACCCCAAAAAATCGTACTCAGTGCCCAGTTAGTATGACCAAAAATCCAAAATTTGATTAGTATGACCAAAAATCCAAAATGAAAAGGATAATCACATTATCCTTACGCGTTTCGAATTTTGAAGTTCTAGCACCAGATTCGAGATCAGTGATCCTGAAAACCGCCGAGCAAGATTTCTCAGCCCCTAACGGGCAGACTTTATGGCAAAAATCAATGCCTGAAAACGCCAAGTCTAAACTATTACCATGGCTTGGAGGTCATATTATTATATGCAAATAAAAGCCTTAAAATCAATGAAGCTGTTTGGTTAGCATTTTACCTGAAGTCCAAAAGTAGACTGAAGTCAAAAAAACAAAGAATATGTTTACGAAGAACTGGTCGGGAGAAGTGATTATTGTCACTTTTAAACCGACGTCTGGTTACCCTACATATAGATAAAATAAAATATATTTATTTACCGTGTACAAGACGTTTCGGACATTCTTGTGAAGTCTATGGTCGCTAGCAGAAGTCTGGAAGTTTACACGCACAAACGAGAAAAATTTAAATTAATTTGTTAGTACAGTAATCCCTCCAACTGCGCGATAGATACGTTCCACAAAAAGACCGCGCAAACCGAAACCGCGCACTGTGAACCCTACTTTGTATGATATTTTGGGGTTAGGTCCCAGATATTAGACAAATTCAAAAAAAAATAGAAAAAAACTTTTATTTAACGACATATGATATGTACTACTAATCTTTTTGAAAAAACCTTGTTATTAGTGATTGATTACCCGATTTTTGTTTTTCATTCTGAATTTCTGCGTATGGGGCTAAAGCGGTTGTCAAATTTCTCCGAAATTTTAAGGCACGCTCCATATCAGGGTCCATATTAAGAGAATTCAAGTCGACTACCAAGCACAAAAGAATTTGCTAGTTTTTCGCACTAAATATATAAGCACGAAATCACCAAATATGTACGAAGATACCAAATTACCAGCTGATTCCTTCTTGTCCGGGATTCACCAAAATATATATTCAGAACATGTTTTTTAAAATGAAAATTATAAAAAAAACCGCGCAGCTGCGAAATTTTTACCGCGCAGTCCGAAATTTTGGTATTAAATAGTTAACCGCGCAGTTGCGAAACCGCAATTTTTATTATTTTCCCATAAAATATATTTTTTATTCGTTTCGCCAAAAATCTTTTACGAGTGCAATTTCTCTAGTATTTTACATATGATTTCCACAAATTTTCTAATAGATTTTCAATTTATTGTGATATTATTGTAGAAAAAATCTTTAACTCTAAAATTTGCTCTAAAATTTCCAATCCATTTGATTTGCGTATGTTTTAACTGTAGAAACAAATGTATCCAAAAAAAGCCAACTTTGGGAGTCAAAAATCAAACTTCACACGGCAAAATAATACTCAGGCATTGTAAAGGGTCTTTCAACAAGGACATAACAATTTTGTATTTTAATAAAAACGCACCCTAAAACTTTTTTTATGATCTGGCAATGCTAAAACGTTAGTCAAGCTTTACATTTTTATCATGGTGAAGTTCACGAACGAGCAATGCCACACAGCTGGTCAAACAATTGATCTATTAAAGGAGAAGTTCGGTAATCGTGTAATCTCGAGAAATGGTCCGGTCGAATGGCCACCTCGCTCATGCGATTTAACACCTTAAATTACTTTTTATGGGGTTATGTTAAGTCGTTGGTTTATACCAACAAGCCAACAACGTTAGAGGAGCTCAGGAACAATATCGAACTTGAAATTGCCAACGTTCCGGCCGATATGTGTGGAAGAGTGGTGGGAAATTGGCTCCAAAGAATCAATCAGTGCAAAAGTGGTCGCGGTGGCCATATGAACGACATCGAATTTCATACTTAAATGTAACATGTCCACTACACCTGGAATAAATTTCAGCCCGATATCTCAATTATTCTGTGCTTTATTTAAATACAAAATTGTTATGTCCTTGTTGAAGACCCGATAGTAATTTTGGCATTACGCTTTTAAAACGTAAAAAAACCATAGAAATAATTGAGGATGAGATATAAACTGTCTATTAGCAAAACTAATTTACGAGAAAATTACAAAAAAAAACGACCAGATTTGACATAAATTTCCTTTAAAACTTTAAACGCGAATATCTTAGGGTGCGTGTCGACTAGAGAGTAGAATCACTTTTAACAGCTCGCAGAAAGTAGCTCGCGAGTTTTTGCGAGTTTCTGCGAGCGACTCTCAGAGACATGCCCATTTGCGAGTAGCTGCTATCGAGAGGTTCTCGCCGGCATTTACTCTAATGTGGAGCGGCACATTTAGCTTTAGAAAATGGCGTATGCGTCAAAACAATACTCAAGCGACGATATATAGATAAAATATAGATAATTATGAAACCCTGACAAAAATTTGAGACTTGAAATCAGTTAAAAATTCTAGTAAATACTATTTTAAAGTTCAACAAATATCATTATATTAATTTACAACTACTCAAAATCAATTAAATAAAATTAAGTTGACCAACTTTAACCTATAATAATGTTTAATGGATATTTGTCGAACTTCAGTTAAAAATTGACTGAATGTATTAAAGAAAATTAAAATTGGTTTTAATTACCAATTACAAAAACTAATAACATTTTGTACAAATTGAAACTCGCCTAAAAAAAGTGATCTGTTTTCTTTTTTAATTTAAGACCCGAAATCTTCATAGCGAACAAAGTGTTTCAATAGCATAAAAAGTTAAAAGAACGAATGATGTCATTAGAGAGACTTGGATTGTTCAGGTTTAAAATAATCGCAATGAATATATATGCAAATTTTACTACCGTCCGCGATTTCATTAAAATAGATGCGAAAATTTAATGAAAAAAAATCATTTTGGTCGGGATAAATTGAGCGTTAGGCATTAATTGGACACTATGAGAATAAAATGCATTTCGAACATGTTATCTTAGAAGTTTATGCTGATTAATTGCATTTAAGACCAAATGACCTATTACTGAATTAATGAAATGAAGCAACACTTAAAAGTCTGACACTGAGTAGTTTAATTAAATTTAGGCGTTGCTTCAATTGAGATGAATAAATTTAAATAATGTTCTAACATAGCGTATATATATATGGTAGTTATACTATAGGCGCATACATGTCTATGTTCTTATAGCATGAATGAATATTGTGTAGTGTATTGGATATTGAGGCGTCTAGAGTTGCCTGGAACTGTGATTAATTGAATTATTTGTTAAGTAGCCAATTACTGAATGTGTAAAAGTGTAAAAACATAAACCGAATAGGGGTATTCATTATTCGCTGTATGTGGTCTCGTTTTGTTGCTAGATTGCATAACTTTGTCTGTCAATTTGAAAAACAGCATTAAATACCAAAGATCCAAATCGGTTTTCTGAACCTAACCCAAAACCCCTGAACCATGAAAATTTTAGTGAACCATAAACCATAAACCGAAACCGAAAAACCGATAAACCGAAAGGACCGAATCGAGCCAAAATCAAACAAATGCTGTAACTGAATAAAAAAACCAACAATTTTGTTTAGTTCGGTTCAGTTCATATTTGAATTTTTTCGGATTGCAATTTTTTTAATATTTTTTATTATCGAACAGGTTTTGAGTTTAAGACTTTTTGTTACATTAATCTTGTAAAAAAAAGCATTCTTGATATATTCTGAGTCAAAAAAATGTTATTTATATGATCTGGAAATGCAAAAACCACTGAATATGAACCAAAAACCACCAAAACATTGAAATTTTTGGGACCAAACCAAATTTTTGAAATTTTAGATACCAGAACCGAAACCAGAACTAAATTTTGAGATTTCAAGAAACAAAAAAAACTAGAACTAAATTTTTGAAATTTTAGAAACCAAAACCAGTACCAAATTTTTGAAATTTCGGAAACTAAAACCAAAACCAGATTTTTTAATAGAAACCAAAACCTAAACCAGATTTTCAAATTTTAGGAAGCAAAATCAAAACCAGACCCATTTTTTTTCAATTTTAGAAACCAAAAATTGAAAAAAATTGGTTCTGGTTTTGATTTTGCTTCCTACAGAACCAAATTTATTAAATTTTAGAAAACAAAACCAAAACCAAATTTTTGAAATTTCCAGAAAACTTTTAGTTTGCATCTCTGTTAAATAGTCCTGGCATAAGTTATAAACGTACGGGGTAGGGAAGTCTGCGGTAGTGTCACGATGGTATTTTTTTTATAGTTCCAGCCAGAGCTTAGGGGAAGGCCCTTTAATGCCGAAGCACAGCTCAGGATGGTCGGAAGAACGAAAGGAGATTTTTTCGGTTTCTGTTCTCCTTGAGCTTTTGCAGGTTATAGTCCGGGGGAAACACATTGGATGGTAAATCATTAACTCCCATACAAAAAAAATCACGAAAAACGATTTATGATAATGGTGGGAAAGGAGTTCGAAACGTTGAAAATAGTGTTACGTATTTTATGAACCGCTTGGAATTGCAATTTCTTTATGTTGCTAATGCGAAAAGTGATAAATTTACATAAATTTAGAGCTTTCAGACATTGTTAAATAAAACTTGTGTTACTGTGTTTAATTTATGCAATCTAAGACCAAATTAGTAGTTAAATATGTTTATTTTTATTATCTCACAGATCTAACCTATGCTCCAAGCTACCCACAAATCAGGTATAATTCCAGCAGATCGGACAGCGTTAGACGCATGACGGGCGCCATAGATGAATTCGTCGCTGGTAAGTAAACAAAAAATTTTAATTTTGCATAAAGAAAAATTCAAGACAACTAATTGAAATTAATTCCGCAGCATATAAACAGCCATCAACGTCTATTAATAAAATTATCTGCAGTTCAAATACGCATCTACTTCCGGAACAATCATGTCGGTTTGACATCAATATTTTGGATCGCTGTACCTCGAGAAATGCTTATGGATACAGGACTATGACGCCTTGTGTTCTCCTAAGGCTGGAAAATTTGAAGGATTGGGTTCCGGAATACTACAACGATCCCAACAGTTTGCCACTTGATATGCCCGAATCTCTGAAAAATCACATTTCATTCCAAAAGAGAGTTCGCTCGGATATAAACGTTGTGTGGGTGTCGTGTCAGGGAGTTCAAAATGCGGATAATGAAAATATGGGAAAACTGAGCTTTTATCCAAATTATGGATTCGAAGGAGTTTACTTCCCAACCAAGACGGACGATCAAGACGCTGTTCCAGTTGTAGCTGTTTCTTTTGAAAATCCAATAAGTGAGAAAATGAAATTTGAATTCTAAAACATAACAAAAGCTATAATTGCCAATCTGGCAATCATTGGAGACCCGTATGGTGATATTCGTATCAAAATTCGAACAGTTGTACCAAAATTCCACTTTGAAGTCAAACTTTCCAATAAGATTTTTTAAAATTTATTCCAATCGGATTTTGATGTATGGGAGTTTTATGTAGAATCATATCCTAAATAACTTTTGTTCTTGCACTTTTTTGATAAGATGCACCGTTTTTGAGATATTCACAAAAAACGATTTCGTTCGTATGGGGGGTACCCCCCCTAATGGTCCATTTTTGCCCATTAACGAACTTAGCCTCGCATTTTACGAAAAACGGATCTGTGCAAACTTTCAAGTCTCTAGCCTAATCCGTGCGCCCGCAATCCGCGCCACAGACAGACGGACGGACGGACGGACGGACGGACGGACGGACGGACAGACAGACGGACGGACATGCAGAAATTAAATATTTTTATCATTCTAAACACACTGGTGTAATTCATTTTTTTGTGCGATGACGGGATCTTGGCGTTACAAACGGTAAGGCAAAGTTAATATACCCTTTGGTTTCACCATACGGGTATAAAAAGGTCGAACTATTTTTTAAAATAATTGTTTGTGAAGGATTTTTTTTTTAAATTTTCATTAAAAAACATTCAAAAAATGCTTAAAAGCTTTTTGCCAGCTCCACACTCTCCCCGAATGCAAGTGAATTAAATTTATCAGCGATTCGGCAGATCAAGACGAATGCGTGAATTCATTTGACGAGTACCCGGACGTCACACAATTACTGAAAATCCACTAAAATTTGTGCTGCTGAACAATGAAAATATATATATAAAAATTCCAATACTTTCGCGTTGGATTACTCAGTTGGAGTCTCAGTTATAGATGTTTTCACATCGGACTCCGAATTGAACAAGGGGGATACAAGGTCGAAAACGGTTGGCATATCAAGCCGAATGTTGCCAAATTTAGGCGAATCACAGCAAATCAAGACGAACTGATCTGTTGTGATTTGGGTTCGACTGTTTTCCCCCATTCGCCGTGATTCGCCTGCATTCGGAGAGAGTGTGGAGCTAGTATTAAAATATCAATGATTTTTACCCTGAAAACATTTCACATAAAGTATTGCTACATTTTAACCTTCTTCTATTTTTTTACAGGGCGAGTTAAAATCCAAATTGAATGCAGAGCTTGGGCGAGAAACATACCGCAGGATCATTCCAAAGCAAATTTTGAATTTTATGTTGAATAAAGTTTGAAGTCATAAAAGTGTTCAATCCATTTTTTTGTTTATGAAACCAAAATATTGTTAAGTATAATATTGTTCACACTTTTTTGCTTTAAAGAGTGTCAATCTTTTTGATATTCTAAACATTCGATAATTTATGTAAAAAGTATTTTTAGAAATAACTTCAATTTACGGATGCTTGTTAGAATTGAATAAAAAAAAGTACAAAATTGAAATTGTTTTTAGTAGTTCCCAGTTTTACCGTGCGTATGGTTTCGTCCAAGGACACATGGCACTGCGAAGCATGCAGAATAGTGCTACTAAAGTGAGAGTTTGTGAATTGTGTAAAAAATTGTATTCCAGCTCGAATCAAAATTGACTTAAATTTCCGTAAGTAGTTAGTAAATAGAGGCGCTCATCCATAATAGTTTTCATGTTTTACTTTAATTTATACAATACATCCCCCATTCTACATGTTTATACACGCGCAGTGTGCGCCTGGGCTAGCATTAATTCAAGAAAAACGCTTGAAAATTAGTATGAATTGAATAGAGGTAATATGAAAAACGTGTTATTTTCAGAGTTGTTCCTCTTACGCGCACACTCAGAAGAATAACTAGCGTACGACTAGCGTACGACTTAGTTGGTTTTCTACAGGAAAATTTAGCTTATGCTAGGCGCGCGTTCAGTTGCGTAAAGAAAAGTAAAAATGTGTCAACCTTTGGCGGGAGGAATTGCAAATTAAACTTCCAGTAAGTAGGGCGTTGATCTGAAATAGATATTTCATGGAATAGATAAATCCATCTGCCTGCTACAGGCCAGAGTTGACTTGTCAAAAAGTTCACTTCGATAAGTTTTATAATTTTCTTGAGTGTAGGCTATAATTGTCTACACTCTACACTTTAGAGTAGCGTAGACAACAGAGTTAGTGTAGGCAATTATTCCCTTGTTATTGTAACTTCTTTATGTTGAACATTTTTGTAAGGAAAAGTGATTTTGAACACAAATAAGCTATCTTTTGCTTTATGGATTGTCTGCATTGTTTACGCGAAGAGAATAGACCATTGTCTACAGTAGTAGTCTACAATAGGGTAACTCACGGAGAGATGCCCCACATTTTGACTTTGCCATATTTCACAATGAAGAAAGGCATTTTCGGTTTTTATTTTATTTTTAAATATTAGTCTTAACATTTATCAACAATTTTAGCGAAAAAAAACTTACGTTATGTTTTCTTTTTATTGTGATAAAAATGTTTTTGTCATTCCCTACTTTTTGGGATAGATGCCCAACCTATGGGATAGACGCCCAACATAATAAATGTGCATGTGGGATAGATGCCTTTGAGGAAAAAAAACGTTTTATTAAGTTATAACAAAATTTTATTATGCATTTTAATTCATTTACATACATATATGTCTATCCAATATACACATACTGCAATATAAAAAAATTTAATTAAATAATAAAGAAAAAAATAACAAAATTCAGTGTCTTTCGGGAGGAAATCCAACGGCCTCTAATTTCTGAATATGCCGCACGAGCCGTTTTTCATTTTCGAATCCAAGGATGGGATGTTTACCTATAATAAATAAGTATTTTCAATGAATGTGGGAAAGCAAATAGGTATATATTATTACCTAGAGTTAATTTGCCCCTAAGGTCAACTATCCCTTTAAAAAAGAAGGCGTCTATCCTTTTCATACCGGATAGATGCCCCAATTGTTTAATAAATTAAATGTGGATAAAAAGAAAAAAATTTTTTTTTCACAAACACTAAACACTATTTGACACATAAAAAATAAAAAAATATATACATACTTCTTTAAGCAAAAGTTCCAAGAGTTTTTGTGCAGCTCAAAATAAGTTTTTGGAGGTTTCCCTTGTTCGAAAACAAAAATACGCAATTATCCCGCAACACGCCCGACTCTCGCGAATTTTAACAACGCACTGAAGTTTCATTGAGCAAACACTTCATATGTAGAATGTGACATGTTACGTTTTGTTTCGTTAAGTACCAGTTTTTAACAGTGAGGCATCTATCCCAGTGGGGCATCTCTCCGTGACTTACCCTATAGTAAAAGTAGACAATGATTTACTCTACGCGGCACTACACTGGATATTTTATAATTTTTACAGCATTTCCGAAACCGTTTTTTATTTTAAAACATTTTTTTTATTTTCACATTTTTAAGAAGCATTTTTAAGGCCTTTATATCTTTTTTATAGTGGGTCTGTTTAAATAACTTTTTGAGTTCTTACTTGACATAACAAGGCCACAAGCGTTGCAACAATTATCTTATAATCAAATATTTGATGTGAACAGCACATGACTTTCTTATACAATATCTATGTTTCTGGGCCCGACGAATAAAATATTAGTTAATATAAAAATATGAATTTTAATTTTTTTCAAATTCTGAAATATTTTCATAATGGTAAAATGTATCCACTTACAGAAAAAGGCAAAAATGAAGAGAATTTTAGAATCTTTAATTTTTCTTTTAACTACTTTTTTCGAAAAACTGTTAGTTTGCAAGCAATTCGTGAAAATCTTTTTTTTTTTGCCTTTTAATGAAAATATCTCAATAACTGTATAAGATAGCGAATAACAGTCAAGGACAAAATTGTGGAAATATTATTCTCTTCACCACGTCTCATACATTGAACCACCTGTTAGTTACATACATTGAAACCTGTTAGTTATCGAGATAAATGCAAAAATCTGAATTTTCTCTAGTAAAAGACAAAAATGTAGGTAATTTTATTGTCTCCAAGTATTGAAAAACGCCTAGTTTCGGAATAAATCGCGAAAAACGAAATGGCGGGTTTTAAAAAGCCGCTATTTTGGTTACTTCCGGTAAACGGATTTTCACCAACAGTTGATAGGATCGTTCCATTCCAGAATAAACACGCCAGTAAATTTTTATGGCTCTAGCTCCAGTAGTTTTTGAGAAATCTTGTACACAGACTGATAGACCGACATACTGACAGACAGAATGACATTTTTGTAATATGACTCGAAATTAAGAGGTTGAAATTTTTCATGAATTCTTTATTACACTTCGTATAACAATGTAAAAATTGAACCAAATCGCCGATTCTCTTGAACCGTTGGAAATGTATCGCGTTTTTTCGTTTTCCCCATCTTCTCGGTTACATAATACAATTTACCGCATTTCAATCCAATGCATAATTCCATAGAAAAGTGGACACAAGCAATTTTGTGGTCATGTCGAAACGTGGTGTTTTAAAAACCGTATAATAAAACCGAATCAAAACAAATGTTTCTGATTTATAACAGGTCGGCTGAAAAGTTCGTAGGCTAACATAGTAAAATACATTTTTCTGGTAAAATTCGATTTTATTATTCAACATAGGTAGTTGCCTTCGAGGGCAACTTTTCGATACCATTTTTATAGTACGATTTCTCTTTAGTCTCAAAATGGGCCTCACCCTCAGCGATTACTTCTTCATTAACGCTGAATTTCTTTCCAGCGAGCATTCTTTGGAGGTTTACAAACAGGAAAAAGTCACCGGGGCCAGATCTGGAGAATATGGTGGATGGGGAAGCAATTCGTTGCCTAATTCATACAATCTTGCCATCGTTTTCATTGACTTGTGATACAAATATTCACGCACGATATGTGCAACACGCTCTTTTGATATCTTCAGAGTCTCAGGTATCTCGATCAACTTCAATTTACGGTTATTCAAAATTATTTTCTGAATTTTTTTTATGTTTTCGTCCGTTACGGCCTCTTTCGGGCGTCCACTGCGTGTATCGTCTTCGGTGCTCATTTCGCCCCGTTTAAATTTAGCAAACCACTTCTGATTATCCTGGTGCAGAGTCCGAATAATGTTTATCAAGCCAAGCTTTGGCTTCAACAATATTTTTTTCCAATGCTTTATTAACACACGAAATTCTTTTTTATCCATTTTTTTACAATAACAAAAGTTGCTTCACTCACCACAATGCTATATCTCACGAACCAATTGTCCGACAGCTGTAAAATTTATACACGTATCGTTTGAAGGTTAGTGCTAAAAAAATCATATGGATTTAATTCTACATGGTGGGCCAGAATAGACGCGGGGATTTGAATTCTTTATAATTTTTTTATTTTAGCGAAACCTATAATTTTTTTTTTCAAATACATGTAGTTGATTGATGGGGAATATTTTTGGTCTAAACATGGAAAATTATATCCCGCAAGTGGTGGCCATTTTCTGCTTCGCAAATCCGTGCTCTTTCCAAGACATTTTCCATAACCTTTCGTGTTATGGCCTCGATTTCACTGCGAATGTTGGTTTTCAATTGGCTGATGGTTGTTGGCTTGTTGACGTACACCTTTTCTTTCAAATATCCCCAAAGGAAACAATCTGGAGTCGTTAGATCAGGTGAACGCGGAGGCCAATTGAAATCGCTTCTTTTCGAAATAATGCGTCCGCCAAACATGTCCCGTAAAAGAGCCATTGAGCCCACCGCCCACCGGTTCGTTGTTCTATTGCGTACAGGTCCATTTTAAATTGCCCAAGTCTTCTTAACAAAATGCTGAAACAAAATAAAAAAAATAAAAATAAAAAAAAAGTTATAAAGACTTCAAACCCCTGCGTCTATTCTGGCCCACCCTGTAGTAACACCATCTATGTGTCAGCCTACGGACTTTTCAGCCGACCTGTTACTACAATCCAAACTCGGTTTATGAACTTCATATATTCTTGTTCATAAACCAAAACATTCATATTCCGAGGTTCCACTTTAAGTGTTTGATGATAAAAACCTTTTTTTTTTAAATTTATTCTACGCGTATAAGAATTTTGTCCGATGGCCGCAATCAACATTCTTTAATAAAGTATCTTTCAACATCACTGCACAATTTTGGTTTTTTGATTTGTCTGTTCTCTCTCTGAACTTGACTCAAGCATTTGCACGTAAATGTTTTCCATCTGTTGTTTTCTTATTTTAAAGTTTTCAAGCATTCGTATGTAGGTGCAGAAGGCGAAGTCGCTCTAAATGCTTCCCAAAATATTCTACCCATCAGTCTTCGGATGAGTCGCCGTAAAAGCGCAAGTATACAGCGATATTTTATTAAGATCAACTTCGATTGTGATCATTTTGACAAATTCCAGAAATAAGTTGTACGTATTTAAATTCCTTGTGATTGTAGTTGCACCTACGGGATAAAAATGGATAATAGAAAAGAGGAACAGGATTTGGGATTTTGGACAAAAGTTTGCATCGCTATTGTGACTGTGATTATCTTCGTTGCAGCAATAGTGGGTATCGTTTATGCTACTAAAGGTTTAACCACTAGAGTACATAGTGAGTATAATTTAAATATTATTAAATTCATTTTTTTTAGTAAAATTTTTCCAAAGTCCACTTGTTTACCACTTAAATAAACGATTTAGCATTAAAAATGAGTATTCTCAGTGTTTATCAAAAGTTCTCAGTGTATTCAATGAATATGATGTAATTGAAGATTGTTATAAGAACTGGTCCAGCCAAAAGCGTCGAAAAAATGTTCTCTTGTTGATATTTTGAGTTTTTCCACAGCATGCCGGCTGGTAAAATTCACAAATAATCTACAATCTTATGTTGTTTGTTGCTAAAACTCATACAAAACTTGCAAGTCCCACAAACACACACACACACTGATCGAAGTTTCGCATTTATGTTTAATGAGTTTTTTGCCAATTTTGCCAAGGTTAAACGGAATGAGTTATTGTAGATTTGGTGCTTCTATATCAAAGGAGGCAGCAATAAAAGTTCAAATTCTTTTTTAATAATTTTATAGGCGTTAACAAAAATATAATTTCTACCAGTTATTGCTTATTACACTTTGTTCCAAATTAATTTTGAATGAAAAAGTCTGTTCGACAATCAAGTAAACAAAAAAAAATCCACTTGTTCAAATCAATGATTAATAAAGCCACATCTAGTTTCCTCACATGAGTCTTTAAAATTATTATTATAAACGCAATGTGGCTGCTTGTTTCACACGTTTGTGCTTATATATTTTCCATAATACAGATAACTTTAACTACTTTCTACTCCCGTGTGACAACATGACGAATTGTTTAAACACAAGCTTTTATTTTAACTATAGTAGAAAGAAAATTAAAGACATTTTACTAATTTCTTGACTCATTCGCGATTCTCAAGAAGAATTTTCTGTTTACTAATTTATGGTGGAAAACTTCTCGCCAAATCCTGCAACTCGGGATTTTTTTTTAATTTTGACCTAAAATTTTGCAGGAATTTGAAAATCTGTAACAAGATTTTAAAACAATTAAAAAATGGCCTTTGTGTTATCACTTAAAAGTATTTTTTTAAATTTTCCTGCGTGTTTTCCTGGGACTAAATAAGGTGGGGTAGACGATAAATAAGCAAGGATAACGTCATTATAAATCCAAATATATACACCTTTTAAGGTTCGGAGAGATAATTGAGAGAACAGTCTGTATATTGTCATTATTTCTTACTTTCAAAAGTATTTTAGAATCTTTTTCAAAAAAATCGTCTGCTTCAATACTGAAAAATGAGGTATTGTGGGCGAATTCACAGGGCTATAATATTCACATTTCAGGTTGATGAGATCAACCGCATTCCTTATAAAAAAGACCATCTGGAATCAAAAATATTTATTTTATAGGCGCTTTAACAAAAACTTTATTTGGAAAAACTAGAGTGTTGCAATGATTGAGTCATGGTTCAGTGAAACTAAATGTGACATATTTGGAAAGCAATGAAAATTTTATATTGTGGAAATTTTTCTTAAAAAGCCATATAATTTTTGCAATACAAATATAGAAGCTGTAAGAAAAATTCTTTCATTTTATTGATTTTAACGATAAGGTTTACATCGCCTTTTTATACGCAGAGAATAAATAGTAAATCGAACTATTTTAATTACAAAATTCAATTACAAAAATAGTCACAATCGACTATTTTTATAATAAATTTAACTATTTAGTAATAAAATTGACTATTTCGTGGTTAAACTGACGAATTTTGTAGTCGAAATAACTTCATTTGCATTAATTACATTGAGACCACGAATTTTGAGCATATGCAGAGGGCTGCGTTTTTTAAATGCCATTTTTAGACCATTTTACGACCAAAATTTTTAAGAAAAACTCCGGATAAAAAATTGGAAATTGAATACAATTTCAATTTTAGTTACAGATTTTATAAAACAGCGAAAACCTTACGACGGTTTTCACCGCGGAAACCTTACGACGGTAAAATTTGACTCTTTTTTGTGTTCCTCGGAGTCAATAAGATCCCCCCATTTAATTTAAAAGTAGATTATATATCAAGTACAGACAAAGAGTTAGGTGTGTAAAGACTATAAGTTGACTTTGTTTGATATAAACCAGGGATGACCAACCTTTTTAGGTTTGCGATCTACTAGGAAATTAAAAGATCATTAATGGTCTACTGTCTCCTTAGTCTACACTCCGCCTGCAAAAGGCGAAGGTTGCCAATTAATCGCTGCACCTATTTGAAGATATCTCGAGAAAGATAAAATATATCGATTTAAGATGAAAGTCAAAATTGTAGAGAATTATGTAAATCAAATTCCCCATAATACTGAGAAGTTCCGAAAAACCGGCAATTTTCTTTTGGTGAAATTTTGAATAAACTGTGTTTTCATTTCATTTAAGGAGAATGAAAATACCATTTATTTAACTTTGAAAATCAACATTTTTAGAATAGGTTTCAATTTGATGTATCTTCAGAAAACTCTGCGTACCTCAAGGATTTATCTTTCTGGGTTCAATAGGAGTTATTTTGCGGGCTACCTAAAGTGTCACCGTGATCGACCGCGGTCTAAGTCTTAACCACCCCTGTTTTAAAATAATGTGAAAATGATTACTAGATGATTTTTCGGTTAAATCTTTTTTTTGGATAGTAAAAACCTAGATGAAACAACAAAATTTAAATTATTCACGGAAGATTAATGAAATGGAAAATTTGCCCTACAGATTTGTCATCCACGTCAGTCAGAATTCCTCTATTAATAAAGAATTATTCATCGCTATATTTTGACACCTGAAATTTTCTACCCTTCTTAAGTATTATTTTATATTAGGCACAAAATGTAAAAAGATTTGCATAAATATTGTGGTCAAATGTTTTCCCTTAGCAAAGGGTCAATGAATTCTTCACGATTCGCAGGCAACATCATAGAATTCTTACGAGGAAATAAGTTTTTTTTCTGTGTGGGTTGAGTTTTTTATTCGCGTTAACCCCAACAAATTACTCCCGCCAAAAAGGAGAATTGTGGTTTTACTATTATGGAACCGTCGTAAAATTACTTATACCCATGTGTGAGTTTCAGTTTTGGTACCCAGTAAACACGAAATTCCGAAAACAACATTTGTGAAATAATAAAAATATTACTTAGTTTTCTTCGGAAATGTGGGGTTTTTCAGTAAATAAAAAACAAAATATATTTCGCGCTTCTTCCTCCGGCATATTTCTGTACTTTTATTTGTATGGAGTTCATACCGCAATCAAAATATCATTTTACAAAACACTTAATCACAACTTAATCGGATCATCCCTTTTCCCCTCCTGCATACAAACGAAAACGTTTCTTTTTTCCGATTTTCTCGAAAACGTTGCGTCGTATCGAAAAAGTGAATAAGACCAAAATTATTCAGAATACATATTTTACAGAATCCTTCCATACATCAAATTTCAAAAAGGACACTATTTCTCCCCTGCCCTATATGGCTGAGATATTTTTTTACTTTTTATTCAAAAACGGGTGCTTCCTGTTCAAACAGCAATAAGAAAAAAGTGTTTGGAATACAATTTTGTGCAACTTTTCCACACATCCTATTCCAATTGGAGTGATTCTTTACGTGTTAAGCTAGCATCAGACGAGCACACAAAACCCTCACACGTGTGATGACTGACGTCACGAAAAAAACTCAACATACATTTCACACACATCTGACACGACACGTTTTCACACTTGAAATGTGTTGTTATCAGACGGTGTGAAATTTTTTTCCACACAATCGGATTTTTGTCCCAAAACGTGTTAACGACGCTAGTCTTCACACGAAATTTTTTCACACAATTACACACTGTGTGACGCAGATTGAGTAGTTATCAGACGGAGTGAAACGTCTCAAAAGGTGTGATGATGGAAGACGTTTGACAGCAGTCGAAATCGTCTGACACACTGATTTGATAGCTCTCTGACATTTTGTGTATTTTTCTCGGTCATTGCTTGTCAAAATTGTGCGCTATTTTAAATTTGTGAAGAAAAATAAAATTAAATTAAAATGTCAAAAAGGAAATATGAGGAGATGTTGGATATGGAGGTTTTGGCAGCCTATATTTTGAAAAGCAGTGACGACGACGACGACGAGTCAATGGCTCGAAAGTGCAGTTGTTGGACAAAGGATTGGGTGTCGCGTCGCGAGAAGGAGGGTTTTTTTTGCCAAATTGATGGTGGAATTGCGCTGTGAAGAACTCGAATTGTATCGGAATTTCTTACGGATGTCGGTCGGTCAATTCGATAATTTGCTAACAATTGGTGAAGTCGCAGATAGAAACATAATAAAAGCTGTAATTGAAAACCCGTTTGGTGATATGGCATTATTTGAAGTTTAATCGAACAGCGAACAGTTGTATCAAAATTCCACTTTGAAGTCAAACTTTTCAATAAGATTTTTTTAAAATTCTCCGAATCGGATTTTGATGTATGGGAGTTTTATGTAGAATCATATCCTAAACAACTTTTGTTCTTGCAGTTTTTTGATAAGATGCACCGTTTTTAAGATATTCGCTATAACACAGTGCGTGTGAAATGGCACGAATTCATGCCAGTTTACACATTGGGACATTTTCCCACACTCTTTACACAAACGACGTTTTACACAGGGTTAACAGACGGAGACAAAATTCGTTTCACACACGTCAAAAAAATCGTCGTAACACAGGTTATCCACGGTGTTCTGTCACAATTTAAGTTATCAGACGGTGTGAAGTGGTGTGACAATTTTGTGACGTCAAAATTACGTCAGTTACCACACGTGCGAGGGTTTTGTGTGCTCGTCTGATGCTAGCTTTACAGCTTTATAAGCTTGGGTTGGGAAAGCAATGGAGAACTGCGGTCGGGTTTGTCCACTCGTCAACTACAGTTCCAAGAGCTAGTTATTCTATTTATTCTAACTACGGTTCCAAGAGCTAGTTATTCTAATACTAAATTTTGTGGTGCTTTTTCAGATTTCATTGAAGCGAGGCTACTTTCCAGATTTCATTGAAGCGTGAATACTTCAATTTTATGAATTTGGTTTACTGGGCGACTTTATATCTCTACAAGTGGGAGGTCTGCTCTTAATTCTTTACGTGTTACGTAATTCGAAGCGCAACAGCGTATGCTGTGTTCTTCGTGGAACGTTGTTTGGGTCGATGATGACACAATATACAAAAGCAAAAAAAGTGAATTCGAACAGAACGCTGAGTCAAGTTGAGTTGGTGGAGCACATTCATCGAGCTTTTCGCTCCGGTTTTTTCCTGCCAGTGTATGAGGGGGCCAAATTCCCCCACCTTCCACTAGTCAACGTAAACAAAGGCGATTTTTTGCTTCCCCTCGTATCTTTTTCGTTTATTTTTGGCAGTTTTTTTTTGTACTTAGTTACGTTTTTTTTTGTTTGATTTTGGCAATATAATGACCCAACACGCGCTCATCGGATAGAACGATGAAATTTGATTTCGTATTGCAACAAAACGATTGGGCGCCATAGCTGGAACGAACCGTCTTCACTCCAAGTTTTGAATCCGTGCGTGTCGCGCGTATTTCCAATCGAACTCCTCCGTTTCTGTGGTTTCCGTTCCAAGTGAGTGGATTTTGTGAATTCACTCCTTGATAATCTGTTCTGTGGTGCATTCCAGTATTAATTAAAAAAAAAATTGTAGTTCCATAATGGCTCTGGAAACTAAGCATAAAGTCCTTATTGGCGTTTTTGTTATACTTGCGGTAATTGTAACGGTTTGCTTAGCTGTCCTGTTATCAAAGAAGGCTGGTATTGTTAATCGTAAGTACTGTAATGCTAAGATCTAAGAAAATCGATTTGTAAGGCATGACCTAGAACAGTATTTTTTAACGCAATTTTTACAAGACAAAAATTACGCCTATTGTGACTTGCATAAAGACGTCTAGGTACCGTTAAACACATAAGATTTATATGCAATATCCTTTAGTGCATTTGGATCATATTACTTGTTTTAATTTCTAATTCTACAAGTTTTGCGTATTAAAGTTTGTATTTCTTTAACAAATTACAACTTGGCCTAGTTCAAGGTCTCACAAGCCGACAGCTTTTTTAAATTTTCCCATCATTTAATTTGGTACGATGTAATTTTTTTCTGAACAATATTCTAAAGATAATTATTGTCGGTTGGAATTAGTTTAAATTAAAGATACATAGACCAATATATCCGAATCATGTTCAACTATTTTGCATTTAAAGTCTATCCGAAGAAGGCCAAGAATAGTAAAAGGAACATGACATCATTCTCGTTCGATTTTTGTCGCTTAACATGAAGTTGGAGTTTAGTAAGTGAATCTTTTTAGATGATTACAGCAGCAGTGAAAATGATGACGAAGGCCTTGGGGGTTCTTGAACAATATTGACTTTAAGACCATATTTTAACCCGATTTAATATCGGCACCGGTCCAGAAGGTGTATTCAATATGTTTGCTGCTAAAAATAACCGTTGCCGATTAAATTGAATTTTGGGGAAAATCAACAGAACACGTTGTTCATCGGGCGCCTAGAAACTGAATATTTTTTTCCAAATAGTTTCTCAGATTATGAATGAATGAGCGGAGATTTATGTACAAAAATTGTACCCTTCGCCAACACATTACAAAAGAGAAAGATGCCAATTATCTGACGATTTCGCCTTAAGTTAAATAAATTCTATCGATCTTGAATGGAGTGCCTCGGCACGCCAAACTAAAATCAAAGGTCAATGAAGTTCAAGAACTTATGACCACATTATTGGATCACCCATATGATTTTTGATGTGATATGAGTTGCAGTAGAAAAATTTGAAAATTTCACATGAGTGCTTTAGCACGGGTTTTTATTGACGACCACGATTTTTAGCTATTAAAAATTGAATGTGCATCGGACGAACAAGAAATCCAAAAATAGATTTTATTGGTGACAGATTCCGACAATTTATGGTAATCCATCCGGTTTACTTGAGATTTTGTCCATTCGATGATTTTTGATAACGCCCCAATTCCGTTGTTTTCATTTGAATCAGTGATGTGAAAAAAATATGTCAATTAAACTTTAACAGTTTCAGCGGCCGTTGAAAACGGATTTTCTTTTCAATTTTTGCCATTAATTTTTTTAATGTTTTTTCTATCAACCTCAAGTTTTTTTTATGGATAACCCTCGTTATATGCTTTTTCCCTTCAAAATAGTTTAAAAATTGGGGCCAAACTCACAAACCGCTAGTGGCGAAACGTCAAGGTAAACATTGTTAGAACTTAGTTAAAAAAAAAGAACATAACGGAACAGAAACTATTGAAAATGCCATAATAGTATTGTTTATTGTTACTTTTTAGTAGTGTCTAGGAGACAGTGTACTCTAAAGTTTCGTTACTATAAAACGCGATTTCGACTTTTAGATAAAAATGATATTTATACATACAATACTAAACTGAAACACGTTTTGTAAAACAAGGAGAACAATTTCATCCTCAAAACTTGTGTAACCTTCGTACTAAAATTTTAAAGTGAACAAAAATGTTTTAGGTTTTTACAAGCATCGGTGTTAGTTTTTACGTGTTCCAAGAACTCATATTCCCACCTAACCAAATTCTTACCATATCAGTGCGCGTCTGCACTAACGCCGAGTCTTGATTAACACCCTAACTGCCACTACAGTTTTAAGCCTTTTCCGAATATTTAGTTGTCAGTCAAAAAGGATGCAAGAGAAAAAAAAATTGAAACAAAATTATACCTAAATGTTATTTTATTACCATAAAATGTGTGCAACCACAAAAATCGTTACGGTTGCAGCGAACACTTTAATAATTTTCATTGTGGCCGGTGTGTACAGTTAGGTGTCAGGTCTTTTTGACTGACGTGGCAGTTAGAGTGTTAACGATTTTTTATCCCATCAAAAATCTCACCGGAGTATTCCATTGAATTTTATTTCTTCTCATGCTTTTGAAGTGAAAACAATTCTTCAAAACTGTTGTAATCCGTACAACACATGAAATTTAAGAACCAAAAATTTAAGTGTTTTCTGAAAAAAAAAATTATTTTCGCGATTTCTTGCCGAGTGAATTTAGATTCCGTCATCTAAAATTCTGTACCCCAGAGGTAAACTGTAGTAACTGACATTTTGCAAATTACAGGAGAGCCATTTTTAGTTCGGAATTGCAAACTTTTTATTGTGTATGATTTTCGGTAATTATTTGAAACTTTTGTAGTTTATTTTATTTTAAGACATTGTTTAAACAAAATATTGGTTGATATAATATATACGTCCTCACAATGTAGTTACGACAATAACCCCAAAATCGCGGTTTTGGCAGTTACGACAGTTTACCTCTGGGGTACAGAATTAAGAAATGTCGAAAAATTCCATGAAATGTTTGTATTGAAACCTTTCATAGAATTTCTCTCTGGAATTCTTTCTCGCCACCAACTCGAGCTCTAATTGGCCAATAAAAGGGAAAAAAGTTCATTTTTTTCCGATAAGAGTTCAGCAAAGAGAGATATTTAGCAGAGAGAATAAAGACTAAAAAATCTGTTTTTACTAAGATTTTAGTGACACTGTTTAGTACTGCTAGTGTGGTTATTAAAATATCGAATTTTTTATATCGAATTTTAGATTATGTTCACTCTGTTCATTGTCATGAGTGATTTCAAAATTTTGGAATTTTTTGTAGAGATCAATATGATCAAATATCAGTTAATACAATTAACTTATCTATCGATCTCAAAAAATATCTTTGTATTCAATCGAAATGTAGATTTATTACAAATACTATCTATTTTCATTATCGATTTCGTCTTTTTTAGATTTGGAACACATACCGAGCCCTACGTTAGATAAAATTAAATACAATTCATCTCAACCAGAGACTGGCGATGTTCTTATCAAGCTCATTGATGAGGCTATGCAACGTAAGTATTTTTTAAGTATGTTTAGAAATATGTAAAATTTGATTTTTGAAAGAAATAATCTTATTATTAATATCTTATCGTGAAAACATCCGCAAAAATAATACTATAATTTTGTTGTTTTTGCAGACCTTATAAGCCGAGAAATTTCAATAGGGGAAATAATCTTATTATATTTATATCAGGTGGCGAAGCGTGATATGCTTCACAGCATTCAATACATGACTAGTCAAAAATTTAAAAAAACTTCATCACTAAAAATATTATTTTGTATTTTAAATTTTTTAGCGCCTAACGCAATCGTTTTATCGAAAACAAGCTTTTTAAATTTTAAAACACCGCCATCTACTATTAGGAGCTTTGCATTATATTAAGAGCTTCATACCGAACCTAAAGCGGCCCCCAAACGTTCAATCTTGCAGTCAATCATGCTGTCACAGCAAAAAGCGTATTTGCACTAAACGCTCAATCATGCACACAAGCATCATTTTATTCGAAACAGCCAAACCGACAACCAACTTAAAAAATTAAAAAAATACCCAACTTAAAAAATTTTTGTCCTTATATTTTTCGCTTTTCGTCATCCACAACTCACTTCTTTGTCTATATACCTCGAAAAAGGATTCCCAAAAAACTTTGTCTTTTATATGTGACATCTTTTCACTACTAAAAATTACGCTGAAATGACGAATTGATTGACCGCATCGCCATACACGTTTAAGCATGCTGTCATTCACAAAGCTCCCTTGAAAAATATCAAAATGATTTTGATATTGGCCAGCATGCTGGCAATCATGGAATTATGCATGGCAGCATCACCATAGACGTTCAAAACGCTGTCACAGCATGCGATGATTGACTGCAAGATTGAACGTCTAGGGACCGCTTAAGTCCTAACCCGAATCCAAAATTTTCAGGTTTCAAAGTTTACATTATTCAAATTCTCATTCAGTCAATTTTTCTTTTAAAAATGATATTATACTTATTGTTTCTGTTGTGAGAATAATTTCACTAAAATTCATTTTTTGCTGTATGAATAGGTTAGCTAATAAAAATCGAACTCCGAAACTAAATTTTCACGATTTTTAATAATTTGCCTACGTTTTAATTTTTTTTATGAACAAAAGCAGCTAAATTACTGTGCACTTAAGTAAAAAGTTTTGCTAAACAAACAATAAATATGCCAGATACTCGAAAATAGGCCAGATACTCGATACCCTCCAAGCAAGCAAGCATTGTTTTTTTTGCTGAAATAGCCCAATAACCTTACCTGTATTGAAATCAGTCGTATGTAATTCTACAAAATCATTTCCAGTTTAATAAAATTGTTTAAAAATTTTTGGTTAAAAATGTGATTTCTGTTAAGATTCAAAATATTTAGTCTTAATAAATTTTACAATAAAAAAATTTCAGCGTACAAAATTTCAACCAGCAATCCACACAAAGTGAAATGCTCCCCGAGTAGTCATCTTTTGGGGCCAGGGCAGTATTGCTCCTTCAATATCGATGCGATTGAAATGAATTTATGTAAATCTCAGGACTACTATGGATATCGCAGCAAGCATCCTTGCATATTTTTGCGACTTAATAAAGTATTTTTTACTATTATTTACAAATTTTCAAAATATTAAAACAAACATTTTTAGGCCAAAGATTGGGTACCTGATGTCTTCAACGATACAAAAAATCTTCCACATGCAATGCCGACTGAATTAAAGGAACACATTAAAAGGGAAACTGAATATAACCACAATAAAACAGTAAGAAATAATAATTTTGTAGCATACTCAAGCAGAATTCATGTGCTATTTAGTGATATGTTTCACAACAAAATTTCATTAAAATTTTAGCCAAGTGTCATTTGGGTCTCATGTGAAGTTATTTCGGGCAACCTCGATGCGCAGAGAAATATCCGTTATATGCCCGAGCGGGGATTCCCAGCGTATTATTTCCCAATCAGAGAAAATGAGGATGACACAAATCCTTTAGTTGCTGTTCATTTCGAAAGAATGACAAGTAAGATCTACTAGAACTTAAAAATCTTTTTTGTCAAAAATAAAAAAAAACTATTAAGAGACCATCTCTGAATATTTGTGACGGTTTGCGCGATCATTGAAACGAAAGATTATTTTTGGAAGGCAATTATAATTGATTATTTAAACGGTAGTATGTATATTTATTTGTTTGGTCTTCATTTAAATTTTTGAAAAAATATCAGATGCGATCAACACAAAAATTTCCTTTGCAATATTTATTATCGGAAAAAAGATGTACAACACAATATTTTTTTCAAATATCGCGAGAAGCATTAAAGCAAAAAATGTGGAAAATATCCTTTAAATTTTGTCATATTAATTTTTCCCCAAAAGCGAGCTCATAAATATCGAAAAAATTTCTAAAAACCGTATTTTTCAAAAAAAAAAAAAAAAAAAAAAAATGTATGGTAGGTACCCGTTATAGCTAAAGTCACTTTTCCAAAAGTTGATAGAAAACTGTAATTTTCGTAAAACTTATTTATAGAAAATTGCAAGTCGCTAGCTAAACGCTTTCCCGAGTTATTTAAGATACGTAAAATGGATATACCGACAAATTGTAAAACCGATATTTATATTCAATTCAATTTATTTAAAAAAATGATGTAATTTGAAGATTGACGAATCGCGGAGCAATTTTACATTTTTAATGCATCTATTTCAATGTTAACCATTTTAAATATAAAAATGCCTGTTTTATTATATTTGGTGTCTGAAACAGTTCTAGTAGGAATGAAAAGGACTTTTAATATAAAATTTTAATGAGTTTTTAAAACTGAACAACTTAATAATTATTGATTTTTCTTCTAGATGTCACCACTGAAGTGAAATGTTCTGCTTGGGAAAAGCAAATTGGGGTTCTGTCAACTACTTTCAAAATTAAAGTTCAATAAATTGAGATCTGATAAAACTTAATTCCTTCGAGTAACTGTAATTTGATATTATATTTTATTATTGTTTTGATATAGTATTTAAGCAGTGTAAGTTATTTTTCATTTATTAATTTGGGGAAAAACAAAACGTGTTTCTGAAATAATTGTACAATAAATACACAAAAATGTTTAATAAATTTTACGAATGTTATAAATTTTTATGAGCTTTTGTATGTGTTACTGTTGAAATAAAGTCGACTACACAATATTTTTTGAATTTTACTTGAAATGGTTCGAAATTCTGTTTCACAGTTTGAATTTTTTTTTAAATATGTACCTGCATATTAGTGCGATGACTAGCAAAATTTGGTGAAAATGGTGTGGATCAAAAATTTCAAGATTCCAACAAAAATTTCAAGATTCGTTAAAGTCGGGCTGTGAAAATATAAACTTTATGTAGTGGAAAACAATCTAATTTTGATTATTTCTTTCGTTTCGCGTGTTAAAAAGTAAACAGCAATTCGCCATTAATGTTTTTATCATAAAAAACAATTTTAGCTTTAAAATAATTAGAAACATTATTTAGCATCCGCCCGTTTTAAAAAAAACTATTTTTATTTGTGAGAAACCAAAATTTTCAATGTGTGAAATCGGTTTAATTTTCTATATTTTAAAAGCACTTTTCACATATAACAGTCATTGCTTTTATTCTTTTTGAATTTAAACAAATCACATTTACAATAACTGAACGGAGTGTTAGTTTTATTTCATTATTTTTATTGTTTAAAATTTATTTAAAATCTTTTTTTAATAGTGGCGTCAATTGTTTTTTTACATTTTCCCTTTATATGGGACTAACTTTGAATATCCCAATTCAAAAAGTGAGTCACATAAGAATGGCATAAAATGCCTTTGAAATATTTTTTAATTAATTTATTTAAAAACGTATTTCCCAACTTTTATAATTGATAATTAGTATAATGGATAATATGTCTAATCATTTAAGTTTATTCGTTTTCGTTTAGGAAACTTTTCTAATCAATAAATATACACTTTGAATTGTATTTGAAAACCTTGGCTTTTCATGATTAGTTGCTTATTTTGATGGTTAATCGCTTTTGATTTAGATTATTAGGCTCAAAAATAAAGTCAAAAATAAATTCAAATAGATTCAAAAAGTCTTATGCTACATTTACACGAATGACAAATTTGTCATTTTTTTCTTGTCATTATGTTAATTCCCGTGTAAATGGCATAATTTTTGTAATTTTTTCTGTCAGAAAATGTCAATCTCTCATAAAAGAATGAACTTGTCCATTCTTTTATGCCAGATTGTCATTCGTGCAAACGCAATATTAGTTATGACAAAAGTTGAATACTAAAGTTGTCATAACTAATATTGCGTTTGCACGAATGACAATCTGGCATAAAAGAATGGACAAGTTCATTCTTTTATGAGAGATTGACATTTTCTGACAGAAAAAATTACAAAAATTTTGCCATTTACACGGGAATTAACATAATGACAAGAAAAAAATTACAAATTTGTCATTCGTGTAAATGTAGCATTACCAAAAACTTGCAAATATATATCACACAAAAGTCATGATCATGTGATTTTTCTGAGAAATTATCAGAAAACAGAAAATCCCTCAATCAGGCAACCCCCAGAAGTTTTGCTTTTCATTCTGCGCAGAATTTCCATCTTCGTTTGACGTTTTCATTTCTCTTTTTACTGTTATCCGATCCGCAAGAAAAGTTAAATCGAGGATTTATTTTACATCTACGAGTTCATTGTATTAATTCTTAGGATATTTAAAGTGTCGAAGAGGTTTTGTGAAAAGGAGGAATTACCGATTATTGGAAATAATTTGTCTACTTGGCCTTCAAAGAAAGAAAAAAAAACTCGCAAAATGTTTTGGAATAAAAAATCTACAGTCGCTTTGTTCGTGGTTTTCCTAGGAATCTCTTACGGTGAGTTTTTCTCAGATGCAATTTCGTAATTTGTGTGGCCCCTTGGCTCCAGTTGCGCTTCAGAAAATGCTAGACTCGACCATCGAAATTCCGGCGAAAATGGAAAATGTTGCTGCGCTGAACTTTGGATTTAATTGCAGTTTTTCATGTGATTTAATCGTGTCAGAGCGAAGCGAGTGGCACCGATTAAAATCCATTTTATTCGCAGTGTTTTTTTTTCTTTCTAAATAATTACTGCGAAAAAGGTAAAGTTTTTTCACTCGGCTTTTTTCTTTGTGTGTGGTCATGACGTTTACCAGCAAAAGCGAACGAAATATGGAGACATTTCCCGTGTATTGAATTTTCATGATATTTCCCTGCTTTGTTGACTTTTTGAACGCTAATTTGTTTATTGCTACAAAACATCGGGACGACGCAGAAAAAAAAGAGATAAGTTCGATTTAAACTTATTAGTCACAAAGCCATGGAAAAACGCCAGCAGCAGAACTTCGTTATCTCCACAACAAAAAAATCATTTTATATGGAAGAGCTGAAAAAACTTAATAAACATTCGGGATAAATTCAGTCGTTCTCTTTTTATTCTTTTATCAAAGATTGGGGATTTTTTGAAGTTTCATGCGATTTTAATGACCAATTTAACAACTAATTCTGTCATTTTTATTTCATTTTAGATAATGAACCGCCCCTTTGTATTCTATGGTGATTAATTTCATGTTTCCCACAGAAAACCATTTTTTTTTGATTTGGTGAGGGACTAATCTGATTCCTGTTTCATATTTATGCGGGTCTCCTGTAATTTATGCATTTTGTCAATTAAGGGATTTCAATTTCCATCGGACACCATCATAAAAAATCGATTGAACAATGCAATAACATTGAATTCACCTAAAATTGTCATGCCGTCACTGAGTAATCAAATTTTTTATTGCTTTGTTCTCAGAACAGTTGGTTGTTTGTGTTCGGAAGCCGGTCATACACCGGCAGCCATGTTTTTCATTTCACTGAAATATTCGAAACGGGATTGCTAGAAAAATGCAGTGAAAACTCCCATAAAGGGATACTAATGTTAACTTGACATTAGGTTAGTTCCGACATAGTTGAGCGTAGCTGAGAACGAGGGCAAAAGTTGGAGGTTTTCTTTATTATTATTTACAATAATTCAGTTTTACATAATTGTGGACAAAAAAAAAATTCGAGAATAAATACTGGTTTAAAAAGCATTTGAATTTTAAGGAAAGAAAAATTTGTATTATTTTCTTTTCTTACGATTTTCTTTCTTTTCTTTAGAAAAGAAAATAATGGCACTTTTTTTACGATAATATAATAGCACAAAATATTCTTCATGCCCTCTAACTCAAAAACTGTAACTAATATGATAGGAAAGCGGAAAAACCACGGAATAGGAACCAAAATCCAGACCCAAACCAAATTTTGCAATTGTAGGAACCAAAATCTTTGCATAATAGGCGCGTTTTTTTAATCTTCTAAAGCCGACCAGAACAAGTTTTCCTGCACTACCGTTTTATTGAAAACAGTAGTAGCGTTTTTTTAGTGTTCTGAAGCAGTTCAGAACAAGCTTTCCATACAAAATCCTGTACCACCTTTTCATCTCGAACAGCGCTTGGAACAAAGGGAAATTTTATACGGTAATGCACGGTAATGAAATGCTGCAAACTTCAACATAATAAATCTGACATTTTATTCTCAATTGAGGATTTTCTGTGGGTGGTTAGAGGGTTCTGATCGACAGCTAAATAACTTTAAACATATGAGATAGCGAATCGAGAGTATAGCAAGAAAATGTAACAGCAACGGCCTACTGATGTAACCAACGTGAAGTTAGTTGCGATTGAACTCGATGAAATTTCCCGCTTGCTATGGATCGTTTTTTTAATGTTCTTTGTTCTAGAATATTATAAAAACGAAACTATTATTGCAATTATCGACCTCGTTACCTTCAAATACGAATTTAAATCACCACAAAAGTGTTAGTTCACGTTTGCGAGTGTATTTGTACTCGGTTTTCAATAAAATTACCCCTGACTGCGGTTTGACCTCATTATTTCTTTCATTACCGTTTTTTTTATCGCCTGTTCTTATAGGCTGCGATAAACAAAAATACTGACACGAAAAAATTTCAAACCCGTATTAAAAAAAAATTATTTGAGAAGTACCCGTTATAATTAACGGTACTTCACCAAAAATTGATAGAAGACAGACCGACAGATGCACGAAAATCCTCATAATTTTTCTTCAAACGGATTTTGTACTGATCGGTAAGTTTCTATCTACTCCCGTTCTCGAGTTGGTCTCTGCCATGAATAAAACACTATCCTTCTTAGCAGAAGAAAGTAAAAAATAAATACTGAAATTGTGAAGGGTTCAGATGCATATGTTAGATTTCTTCGCATTATCCGAATTTCATTTCTCCTCAACATATACTCTACCTCACTTGTGGACTTCATTTCACGACTTTCACAATTTCAAATTAAGTTGATCAAATTTCGATTTTTGAAAATGTCAGTAGTCAACTAAAATAAACTTAGGACGTATTAAAGGGCCCATAGACGGCCAACTTTGTTGCCAACCTGGTTGGTATTTTTTACCACAGACGAGACGGAATGTTGGCAACCAAGTTGTCAACATCATTTCTAACAAAATTCCGTCGACTTTAGGTGATTTCTCTAATTTTTTTATTGTTTATAGTCTACCATATGGTTATAGGACAACTATAGGGTATATTTTGACTAGTGAAAAATGAGTAAGGATTTGTTATTGGTATTCGTTTTAAACGAGTTGTGCGAAGATGAACAACTCAATGCAACTGAGATTGGCAACCAGGTTGTAAACTACAGACACCCCAACATGAACGCCAACATGCTAAGTTTTCAAAATTTTTTGATTTTACACCAACCTCGTCGACAACTTGAAAAACCAACCGCCTACTTGGCCACAGACGTACAACATCGACTCCAACATTGCATGTTGGCGACCAGGTTGGCAACAAAGTTGGCCGTCTATGGGCCCTTTTAGTAGATTTCTTGCTTGCTGCGGTTAGAAAAGGATGGGAGAAATTACCCTATCCAAAAAATTGAACCACTTAGCGACTATTCCAGAATCGAAAATATCGAAAATATCAAGAATCCAACCGCAGAACCAAATTTTGAAATTTTGGGCACCAAAATCAAACCCAAAAACGAGAAGTTTTGAAAATGGCTGAATTCGGACTTTGTTTTGAGTGATTTTCTCAAACTTAAAATTCTTTTTAGTATTTTTTCGCAAATTATTTTAAAGGTTTTCTGGCTTTTATTTGTCAGTTTCGAATATTTTTTTTTTCTCTCGAAATCATTTCTGAGTTGCCATCTTAGCATCATTATAAATTTTTCTCACATGATTTCCTGTGATTTAAAAAAATTAAAAGAATTTTGATAATGCGGTGAGTATCTATTTGAATGACGAATAATTTTTGGCACATTCATCTAAATTCGACTCCTAATTATCATTTACTTCATATGTTTTATACGTTGAGTGAGTTTTTTTCAGAAAAACTACAAAATTCCTAGAAAAGTCCCGGAGATGATTTACTTATGATGTCATTTGGTTAAAAGTTGTGTGACTAATGAATTTCTGAAGATCACCTCGAAATATTTTCATTTAACAAGCGAGGAAATGATAAGCAGCTTAGTGCGTTTACCATTGGAATTCGTATCTTAATATTGGTATCCATCAAGGGCTGTTCCGTTGCAGTCAGATTTTTCATTCTGTTTGCGATTTTTGCACACTCAGATTTTGTCACACTTGAGAGAAATATTTTTGAAATGTTCTGAATTGTCTGTTTCTCGAGCATTATTTACTATCATTCAATGCCCCAGTAGTTCGCAATAAATTTTTAGCTCGTGTGCATAAAACAAAAGAGGCTCAACTACAGTCATAGCATTAATTCTTATTAGCACAGTGGCGAGTAGATAATGCCAATGGGTTAAGATAAGAAAATAAATTTTGCTGTACTGCGAATTAATTGAAAAATGTTTGTATATTTTATGTTGGTGTAGGTATCAAGTTATACAAATGTTATTAATTTTTTATTGTCTGTTGTTGAATTCATATATTGTTTACAAAAGATCACAATAACTGGAAAATATTGTGCTAATCAGCGATTTTCACCACCAACAAATCTTGGGAGATCTTTCAGTTTTGACAAACTCTTTTAACACGAATTTTTCACGTGGTTTTTGCTCTCTTCTTTTTTAGAAAATTTCTAATTCTAATTAACATAAGACGGAAGCTGATTAACATTTCTTCACGTTTTTTTTTATAATTTTTACAAATCATATTTAATTAATTAATTTATTTATTTATTTAACTAAAATTCCGCCAAGGCAGAAAACCCATATGGCGTTACAATTTAATTTTTTTCAAATAAAAAAAAGTTGATAGTATTTGTTTTACTTGAAGTTCACATTAATTTTTATGTTCAATTAGAATGGAAAATTCGTCCGGCCTTAAACTTGAAAATTTTTCCAAGTCACATTTATCGATTAAAAAATTTCAATATTTTCAGAAATCGCCCAAAAAAGGCATGGACTACAAAAATTAAGGCAATTTTCTGTGTTGTGTTGATTGGAAATGTAGTTGTAAAATTCAATGGATGCCCTTATTATTGGATTAAATAGTGCAAAGGCATAGAGTTAGGCACTTGGCACATCGAATGCGAATTCGCACCGCATTGCGAAAAAGTTCAAGTTTGCCACGCGATCTTATATCATATGCCATCTACATGAGTTCTAATTTTGTATTACGTAACAATGCGGTCTACCCAAAATTGTGGTCTCTGCAAAATTACAGCTCATGTAGATGACATACGATATAAGATCGCGTGGCAAACTTGAACTTTTTCGCAATGCGGTGCGAATTCGTATTCGGTGTGCCAAGTGCCTTAATGTCGGCGAGACAATTATTCCATAGAAAAAATGTTGTCATGAACTAATGACTAATTTCCAGTTGTACATTTTTAGAATAGAGATTAAATACTTCTAGAATTTTCCACACAACTCATTATTTGATTAAACTGATAAAGAAGCAACAAAATTTTTTAGAATTCACAAGTATTTCATATGTAATTGAGTGACATATGATTTGACATTCAGTCCAACTGCGATTAAATATTGACAATGTTCGAAATTTATCACAAACAATAGAATCCGGGTAATTTGTAGCCCGATAATTTGTATATCCTGATAATTAAAATGAATTTATATATCCTGATAATTCATATGAACGTCTTATAATCCGTATTTTCAGGCGAAATCTTTCGTTAATTCGTACGATTTTTTTTTCTTCAATCGGTTTTTTGAAGAAAAACGAACAGTTTGTTCGTTTTCATGATGCTAGCCAAACATGTTCGCCGAATTACTCCGCGTTCGTTTACGTTTTTTTTTTTATTGCCGTTTGGATAACGCTGTTTGACGGAGTGCACGGATTAAAACGGTGACGAGCGTGGAGTATTTCGACGAACGTGTGTAGCAAGCATATGCTCGAAAACGCAATCGTTGAAACCCGCATACACTGCCAACAAAAGATAACGATTTTTTTCAAAATTGAAGTATAGTGCGTATTTTTTGTATTTTTTACCCTCGATAATTTATAATCTCGATAATTCGTATTTATTCGTCAGTCCCTTCAAGTACGAACTATCGAGATTTTACTGTATTATCATGTATGAGTTTCTAGCATTAAAGATTGAGTGTCAGAGCATGGGTTAACCGAATATTGACCCTTTTTCTTACTACCTTTTTTGTTAATGCAATATTTATATCACTGCAAATTAAATTTTGTTTCCGAGGCCAAAGGCTGACCCTTGGGCTGGGGTTGAATAGCAAAGCCTATTGATTTCAGAAAGGGAAAAACGAAATTACCATTTGATTTATTTTTGAAAGCTCCTTTCATATAAACTTATTATAATATCTCAAAATAAATTCCTAAAATAAAGGAATCACAAATTACGTATGTTGGTTTCAAACACGATTTTGCTCATATTGCGAAAAAGTTCCTTGAAGACAGTTCCATTTACGCAAGAGTTAGAGTATAGAGAAATTTTTTGTATGAAAATTAGATCCCAGGAATTGGTTAAACAGGAAAACTTTCTCCTCCCAAACATATGAAACAGTTTTTTTTGAAATGTTCTCGAAAACGGTGCGGCGTATCAAAATAAAAATCAAATCCAAAATTGTGTTTAAACTGTGATTTTACAAAAACGATTATTTCTCTGTCTCGAAAATTTAAAAAATCAATTTCAAATATGTTTTGACCTCAATTTTGAATTAACTCTGAAAAGGAGTCAAAAATTCACTCCAACTCCTTTTGGGAGTTATTTTCATTGTAAAGGGTGTTCATGTTTAGGAAGGCAAATGGTTTACAATTCGAGAGGTCCCGTGTTCGAGTCCCGGCAGAGAAATGCAAGAAAAGTTGTTGTTAACAGTCAATATTAACTTTGAAAACACGAAAAAAAACTCAAAACATCTCAAATGCTTGCAAAAAAAGAGAATTTGCGAGGTTTTTTTTTGGGCCATCTAATAAGTTGGTTTAACACCGAAAAATTGTTAAAACTTAACACCCATAAAGAATTGTTGTGACTCCCTAGCCCGGAGTTCGATTTTCTCCGATAGGTGATGGACTCCCTCAAACTCCCTTTCGGTGCGTAATCGACTCCATTTTTTCGAGAGTGTACAGTAGGGCGGGTCGATTTGTTCGGGGTAAAAATTTTCACCAAAGGGTATAGTATATTCTTATTCTACACTAAATTCTAAGAAAAAATGCAAAAGAAACCATAGGTCAAAAATGAATTTTGATGTCCCCAAAATTGGATTGAAATTTCTCTTTTTAAATTATCGGGAAATGTATTTGTATTAGTTCGAATTTTTCGAAAACTATTTAACCAATCGACGTGCTGAGTACTACAAATAAAAGCTAAGGACATAATCTTTAAAATGGCGTTTATAATAATTTGATCGGAATTATAGTTTTGGGGAAATGGGGGTTTGATTAGAAAAAAAAAATTTTTTTTTGTGAGTTTTACACCAACTCAAACTCGACTTGTATGGAGCTTGGAAATCACTTTTGTTTAACTTTTTTCATTCGGATGTAGTTAGGGACCTAAAAAAATCGACCCGTATTTTTTTGTTTGGGGTAGAAACGTTCGGTAGGCGGAGGGGGGGATTTCAAAGTCGGCGAAAAATCGACATGACAAAAACTTTAAAAATTTGTAACTTTTGAACGGCTTCACCGATTGAGATGATATTGAACATTTTGGAAAGGTAATTAAATTTCCTTTTCACAAAAAAATATTTGCTGACTCCCTCCCCCTCACCGTCATATTGCAAAATTCAATTTAGTGACAAAATTTAAAATATCTCGAGAACGACATTTTTTTTTCTTTTGATTTTTTTCTGTAAATACCTACCATTATACCACACAAATTCGCTAAATAAATTTTGAGGGTAAATGCGTTTTTGATTTTTAAAAAAATTTCGAAAAAATCGAATACAAGAAAAATGTGTATATTTTACTGATTATACCCGTATGGTGAAACCAAAGGGTATATTAACTTTGCTTTACCGTTTGTAACGCCAAGATCCCGTTATCACACACAAAAATGAATTACACCAGTGTGTTTAGAATGATAAAAAAATTGAATTTTGCATGTCCGTCCGTCTGTCTGTCCGTCTGTCCGTCTGTCCGTCTGTCTCTCTGTGGCGCGGATTGCGGGCGCACGAATTGAGCTAGAGACTTGAAATTTTGCGCAGATTCGTTTTTCGTAAAATGCGAGGCTAAGTTCGTTAATGGGCAAAAATAGACCATTAGGGGGGGCACCCCCCATACGAACGAAATCGTTTTTTGAGAATATCTCAAAAACAGTGCATCTTATCAAAAAAGTCCAAGAACAAAAGTTATTTAGGATATGATTCTACATAAAACTCCCATATATCAAAATCCGATTGGAATAAATTTTAAAAAATCTTTTTGGAAAGTTTGACTTCAAAGTGGAATGTTGGTACAACGGTTCGAATTTTGATACGAATATCACCATACGGGTCTCCAATGATTGCCAGATTGGCAATTATAGCTTTTGTTATGTTTTTCGATTGGTTTTTATGTTTTATGTACATAATACAGTTACGCGGTTAATTGATCCAGCGTAATTCGAAACCGCGTAACTGGAGACTCAGGATTAGTGCAAAACAATACATGCCTATTATCGGTACGATTTTGGAGCAATTTTTATTATTTAATTAATTAAAAATTTATTTAATTAATTAAAAATTTATTTAATTAATTAAAAATTTATTTAAAAATGAAGAATTTGTTTAAAAATTAAAAATTAATTATTTATTTAAAACGAAAATATTGTAATTATAGATGAATGTAATTTATATAAAAAAGATAATAGGCATGTATTGTTTTGCACTAATCCTGAGTCTCCAGTTACGCGGTTTCGAATTACGCTGGATCAATTAACCGCGTAACTGTATTATGTACATAAAACATAAAAACCAATCGAAAAACATAACAAAAGCTATAATTGCCAATCTGGCAATCATTGGAGACCCGTATGGTGATATTCGTATCAAAATTCGAACCGTTGTACCAACATTCCACTTTGAAGTCAAACTTTCCAAAAAGATTTTTTAAAATTTATTCCAATCGGATTTTGATATATGGGAGTTTTATGTAGAATCATATCCTAAATAACTTTTGTTCTTGGACTTTTTTGATAAGATGCACTGTTTTTGAGATATTCTCAAAAAACGATTTCGTTCGTATGGGGGGTGCCCCCCCTAATGGTCTATTTTTGCCCATTAACGAACTTAGCCTCGCATTTTACGAAAAACGAATCTGCGCAAAATTTCAAGTCTCTAGCTCAATTCGTGCGCCCGCAATCCGCGCCACAGAGAGACAGACGGACAGACGGACAGACAGACTGACGGACATGCAAAATTCAATTTTTTTATCATTCTAAACACACTGGTGTAATTCATTTTTGTGTGTGATAACGGGATCTTGGCGTTACAAACGGTAAAGCAAAGTTAATATACCCTTTGGTTTCACCATACGGGTATAATCAGTAAAATATACACATTTTTCTTGTATTCGATTTTTTCGAAATTTTTTTAAAAATCAAAAACGCATTTACCCTCAAAATTTATTTAGCGAATTTGTGTGGTATAATGGTAGGTATTTACAGAAAAAAAATCAAAAGAAAAAAAAATGTCGTTCTCGAGATATTTTAAATTTTGTCACTAAATTGAATTTTGCAATATGACGGTGAGGGGGAGGGAGTCAGCAAATATTTTTTTGTGAAAAGGAAATTTAATTACCTTTCCAAAATGTTCAATATCATCTCAATCGGTGAAGCCGTTCAAAAGTTACAAATTTTTAAAGTTTTTGTCATGTCGATTTTTCGCCGACTTTGAAATCCCCCCCTCCGCCTACCGAACGTTTCTACCCCAAACAAAAAAATACGGGTCGATTTTTTTAGGTCCCTAACTACATCCGAATGAAAAAAGTTAAACAAAAGTGATTTCCAAGCTCCATACAAGTCGAGTTTGAGTTGGTGTAAAACTCACAAAAAAAAATTTTTTTTTTTCTAATCAAACCCCCATTTCCCCAAAACTATAATTCCGATCAAATTATTATAAACGCCATTTTAAAGATTATGTCCTTAGCTTTTATTTGTAGTACTCAGCACGTCGATTGGTTAAATAGTTTTCGAAAAATTCGAACTAATACAAATACATTTCCCGATAATTTAAAAAGAGAAATTTCAATCCAATTTTGGGGACATCAAAATTCATTTTTGACCTATGGTTTCTTTTGCATTTTTTCTTAGAATTTAGTGTAGAATCAGAATATGCTATACCCCTTGGTCGAAAAAAAATCGACCCGCCCTAGTGTACAGGTATCCCTCGAGTTACGCGGTACTTGAGTTACGCGAATTTCGAGTTACGCGGAAAAAAATGCGACAGTGCTCGAGTTACGCGGTATGGTTTTGGAGCAATTTTTATTTAAAAAGCAAATATTGGAATTACCCAGCAAGATTTTAGTAACGTGTTCAACTACAAATGCAACACTTCGCATCTGTAGAAGGATGTAAATGTGCGTGTAGTGGTGAAGTATTCTTATTTACTTTCGCATAGCCATTGGACGAAGAGAGACAAACTAATGTTATTCCATCCAACCATTCTGTTCTTGCATCAACTTTTGTTATTCCCAGTGACATATCTGCGAAAGCAACATCGAATGATTCGGGAATTCCTTAATTTGAACTCGGATCTTCAAATTGTGGAATTTCCACTCGGTGTTGCTTCCGCAAAAATTTCATTGGGAATAGCAAACGCTCCTGCTTCGCCAAATGAGGATCCGGAAAACACAAGAAATGAGGATTCGGAAAACATTTTAATAAAAATAAAATTATCAGAGTATTTTGTTACCAGTAACGCTAAAAGTAACAAATGTTACTTTTAGCGTTACGGGTGACAAAATATTCACATATTTCGTCTCATTTCATCTCACACCTAATAAGCATAAGGCTGTCTCGTTTCTACATTGCTAGAGCAAGACATACTTATATACGTTTGGTGTTGGAGTAAGTGCGATAGACATTCACACAGATTGTCAATTGCACGTGAGTTTTTTCCCAACGCTCTAAGAAGATTCACGCATAGGGTAACAGTGAATTATCACGTTACTCCACTAGTTACGTAACTAGTTCCGAATCATGCTGGGTATAGATGAATGTTTTTATATAAAAAAGATAATAGGTATGTATTGTTTTGCACTAATCCTGAATCTTCACTTATGCGGTTTCGACTTAAGCGGAACCGTAACTCCTGTATCCCTCGAGTTACGCTTGTGTGATAGTGGCCAGGCAATAGGTGCGTAGTTATACGCTTGTGATGCAAGTGCGTCAATGCAGAATATCTTATTTATGGCGACTGAAGTGCGGGACTGTCTCGCGTAATGCAAGATGCTCGATAACCGTATTCTTGGATGAAACTAGAAAATCACTTAAATTGCTCAAGTACTGGAAATAAATGCTAAGCACGGCCGCCCATTTCGATAGTCAGCATGTGGAATGGTGCTAAAAAATACCATTTAAGTTTTTAAAAGTCGCTAGAAACCCGTATGGGAGTGTTTACTGGAACTGGAATTCTAGCTACTGATTCTATTTTTTTTAGAATTGACTAATTTTTTAAACACTTACGTTTAATGAAAAAAAGGAAGCTATTTGACCGAAATTTTGTTAATTTTTAACTCCAATAACTTACGCAACGCCTTTTGAAATGTGACTAAATAGCAAAAGGCAGCAAAAAGTTTTTGGCGGCAAAAAATTGAACAAAATCGAACAAAATCAGTCAAAATGTAGGCGTACTATATTCAACAAGTTCTGCATATCTGGATTAATAATTCTTATTATCAACCTGAACGTTAAAAAAATGTTCCTGTAATTGATTTGCACTAAATTTAGCAAAAGTTTATGTTCTCATGCATGAAGGTTGGAAGTTCAAAAATTTCTTATTCGTGTTGGAAAACAGTTTTGGGCTGATTTTAAAGATTGAAATATTGACTTCATAATATTTTTACTTAAAATTGATACAAATTCTAGAACTTCACATTTTCCATTACAATTTCTCATTTCAATTAGAAGTTAAACTTCCTTATCGCAAGAATCGAGTTCAATATTCTATCACAATTAAACTGATAAAAATTGGCTTTTACTTTGGCCCGTCCCATCACATTGTATTTCGCTTCCCGGTTTAATGATTGCTTATTTTACTCATAATTAAATAAAAATAAATATTGTGAATTCTGATATTCGACATGTGTGACTCATTGTGAGATTTGTAAACTGGTCGCTGAATATTTTATTTTTTGCTTGCGTTCATTCTGTGAAATCATAGCAAGTGAAAAAAAAACCGAAAACCTGGTGGAACCAGTTTAGTAAATTTATTTAAATATTTTGTATAATAAATTTGATGTTTATTGGAAGTCATCGTTAGAGTCTGATATCAACATTTTTGACCTTTGTAGAGGTTTGGCAGTACTTCTCTCTATTCAGTCGTAATGTTTTTTGTGATTTATATTTTAATCTTTTTTACGATTTTTTATGGTTGGATAGCGATAGTAGCCTCCAGTTTCCACGATTTACATAATTCGATTGTGCTGGCGTTCACTGAGTCGACTTCCTATGGGGGTTTTTGTTTCTTATTTTCGTACTTTTCAAGTTCATTAGATTTAAATAATAAGTAGGCCAAAAAAGATAACGTTAGGTCGATGTCAATCATGCTGAAAAATTGAGAAATTCAATTTTTCTAATTTTTGCTGAATGATTTTTGAAGAAATTTTAAGGCGTTCAGATAAACACGCAGTGTTTCCAAAGAAAATTTTTTGTGAAATCTGTGAATAGCTCGAAAATCTTAGTAAAAATTTATTATGATTAGAGACCGGATTATATGCAAATGCTAAAAATCAGAAACACGAAAAAAGCAGATATAAAAAAATATGTGTCCCTTATTTTTCCTAAATGCCTCTACAACATATCCGAGTTTCATCAAAATCGGAGGCGTACACTTCGGAATATTTCCTTGTTAACTTTTTCAAGTTGCATATAATCCGGTCTCTAATTATGATAAATGGAAAAGTATTTGGGAAAAATAAGGAAACTTGGTATTAAGATAATGGTATGGTGATATTCGTATCAAAATTCGAACCAAAATTCCAATTTGAAGTCACACTTTCCTATAAGATTTTTTAAAATTTATTCCAATCGGATTTTGATGTATGGAAGTTTTATGTAGAATCATATCCTAAATAACTTTTGTTCTTGCACTTTTTTGATAAGATGTACCGTTTTTGAGATATTCGCAAAAAACGTTTTCGTTCGTATGGGGGGTACCCCCCCTAATGGTCCATTTTTGCCCATTAACGAACTTAGCCTCGCATTTTACGAAAAACAGATCTGCGCAAAATTTCAAGTCTGTAGCTCAATCCATGCGCCCGCAATCCGTGCCACAGACAGACGAACAGACAGACGGACGGACATGCAAAAATTAATTTTTTTAGTCATTCTAAACTCACTGGTGTAATTCATTTTTGTGTGTGATAACGGGATCTTGGCGTTACAAACGGTAAGGCAAATCTAATATACCCTTTGGTTTCACCATACGGGTATAATTAGCTTCTTCCTAAAATGTTTATTTCTTCAAAACTCGAATATCTAGAATATTCTTATAAAGCTTCATTTTAAAGCAAATAATAATACCTACATTGCTATAAAATCGTCAGATGAATTTTGTAAACATATTTTTATCAAAATGTCATCAAACTTTGATAAAAATTACACAAATAAAATTGTTTGCTTATGCAAAAAAAACCTGAACTTTAAGGCGCCGCTTTCACCTAACATATTATTCCTCGAATTTTATTCTTCGACACTAAATTTATGTTGCACAACCGTTTATACTACGCCAAAGAATTCAGAAATTTATTCCTGAAAGACGACCGAACTCTAATTTTTAAAAGCTAGAATAAATTCAAATTTTTACAACTTTTGCTAAGTGATTCCACGATTACGATTATTATATATATAAAAATGGATGTTTGTCTGTATGTTTGTCTGTATGTTTGCCTGTATGTTTGTCTATCTGTTTGTCTATCTGTTTGTCTGTCTGTTTGTCTGTCTGTTTGTCTGTCTGTTTGTCTGTCTGTTTGTCTGTCTGTTTGTCTGTCTGTTTGTCTGTCTGTTTGTCTGTCTGTTTGTCTGTCTGTTTGTCTGTCTGTTTGTCTGTCTGTTTGTCTGTCTGTTTGAGATTACAGAACTCAAAAATCACTGGACCGATTTTAACGCGGTTTTTTGCAAAATGATCTGCGTTGCCAGGAGCAGGTTTTTAGCTATGTTAGATTTTCAAATTTCGAAACGGAAGGTCCTGTAAAGATAACGTTTTTTCCCAAGAGTTTTTAAGTTATTTATGGTTTTTTGGCATTCTGAAATTTATACAAAAAACTTTAAGTCGGCAACGAAGAATCTGCTATCCGAATAAAATTCGTGGAGAAATTCAAGAAAAAAATCGCAAGTGTAAATGAGGCCAACACCCTGTAAAATCTATAAAAAAAAAATTATAAAAATAAAATCAAAGCATTTTCAATAGGACAATCTTTTCTTGATGAAATACAATTGTTGAAATATTAAAGTTCCATAGTTGTTTATTTTTGGCCCAATGTCACATTTTTTCTACTTAAAACACAGACGTTGTTTTTCAGTATATTTTTTTAGATAAAATTAAGACACATTGGTGAAAGATCGATTTTGAAGTTTTCTAGGAGGTTTGTAAAATTGATTTCGTGCAATAAAACTGAAATGATTTCTTAAAAGCTATTTTTTTCATATTTACCTATAGCAATCAGAAAATTATGACATATTTATTTACCTCAAGATAAGATATTTTTTGATAAAGAAATATAATCGAATTTACATTTTTTGGGGATTTCCCTATCAAAGTTTTGACTCTTTTTATCTTTTTGCTTAACTCACTGGAAATCATGTCTGTTTGATTCTTTTCAAATTTAAATATTACTTTGTAATTTTAACACACCTGTTTCACGGATTTTCCCGGCGATTTAATAAATTTCCACAAAATTTATGATTATACCTAGCAGAATTAGCTGTAATACAATTACATCTTGAGATATTGTCAAAAATGTGATCAATTGGAGAGATGTTTTTTCATGGCACTAGTTGTAATCACATTTCCTATGTAGATAAAGTTTGGGAATATATCACGTAAATAAACTGCAAGAAAAATCATTTTGAACTTTCTTTAAAATTTTGACAGAGCAATTTCGACCTATAAATAATTTAACTATTAATACTTAGTACTGTTGTTACTGTTTGCTCGAAATTGTAAAAAAAAACTTTTCGAATAAAATAAATTTGTTACAGAATTTTTAGTAATTTTTTTAAACTTATTTTTGTAATTTTAGCGCAAACTACGACAAGTGTTGAAGATGATGGTCGTCATAAAAATACAACTACCCCAGCACCAACGACTACAACAACAACTACCCCAATACCAAGTACTACAACTACAACAACAACGACGACCACAACTACTACTCTAGCTCCCACAACAACCACCCCTCAGACTACGACAACAACTTCGAAACCAACTCCGAGTCCAACTCCGAAACCATATCCACATCCTGATATCGGAAATTGGAATTCATCCTGCGTCATGGTCCAATTTGCAGCTCAATTGAATTTAACCTACGAGACAATTGGTAATATTTTTTTTCATTAATTCTAGTTAAAGGGCATGTTTCACCACTTCTGGATAAGTTTTATCTAGTGGTTAAGTACATCTCAGCGATAAGCTCGCCGACAGATATATGAAAGATATTTATTTACTAGACAAAACTTATCCAGCAGTGGTGAAACAGGAAAAAATTGTTTTGCTTTGTTTGTGAGCCAAAAAATTTAAGTAAGCGTTAAGTATTTTTTTAGGATGTCTTTTAAAAATTCGGTCAAAAAAATGAAAACTGAAAATCTCTGTTGTCCGGTTTTCCAGATCTTCATACTTTTTTTTAGATTCCTTTGGCCCACAACCAATGAATATAAAAAAGAAAACTTCACAACCTTGCACTACGTGCCATTTTATTAAATATGTGAAAACAGTACACGCTCGATATAGTGAACTTAAAACTTACCCAAGGCTCATCATTATCGAAATGTTCTCTATACTGAGAGCTGATTAAAACTACCGGATTTCCTTATTTTCGGAATCATAACAAAAACATTGAGCATGTTAATTTGACAGCTTCCTACACTAATTAATAATTAAATATAATACGACCCGTATACAAATTCTTCTGTTAGACATATAAGTTCCGTTGAAATGTGTTTCGTATTTGAAGTCCGTATTCCTCTGCAGTTATTTTTTTCATTTACGTACTTTTTTCACTTCATCAGGCACTAGAAATATTAGTTTTTCGGATGCCGTGTATTCGTTTTGAAAAATTTTCACAAAAATTTCACCTGCGGCGGATTTGTTCTTATTTTACTTATACGAAGTATTTATAATAAAGTATTGTATTCATGAAAATTTTCGACCTCTCAATTTTGCCTAAAAACATTTTTCGAGTACTTCTGAGTAGCGATGTCAAATTTTTGAAAAAACCGGTTTTTAAGACTTCGGTTTAAACCGAGCCGGTTTAACCGGGTCCAAAAAACCGGTTATTAAAACACCGAAAAACCGTTTTGTTCAAATTGGGTACACAGAAAAAAATAATTGGTTTAACAAAAAAAAATTCGTAAATATTACTGAAGTTTGTATATACTTCGTAATATTAACAAATTTTAGTAACTATACGAAAAAATATTTGTTAATATTACGAATTATATACAAAACTTCAGTAATATTTACGAATTTTTTTTTGTTAAACCCATTTTGTAAATAATACAAAATTATTTTTTTCTGTGTAGGTTAGGTCTTAGACGCAAAAAGTACACTATAATACAAACAAAAGACGTGAAGTGGCATATAATCCATTAAGAGACCATAAATGGCACAATATAATATTGTATTTGGTTTAGAGTGCCTAAAAAGAAGTGTTTCTAACAAATTGCACGAAAACTGGTTTTAAAATTATTTTTCCGTACAAAAAAAATCGGTTTTTTGAACGGTTTTTGGTTTAACCCTTCGTTGGACCCCTCGTCATACAACGATATACATTTACAAAAGTGTACACTATGTACACTGCACACGGAATGTTAAAAGTTGAAATTGGTACAATAGTACCAAGGGGTCCAACGAAGGGTTAAAAAAAACACCGGGTATAACTGTGCACAAAAAAATACCGAAAAAACCGGTTAACCGTAGCAAAAACACCGGGTAACCGGTTTAACCGGTTCTTTTTTGATATCCCTACTTCTGAGTCGATTGGAACATTATTACAACGTCTTTCTATCAGTCAGTTTGCCAGTCTGTCAGTGAGTATGTGTACAAATTTTTTTCAAAAACCACTAGAACTAGAGCCAAGATATTTTACAGGCATGTTTGGTCCTGGAATGGGACGATCCTATCAACTTCTGGTGAAAATCCGTAACCAAAATGGCTGCTTTTTAAAAATCGCAATTTCGTTTTTCGCAATTTACTCCGAAATTACGCATTTTTCTGTAGTCTTATATATCGCAGCCTTGCGACAAAAGTGACACAACTCAAAAAACGTGATTTTTCAGAATACAAGTTTTAAAGTTTGAGATTGCGTGATTTTGTACTAAATTCTGTAAGCACAAAGATATTACAAAAGCTCTTCCATGGCGAGCATTTCTTGTACAGGTAACCCTTGGAGCACAATGAACGCAACCAAGCCGCAACTAAGGACGCTTCGAACTGTCACGCAACGCAGTTCAGGAGCGGTTGAGCACAATAGAAGCGTCGTCTGTTGCGTTGTGAGGCAAACACAGAAAAATTAAAAGTGAACTAAAGTATAAAAATATATAAAAAATGAGAGATTTTGAAGCGATAATTTGGTTTGTTGGTCTTTATCTTTGTTCTTTGTATGTTATTGTAATAAAGCTATCAATTTTTTCTTGAACGAGATTTCCCCAACCTCACTTTATGAACTGTCAACGCAGAGTTGTTGCGTTAAAGTTCAAAGTTTGGCAACTTTTGCGTCGATGGTTGCGTTCAATGCGTTCACTGTGCTCACTCAAAAGCATTTCTGTGAAATAAACTCGTAAGTGACATTTGGATGCGTGTTGGTTGCGGCTGGGTTGCGTTCATTGTGCTCCAAGGGTAAGACGTTTTGGCAGAGGAGAGAAAATATCAAAACGAATCATTCTGCATCATTAACTCGAAATGGCTTATTTTTGAGTTGTGTCATTTTTGTCGCAAGGTTGCGATATGACAAAAGTGAAATCGACATCTTTGACCGTTATCGAGATATTTCAGATTTGGTAAAAAAAATCATAATTTTATATAAGCTAATATTTTATTTGTCGCGTTATAATGTAAATTGTGCAGGAACGTAGATTTTGTATAAGAAAGAAGTGCTGTTCACATCAGATATTTACTGGCTTGTACTGTTTAGGTTTCTAATGCCAGAATCTGTTGCTCTGTTAAAGAACCAAAGTTGCCAATTTCCAATTTAGATATAAGTCATTGCTTCAATTATATATCAGAAAATTTAGAACATCATCAGCGGTTTTAAATACGCGTCTTCCATTTAATTTCAGTAAACAAATCAATTGGCTTTGTTTGAGTTTACTGATAATAAAATGCATTCCAAGCTTATCTTGTGACGCTGTTCGGTCATGCTGTTGATTTTTAATTTTAATTTATTTCGTTTTACTTTGTTGCTTTACATTAATAAGAAATTTCCGATTGTTCATGATTTTCACACTTTGTTTATTTGGTAAATTTCATTCACACGTAAAATTTGACGACCTAAAAGACGATTATTAAATGTTCATCAACGGTTATTGTTAAATGGACCAAATATTGTTTAATTTTATATCAACAATTTTATAGCACGGAATTATCAATATTTGTTATTAATTTAAAAAAAAAATGAATCACTTCAAGTCTTTATTTTAATGGTGTGGAAAATTATTACAGATTGTACAGGCCGGAAAAAGTAGACTCTATTTCAGTGCACTCGGTATTAGAGTGTTTTTTTTGTTTTTTGGTGTCGCTGATTCTGAATCTAGTAGCAGTGATTTAAATGGGTCAGTCGGATTTTTTTAATTATACAAGGTAGTTCATAAATTCTGTGGTCACAAGGAAAAACTGCTTAAGTCGAAAAAGCGTGTTTTGAGTAATTTGGGTTTAAAGTTTTGATTTTTTTTTAAAGCAAAACTGACTTAGGTTATATGGTTTTTGCTCTGCCATTCCTCATAGGAGTACAGCATGAAGACCAAACTTTGACAGAATATAGAACTGGATAAGGAGAATTCAAATATGCACCAACCTTTAAAAGTATTGTACATAACTCGACTGAAGCGGTTTTTCCTTGTGACCACAGAATTGGTTCATACTTTTTATTTGAATACTTATGGGTAACCCTCAGTATCGCATGGACGAGAGCTAGGGTGAAGTTCTGTAACTCGTTCGCTTTGCCAGACAATCGCCTGGTGGCGAGGTGATTCGCAAAAAAATTGTTATTCTTTATTCACAGCTCGCAACTTTAGCGTTACAAACCAAATCGAATTTTTGCTAAGTCAAGATCCAACCTCGCTCGAGTAGGATAGATTTTAGTTCACAAAAAATCATTAACTTCTCTAATGGTGAAAATGGGATCCAAATCCCTACAGAATTGCAGGAGATGACAGGTGAGGGAATTTACAGAGAGGGGAGGGGTAGATATTTGTCGAAAAATTTCTTTGGGAGCTGAACAATCCAATGATGAAAATCCGATTGAAATCCCTTCATCGGTTCAAGAGACACCAAGGATAAGGGTAGGAAGAAAGTGGAGTTTTGAAAAACTAGCATAGCCTATGTAACTTTTCATGATGCTCCAAATCTAGCGGTAAAGTTTCATTATAACCGGTTTAGTGTTTTTTTAGACATTTAGGCACCTAAAAAATCAACATTCCTTTATAACATTGATATGATTTGGTATAGTAATATGATTTTCTCTTTATTTTCAGATAATAAAACTGCCAATGCAACCTACAATATTCCCAAAACCGCTGCTCTGAATGATCATACCTGCTCAAACGAAACACAGCAAATTGTGCTGGACTGGAATTCGAAAATAACTCCTAATACGTTACTTTTACAATTTGAAAAGGTGAATGGAACTCGTAATTTTGCCTTAGACACGGTATTGATTAAGCTCAACATCGAAGGGCAAGAATTCCCAAATGCCAAAAGTAAGTTAAAATTTTAAACTCGGCTATGATAAAATGTTTCTAATTTTGTACTATTTTTAGATGATCAATGGATTCATTTTGTGTATCATGGAAAGAAATACGAAACTCCAATCGATATGTCATATCACTGTACTAGAAAAGAAGTGATCAATTTAACTGAAACCGTATTAAACGCAACAGATGTAATTGGCAGATTGAACTTGTGGGATGTTCAATTCGAGGCTTTCCACGAGGGCAACTGGACGAAATTCTCTACAGCAAAGGATTGCGATTCATCCGAAACGCCCGATATTGTACCAATTGCTGTCGGATGTGCATTGGCCGCTCTTATTGTGGTAATATTGATAGCGTATTTGGTCGCTCGTCGTCGTGCAACTGCTCGTGGCTATATGAGCTTCTAAAAACGATCATAGAATCAAAAGGCTAAAAAAAAGATATCGATAAAAAAAAACATTAAAAGATTGATATAGAAGAAGAACAAATAGATTGGCGGGACTCAGTAGTAGTATTTTTTTGTATTGGGGATATGCGAATGATTGTGCTATCACTTTTGTATATAAAACTAATTCAATGATTTTTTCTCCTTTTTATAATAATTACAGGAAGGAAAATTTTATCCTATTTGTTAGTTATTTATCAATATCTGTTTTAAATTAAATTGAATACCCGAAATATATCAGATTTTAAAATTATAGTAATATCAGATGAAACCCCCGCTAGTTTTATCATCGCTGTAAAATCATAGATATTCCTTTTTCAAGCGATTTAGTTACGAAGTTTCAATAGTATTTAAGTTAAGATGATTATTATTATTATTGTTTTTAATTATTATTTTTCATTTCATTATTTTTAGTTTATAATATTTTATCCTTTTTATATCTATTTCTATCTATTCTACCCTCGACCTTCAAATGATATTTTCTGTCTTTTTTTTTTGTTTGTTTTCCACATCCTTTGATTTGACCATAGATTTATTTGCCCTTAAAGAGAAATGGTGTTTTATTTCAGTCAATGGATATTTGTTTTAATTTGGCGTATGAAAGGCTAGTAATTAGATCAATAATTGATTTATGTGTTAAAGACAGTAAAAAACTCTTGTACGAAATTATGTAATAATTTTTATGAATTAATAAAAGTCTGGCGAAAAATAAAACATTGTTCAATCTTGAATCTTTAAATGTAAGCTGCTGCATGCAAAAGTGGTGTACGTTATTTTTTTTAATTTTTCTGGTTTACAGCTATAATTGAAGACTTCAATCTCTTTCTATCGTTTGTAGAAGAACTGTAAGTCCAGCTTCATTGGTCACCGTTAAATGAAAGCGGAAGAGAAAAAGTTGTCACAAAATCGTCAAAATGCTTTGTGCAAAATTGGTGTCAATTATAAATTGTTGCCTGTTACTTCCCTACATTATCAGATCGCCTTGTTTTCGTAAACAGCTACATTTTTTGTACGTTTTGTTAGTGGTTATTTCAAAATTAATTCTAGTATAAGAAATTGGGGAAAACGGGAAAATGGGCACATTAAAAAATCTCATATGAAATGCACAAGAAAAATACAGATCATACTAATATATAAAAATGAGTTGGTGTCTGTCTGTCTGTCTGTCTGTCTGTCTGTCTGTTCCTCTTTCACGCAAAAACGGCTGAACCGATTGACTTGAAATTTGACATGAGTGTCTGTGGTAGTTCTGGTTCCAACATAGGCATACGGAAAAGTAGCTCGAGTGGTGGGGGGAGTAAGGGGAGGGGGTAAAGTGATTTCGAAACTTACTTTTTGCGCTATGTTACTCTTTCGCGGGGAAACTACTGAACCGATTGGCCTGAAATTTGGCATAGATGTTCGTCGGGGGTCCAGCGCCAACACAGACCTATTAAAAAGTAGCCCGAGAGGTGGGGGAAGTAAGGGGAGGGGGTAAAGTGATCTCGAAACTTAGCTTTTCCTCTATGTTACCCTTTTGCGGGGAAACTACTGAACCGATTGGCCTGAAATTTGGCATAGATGTTCGTCGGGGGTCCAGCGCCAACACAGACCCATTAAAAAGTAGCCCGAGAGGTTGGGGAGTAAGGGGAGGGGGTAAAGTGATTTCGAAACTTAGTTTTTGCGCTATGTTACTCTTTCGCGAGGAAACTACGTAACCGATTGGCCTGAAATTTGGCATAGATGTTCGTCGCGGGTCCAGCACCAACATAGACCTATTAAAAAGTAGCCCGATAGGTGGGGGGAGTAAGGGGAGGGGGTAAAGTGATCTCGAAACTTAGCTCTTCCTTTATGTTACTCTTTCGCGGGGAAACTACTGAACCGATTAGCCTGAAATTTGTCATAGATGTTGGTCGGGGGTCCAGCGCCAACACAGACCCATTAAAAAGTAGCCCATGAGATAGGGGAAGTACGGGGAGGGGGTAAAGTGATTTTGAAAAAAAGTGACTTTCGCGGAGAAACTACTGAACTGATTGCTGAACGGGTAAAGTGACTTTCGCGGAGAAACTACTGAACTGATTGGCCTGAAATTTGGCACAGATGTTCGTCGGGGGTTCAGCACCAACACAGACTGATTAAAAAGTATCCCGATAGGTGGGTTGAGTAAGGGGAGGGGGTAAAATGATTTCGAAACTTAGTTTTTGCGCTATGTTACACTTTCGCGGGAAACTACTGAACTGATTGGCCTGAAATTTGGCACAGATGTTCGTCGGGGGTTCAGCACCAACATAGACCCATTAAAAAGTAGCCCGATAGGTGGGGGGAGTAAGGGGAGGGGGTAAAGTGATTTCGAAACTTAGTTTTTGCGCTATGTTACACTTTCGCGGAGAAACTACTGAACTGATTGCTGAACGGGTAAAGTGACTTTCGCGGGGAAACTACTTAACCGACAGGCCTGAAATTTGGCATAGATGTTCGTCGAGGGTCCAGCCCCAACACAGACCCATTAAAAGTAGCCCGATAGGTGGGTTGAGTAAGGGGAGGGGGTAAAATGATTTCGAACCTTAGTTTTTGCGCTATGTTACACTTTCGCGGAGAAACTACTGAACTGATTGCTGAACGGGTAAAGTGACTTTCGCGGAGAAACTACTGAACTGATTGGCCTGAAATTTGGCACAGATGTTCGTCGGGGGTTCAGCACCAACACAGACTGATTAAAAAGTAGCCCGATAGGTGGGTTGAGTAAGGGGAGGGGGTAAAATGATTTCGAAACTTAGTTTTTGCGCTATGTTACACTTTCGCGGGAAACTACTGAACTGATTGGCCTGAAATTTGGCACAGATGTTCCTCGGGGGTCCAGCACCAACATAGACCCATTAAAAAGTAGCGCGACGGGTGGGGGGGAGTAAGGGAGGGGGTAAAATGATTTCGAAACTTAGTTTTTGCGCTATGTTACTCTTTCGCGAGGAAACTACTGTACCAATTGGCCTGAAATTTGACATAGATGTTTGTCGGGGCTCCAGCCCCAACATAGATCCATTAAAAAGTAGCACGAGAGGTGGGAGAGTAAGCGGAGGGGGGTAAAGTAATACCGAATGCAAGTGCTGGAATTTTTTGTTAGTTTGTTAACCCGTTCGGTACATGTTTTTTTCTATGGGGGTTAAAAATACTCTTTATACAAATTAATGATGTTTACGCTATCAGTATTCATTTAAAACAAAAAAAAAAGAAAAAAAAAATTAAAAATTTTTATTTTTTACAAATACGTCCACTGTAGTCCAGCTTTTTACCCAAAAAATCAAAATTGGGTGGCAAATGCACTTAAAGGTGCACTAAATGAGAATAGAGTGTTGAAAATAAATAAATAATAAGTCAATTCAAATTTTTAGCTGCGTTGCCATATGGCATCAAAATACCGAATGGGTCAATCATTTTCCGAAGAGAAAAAACTAACGAACAGCATGCAGGCTACCTAATTTTTAACCAAATGAATTTAGTTTTCCTAAGTTTTTTTTCTGTTCACGCTTTTAGCCGGGCGAAGCCGGGTCCAAATTCTAGTAATGTTATAAATATAAATATCACTTGAGTACTAACAATAATGGTTTCAAAAGTATTTATAAAATGACCATGTCTCAAACTTTGCTAATGATGATTTTATTTTTACACCAATATTATGCTCCAAGAGTTAATATTGACGTATTTAACAATAATAGAAAAATATCTAATTTTTGTAGTGGGCATCTTAAAATACTCTGAAGAAACTTCAAAAAAGTGGTTTCTTACCATTTAAAGCACAATTTATATGTTTTTGCTTCGAATTCGGGGAATTTTTCGCGCTCAAACATTTGCCCTTCAACCACTTATTATTTACTTCCCTCAAAATACTAAAGTAGGGCACACAGCTATCAGTTTTCCATCAGTCGCAACTGTTACGGTACTCGTCAGTTTTCCATCAGTTTTTTACATCTAGTTATGCGTTCACATCTATCAGTTGCGACTGACAGTTTTTTGTGAAAAGTTTCTATTCACTTTGTATGCAGACTTTAAAAAATGTGGGTGGATAATCGAGACAGAGGGTGCTTATGCATTATTATTGGATTAAGTTCAAAAAAAAAATTCGGTTCTGTTCTGATTCGATACGACTGATGCGACTGACGCGAACGTTCACACCAATCAGTTTCCCATCAGTTTCCCGAGAGATATACAAGACTCGTCTATTTTGTATAATTTTTTCACTTTAATTATTCATTTTTTATACCCGTATGGTGAAACCAAAGGGTATACTAACTTTGCCTTACCGTTTGTAATGCCAAGATCCCGTCATCGCACACAAAAATGAATTACACCAGTGTGTTTAGAATGATAAAAATAATTAATTTCTGCATGTCCGTCCGTCTGTCTGTCCGTCTGTCTGTCCGTCCGTCTGTGGCGCGGATTGCGGGCGCACGGATTGAGTTAGAGACTTGAAATTTTGAGCAGATCCGTTTTTCGTAAAATGCGAGGCTAAGTTCGTTAATGGGCAAAAATGGACCATTAGGGGGGGTACCCCCCATACGAACGAAAATGTTTTTTGCGAATATCTCAAAAACGGTGCATCTTATCAAAAAAGTCCAAGAACAAAAGTTGTTTAGAACATGATTCTACATTAAAGTTGCCTACATCAAAATCCGATTGGAACAAGTTTTAAAAAAATCTTATTGGCAAGTTTGACTTCGAAGTGGAATTTATTATTTAATTTTGATTTTTTAAAGTTTTAACTTTTTGCCGGGCACTTAAATCACCATACGGGTTTTCAATAATTGCCAGATTGGCAATTATAGCTTTTGTTATGTTTATTCATAATATAACATTATTAAAAACTTTAAAATTATTCATAAATCCCATCATAAAAGAAAACTGATTACAAACACGTCTTTCAGTATTATGTGAACTTGGTGTAAGTCATTAGCCAAAATAAAATATTTGGTGCAAACACTACGTAAGATATTTGAAAAAATTGTTAAATTCTCAATCTATTTGATTAAAATATACATGGTTAGTTAGAAATGGAGGTAATAAGGGAATCCTAGTCTGGAAATATTAATACCTTAATTACACTAGACAAGCCGCAACTTCTACCAAAACTTCAAATATCTCGAAACAACATTTTACTGACTTACACCAATTTGCATACAACAAAGGTTAATATATCGGTGGCCACAAGCAATAACCGGTTATGTCGAAAATTGCGATTTTGAGTAATCGGAGTACAAAGATGAAAATCATTTTCTGAAAAAAGTTTGAATGATAACTGGATCCTGATTTTCATTAAATTAATTGCTTTTATAAGGGCAATAAATCCGTGCTACAGTAGACTTAAATGATCTTTTCTTTTATAAAATATTAAGGAAAAAACCACATAGGCGACATGTAACTAAAGTTAAGTGTTTATTGAATGTGTAATACATTATTATTCGGACATAAGCGATTATGTTTTTCGACCAAAGCTCCTGGTTATAAAAATGATAGGAAGACCAAATTTTTTGTGTATATATTTAGATTACAGCATGAAAAACACAGTAGTATTAATAACTCATTTCGTTCTTAAATCGACATAAGCGGTTATTGCTTGTGGCCACAGATATATAAGAATATAAGAAAAGCTATAACTGCAATAAGGCAACCGTTAAATACTCTATATGAGGGCAGATAAAATTTTTATGGAAAAAATCCATTTGTTTAAGAAAAAGGGAAAGGAGTGATCCAATTGGATTTTGATGTATGGAACGGTTATGTAAAATCATATTTTAAACACATTTCGTCTTTATAAGTTTTTCGATACTATATACCGTTTCCGGGAAAATAGAAAAAAGTAATACAATTGTATGGGGGAGAAGGAAGGAATAGTTCAACTGGATTTTCAAGTATAAATAAGTTATGTGAAATCATGTTCTAAATTCATTTTACCTTTATGAATTTTTCAATGCCATTAACCGTTTTCAAGAATGTCGTAAAAAACTTTATCGTTTGTATGGGGGAAGCAATGATCCAATTTCGCCTGTTCTAGAACTTAGCCTAGCTATTTACGAGAAACGTAACTGTACAAAATTTCAAGTCTATAGCTCAATCCTTTCGAAAGTTTTTGTGTTCACGGACGGACAGACAGACAGGCAGATGGACGGTATTATACTAAATCTAATATACTCGTATATGATATATCATATAGAGTATAAAAATTAAGTTTTACGTACATCCTTATAAGGACTAAGGACTGATTTGAATGATTATTTTTTTCATCGAAAGCCGAGAGAAGCACCTAAAATTCCGCAATGTATCATTTTGACCAAAATACAGCGTACGTATCAAACTTTTTTACAGGATAAAAGTTAAAAACACATGCTAAAACGCAGAATGCACCCTCTTCACTTTAGATAATCCATTAAGACATGCTATAGAACTGCAAAAATAAATACAATTACAGTCTTTCACCGGAAAAATCCGTAAAGCACTTTAAATTCTAGTTGATTTTATTGATGTTTATGGTGTTCGAAACAATTTTTCTCTTCGTAAAAAACAATAGAAAGTTTTTTTTTTAGAAATTCTATGTTTTTACTAACGGGTACGATAAAAAAAAACTTTTGTGTTTACAAGGATTTCGAATTGAGTTTTTCATTTGGACATTAAATAAAGTATACCTACCTCTGATAAAACTGTTTCCGATTTTTCGATTTCCCCCAAATCCGATGTTCTTTTTTCTCCCATAGCGCCTGATTTTATTGATTACTCTTAAAGCTGTCAAAAAATAAAAATTCAAGTTCCCACCGGATTTTTATTTGCTGGAAATTCTATTAATTTAAAAAAAATCAAAGAGACTAAATTTAGTACAACATTTAACGGATTCGTAATTGATTTTTACAGCAGAAATGTCCGGTTGGTATTTTTAGCTGTTCTTATGCCATTTTCTACTTTGCCATGGAAAGAGGAAGAAGTTTCAAAAGTTTTGAGTAAAAATCGTTTTTAGATTGAACCGAAAAGGGATAATCACATTTATTGTTTTAAGAGGGTTGCTTTATTTGAGCGGTTCATTTCAAGGAAAACAGAAAAGTCACAAATTGATGGTCAACAATGACTGAATCAATCGTCAAAAATGACTGAATCACACCTTGAGTAAAAAAATTTTATTGGTTTGATTTTTCGTGTAAGGCGTCTCTCGATTTACTACCTTTTGGGCGTGCTGAATTGCGTCATTTTGTCTTAAATCGAGGCCTCTTAAATCTTGGAACGACTGTAGTTTGCCTGTTTGAGAATGAAAGTGTTGTGAGGCGATCCGCGGGGATTAGTAATCACGGATGTTATTGTTGGCATTTTCGCGAATGCTAACAGTAATACAATACGACATGCAAGCCCACAGTCCGCTGATTCGGCAGCGTGGGTTCTCGTATCGCAATCCAAAGCCTTATCTTGTGCTGCGCCAGCACTTTAAAAGAATCTGTGCGCGTCGTTTCGCAACGAACAGAGAGTCTTGATTGAGATTTAAAACTGGTCGGATCGTTTGGTGTAATTACTACTGGTAGTCGTCTAATTAAGTTTAAATTATTGTAACCGCATGTTAATTGAGATTAATAAAGTAAATGTGAAAGATCAAGTGTTTCTCCTTATTGCTTACCAAATAAACGGCTACATTTATAAAGTGTAGAGAAGTTTCGTCCGGAGGAAATCTAAAGTGAAGTCGAGTCGAAAGCCGATTAGAATCAGTGTGGTAAAAATATCATTAAACATTTGGTGAGAACCTTTTTAAAGGAATAAATAATAACATAAAGGACATAACATCATTGATAAATCACAACATTTTGGCGCAGCCGGTAGGATCCGGTAAAAACAAATCGGTTCCTACGTGTGTAAACGGAAAGCGACTGAACAAAAACAAGTTCATAACCAGTGAATAGTGAATAGTGAAAGGTGAACCGGGTTGAAGCAACAATCCAACAAGTACATCAGGTCCAACCAGTGAAAGCCCATCGGGGCAAACGTGGGAAAAAGCCCACCAGGGCCACCGCTGGAGAAAGCCTTCAAGGCCAACAAAGAATAAAGCCAATCCTGGCCAACGCTGGAGAGAACGTTTATGAGTAACGACGAACTCAACAAGGACATCACCCCTGATCGGCAATCAACACCGCAACCAGGTCAACTGCGTTCCGGAACCAGCTATCAGGAGGTCCAACCGGAGAACGAACCCAGCAATCTAACAACAACAGCAAGTGGCAACAGCAGCAGCGACAACGAGGACATCACCAACAGCAGCAGCAACAACGAGGACATCACCAACAGCAGCAGTAAACAGGAAAAACAAGGTAAAGTAAATATGGAACAATATATTGAATTAAGTAATTTAGTGTGCAATACGGTGCCCATGTTGTTCGGGGAAGCGGGTCCCCAACTCGAAAGTGAAGTGAGAGGTTTTGTACGATGCTGTGAAAGCGTCAAACAATGCGTAGAAGATACAAAAGAGACAGCATTGTGCAAGATCCTCTCCTTACGTATTCGTGGTCGTGCTGCGGAGTTGCTGGAGGGAAACGCAGTTCGAACAGTGTCGGAATTTACAAAGTTAGTAAAAAACAAATTATTGATACACAAACCTTACATATTGCTGATAAACGAACTCAGGTCCTTCCACCAGCTCCCCGGTGAGTCGATAAGTACATATGTGGCCCGGGTCACTAGAGTCTATTACCAATGTCGGGATATACAAACCGAAAAATACGGTGATAGCGCGGGTCCCGTTCTTGGCGAATTGCAGGAAACTGCGGTTCACATCCTGAAGTACGGGTTGACCAATCCAACAGCGCGTTTTTTCATGCTACAGGAAACAAGTGGTGATTTCAGCGAAGTTGTTAAAAGGTTGCATCGGCTAGAGGAGACGGAGACAAGTTGGGCAGCTCCGCCTCCCGTGACACAAAGGGCCCAAACATCGTACCAAGAACCAAGGTCGGGTGGAAGTCTTCCCAGAACTCCAAATGCGAACAATCAAAACAACGGAAACACACGACAGCGCGATTCCAGACCGAATTTTAATATTCAGTGCGGTTTCTGTAACATAGCAGGTCACACTTATGCGGATTGTCGCAAACGTAAAAACACTCCATATTGCACTGAATGCCGCAGTTATGGGCATTCCAGGGACACCTGCCCACGATCGTCACCGCAACAAACAGGCCAACGTAATTATCCACGTACCCAACAAAACCAAACCAACTCAAATCACTACCCGAACAGAGGAAATGTAAGACCAAGTCAAAACCCAAACAATGCAAACCGACAGAATCAAGTAAACGTTGTTCAAAACTCGAGACCGAATAACACGGTCAGCGAAGGTCAAAAACCCAAGTGTACATTCTGTCAGCGTTACGGCCATGAAGAGCCTCAGTGCCGAGCCAAAACAGTTTGGCAAGAAAATTCTGTAATATCCAACCCCCCAACATCTCCATCGGAAAACTAAAAAGGGGCTGTCATCCAGTCCCACTATTAAACGATGGATGTCAGCCCAAACCCAAACACATAGTTCCAATTGGACCAAAATGTGTAGCCACCATCCCCTTGTCTTTCACTAACAACAAAACTGCTACATTATTAATTGACACCGGGTCAGAACTGAGCCTAATTAAGCAGAACGCTTTATCCAAACTCGCGACAGTAAATAAGTCCGAAAAAATAAAGCTCAATACTGCATATGGCACAGGTGATACCCTAGGATCCTGCACGGGGCATATTCCATTGCAAACCCCCCTAAAGTGCAAATTCCACGTAATAGCACCAAATCATACGATACCGGGAGATGGAATCTTGGGGTACGATATTCTCAAAGATAATTGCAAAATAGACTGTATCAAAAACCAGTTAAAGTTTCACCTAGATGAAACCACTGAAACTCGAACTCCCAACATTAAAAGAAGCGAAGTATCCCTAAAACCCACAACTTCGATAAGAGTAAACCCGAGCCTAAGGACTTCAACCGAGGTTAAACCCTGCAGGGAAAACTTTGAAGTTGAGGCTAAACAGGGACACTGCAGCTTCATAACCGTTCCACCACGGACGAATAAAATCTGCGAATTACCGTGCAATCAAACCAATGATCAACTCTGTCAATCCGAGGAGATTGGCCCAGGGGTATTTATTGGAAATTGTTTGGTCAGACCAAAGAATGGTAAAATCGCAGTAACAATAGTAAACACAAACACTCATGAGTACACGGCACAAAATTTCCAAGCTAAATTAACGCCGCTCTGCCAATACAAAGTTGTTCAAGCTAAATGCGGGAAAGTAACAAACACACCCCAAACAACAATCAAAAAAAATTTATTCAATCTAAAAGCTAAAAAAATGAGTCCTCGAGCTAAGCAAGTAATAGAAAATCTCGAGTTTGACCGTTACCTGAACTCCGAGGAACATGACGCAATTACAGGCATATGTGCGGAATACAGTGATCTATTTCTCTTACCTGGGGATAAACTGACCCAGACGACCGAGTGTTCCCACACTATACCGACGTTGCCCAACATACCTCCAATACATCGTAAAATGTACAGATTGCCTGAACGGCAAAGGGGGATCATACAGGAGGAAGTCCAAAAAATGCTGGACGAAAATATAATTAGTCCCAGCAGAAGCCCATTCAATTCCCCCCTTTTAGTAGTACCCAAGAAAGAAGGAGTAGACGGGAACAAGCAATGGCGCGTAGTGGTGGACTACCGCGATTTAAATCAAGCAACCATCGGGGACGCATATCCTCTCCCCCGAATAGAAGACATATTGGACCAACTGGGTCATTCCCGGTATTTTTCTACCATCGATTTGGCATCCGGTTATCACCAAGTGCCTATCGCAAATGAGGACAAGCACAAAACCGCGTTCAGCACCCCGTACGGCCATTACGAATTCAATCGAATGGCTTTCGGGCTCAAGGGGGCGCCATCTACCTTCCAACGCCTAATGAATACTGTGTTAATAGGTCTCCAGGGTTTCCATTGCTTCGTGTACATAGACGACATAGTAGTCTATGGAAAAAACCTGGAAGACCACTTAACTAAACTAACTATGGTATTTCAAAGACTGCGTGAGAGCAATTTGAAAATAAAACCGTCCAAATGTCAATTTCTCCGAAGGGAAATTGTTTATTTGGGACACAAATGCTCAAGGGAAGGCGCATTACCGGATCCCCTAAAAACAAAATGCGTCCAAGAATTTCCGGTCCCAAGAACCGTTCGTCAGTTACAATCCTTCCTAGGATTGGCAAACTATTTCCGCAAATTCATTCCGAATTTTTCCAAGGAGGCCGAGGCTTTAAATAAGTTATTACGCAAAGACATCAAATTCAAATGGGACGAAAAATGCCAATCCGCATTTCTGTCACTGAAGAAGACATTAGTCTCACCACCTTTGCTAGCCTACCCTGATTTTGAGCGACCATTTCAATTGACGACAGACGCCAGCGGGGAAGCAATGGGGGCTGTCTTAACGCAAGGCGAAAAGGGCGAGGAACGACCCATCGCTTTCGCCAGCCGCACCCTTAACCCTGCAGAACGAAGGTATAGTACTATCGAAAGAGAACTCCTGGCAATCGTCTGGGCAATCAAAAATTACCGTTGCTATTTATACGGCAGACGGTTCACGGTCTTTACAGACCACAAACCATTAAAGGGAGTCTTCAACGTAAAAGATCCCACAACTCGGTTGGTGCGTTTCCACCACAAACTATCGGAGTACGATTATACAATCGAATACCTACCGGGAAAAATGAATAAATGCGCTGACGCATTGAGCCGAATTCCCGAAACGGGCAATGAACAAACGGATTCAAAACCCATGAAAAGTAATTTAACGGCCGTAATAACAAGAGCCCAAAGAAGAGCTACCCAGCTCAAAGATAATACTAATGCTCCAGCAGATACTACCGACACCATGCCGACCGACAAAATACTGGCTGACCACCAGAATACGAACCCCACAGAACCTGAACGGTGTTTAACACCTGTGGAAGGTCAACCGGTAGTCTTACACAATCCAAGAGACATCGAAAAAGTACTCAAGGACTACCATAGTTCACCACTTGGTGGACACACGGGAGTGTGCAAAACCTACAAACGCATAAGCAGAGAGTACAAATGGAAAAACATGCTCTCGCACATAAGAACATATATCCGTAAATGCGAATTATACCAGCGTAATAAAAAAGCTAGTCCCACTAAAATGCCTATGGTCATTAGTAACACACCTTTCAAGCCTTTCGACAAAGTCTTTTTAGACATTGTAGGACCTCTTCCGGTCTCCCAAAAAGGTAACAGGTTCATACTAACCTTTCAAGATGACCTTACTAAAATTGTGGATTGCTTCCCTCTAAATAATTGTGAAGCGCACACCGTCGCTGACTGCTTCTATCGTAATATAATTTTAAAATATTACACGGTACCAAAAGTCCTAGTAACCGATCAAGGCACAAATTTCTTGAGTGAACTCTTCAAGGAAGTCTGTAAGTTGCTCCGCATAAAGAAAATCCAAACCACTGCGTACCACCCACAGGCCAATGGCTCGCTAGAACGCACCCATGGTCCTTTAGTGGAGTACCTGCGCACAGTGGTGGATAAATACTCAGGCGAATGGGACGATTGGCTAGGAGAGGCGGCCATGGTCCACAATCATAGTGAGCACATGGGCACCAAACGGACCCCCATGGAAGCGCTGTATGGCTTCGTATCGCCATTACCAAATAATTTGACCAAAGACCCAGATCCGGTATATAATTTTGACTCCTACTGCAGCTACATAAGAAACAAGATGCAAAATATGCACAAAATAGCCAGGGACAATCTGATTCTCAGCAAAGAAACAGCTAAACGCTACTACGATAAAAACACAAGACCTATCAAGGTCCATGTGGGAGACATGGTCCTGGTAAAAAACTCAGCGAAGGAAAATAAACTCTCCCCTAACTGGACAGGACCCTACGAGGTTAAAAAAATCAACAGCGAGGTAAACTGCTCGATTCAAATGGGCAGACACCTCAAAAGAATTCATCTAAATAGGTTACGCCTATTTAATTAAGCTCTAAGACAAGAAATGTTAACCTACCATAATCAACAGAAAAAAGAAAAACTCCTAAGTCCAACATTCTTCATCGTTTAACCATCGACACGAAAAACCAAAACATACCCATCGGTATAAGAGTGCCAAGAGCACGGGGCAAAACGAAGGAAATCAATGCGATCCGAAAGACCGTCGATTCACTGAACTATGACCAAACAAAAGGGAAACGAAAATCATACCCATCGCCAAAGAGTACCCATAGCGAGGAGAAAGGCGAAGCAACACCGAAAAATCTATGATACAAAAACCTCTATCAACCAGAAGAAAAGAAGAAAAAAAACACAACACAAATCGACATAACAATCAAATTATAGAATTTCTGGACGATATATATGGGTTTCACTGTATTCAAAAAACAAATGTACAAATTAAACCCGACAATTGTCTAGCAAAAGTAAAATTGCATACACTTAGGCAATTACCTAATACATGCTTCGTTCCCATCAAGGTCATGACAGTCAAACCCCTATGGAACTGAAACCGAACAAAAATAAAAATAATTTTTTTTGTTGTCATTCTTACGGCTTCAAATTTTATATCCACAGACTTTTTGGAAAGCAAAATCCAAAAATTCCTAGACAAAAACCTGGAAATTTTTCCAAGTAATTGGAGAAACTGGCGCGGGCGTGTTGGGAATCTATTTCACGTACATGACTCTGAAAAAAGTATTCGCGGCACTGATCAATGTAATTACCCTAAAACACACTTTCGGATGGAGCTGGAGACTATTATTGGCATTTAGCTCCGCTATTACCACCTTGATCTTGCAATTCGCCAAGCCCACGAATTCAGGGGCCACACAACCTGATCCCGAATTAGTAAAGAACCAAGAAACAAAAAACAATGGTGGTAACGAGCCGTTTTCTGTCGATAACAAAGTATACCCCGACTTACCGGTAACAATTTAAAAAAAAAAAAAAAAATATCCCCGAGCAGCGGGTACTAAGTCAATACAATTGACAATATTAGCTTTCGTTAACTCCATATTTGCTTTTAACCTTTATACACTAATTAAGAAAAAAAAAAAAAAAAAAAAAAAAGAGATTAACAGTTTTTTCGGACATGTACCTAAATTTTTTTTTACCCATTATCAATATACGTCTATATAACATAGATATAGGAACGAAATAGTTATAAGTTTTAAATTGAAATAAAATCATTTATGTAATTATAAAAAAAAAAAAAAAAAAAAAAAAAAAGAGATTAACAGTTTTTTCGGACATGTACCTAAATTTTTTTTTACTCATTATCAATGTACGACCATTATAACATAGATATAGAAAAGAAATAGTTTTAAGTTTTGAATTGAAATAAAATCATTCATGTAATCATAAAAATACCAATACACCAACATCCGAAATATTCAATCGAGCCTTGCAATCAATCTAAGTACAAAATATCGCTAATGTACAATGCAAGGCAAATTCAAACATTAATTTTGCTTCTAATTCATAATATACAAACCGCAACACATGTTTGTATAGAAAAAAAAAATTGTTTCCTCCTTCACACAATTTTTTTTTAAAACATAGGGGGAAGGAATGTTGTGAGGCGATCCGCGGGGATTAGTAATCACGGATGTTATTGTTGGCATTTTCGCGAATGCTAACAGTAATACAATACGACATGCAAGCCCACAGTCCGCTGATTCGGCAGCGTGGGTTCTCGTATCGCAATCCAAAGCCTTATCTTGTGCTGCGCCAGCACTTTAAAAGAATCTGTGCGCGTCGTTTCGCAACGAACAGAGAGTCTTGATTGAGATTTAAAACTGGTCGGATCGTTTGGTGTAATTACTACTGGTAGTCGTCTAATTAAGTTTAAATTATTGTAACCGCATGTTAATTGAGATTAATAAAGTAAATGTGAAAGATCAAGTGTTTCTCCTTATTGCTTACCAAATAAACGGCTACATTTATAAAGTGTAGAGAAGTTTCGTCCGGAGGAAATCTAAAGTGAAGTCGAGTCGAAAGCCGATTAGAATCAGTGTGGTAAAAATATCATTAAACATTTGGTGAGAACCTTTTTAAAGGAATAAATAATAACATAAAGGACATAACATCATTGATAAATCACAACAAAAGCTAAATGGCATTACAATATTGCGGAGATACAATCCTCTAGAGGTTTTCTCCGTCTATTGTTTTACAGGTAAAATCTTGGTGAAGTTTTCACATAAATCCCTCTTCGAAATGAAAACGGAGTTGTCAACTGACGAATTTTGGGTGTTTTCATTTCCGAAATAACTCGTCATCTACCCGTCTATTAAAAAATCAGAAATGTAATCGGCATTAGAAATGGAATTTCTAATAAAGTTCATGAAGTTCTCTAAAGTTCTCAAAGTATTTTCAAAGGATTTTTTTATTTGCGTCATTTTGTTATGTTCCATAGTTATCATACTAATATATAAAAATAAGTTGGTGTTTGTCTGTCTGTTCCTCTTTCATGCAAAAACGGCTGAACCGATTGACTTGAAATTTGGCATGAGTGTCTGTGGTAGTTCTGGTTCCAACATAGGCATACGGAAAAGTAGCCCGAGAGGTGGGGGAGTAAGGGGAGGGGGTAAAGTGATTTAGAAACTTAGTTTTTGCGCTATGTTACTCTTTCGCGGGGAAACTACCGAGCCCATTGGCCAGAAGTTTAGCTCCAACATAGACCATAAAAAAAAAATTCAAAAAACTTAACCCGGCAACGACGGGTATGCAAGCTAGTAGTTAATAATTGCTAAATTGTTTAAAGATAAAAATTAAATTTCAGGCAAATTTAATTATTTCAGATAAATATTTACTTTGTCAGATTTATTATCCCTTTCAGTTATGAATAAACTTGCAACTCATTTAAAAACTGGGTCAACCATAAAATAATAGAATTGTGAGACAATTCAATGAAACTAGACAAAATAAATGCAATCATAATACAAAAACTCAATTATTGATTGCAATTTTAGTTAGATATTTACCAAAGTTTTTCCTGAAAATGGGAAAACAACAATGTTAGTTCAATCAGACATTCGCCGATATAAACAAAAGGGGAAAAAATTAATTGCAGATACTGGCGCCACTTTAATGCTACCATTTATAAGTGTAGAGCCAAGTAGTCTGCTAGTTCTGAATGTTCACTCTGGGTGAGTTCATAGTCAACATTGGCCAACCGTGGAAAATTCACTATCCACCAATTTGCCACCATAATGTATCTTTTCCCATCCCCTTTGTGGTAAATAGACCAATTTTTTTCTCAGTATTTTTTGATAAATAAATGTGATAGGAAGCACGCAACTTTGCTCCTTTTGATTATAATTTCCCTTCTCATTTTTTTTATTACGGCATGCGGTGTTTTTTTCTAATTAATTTCATGAGGTTGAAACATCTTATGTGGAGTTATTCACATCGACTTCAATTTAGAGTCTATCTGATGTATTTTAACTAAAAATCAATTCAAAAGTGATTTTAAAAAATTTAGGTAAAATGTAAAAGCATTGGATTTTTAAGTCCACTATTTACGCTTTTTAGTTATTTTTTTTTTATCAATCTGTATAAATAAAATTAGTTTTAGGGACAATATCTTCATCTAGTTTTCAAAAATCTTTTTTTTTTTTGCAAAATAGGGCGAGGGAAGTACGTTGTTTCGCGGTATCACAATTTATCAAGAGAATTCATTCGTTTGAAGCTTTTCATCTGAAAATCATCAAGTTACCACAGATAAACAAATAATTGCATTCCATAAACATAAACTTATAAAAAAAGAAGAGAGGTTACTTTATTGTGGCGTCACTGCTTTTTCTGATAACAAAAATAATCATTTGGTTTAAATGATTTTCATTTAAATCAAATACAGAAACCGTCGGCGCAAATTTTGTGAATTTTTTTGTTTGATTCTACTGCGTTTTCGTTGAATCTAATGGGAATTGCCCTCTGCACGGTTTGAAATGATTAAAATCGCCCTCTCAAGTCATATTAAATGAAAGGTCGTTTACAACGGATTCCATACTATGTGCACCCGTCATTTACAACCGCATCGGATATCGCACCGCCTAGCTAATCGTATTCATTTTGTTTGTATCCTTAAGGAGCCTCCACACGTTCAACGTTACTTGACAAGTATTATTGATGAAAATTTTCGTCATGTAACAATGATGGAAATTGCCTGCAAACGTAACATTGAAGAGCATCCAAACGATCAATGTTACTTGAAATATGAGTCATTCAAGTAAAAGTGTAAAGTAACATTGAACGTGTGGAGGCGCCTTTAGAGATTTTGTCGATACCTCCTAGGTGCGCCGGCATCTTGGTTAAGAAAAGTGTGGCGAAAGTATTAAACTCCATACTACAAATCGTAAATATGCGGGGAGAAGTGGGTTATCCGAAAAAGATATTTTATGAGTAGCTAAGTAGGTACATTTTAAAAAGTTGTTGATTATTTCATTAAATATGCATCTTTCGGTTATGCAAAACTAATATTTTTATTTGTTTCTGTTCTCTAATTTACCCAGGAGTTTACCTTAACTGCATCTACATCGATTATTAGTTTTATATTTTATTACTGAAGTACTGCAAAATTTCAAAGCTCACGTACGAAATAATCGAGTTTTCGAAACACAGGTAAAAAGTTTAAACTTAATACAGGGAAAACTTTTGTATCGTCGTTGTCTTCCACTGATTGTAAGTTTCGCTATCGCTAACAGACCAATAAGAACCATCTTTAGATATGCTAACTCGACTCGTACCAAAATTTTCCTTGTGTAAAATTTTAACGTTCTTTACGTCCAGAATGGAGGAACTTCTTAAGGAAGTTCTTTGCGGTTCATCGCCATGAAAATACAAGACAACCAGCTATTTGTACAAGACTTTATGAATGTAAAACTGGGAAATAGTACCGAACGTGAGTAAAGTTGCCGTCCCTAATGGTATTTAACATGTTAAAAAATTTCGGGATGCATAATCATAGACATCTACAACGATAATAATAATAAACGATTTAATGGGACTTTAAGGACTCAGTAGGAATTTCTTCCTTTGTTCGTTTAGTTCTTTGGATTTACTTATGCGTAATAAAAATGGTTTTAGCGACTATAATTCGTTTCTTTAATTACGTATGGATATGTTCTTCAAATGCCGAATTATACCTAATTCTTATCATTAATACGAGCACTTTGTTCCTTATTTGAATTTTTTTTCGAGCAAAATTCGTGTCTGAATTGCATAAAAATGGAAATAATCCAATGGTTAAATGAGTAAAATCTAAGATTAGCGTAATTCAGGAAAAAAGGGTTGGTAAAATTGCCAATCCTGAAAGGAAAGAAATGTATAAAAGATCCAAAAGGACTAATTTCAAGATTCTTTCACTGCTTCTATCTTAATTGAATAATAAAAATTCCAGACAGCGTAACACTTGACTTTCCTTAAAGTAACATGAAATCCCTTAAATTTCCTCATCATTCTTTTTTTTTTTGGGTAATACGATTGGTGGTTTTTTTCTTCTGGTCGTCGACGACGTTGTCGCCACCGACATTTTCATCAAGGAAATTTTCCGCCATGGAGTTAAACTGGTACTCGCCTTATCCTTGTTGAGCCATTGTCGACGTGCCCATTGCCACTCTTTTTCACAAATCTCTGCTCCATTCAACATTAGCCCTCAACTCAACCCCTTCGAAGACGTCTTTCGTCTAGTTAGATTTCCGTTTCCTCCGTCAGGGCCAGACTCTCAACATAAGCGACGAGGTGAAAATCTGAAAAGGATAAATGGATGCCACGTAGCCACAAATTTATTTTGCTTTAAATAAATAACCGCAAGACGAGATTGCCTTCCGCATTGCCGCCGCACATTTAGGGGGTGGTTCACGAAATTCTTTCGACTATGTATTTCCGCCCTTCCTACTAAAGCTAACCAAATTCCAACGTGCGAGTGTCTAACCCCTTTCGACTGTATTTTGAGTGTTGTGTCATTGCTTGCTTTCCTAAGCCACTCCACCGCCTCCCAAGAAGGGCTAGCAAGACCGAAAGCAAGCCATTAGAGGAATCCTCCAGAATTATGGCTGTGAGTTGGGGTTGATGAGGAACAAGAGTGTTGACTTAATAAAACGAGCCATGAAGTTAATGATACTCAAATGACTGTACGAGAAAGGATTTTTTCGAGACGTTTTCTATGCAGTAAAGCCGGCGGCAAAGGCTGTGATTTTAGAAGGATCCAATCCGACGACTATTGTGACAGTATAATTCTTTGGAAAATTGCTTTAAGGGCCGAAAGTGACTTCTTTACATTATTGGAAGATTTTTTTCTTAAAATCATTAATATCAAAATTTTAATAGTGGTTTTGGTTGTGTGCAAGACAGGCGCATTTACTTTAAAACTTCATATAATTTCAGCATTTTTTTTAAATTTATTTATTTTTTGTTTTGTTTTTGAAACTCTTAATACTAAAATCAGGACTTTATCGTGTTGTTGGACATATCGTTTTTTCCCTGGGTAAACATTTTTAAAATAAACTAAAATAGAAAATCCGGGACACAAATTTAGCTTCCGGAAAACATGCCTGATTCCGGGATTGTCCCGGCCATTACGGACCTGTCCCTTTCATTCTGAGACGTATGGTCACCCTATTCTTAGCGGTGTTAGAACGCTATTAAAATAAATTGTATAAAAATAAAACTAGAGTGTCTGTGGTAGTTGTGTCTGCGGTAGTTCTGGTTCCAACAAAGGCATACGGAAAAGTAGCGCGACGGGTAGGGGGAGTAAAGGGAGGGGGTAAAGTGATTTCAAAACTTAGTTTTTGCGCAATGTTACTCTTTCGCGGGGAAACTACTGAACCGATTGGCCTGAAATTTTGCATAGATGTTCGTTGGGGGTCCAGTTCTAACATAGACCCATTAAAAAGTAGCCCGAGAGGTGGGGGGAGTAAGGGGAGGGGGTAAAGTTATCTCGAAACTTAGTTTTCCCTCTATGTTACTCCTTCGCGGGGAAACTACTGAACCGATTGGCTAGAAATTTGGCGTAGATGTTCGTCGGGGGTCCAGCCCCAACATAAACCCATTCCCTTCACGCTTTTAGCCGGGCGAAGCCGGTAATGGTCAATAACCTATTATTTCAAAATCTATTATCAATTTTTTCCCGATATTTTTCAGTATAGTTAAATAAATTAAACGCGTATCATGTGGGGGTGGACCGCGAAGCGTTTCGGGGCGCAGCCCCTAGTATGATATATAGATTTAGTATAGCGTTTGTAACGCATCGAACCACTCGTCGGACACAAAAATAAACTATACTAGGGTGTTGGGTATGACAAAAGATTTTGATTTTCGAATCTGCCCGTCCATCCCTCCGACGGTAACTTTCGAACGGATGGAGCTAGAGACTTGAAATTCTGTATAATTACGTTTCTCGTAAATAGCTAGGCGAAGTTCTTGAATGGGCAAAATCGGACTATTCCTTCCCCGATCTCCCATACAAACGAAACAGTTTTTTGAAATTTTCTCGAAAACGGTGAGTCATATTGAAAAATTTATAAAGGTAAAATATGTTTAGAATAGGATTTTACATAACTCATCTCTACATTAAAATCCAATCGTACCACTTCTTCCTCCCTCTTCCATACAAATGGAATATTTTTTTCTTGTTTGCTCGAAAATTGTGCATCGTATCGAAAAATTTATAAAGATGAAATGTGTTTAGAATATGATAACTTATCTATACATAAAAAAGTTTTATTGAAAATGAAAAAAAAACATTTTTCCCTTTACTACAAATTTTAATAAATATATATTTCCTTGAAAGATACGTTCGCTATTTGAAAGCCTCATTTAATTTTAGTTTTTGGACAACTGTTGGCTTCTATTTCTACCCTTGATTTCGACTGTCACATAAAATGTATGTGAAAAGGAAAAGATGCCAAACAACTTATGTGAAAATTTCTAGTTGGTCTGTAATTTTTTAGCAATTTCTCGTGATAAAACTTTTTGTATTCGACACAGCACAAAGTTATAACACTGAGAAAATGTCTGCCCACACTCGTCTAGAATTCACTCGTCTAGAATTTTTATTGCTTAATTAAGGTATAGAAATTAGTGCCAATGTTCTTGAGATTTCATTGTCTTTTCGTAACACAATTTTCATTTTCTATATGCCAGTAATTTGGGTTTAATTTTCAGAAAGCTTTTTTGTATTGCGAGAATATTTTATGTTTACCTACTTACATGATCTAAAATATATACGTGAAAATTAGTGGTTAATTAAAAGTTAATAAAGATTTACTTCTAATTACAATATTACACTTTGGCCACCTGGTGTTGTTACCCTATGGCAACTACCCCTTCCTATATACAAAATGTGAGATACCATATAAATCTAGCGGTAAAATATATAGATTTTACGATAAAATAAAAAAAAATATCCTCAATTTTTATAAATAAAGTTTTGTTTTTACAATACCTACTATTAGTTTGGAAATTCTTCAATTGCATGGAAGAGGCGGGAAGAGTCGTACGTATCTTAAATAACTCGAGAACTTGTTGACCTATAGCGACTTGAAATATTTTAGAAATAAGTTTCATAAAAATCGTAGTTTTCTATCAACTGTTGGAAAAGTAACGGTACCTATAACGGGTACCTCCCAAACATTTTTTTAAATACAGTATTTTGAAAATTTCTTGAAACCTATGCACTTTTTGGAAAAAATTTATATAACAAACTTTAAAGGATATTATTTTTTCCGCATTTTTTGCTTTAACAGTTTTTCTTATCTCTAACGGTTCTCAAGATATTTGAAAAAAAATTAAGTTTTTTGAAAATATCTCGAAAATCATGCGCTTTTATGAAAATAATCCTATATTCAAATTTAAAGCAAATAAAATTTTCCATATTTTTGTGCTTTAACGGTATTTTTAACAGTTCACAACAAATTTCAAAAAAAAAATAAAGTTTTTTGAAAATTTCTCGAAACTATGCGCTTTTGCGAAAAAATGGATATAACAAAATTCAAAGGAAATAAAATTTCCTGCATTTTTTCCTATAACAGTTTTTACGTATCTTTAACGGTTCTTGAAATATTTGAAAAAATACTATTTTTTAACATACAAGTATTTTTCCCGGAATTAAATACAGGCAAATCTCGATTATTTGTACTCATGTTTGCAAGTTTAGTTCAATAAATCGAAATGTTCAAATAATCGCAACAAAAAAATCTTAATAAAATACTATTTTATTTACGTTTTTATCGATAACTGGGTGTATTCCTAATTTCATAGCATAATTCTGAGAATTTTATCATCTTTTTTCGGTTTGATTGATTTGGGCGGCATTTATTTTATAAAAGTTCAAATAATAGAATATAAGTTAAAATATTAGTTCGTGAAAAAAAAAATTATTGGTTCAAATATCTGGGATTTCAACTAAAGGGTGTTCAAATAATAAAGATTTGCCTGTTTTGCAGAGGAAAGTTTTGTGTTGATCACAATTGATATTTTTCTAAACAACTGGGGTTATTTTTACACGTTCAAGCTAGAATCTGAATCGTACATCGATGCGTCCGTCATGCGTCCGTCCGGTAGACAGTTGTATGCGGTGACAGTTGGGTACGGCAACGAATCACTTCTTCTTCACTTTTTTTGCACTTCTTCTATTAGTTTATCGTCGAAACAATTACTTTCAATTTGTTCCATATTTAAATTGCTTAAATCGTAACCAAACTTTTTTGCGAAATGACATTTCCGTGCGTTGCCGCATGTAAAAGTAGAAAGTCGACCTACTCTATGCGGTTGGCGCATCGGACAAACGCATTATTAGGGGAGTACCCATAGCAGCCCGTTGATTTTACTTTGACCGCATCAAACTGTCAACGTGACGGACGCATGGCGGACGCACGGACGTATGTTTCTGGTTCTACCTTCAATTGTACATACATCTCTCTAGATCTAGATTTTAGGGTCTCTAGTATTGCGTAGATCTTGATTTAAATAATTGCGCCGCATTGTGTTTAAAAAGTTTCGACTGCGACTACGATTTTTAATTGTTTTTCTTGGTTTTCGTCTAAATCGAATTTAATTTATAAAAATTGTTATTTCGTGGACGTTCAGTTTCAGCCATAATTCCCCTGCCACGCTATCTAGGAATGTTTTCCATAAAAATACGTTTTTATGTTTTTTCAATTTTTCTATTTGATTGCCATTTTAGGTCAAAGTAATAAAAATTCCCAACAGCTCAGTCGAAAGAATTATTATTTTTTTCCTTCAAAAACTCCAATTTTTATATTCAAAGTTTTACAACATTAAGAAATCCTTTTTCTGAAACAGTCGTTTTATTTTTAAAAACTTGAGACAATCACAGAAACTTTTTCGTTGGGAAATTTTCAACGATCTCTAAAAGTAATTCTCCAACATTCTTCAAAAGAACAAAAAAACTTCCTGTAAGACTTTCATTTCTAACGTTTGCACACATTTTTAGATTTTTTTTTTGCAAAAATTACAATGAGGAAAATTCGCTATGATGAAAAAATCGAAATTTATGTTCTAAGAGTTTTTTTTTTAACGTATCACAGTTCTTCCTCACAATTTCACAGTATAGCTAAGTCAACTTTTCATGTGAGTTTCTCTACTATTAAACTTGAAAAGGTGCTTTATTTTTCCTTCAATGGCCAACTCTCAAAGAAAAATGAGAAAAGTATAAAATCTGAAGAGTGGCTGAGTTTTAAGTAAAAACGAGGACATTCATATGATAAATTGGCCACAAAAGATTTATTTAAGTATAAGAAAGAGTCCCTTTGCCCGAACGACCGATAAATGTCGTAAGTCATCGCCATGAGAGATGTGATATTAAGGCAAAGAGATTTTCCTCATTTTCTGTAATTTCCTTAGAATGGTACAAAATTCGTATCTCTTTTGAGGCCATCATCGTTCATGAAATCAGTTACAAATGATATCGGCTTTCGAAAGATAACTTGTCATTTTTTGTACGGTTTTTTTTTTTGTTCGGAACCGGCATGCGGCATTTAGGGTTAAGGATCTATACTAGCAGCGGTAAGTTGACATGCGGTTGCTTCTTCTCAGAGTTTAAAGATTGGGGCTGGACTTGTCGAAATCTTATTTGTCCTTTCTTTTGCCCTCGGGATGATATAAACCGAATTTATTGCAAAAATTGTTGCAACCCATCGACAAATCTTTTCGTTTTAGATGAATTTAGTTTGATTTACACAAGACAAGAAACACATATAACAAATTGATAGCCAAAAGGTAAAGGTCAATATCATATTTTTGAGTTTGGATATGAGACAAACTATTTTTTAAGAGGCTCACATAAAATTCTTGTATAGAAGGATGAAGCCAAGAGCTCCTGGAAAAATATATTTTGGCAAAGAATCAACTACAAGAATGACTTGCGCCAAGTAAATTTTAATATTCGGCGTCATATCCAGAATCTTGAATCTAAAATTCTCGTTTATTCATATGGGCCATGGTCACAGGTGAGAAAATTGTTGATTTTAAAGACGATTAAAATTGACCTAAAAAGAAATTTTTTTCTGAAATAAATAATTATAGGCAAGTAATGGTACTAAAAACGACATTCAGTCAGACAAGTATAAAGCTACAATTGGCAGGGGCCAATCGTCAAATACTCTATATGAGGACACACAAAAATGTTTATTAAAAAAAATTCATTTGTGTGGTTGAGGGAGGACAAGGAGTGGTCCGATTGGATTATAATACATGTGAAGGTTATGTAAAATCATATTCTACACACATTTTGTCTTTATAATTTTTTTGAACGCAACTCTATCAAATTTCAAGCCTCTAATTAAATCCTTTCAAAAGTTATGGTGTTTACGGTCGGACAGACGGACGGACCATCGGACAGACAGACGAACATGCGGAAATTAAAATCTTTTGTCATACCTAAACACCCTAGTGTAGTTCATTTTTGCGTCAGACGATTGGTCCGATGAGTTACCAACAGTATACTAAATCTAAAATATTCCGATATGATTCTCATATAGAGTATAAAAAGCCCTTACGGCAATAGTCTTAGAAGCTGTCTATAAAATATGTCACACCTTTTGAGGGAAGGATATGCCTAAGCCTGATGAGAGGGGGAGGGGGTTCAGGTTAAATCTGACGTCACAGTATGAAATTCGATTGAATTTTACAGCTGGAATATTATTACCACATGCACTCAGAAAAATGGAGGCTAACTCGACGACCTACATACGGCGTAATTGGCCTCGGGCAGGGGCGCGTTCGCCTGCATGTGGGCAAGTAAAACTGAGTTGACCTGTGGTCGGAGAAATTCTGAAATTAAGCCACCAGCAGGTGAAGTAGGGCATTGGGAGCTGCACGAGTTGGCCTTAGATAGGTTAACTCTGACCGCTAGCTGGCTTACAGAAACCTCTGTAAGGTCAGAGTTAACCTGACAAAAAGTTGACCTGGACATTTTTCTGAGTGTGGAAAATATGAGAGAGAGAAAGCTAAGATCACTTGAAGTTTTTTAAAATTGATAAAAGCAAATAGCAACTCTTTTTCTTTCGTGTATAACACAAGTAAAAATATATCCATTATTTCTGTGCCGGTTAAACCGAGGCACTACGTTTAATTTTAATTAGAGTTTGTCATTTTTCCTTCATTGAAACAGGTCTCGGTATTGTGATTATTTCTCCTTGCTATGTCTGCAAAGTATGATACAGCGGGACGAGGCGGGTAAGAGGGAAAGAAAAGTTCGAACTTTAGTGTTACGTATTTTATGGACAAACCCTGAAGAAAAAGGTAAAAGGGAAAAATTCTAAGCGGCCATGAATCGAGTTTCGGTACACGAAGTTTTGACATTATATCCCCAGCAATCGGTAATATTCTTCAAAATCTACCTAAAATTTAAATTCTCGTCCTTTATGCGTCAATGTCAAAGTACAAGTATTACTAGATTAATATGAACTGCATATTCTTCGCAACTTTCTCCGCTGCAAATTAGGCCAAGGACCTCGAATTTTATAAGAAACTGAAATTTAGCCAATTTTCTTTATACTATCTTTTATTACAGACAGGAAAATATTTAAAATGTTTTCCTTTTCCGTGGTCTCTGTGTTCGGTCAAACGGATACTTTTGCTGCCAAATTTTTTTAATCAGTTTGGATGTTTGCCAACTTTTAATTGTACCACTTGTACAAATCCCTTGCATTTTATTACCATATACCAACCTTAATAATTTAACCAATTAATTTTATAATACGATTTCTATAAGAGTATTTTATTTGTATTTTAATTGTATTTTTTCTGTTTGATTCTCAATTTGAAGTTGGAAGGAGCCAAATGTTTAAGAATTTAGTCAGTTTTTTTTAATTTGTCAATTAAAGAGAAACAACATTAGATTTTTATAGCTTTAATTAATATGGTTAAAAAGGATTTCCATTTTTATGGATTTCAAAATATCTTCAACGTGTAACATGAGTTTTGTTTAAAAAAGAATTTCCAAAAAGGACTTATGCAACGGTAAGGAGTAATGAGTTTTTCTCCTTTTCATAAATTCTGAAAAATATATAAGCCTTTAAATACTCACATCAAAATAAGGGAGATTGAATTTTATTGATTTATGCAATTGGTAGCGATTGGGACAATATTTGATTATCCAATTAGCCATTTCGTTTGGAAAATTGAATTTTGTTAGCCAATTATCACTGATTCTTTCGTTTTCTAAGGGTTTTTCTCGAATTAGTCTCACAAAACAAGAAAAACAAGAGAATATGGAGAATTTCGATTTCGTGCCGTCGAATGTTAGTCAGATATCCAATGAAAGGTTGCGATCTACATAATTCGCCAGAGTTGGTCAAAATATAATAAGAAATTTGTGGGCGATGAATTGGAAAATGAAATAATTTCCTAGGAACAAAGAATTCTGATGTTATTAATTTGTTAAGTTATACAAGCTGTATCCAAGGAATATTTTCGACTAATTACCTACATGAAAGGGAGGAATCAATCGACCCGTAAAATTTTGGTGATGAAAATCAGGATCAAAAACATTATATATTATAATAGTATAATCGATAGGCAATTAATTAAAGTCCTAATTAATATTATTTTCAATAAGAGTAACAGTTTTCGAGAAAAGTGCAAAAAACTATTTCATTTGTATGACGGAGAGGGAAGGAATGGTACGATTTTGCCCGTTCAAGAACTATTTACCTGAAATGCAACTGAAAAAAATTTCAAGTCTCTAGTTCAATGCCTTCGAAAGTTGTGGTGTTTATGGATGGACAGACGGACTGGCAGATGGAGAGATGGATAGACGGACAGACGGAGAAACGGACAGACGGACGGAATTAAAATATTTGGTCATCCCACACATCCTGGTGTAGTTCATTTTTGTGCTTTACGATTGGTTCTACACGTTATACAAACGGTATACTAAATCTTAAATACTTCGATATGATTCTCATATAGAGTATAAAAAACTTCGGGAACCTTTGGTATATGACATAAATATTAAAAACAATTAATACTTAAATAGACGAACGCACAATCTTTTTTGTTTAACCCTCATCCTCCTAGGATGAGTCTTTGGGACACATTTCAACTTTGCTTTGTTATAAATGGCAAAAAAATTTTTTTTTTGAATACGCAGAGCTATATGTATTCTAATATAATATATTTCTCTTCCAAAAAAAAAAACAAAATATTTTTTTTACTCAACAACCATAGCTTTCACAGGATCATTTACAAAAAACGAACTTAACCTCCTCTCATGAGTTCCAAAGACTCAGTATATTTGCCGCGCAAATCATACACATTTACGAAAATTTACCCGTTCGGTGCTTTTAGTGCGTTAAAAACACGCCATCAGGGTTTACGTTTTGGAAGATAATCAAAGTGATTTATCTGATAATGAGGAAGATGATTTTGAAACTGATACGGACGTAACCGGCAAACAAGAGATATCAGCGTTCGAAAGTGAAGAGAGCGCAGAACCAGAATCTGATTTTTCCGGAAGGGATGGCACCAAATGGAAATCAAGTCCGTTTACATCTGGACGAACGGCCTCACATAACATTATGTGAAAAAAAAATATTCTAATACTGTTAAATTTAGTGTTTTATATATAACTTTCATATGAGTCCGCGAGACTCATCCCAGGTGTTTTTGTTTTTAAATTAACCCAGGATGATGAGCGTTAAAGATTGTGCTTGATTTCAGTTAAAAAATGTCGATTTACAAAAAAAATTTACAAGTTATTTAAATTATCTTGTAATCTTACAGAATACATCTGAATTTTTATGATTTCCGGCAACTCATTGAAGTAATTTTTTTCAGTTACATGGCAAAGTCAAAGTGAATTCTAAGTAACAAATTTCTGGTCGCTTCCAACTTTTGCATTATTTTAGAGCAAAAAGTAAAGTAGGAACTAAAAGCAAGAGTAGTTTAAAATTTGTGTGTCAAAAGTCTGATGGAGTTTTCATGTCTCGCCAAAGGGGCAATTACACCAGAAAGTTTGTTGGTTGTTGAAGCAATTGCTAGGACTATAAAAAAACCTCAACGTTTTCTGGCCAATTGAAATTGCCAAATGATCAAAGTTAAAACGGAATTTAACTTCTATAATAAAATTAAATTCTAAAAAATTCATGCAAAATTTCTAGCTATTAAAAATAAAATTTAATGCTTTCGTTCCTTTGACATATCATATGATTGTACAGGAGATCGCAAAATTTTCTACTCGGTCATGATTATAGCTTTAGTATGCTCAACGTAACAAAATGTCAAGTCCAGCCCAATTATCCTTGAATCCTGAGGTGTTATTCAACACGTCCGCTACGAAGCTAACTCTAATTAATTACCGACTTTTTTATTTCACAGTGCGTAATGCTTATATACATTTTCTATATTCCTATGTAGATGTTCGTAAAATTAGTTTGGTGTGGCCGTGTCATGTTGTATACGCGTAGACAAGAAGAATGAGTCCTTGCAGTGGTTTTTATTTTTATCTGTGCGCCAGTCCTTGAATCAGGACAATACCACGCACGACAAAATCTTCTTTCGTCGTCTAATTACCTCAACGTGAGTTATGGAAGGAGGATGAAGGATATTATGCGCTATTCACGTGTCACGGCCCACAATAGTGATGCTTCTTAATATCATTGAATATGTACGGCGACTTGAACGATGAAGCCAGTAAATAAGATCTCTCATGTTTTTAGACTCTATATGAAATTTATATAGTCGTTTATTAGATTTAGTATGCCGTTTGTAAACTAATCGTCGGGCACAAAAATGAATCACACCAGAGTGTTTAGGATGACAAAAGATTTTGATTTCCACATGTCCGTCTTACTGTTTGTCCATGAACATCGTGACTTTCGAAAGGATTGATCTATAGACTTGAAATTTTGTATAGTTTCGTTTCTTGTAAATGGCAAGTCTAAGTTCTCTCCCGGCGGCGTACAAAACAAACAGTTTTCTACATACAATTATATCGAAAACTATGAGTCGAAAAAAATGAAAATTGTTGATTTTAAGGACGACTAAAATTGAAAGAAATTTTTTAATATAAATAATTATAGGCAAGTAATTGTACTAAAAACGACATTCAGTCAGACAAGTGGCAGGGGCCAATCGCCGAATACTCTATATGAGGACACAAAAAAAATTTTGTTCAAAAAAATGCATTTGTGTGGTTGAGGTGGGACAAGAAATGGTCTGATTGGATTTTAATATATGTAAAGGTTATGTAAAATCATATTCTAAATACATTTTGTCTTTATATTTTTTTTAACAGCTTTCGCAAGATCTCTTCCGGCGTACAAACGAAAGAGTTTTCTATAATTTAATCGAAAACGGTGAGTCGTATTGAAAAATGTCGTATTGAAAAACGGTGAGTCGTATTGGAAAATGTTGGATCGTGGAAAACTTTTTTTCTATTTTCTGGAAAACGGTGCATAGTATCGAAAAAAATATTAAAACGAAATGTGTTTAAAATATGATTTAACATAACCGTTCCACACAAATTGATTTTTGTTCATAAAAAATTTGTCTTCCCTCAAATGGAGTATTTGACGATTGGCGCGTTCTTATGTTTATAACACTAAACATAAGCTAAATATATTATTGTCACCTGAATTTCTAATAGATGGCATACGTTTCTCTGAGTAAATGGAATTTGTCTTTAATTTGTCTTTACAGATGACAGTTTTAACTAGGAGAAAATCTGAATATACGTCTTTATATGAAGCCCTTTAGGAGGATATTCTTGATAAAACACTTATAATTTCGAGAAAAAACATCCGCTTGTGTATTGTTTTATTTTTTGTATGTAACAATAATAAATATGCAAAAAAAATGTGTTCAATTTTTTCTTTTGATTTATGAATCATCGACGCCTTGTTGCAAGACTTATCGTAAAGGTAGAAATAGATGCTGCGATGGTCGGTACAATCGTCTGGCCGATTTGCGGTTGCATGCGATAATTGTATAGTGTATGCGCGCGAAATGACGGTTGGGCCGATATCGCACGGTCGTACGTCGCTGAGCCAAAACCTGCGGTCGCATGCGGCAGATTGTATCGTTTGTGGTCTGCCATGCGACCGTCGATATTTGCTAGTAAAAACTGGGCATCAATCGTAGAACGCGACGCAGACACGAAATCGCGTCTTTCATTAAGAAAAGGAATCGTGTATGGAGACGCGTCTTTGAATACTAGCGACGCGTCTTTTCCTTTAGCGACACAGTTCGAGGTGTCGCTCAGTGTCATTTCGTCTGTCATTTCACAATGGAGGAACCAAAGTAAATTAAAGTTTTTGTATTTAAATCATAATAAATTTATATTATTTCAGGAAGATAACGAATGAAAACCAGTGGGAAAGGTTCATGGATGAAAATAATGCCTTAGCGAGGGGCGCGTTTGACACTGGTGCTTCCGGCAACAAAAAGAAAAAAACTTTTGTGGGGGGATTTGATTTTTATTCACTTCAAGCAAAAAGTCTATTAATTACACATTACGGTTTTGAGATGAGCTGGAACGGATCATTTATGTCCCTTTAGAACCTGCGAACAACTCGTAATTCACTTTTTTCTGGTGAACTTAACATAAAATTAATTTCAGCTAATCCAAACATTTTTATTTTGACGTTTCTGTAGCAAGATACTTATAGTGAGCAAAACTGGTTCGTATTGTGCACTCGGAAAGCTTTATTTAGCATGACCTATAATTGATTTAAGAAATTCAATCCATTGAACGTTAAAACTTTTTAGTGTCGCGATACACGATTAGAAAAACGTGTCGCGTCGATGTCGCCGTCTCAGCTCAAAGACGGAGACGCGTCTCGTTCTACGATTGATGCCCTGGTTATTCAATCAAAGTCGCAAGTAAATCGTATCGTGTGTGTGCTGTATACAACCGTCGGCCCGATATCGGTCCAACACAAGTCGGTACGACCATCGCAGCGTCTATTTCTACCTTTAGTCGAAAAATGCCATTTTACAGAAAATTGATTTTTGTTATTTTTTCACATTACATTAAAAACACTCAAAAAATATTAGATTTTAAGGTTTTATTCTATAAAGTGAAATTAATTAAAGCTCCACAAAAAAATTTGGTGGAAAAATACCAAGTAGATATTATTGTAGATATTATTTATATGTCGTAAGTCTTGTTAAAACATTATTAATAGGCAATTTTTTTCGCTGTATCGTAAGTCGAATTAAAATACTTGAAATTTAAAATTCCAAACTTCAAAAACATCGTAGATACTACGTACGATGTCTAGCTATTAAAAAATCTCCAAAGAGAAATGTTTTAACTCGACTTGCTATACTTAAATTTTTCTATTTTGGAGTATTGTAACTTGTGTTACAACATTGGACTTAAACTAAAACCACAACACTTAAAAAAATTATAACAAAAACCTCGTTCCTATTGACAAAATTTGTTTTGTTGAATCTCAACATTTTTTTTAATTAAAAACATAACAAAAGATATAATTGCCAATCTGGCGATTATTGAAAACCCGTATGGTGATATTCGTATCACAATTCGAGCAGTTGTACCAAAATTCCACTTTGAAGTCAAACTTTCCAATTAGATTTTTTAAAATTGATTCCAATCGGATTTTGATGTATGGGAGTTATATGTAGAATCATATCCTAAATAACTTTTATTCTGGGACTTTTTTGATAACATGCTCCGTTTTTGAGATATTCACAAAAAACATTTTCGTTCGTATGGGGGGTACCCCCCTAATAGTCAATTTTTGCCCATTAACGAACTTAGCCTCGCATTTGACGAAAATCGGATCTGCGCAAAATTTCAAGTTTCTAGCTCAATCCGTGCGCCCGCAATCCGCGCCACAGACAGACAGACAGACAGACAGACAGACAGACAAACAGACGGACGGACGGACGGACGGACGGACGGACGGACAGACGGACGGACATGCAAAATTCAGTTTTTTTTTATCATTCTAAACACACTGGTGTAATTCATTTTTGTGTGTGATGACGGGATCTTGGCGTTACAAACGGTAAAGCAAAGTTAATATATCCTTTGGTTTCATTTGTGAAAAAAATCATTTGTGAGTTTATTTTTGTTAAAGTAACAAGAGTTTATTTTTGTTAAAATAAAAAAAAAAGATCACCCTCCAAAAATATTTGTTCCAATTGACAATTTCTTTGTGATTTTAACAAAAGTTTGGCTAATTTAACGATGATTTTATCCATATGACCAATTTTTTTCATTTTCCGAGGAATAAATTTCCCATTGTTAATTTAACAAAATTATTTTATTGTCTGATATAGGATAAAAATTTTGTTAATTTAACAACGATTTTATCCATAAGACCAAATTTTTCTCTAAGTGAAAGCAAAACATCGTAACTAAACTTATTACAACATATGGAAATAATGATTATATAATAAGTAACTTACGATATTCTTGCTTGGAGAAAAACCATTTTTAGACGGAGAGAAATAACAGGATAGATTCCTAAAAACTAGAAATATACGAGTCAGTGAAATTTTTGGTAATGACTCCTAAACAAAAGGGGAATTTAACTATGTTATGTTATGGTTTACGTGTTTTTAGAAATTTTTAAACTCCCAAAAAATTCGAACGCAAGGGTAGCTTTTGGATGTTGAGCACCCTTGGCTTCTGTCTTTTTCCCTGCTGGCCAGGTACGTTATATTTTGCCGGCTTGAACTCGTCGGTTCGGGGTGGGTTTTTGCCAGAGGAAAAAGCGCGAACATAACTGAAAATTTAACTGATTCCATTTGTACCTGTTTCATCATCTATCACTACCATCAGACTCATAATTTGTACTAATATTGAATAGAAAGACAATTGAAAGTGTTGAACTACTGATCGAAGGTTATGGAGAAAAGAAGAAAATCTTGAATAAAAAAAAAACAATGCAAATCGTACAAATCATGCTCCTTTCTATTTCAGGAAAACACAGCCCTTCTTGCCCCAGCCTTGTCCGTCCGTGAGGAACTTCCCGATCACATCACTCTCTTCAAAATAAATTAGCAACACATTTTACTAAATTTCTAACACGTTAAAATATTCAAAAATGATCGGGACATTCTTGCCGCTTGCAGCGACCTCTATCCTTCAACATCCGCCGTCGGAAAGATATTGTTCTGGTTTCCTGCCCAGATCTCTAGCGGACAAGGAAACCCAAAGAAAATACGAGGGTCAATGTCTCCGTATCTCAATCAACCAAAAGAAACTTATGAGTTAGCCAGATACAATATTTTATTCAAGAAAAAAAATCTTGTTTAAAAGCAAAAATAGAACGCTAACATCATTATAAAAAAAAATAATAAATACAAAATAATGGTTCGTTAAAACCTTTTAACTTAACGACTCGATATCTAATTTCGTGTAATTAAAAAAAAAAGAATTGATAAAGAAAATCACCATAAATCAAATTTAGACAATTTCGGTTTCGTTGTTTTATATTTGTCTAGTTTTTATTTTATATTTAGATTCACCTCAGCCAGATCAATTGCATAAATAAAAAGAAAATCGGTACTCACTTAAATGTTGAAAATGTGTTATTTGAATTTTGTTTTTGTTACTTGAATTCCTCGATGAGAAGATTGTGCGCACAAGTCCTTTCACCGGATCATATAAATTCCTTTAATTTGATGATTTTGGCTAAAAGAAAACTAAAATACAAAAATTACAATTGATTCTAGCTAGAAAAAAAACTTGGAACGAAACTTTCCTTTGCCTCAATGTTGTCTAAATTTATCATCCGATGATTTTAATTTTTAAATGACAATAAAAGAAAGTAATAAAATGGTGAAACAATGGTGATTGAAGATGGATCGATGTGGTGTGTCTTCTCCCTCGCTGACCCACTCCGCTGGATTTTACTTGATCGCGTCCGCGTTACTGTAGGAGAAAGTAAATTTCGCCAGGCGCTTGCAACAATAGTTGCTCCTTTCCCTCTTCTCTTTACTTCATCCACGAGTTGTAGCCACGAAGTGGAGATCCCCTTCGCCTCTTTGCTTCGAATGGTAGCCAATTCACTGGCGTTAGCTAATTTTCCTTTTTTATGTAATTTTTAGCTTTAAGATGCTTCCGAAAAACGACGATTTTCCAGGAAAATTCACCAGAAACTTCTTCTCCAGACGATCTTTCCGGACGATACTAATGGTAACTCAATCCGTTATAAAACGAACGGTATTTTACCAAAGATTAAATAGAGGTCGAATCAATCGATAATTTTCTGTATCGAAATTTTTCACGACACGTGTGGTGGAAATTTGGGGTTTTCACTTTTTCTTTTTAGGGCCACCAGAAAAGCGAAAGTTTCGGAACCGAATCGCACTTATAATCCTGCGATCGATGGAATTTTTATCCTGGCCACTAATTTTTCCCCAAAATTTGCACTTTAAAATTTCGGCTCTATCTTCCAACCCACACGTGCCGTTTCCTAATTTTTCTTCTCGAGATTTTTGAACTAAACCTTTCCACTAGTGTAACAAGAATGGAACTTGGAAAATGGTGTTTTAAACGTGGAACTATCATGGCCGGGATTTAAACTGGAAGCTACTGACACGTTTTGTTTATTCTGGGTTTGATCCTAGCCCTATTTTGGATTCCAACCTTTGATCGAGATTTCGTTTTAGAACATTTTTATTTCGCGGGATTATTCAAAAAAAAAAGAAATCTTTGAAAGTAGACACAGTACAGGGCAAAAGATTTATTGAGACTCCGGTGAAAATAAATATTTTGAAAAGTGGCTACTGGAAATTGCGATTACCAACGTGGGGCTGTCCCACCCTGAGATTAGTCTCATGCTCTATCGACTAAGTTAGCCGGGCAATTCGTTTTAAGATCGCAAATCTTTAGCATGGAATACTCCCACAGATTTTCCTTGCATATCCTCAACCTGGTAGAGATTTTTGGAAATTTTGTTCTTGATTCGTGCTTTAACAAACTTCTTACTCAACTTCGCATTAAAATGTTTGCTTGCGTCACTAAGAACGAATTGTCGCCTGTAGATTTCCTGTCCTGGTAAAAAGGATACGTTCCTAGCTCGTAAGTTATATCTGTTGGTAATATTCTGCTGTGTCTCTCCTAACTGTTTGGATATGTTAGCTCTAATTAAACCCATCTTATCCGTCCCTGATTTGATTTGAATATTTCCGTCCTGCAACACATCGAGTTTTTTAAGCAGCTCATATTCCGAACCGTGGTTCACCATATTACTACCAAAAATCGCCTGATAAGGTGACATGCCAATTGAAGTATGGATAGAGCTTCTTAGTGACATCATAATCTGATTTAAATGAGTGTCCCAGTGTCTCTGGTCGTCCTCGAGATATGCTCTAATGGAAGCAATAATCGATCGGTTTAATCTCTCCGAGGCATTGGCCTGTGGAGAATACACGGCTGTTTTTATGTGCTTTATGCCATACGATTTTAAAAAGTCTTGAAAATAATTCGAGGTAAATTGCTTTCCATTATCTGTGAAAATTTCCTCGGGGACCCCAAATACACTGAAAATCTCATTCAAATACTTGACTGTGTTCTTTGAATTTGCCTGAGCCAACGGTTTTGCTAAGGGAAATTTAGAAAAGTGGTCTAGAACCAGGAACAACATGGTATTTCCTTGACGAGACCTAGGGTAGGGACCCAAAAAGTCCATATACAACCGCTGCCATGGGCGTTCTGGTAAAATTCTCTTTCCCGTTTCCGGTTTCATTATAAAATTCGGTGATTTAACTTGTTTGCAAACATCACAATTGTTTACTACCTCTCGAACTTGGCTGGACATATTTGGCCAGTAGTATTTGCTTTGCAGTCTATTCAATGTTTTATAAATGCCACCATGCGCAGCTTGAGGCGGCTGATGAGCCATCAGTATTACTGCTTGGGTCAGCCCAGATGGAATCCATAGTCTCCAACTACGGTCCTGTGTGGGGTCATTTTGAAACGCTTTTTTAAAGACCAAGCCATCCGACACATTCAAATCGGGCAATTTTTCGCTGTTCTCTTGAACTGTGTTAATCAAATTTGTATATTCTTCCGATTTGAATTCATCGGAGGCCAAGTCTATCTCCGTCATAAGATCTTTACATACACTTCCTATACTTTCTATAAACGCTCGCGATAGTGCATCTGCGACTCCGTTCATCGACCCTTTACAATGTTGGATTTTAAAATCAAAACCCTGGAGTTTAAGACTCCATCTGGCTAACCTTCCACATAAGTCCTTCTGACTCATCAGCCACTTCAAACTGGCATGGTCCGTAATAAGTGTAAATGGATGTCCTTCTACGTAAGGACGGAATTTTTTCACACTTACTACAGCGGCCAAACATTCCAGTTCGGTGACTGAATAATTCTTTTGCGTTGATGTTAATTTTTGCGATATATACGCTATCGGTCTCTCCTGCTTATCCTCATCAAGTTGAAACAGAACTCCGCCAATACCTAAATTAGAGGCATCACATTGTATGTAAAAGTGCTTACTATAATCAGCGTGCACTAATACTGGAGCGGACGTCAATGCTGTTTTCAACTTGTTGAAGGATTCGAGAGCTTCTGAAGAAAATACAAATTTTTTCGTCTTTTTAAGACAATCCGAAATTGGAGCAGATACGGTTGAATAGTTTTGAATAAATCGGCGGTACCAACCAGCCATCCCCAGAAATCGACGTGTTTGTTTTATGGTAGTTGGTGTCGGAAAATTTGCTATCGCTGCAACCTTCTCGGTGTCGACTTTAAGGCAACCTCCTCCCACTACGTATCCGAGATATCGCAATTCTTTAAAACAAAACCTCGACTTCCGGAGATTTATGGTCAATCCCGCTAATCTAATACGTTCGGCCACTTCTCTCAACAATTTGAACATTTCCTCCAAAGTCGCCGACATAACCAGCAAATCATCTAAGTAAACAAATACTTTATTCCGAAGCCTATGTGGTATCACTTTGTCCATGAGTCTTGCTAAACGTTGTCCAGAATTGCAGAGGCCAAAAGGCATGACTACAAACTGATAAAGGGGCCTGCCCGGTACTGTAAAAGCCGTCATTTCCCTGGACTGTTTATCTAAAGGCACCTGCCAATAGGCATCTTTGAGATCTATGCTACTTATGTATTTTGTGTCCGCCAACCTACTTAACAAGCCTTCGATGTTTTGCAAAGGGTACGCGTCCTTTTTTGTTACCTCATTTAATAAACGGGAGTCAAGACATACTCGATTTTTGCCCGGCTTCCGAACTAAGACTACCGGTGAGCTCCAAGCGCTCGAACTCTCCTCTATTACTCCCAGTCCTAACATTCTATCAATCTCTTCGTTAATAAGGTGTTGGATCGCAGGCGATACCGGAAAATGGCGTTGTTTGATAGGTTTTGCCTCTCCTATATCAATTGAATGTTCCTCCATGTGTGTACGACCTAAACCCTCTCTCTCAAAAGATGGAAACTGGGAAATTATTTCATCTAACTGATTCTGCTCACCTTGTGATAGAATATGCGAGTTCGGATCTACTGTTTCTGATATTATTTCCGGTGGAGAAGAAACTTCTGATATTATTTCTGGTGCTATCTGAAAATATCTCCAGAAATTAACCCCCAAATATAACGCTTGTGCCAACGAAGGGACGATGTAAAACTCTACTTCCTTTGTATTTTCTTTATAGTGAACCGGAATTTTTATTTTGCCTATAACATTTTGAGGATGTCCATCCGCGGTCTGTACCCTACTGCTAAACTTCGTGTATTTTAAATTTTCTATGTCTAACAATTCCATACCCTTTTTCCCAATACAACTTATCGAGGCTCCACTGTCGAGCAAACCTAGAATTTCTTTATTATTAATCTTAACTTTGGCATAAGGCCGATTATCTAACTTTAAATCTAGCATCGCTTCCGCAATTTCTCTATACATTAATTTTCGTTCTCGAAATTTTTTTCTTAATTTTTCAATAGAAGTGTTAGGTTTTATAGAAGAAATTTCTTCTGAGAAAACTCGTGATCTAACTTTTTCGTAATTTCGAACACGTTGCTGGAAAGACATATTCTGGCAAGTCTGTGTGGTTACATCCTTGCTTTTCTTTTTTAAAATAGTAAATTTAGGTGGATTTACAGGAGGGGAAGTTTGTGAACCTAACTCTACTGATGTCGGGGTTGTGAATTTTCGGGTCGAGTTTCCCCCATTATCCTCTCGGCCCGTCTGTGATTTCCCGAAACACAATTGGTGCAACTTCGACATGTTACTTCTTTCATTCCACACTTATAACAAAATAAATTTCGTATAGTGCTGGGACACTCCCAAAATGAATGCCCTAATGAATCGCAATTCCAGCACTTATACCGCGATGTATCTATTCGGTTATGTGTGTCTTTTTTAAATTTTTCTAGCGCTTCAACTGAATTTTGAAAGTAACCGTCTTCTAATTCCGTAGTTTCTAAAAGCTCACTGACTTGTCTCCTTGGACCTGCCGTAAACGCCGTTTGTAAGCTATTTGATTTTCGCGCCTGGTATTTTTCAGCCTTTCGACAAATATCCCTCAGATGGTCTAAATTATACGCATTTTGCGAAAATACCAACTGACCAATCTTGGGTTGAATATTATTCACAATTATTTTTATTAAATCTGTCTCTGGCATCGGATTTACCATTCGGGCGTATTCAGACATTATTCGCTCAAAGTAACTATCAAACGATTCGTTCACCTCTTGTCTTCGGTCCATAATGAGCCGTAGGATCTCATAATCAGACGTTGATTTACGGAATTGTTTGACCAACGCATTCTTCAATATCCCCCAGTTTATATTTTGATTTTGACGGACAAACCGCCAATACCAAGCTTCCGCAGTGCCCTTCAACAGAACGTGAAAATAGCTGACAATTTGATTGGACGTGTACCCGTGGGATAAAGCTAACTTTTCTACTCGGAAGACAAAATCTTCGACAGATAAAATCGGTGAAGACCCATCGAACTTAAAACCCCATTTATGCAGTTTTACTTCCATGTTTGTTCGTGGCGGTCGTCGAGAAATTTGACCTCCCCCTCTAAACCAATCATCATGTATCCCTTGACCTTCATCCGGAATAAACGACTCGCGCAAATTTCCCCTATGGAATTGTTGGTTATCATTCCTATCTCTTCTTTGCGAATCTGTCGGAACATAGGTGGTTCTGTCCGATTGAGAATTTTGACGCGATGTATTGGAGTCTAACTCGCCTAACCTTAACCTTGCGATATCTTCTAAAAGTCTTAAAAGTTCATTTCTATGTTTCTCCCCACTGCCTGTTTCAGATTGATTTCTTATGTGACCTACGTTTGATGGCCGTTGTTCCGATTTAGCAACTCGTTCTCTCTGAAAGTATTCATCCCCCAGAGAATGCTCTTGTTGTTTTTTATACGTTTGTGCCAAACCTTGTGCAGCTTTTAAAACTTCTTCTCCCGAATCGAAATTGGAGTAATTCTTTCTAACTTTTGGAATAGTCCCTATACTATTGCCCATATTGTATCGTGATCTTCCCGGGTCTAATTCAAAAGTTACCCTTTTTGGTCCCCCTGAAAATCCAGACAGACTCGGAATTTCTCTTCCTGAATCAAGGATATCCTGTATGAATGAGCGTTCCATTTCCTCTGATATTCCTTTGCCGTGTTTGTCGCCAGTACCCGAGACTTCTTTTTCTCTAATCTGATTTCCCATCGCACCTAACTCAAAATCTTGAAATCTTTCGTTTGTGTTTATTGCAGGTATTTGAGCCGAGTAATTACTATTATCCAGAAACCGATTCGCCTCATATCCTAAGCCGCCACGCCTGGATGACATTGGTGTTTGGCCGACGTTGCCCGAATACGCACCTTCTGTACTTTCTCTTTCCTCAGACTCATCACTACTAACCAACCTTTCTTCCGCGTCAGGATACGGGGTTAAAACTAATTTCCTTCCTCTTCCCCGTCCTCTGCCTTTCACAACAATATTCTTAGCTTGTTTTCTTGTGATCACCATCGCTAGATTTTTTTAATGCGACGCCAAAATTTTTAATATATTGGAATGACTATAATTGTCGAAAGTTCCTTATAATACCTCCGAACCACTATTTTCTTAATAACCTTATCAAGAGAATATTTTAACCAGACTTCTGACCAAAAAAAAATATATATAAACTACCTATTACAAACAATAAACTCTTACTAAACTTTTACCACAACCAATTTAAAAAGAACAGTGTCTTTTATAGACTTCTTTCTTTTTAGATATAAATTATCTTCAGATAATCTTTAACAACAAAAAACTTTTAACAGCCTAGTTTGAATTGAATCAATTCCACTAGTCTTTACAAAAATCGCTCTGTACTAAACAAATATTCCATAAATGAGATGTGATGTGATCAGCAATTTCTTCATTTCAGGACAAGACTGATTGCTAACTATTTCTATTCTGCTGAACTTCTAAAAAAAAATCGGAAAAATTCTTTACTTTATCATTGGTTCTCTCAAGCTCTGCAAAGAGAATATGTTTAACCGAACGAGACTCACGATTATTCAAAAAACCCTTGCATACTTGATTTTCGAATTTCCAAATTTCTCTCTCAGACTCTAGATCAATTTCATGATTAGGACAGGAGCAGAAATTCAAAAATTCCATTACTTTGTTAAAGACAATCTTTTGGCGCTACTATGCTTTACCAACGAGACTACGATAAAGCAACTATGTTAGAGATTCCTCAATCATAGGATAACACCTCAAATTTCCTAACTATTTTCTCGGATGAGTTGGTGTTCTTTCCGCTTTCTCCAGACTCAAAACTCAAGATACCCATGAGCTGGACAGGAGACAAGTTTCTAAAACCCTTCTCACCAGAATAATTTAACTCAAAAAAACAATAAATGAAAAGAAGATGTATTTGTGGACTGTTTTCCTGAAATAATCTACAAGTTTAACCCTTTAGCTCCATCCGCGCAAATACGCTAAGACGGAAACTATCTACTTGCTGTTTTACCACTTTTGGGCGCCATCTGTTATGTTATGGTTTACGTGTTTTTAGAAATTTTTAAACTCCCAAAAAATTCGAACGCAAGGGTAGCTTTTGGATGTTGAGCACCCTTGGCTTCTGTCTTTTTCCCTGCTGGCCAGGTACGTTATATTTTGCCGGCTTGAACTCGTCGGTTCGGGGTGGGTTTTTGCCAGAGGAAAAAGCGCGAACATAACTGAAAATTTAACTGATTCCATTTGTACCTGTTTCATCATCTATCACTACCATCAGACTCATAATTTGTACTAATATTGAATAGAAAGACAATTGAAAGTGTTGAACTACTGATCGAAGGTTATGGAGAAAAGAAGAAAATCTTGAATAAAAAAAAAACAATGCAAATCGTACAAATCATGCTCCTTTCTATTTCAGGAAAACACAGCCCTTCTTGCCCCAGCCTTGTCCGTCCGTGAGGAACTTCCCGATCACATCACTCTCTTCAAAATAAATTAGCAACACATTTTACTAAATTTCTAACACGTTAAAATATTCAAAAATGATCGGGACATTCTTGCCGCTTGCAGCGACCTCTATCCTTCAACATCCGCCGTCGGAAAGATATTGTTCTGGTTTCCTGCCCAGATCTCTAGCGGACAAGGAAACCCAAAGAAAATACGAGGGTCAATGTCTCCGTATCTCAATCAACCAAAAGAAACTTATGAGTTAGCCAGATACAATATTTTATTCAAGAAAAAAAATCTTGTTTAAAAGCAAAAATAGAACGCTAACATCATTATAAAAAAAAATAATAAATACAAAATAATGGTTCGTTAAAACCTTTTAACTTAACGACTCGATATCTAATTTCGTGTAATTAAAAAAAAAAGAATTGATAAAGAAAATCACCATAAATCAAATTTAGACAATTTCGGTTTCGTTGTTTTATATTTGTCTAGTTTTTATTTTATATTTAGATTCACCTCAGCCAGATCAATTGCATAAATAAAAAGAAAATCGGTACTCACTTAAATGTTGAAAATGTGTTATTTGAATTTTGTTTTTGTTACTTGAATTCCTCGATGAGAAGATTGTGCGCACAAGTCCTTTCACCGGATCATATAAATTCCTTTAATTTGATGATTTTGGCTAAAAGAAAACTAAAATACAAAAATTACAATTGATTCTAGCTAGAAAAAAAACTTGGAACGAAACTTTCCTTTGCCTCAATGTTGTCTAAATTTATCATCCGATGATTTTAATTTTTAAATGACAATAAAAGAAAGTAATAAAATGGTGAAACAATGGTGATTGAAGATGGATCGATGTGGTGTGTCTTCTCCCTCGCTGACCCACTCCGCTGGATTTTACTTGATCGCGTCCGCGTTACTGTAGGAGAAAGTAAATTTCGCCAGGCGCTTGCAACAATAGTTGCTCCTTTCCCTCTTCTCTTTACTTCATCCACGAGTTGTAGCCACGAAGTGGAGATCCCCTTCGCCTCTTTGCTTCGAATGGTAGCCAATTCACTGGCGTTAGCTAATTTTCCTTTTTTATGTAATTTTTAGCTTTAAGATGCTTCCGAAAAACGACGATTTTCCAGGAAAATTCACCAGAAACTTCTTCTCCAGACGATCTTTCCGGACGATACTAATGGTAACTCAATCCGTTATAAAACGAACGGTATTTTACCAAAGATTAAATAGAGGTCGAATCAATCGATAATTTTCTGTATCGAAATTTTTCACGACACGTGTGGTGGAAATTTGGGGTTTTCACTTTTTCTTTTTAGGGCCACCAGAAAAGCGAAAGTTTCGGAACCGAATCGCACTTATAATCCTGCGATCGATGGAATTTTTATCCTGGCCACTAATTTTTCCCCAAAATTTGCACTTTAAAATTTCGGCTCTATCTTCCAACCCACACGTGCCGTTTCCTAATTTTTCTTCTCGAGATTTTTGAACTAAACCTTTCCACTAGTGTAACAAGAATGGAACTTGGAAAATGGTGTTTTAAACGTGGAACTATCATGGCCGGGATTTAAACTGGAAGCTACTGACACGTTTTGTTTATTCTGGGTTTGATCCTAGCCCTATTTTGGATTCCAACCTTTGATCGAGATTTCGTTTTAGAACATTTTTATTTCGCGGGATTATTCAAAAAAAAAAGAAATCTTTGAAAGTAGACACAGTACAACTATACCAAAAAATTGGAAGTTTTCCAAAATTATAGGAATAATTCCCAATTTTTGCAGGTGAGTTCACTGTTTCGTATATTCCTATTTGGATTTCTATCAGTGTGTACTCAATATATTAATCATATAGAAGTTTATTAGATTTAGTTTATGGGTTGCATCGAACCAATTGTCGGACACAAAAATTGACTACACAAAAGCTTTTGATTTCCACCTGTCCGTCCGTCTATCGGTCCGTAAACAGCATAACTTTCGAAGGCATTGAGTCAGAGACTTGAAATATTATACAGTTGCGTTTCTCGTAAATAAGTTCTTGAAAGAGCGCCAAAATCGTGCCATTCCTTTTCCCCTCCGCGATACAAATTAAACAGTTTTTTGTAATTTTCTCGAAAACCTAGATCCGTATCAAAAAAATTAGGAAGACTACCCAAACTCAAATTTCATCTCCATTTTGCTAAAAAAAAAAATTAATCCATCAGGAAAATTCCGCATGACCGAAAATGCATTTGGGATAATTTTAATGAACTCCCGCGAGCGATATTCAGTTAGTATTCCTTAAATGCGATTAACATAAATTAATCCTTTCAATTGATTCATAACAACATGTAGTCGATGCATCGGTTGTATCCGTATGGTAAACCCAATAATAAAAGATAATTTCGGTTGCGAAATTCAGTTTTAAATGAAAATTAAGCATGTTTTGTGTAAAGGTTAATTTAGTGTACAATTTGATTTATGTGGCAGTGTGAAATGTGAAAAAATCACATAACGAACATTTTTCTATTTTTTTACATTTTACAACTTTATGTATTGAATTACATTTTAACATTTTTACTAACAAACAGTTAATGACTTTGGCATCCTTAATATATCTCTCAGTAAAACGACATTAAATCGAGTTAGTTTTTTCGTTATATTTGAAATGTTACTCTCAAAAATAGATATATATGCAAATTGCCAACAAAACAAATATCACAGTTTTTTAAATTAAATGTTTACATCTTATTTGTAAAAATTTTGTAAAAATTTTCACTTTTGTATTTAAATAAACTTTCCAAACGTATAAAAACTTATACCGTTCAAGGAGAAAGAAAACTATCTCCGGACAAAAACACATTTTAAGCTTTTTATGGTTACAGTACCATGAAATTCACCTTTTTTAAGACATTTCCTGCTTTTTTTTTTCTTGTTAGTAATAGCGGTTTCTTGCAGGTTTTTGTTCCCAGATACATATCCTACCTATCGTTTTTGTTTAAGGGGGATGCAACTCTGAAAACTAATTTTCTTGCTTTTGCTGCTGTATAGGAACAATCTACAATATAATAAAGAAGAAGTATTAATTTAACCCGTTCGGTACATGTTTTTTTCTATGGGGGTTAAAAATTCTCTCTATACAAATTAATGATGTTTAAACTATTAGTATTCATTTAAAAAAAAAATTAAAAATTTTTATTTTTTACAAATACGTCCAGCTTTTTACTCAAAAAATCAAAATTGGGTCACAAATGCACTTAAAGGTCCACTGAATGAGAATAGTGTGTTGAAAATAAATAAATAATAAGTCAATTCAAATTTTTAACTGCGTTGCCATATGGCATCAAACTATCGAATGGGTTAATGATTTTTCAACAAAATGGAAATTGTATAGTGCACAATGACAATGATCGCCTGCGGCGCATGTCTCCTGAAAAAAGAATTAATTTGTGTAGTGTTATTTTTTTTAAAAATTCGCCTTCTGTGCCTTTTTTAGTGGTTTTTTATAATCTTACGACCAGAGTTAGAGATAAGCAATCGGCGATCATTTTTATATAAGTCTATATTTCGAAAAATGCGTTACAGGAGAAAAAAAAAACGTTGAGAACCACTGAGGACCAGGATAATTTTAAATTCATTTTTTGTAATTTATAAATAAATCAGTTTATTATTTTATAACTATATTTATCTTAAAACTGTTAAGTTCAGCTAGCGGTAACTTTTGGAACCTCTGCATGCAGGACAGCGGATACTGGCTTTTATTGGCAAATACTAGAGTAAAAAAATGTATTATCACCAGTAGATATAGATAAAGGAGTTTTTTTTAATGTGGTGTACAATAAAAATAAATGGGGCGCCAAAAATATTTGGATGCACATTAGAACAATTTTAGAAACACTAACGGCCAATTTCTTCACCGAATAGTCAAGTGGAGTCTAGCTAGTCCAGGTACTACAGTGCTGGAAATTCGATTATGAACACAAAGAAATTTTAATTTTATACAAAATTTTTTTTATAAATTATTTATGTTTTACACTTTAATTAAATTAAAATCAATAAAACTTATTATCTTGACTAAAAAAATGAAATTGAATAATTATTTTCTCAAAGTAATAAAATAAGGACAAAATACTGTAAAATTAGTTGGAAATTCGATTATGAACACTTCATTTTAATGAGATAAACCTGTGATTTTTACAAAAGAGTTTTATATTCCGAATAACTTAATAATGTGTAGAGGTTCCTTTATTCTCCAAAACTTCAATTAACCTATCAGGTAAGGAGTTTGTGAGCTTTTTTAATTGGGAACAATCAATTGAAGCCCATGCCTCACGAATGCCTTGTTTCAGTCCCTCAACAGTATCATACTGTTGTCCAGCAGCATAAACGGACCGAGCGAGTATTCCCCACGAATTTTCAATTGGGTTTAGGTCTGAACTATGTGCCGGCTAGTCTAAAACTTCAAGACTTGCATCCTTATACCACTTTTTGACAACACCAGCAGTATAAATGGTTGCGTTATCTTGCTGGAAAATTATTTCAGTCTCAAAATATTTCTCGCTCATTTGCACTAAAGCAAAATCCAACCCTTCCTAATACAGTTTTGAATCGAATTTTTTGGGTAGCCATGTTATTCTTGACTTGCCAGCAGTGCAAAACGCAGCCCAAATCTTTACACTGCCTTCACCGAAATTTCTTGCCATAAGGAATTCATTTTTTTTCTTATATCGTGCCAATAGCTATGCCACCCATCTGGGCCATCTTTAATCAAACTTTTTTTCGTCACTAAATATGACTGTGTCCCATTTGTCGGTCCACGATATGTGCTTCCTAGCGCAATTCAGACGAGTGTCCTTATGGTTTTGAGTTAGGACGGGTTTCTTTTGCATTTTTTTATATTTTAGGTTTGGGGTGATTATGTAAAATTTGTTTAACTCTTCTAGCCGTTATCGGCAAATCAAATTCTTGCCGAATTTTCGCACTAGATAACGGTTTTTCCTCACACTCCGCAAAATTTTCCGTTTTTGTAGAATTGAAATTTTCTTGTTATTGTTAAATGTTCGATTTTGCCCATAATTATTTCCTGATTTTAAATAATTACGGTGCATGGGTACGGTGCACGGGTACGGTGCACGGGCACGGTCACGGTGCACGGGTACGGTGCTTATTACTATCCCTTAAAGGGTTATGCCTACCTGCAAACAGCTTACTTTTTGGCGATTTATTTTACTTTTTAATTAAAACTTATTTTGTTTCGGCTCTTTTTTTTTGCATTTTATTGAGTACATGTTGAACTCTGTCGCAAATTTTTTTTTATGCAAAAAAATTGAATATTAGTGCCTGGTTTTGTAAGCGTACAAAAGAACCTTTTTCTGGAGGGGATTTGCGGTGCATGCGTGGGTTCGTGACTAACAAACTGGTGCCCGTTTCAAAGAAAAGTATCGATTTTTTGGTAAAAATTTGCCTATATTTTGACTGTATAAAAACTATGAATTTGGAAAAAAAAGTTTTGTCCTAAAGTTTCAAGTTATTTCGTAAATGCTCGAAATATGGCTGCACACATGACTTTAAAGCCGCATAACTTATGCAATTTTCATCCGATCAACTTAACATTTTGAGAGATAAAAGTCGAAATTTTGTATATTAAGGATATGCAAAAAAATGGATTTTTTCGAAGTTTGCAGGTAGTCATAAATACGTTACTAGTGTGTTCGCTTTAACCCTCCGTCTACCGAAAAAAACCTGCTAGAACTGCCGTTGGGGTCAATTAGACCCCAATCGGTAATAAGCCATTTTCCTTTAGTTGTTATTGAAAATGTCTGAGTACACTTAGAAAAAACTTCAATAATGTCAATAAATTCCAGCAAAATACACTGAAGAATTTTTAAAGAAACAATGTCAAGAAGTTACAAAGTCCAAAAACTACTACGACTAGAATTAGAGAAAAATGTTATCGTTGTGGGGTCAAATTGACCCCAATGGTGGACGGAGAGTTAAACTCGAGAACTGCTGAACCGATTTGGACCAAACTTTCAGAGATGTTTTCTGGCATTAAGGAGTGGGTTTTAGAATATCAGTCAACCGAAGACTATCCTTCTTTCCGTGATTTATGTATAATGCTTCTGTTTCTCTATCTGTTCACTTAAAACTCGAAAATCATGGAACCGATTTTGTGGAAACTTTCAGTGGAACTTACCGACATCAAGGAGCATGTTTTAGATCATGGGTTAACTCAAGGTTCTCCTTCCTTATTATCCACATTCGATCCCGTGCTCATTCCTTTACCATTCTTTTAGCAAAATTTTCTGATATTGTTTCCTAAGAAAACTATCAGCGATTGTTTATATTGATACTATTGAAATCATAATTTTATCGTAATTCTCCTATTTTTGTTTCCTTGAAACGATATGGTCAGAAAATTCAAAAATGCGCCTGTAAGAGCGCATCTCGATTTGAAATAAATCTAGGTTCGTTAGATTTCCGGCGCAAAAAATGTTTTTTTCCTAAATGTGTACTGGGCCGATTTTTTCAGGATATTTAATTTGAGAAAAGTTTTTGACAACAAACCAAAGTCGGGCGAATATGACAAATAACTCCCTAAATCAACAGAAACGTCCTCGAATTTCCCGGAACACAACAGTTTTTCGCAAAATTTCTTAATATTACACACTTATCGAACTCTTTTTTCATAATAGCACTTCATAAATGCACTCCTGTCATTTTTTTGTCTTCAAAAATATCCGTTGCGACTTTGTCATCAATGTCTTGGATTTTTGCCCAAGGAAAAAGGAATTGGATTACGAACCAGTGAAGTCTATAATGTTATTAACTAAAAAAAAAGATATTTGATATGCTAATCCCTCAAACAATCATTCGTGTCATTTATTACGTCAATTTGAGCTAAAGTGTTATTAAAAAATTTCTCTACAAATACCATGAGCGTCAGAGCCATACCCTTCTATACAAGGAACAATAAACACACTCCGCTAGAATTTAATAGTAAATATTAAGACAATATTATGTATTTTATTGCACAATCATACCTTTTGTTGATTGCAATCTTTTGGAAATCTACATAGTTTTGTTGCTGCCTGAATTAAATTAAATTAGAAAATACATAATATATTTTTTAAATAAACATAATAACCTTGGTATGTTCCAGCCAACAAATAAAAACAATTAAAAAATATAAAATTCTCATAATTCGTTCTAGTATATTTGGTTTCTTGTCTCCAAATGACGAAAAATGCAAAACGCCACCGCTTTTATGATGTTTTGATACATTGGTATTAAAGTATTTTTTACCAATTAAATATTCATCGAACTGAAAATTGCCCACATGTTGCCTTTCAGCTTTGCAAATAATGAATACGTATTTTGAGATATGGAAATTAAAAGTTTTAACCCTATTCCTGTCAGGCTGTGACTGTGAGTCACTATTCAATTTCGAACCAATATAGATGATTTAATACATGTTTTAACGCAAAATCAATTTAATGTATTTTATTATTGGTCACTACGCTACTGTTATATAGAATAAATTTTATGTTTTTTTGTTAAATTGATTTTGCGTTAAAACATGTATTAAATCATCTATATTGGTTCGAAATTCACAGCCTGACAGGAATAGGGTTAATGCCGAATACTGGCGAAATAAAAAAAATTACCGCAAAAAATATAACCATGAAATATTTAGGAAATAAAATTTTATAAAAAAAAACTTTGTTATGTTCTGATATCTGATAATTATAGGCTTTTCAACACCTTCCCTTTTTCCCTCATCGCACTTTTTCATGATTTTTTGTCTGGAGTTTAGTGTCGCTGTCACACTACTGGGAAATTCACACCTCCCTTAAATTGTGATGTCTTTATTATTATCTGTGCAGTCGGAAAAATAAATATTTTTGGGATCGATAAATTGTTAAATAAGAAAATGACGCAAGCTAAAATTCTTTAAACAAAATGCCAAGCAGGAGTAAATTTTTTGGTGAAAAAATCATTGAAGATGAGGTTTCTTCATTGAAAAAATGTGCACTTCATTAGTTTTTCAGTTGATTCGTAACTTTCCGATTTTCATAAAAATATTGGTTTTTCTAAAATAAAGGAAAATGTTAGATATCCTTCTGTTGGAAACACGTGATGTAAAGGATGAAACCAAGTTTTGTGTCTTAACATTACTTTTCAAAATTTTTTAACAACACTTTCTTGATTAATTTCCAAATTTGTTTAATGCATTTTTTAACATGCGAGAATTAAATTAAAATTTATTATCGGATACTTTTTCTTCTACTAAAAATGTCTCGTCTGGAGTGCCTCAAGGTTCTATCTTAGGGCCACTTCTCTTTCTTTTATTTATTAATGATGTGACCTCGGCACTCATACATTGTGACATGCACCTATTCGCGGATGATCTCCAATTTTTTCTGTCTGGGGATTTATCGTCTCCCGATACTTGCGTCAACCTGATCTTGTTAATTTACTCGATTGGTCTAACAGTAACCTTTTGCCTTTAAATTTTTCTAAAACACAAGCTATAGCCTTTTATCATAGACCGATAGCTCACCTCCTCAGTCCTATTTCATTCGGAGGTAATGTGGTGCTTTATGCAAATAAAGTGAAAGACTTAGGTATTTTTTTAGGTGAAACCTTATCATGGAGTGATCATATTAGTTTTGTGATTAAAAGGACTTTTGGCGTTCTAAGCAGACTAAACTCTGTGAATGTTTACATGCATTCTGATCTTAAACGCAGACTTGCGCTAGCTCTTATTCTACCTCTTTTTACCTATGGTTGTGAAGTTTTTTTGGGCTGCAATGTTGCAAATTTCAACCGACTAAAGAAGTGCTGGAATTGTGTTGCTAGATTTGTGTACTCTGTCCGTTATAGGGAACATATATCTCCTTTTGTTTGTAAACTTTTGGGTAGTGATCTCATGACTTATTTCAAAATGAGAGCTTTGGTTTTCCTCTTTAAAATTGTCAAACTCAAAAGTCCAGGTTTTCTGTGTAGCCATATTGTCTTTTTAAAGTCTTCTCGTAGACAGTTGCTGGCTTTTCCTAAATTTCGTCGTAAAATTATGGATGGTGCGTTCTTTGTAAGGTCGATTCGCTTGTGGAATTCCTTGCCGTTTGAGATGCGAAATTTACAAAATGTGAATTTAGGTATTCAAGAAACGTGTCTTCTTTGAACTTACTAGACCACCTGAGTAAATGTTTTTCAAATTTTTCGTTAACTTCAATATAAAGTAAATTAACTTGGTAAATTTCGTATCATATTTCGTATTTTGGTTCGGTTAATTTTGTATTTTTGGGATGTTTCTTGATATACCCTATATCGCTTAATCACTTATGTAATTACTTCTTTTTCTCTACTTGGTAGTGTGTTGGTATAGTGTGGAACTTGACGCTAAGGAAAAAAAAACAAAAACAAAAAAAAACAAAAACAAAAAAAAAACAAGTATAGTCTGTATTACTATTGTAATCACTTGCATTTGGATCTGTGAATCTATTTTGTTCTCTCTTTTGTATTAATGATTATAATTATACTTGTAAACCTTTATATAAGGCATTTTGCCTTTTGATTGTGAATAAACATACATATATATAAAATTACTGACTGTAGCGTATTTTCCTCCAAAAAATTCGCCTGTGGCGCGTAACTATTTTACTTAAAAACCTCTTTAAAGTTCGCCAGCAATTTTATTCAACAAAGATTTATTTAAATTTTTTCTTTTCATTTTATGTCTACATTGTTTTTAAGACTTTTCATTTTTTGGCCATAACCTGATAAACATGACGTCACAATTACAGTTGACTGAAAATAAATAATATTATCAAAAAAAATAGGAAATGCATAATTTTCTAACTGCCTAGATTTTTGATATTATAAAATAAAATTTCTGCTTTTATAAGAATTGGTTTGTTTTAATATATAGTTTTTACGAATTAAATGGTCGTTGGAATTGAAAATGCCTACCTGTTGTTTTTCAGCTTTTCAAACAAAATAAAAAAAATATTCATATCAAATAAGAAAATTAAAAATATACGCAAAAACAAAACAAAAAAAAAAATACCACTGAAAACAGAACAAGTAAATATCGGAAAACCCAAAAAACAATTTCACGTTAACTTTTTTGAATGGTTTTTATTTTTAATTTACTGGCAAGTGTTTAGTTGGCGCTTTCAACGAATTTAATTTTTTAAAGCAAACTTTGTTGCATAGTTTCTTGTTTGATAAAATAATTTCTTTGTTATGTAGTTAAGGGCTGTTGATAAAACGATGGGGTTTGAGTAGGGTTACTATTTTTTTGTGATTTCAATTAATTCATTCGAGTTAACTCAATTTTGAAATAGTATTAAAATCAATTTTTTTAAAATTTTACGGAAATTCTTATAGATAGTTAATAGACGATTCCACCACAGAATAACATATTAAATAAAATAAAAATATAGAAAATATAGTTAAAAGATCGACTGGTTGGAAAAAATGAAACCAAAATTATTTGAAAAGGTAATTTAGTGTTATTGAAAAACAAAAATAATTAGCAAAATAATTTCAAAACACAGAATTGTTTGCATTTCTAAAATTGCTGCTTTGTACTTCTATTGTCCTCACCAAACTTCTCTACAATTGCGACTACGATCTTCAACATAGCCTGGATTGCATGGAACATCAATTACATGCTGAAATTTAATTTACATAAATCATATTTTCGAATATAAATATTAGAGGTATTTTTACCTTTCCTTTTATACAATCCTTCGGGTTTTTGCATCCTTTTCTAGCCGCCTAAAACAATAATTCGTAAATATTTATATATGGTTACTTTTGACGACTACAACAACAATAATACCTGGATATGTGCCATAAAACAGATTAAGACAAATATAAAGTATAAAATTCTCATGATTCCTGATAGTTTGTTTAGCTTACAGATTTTGAAGTGAAGATTAATGAGATCGTCTGGCGCTTTTATAGCAAATTTTAATGCATATGTATTAGAGTGTATAATTAAAAGGTTTTATTTATTAAATTTCTGTTTATACTCTATTTGACACTCATATAGTAGTATATTAGATTTATGGCGGGTTTCACGAAATTTTTAGCGATCTCTAAATCAAATTTAGCGCGAAATTCAAGCAAAAAGAGCCTCTGTTAACTCGATTAAGTGGCAGCTAAATATTTCACAAATCCCGGTATTAGTATACAGTTTGTATTGTAATGTATCGAATTAATTTTCGGATACAAAAATAAGCTTCTCCAGGGTGTTTCCGTCTGTCTGTGAACACGAAAGGGTTTGAACTAGAGGCTCGAAGTTTCTAGTAAAAAGTGAGGCTAAGGTCGTGAATGGGCAAAACTGGACCATCCCCACTAGAAACGAACTAGTTTTTTGCAATTATTTTGAAAAAAAAATGTTTCGAAAATCTTATTAAGGCGAAATGTGTTTAAAATATGATTTTACATGATCTTCCATACATCAAAATCCAATCGCACCACTCCACCATATAAATGATTTTTTTTATTATCAAAAACCAGTCTGTTCTCATATAGAGTATTTGACAACTGGCCCCTGGCAACTGTTGCTTTTCTTACGTTTTTAAATTAGCTGAGTTCAACTTTTGTCTTTCAGCTTTTCAAATAACTGAAAGGTGAACTTCAATGTCAAATATATGCAAAAACGATAAAAAATAAATAAATAGATAATACTCGAAACCTTAAAAACGCCTATGAAAGTCATACGAAATTGCTTAAATACTTAGAACATATGTTTTTTTTTTGATTATTTACTTTATATCAGAGATTCGAACACCTTTGGGAGCAGCAAATTTTGATGTTCGCACTTCGCACGCCACTGAAACATTTTGATAATCTTTACCCTTTTACAGCAGTTTTAAAAATACATGACAACCACAACATTCTTTTGAAAATTTAATAAAACTATTGTAGTGCGGTTTGTAGAGTGATGTAAATTGAGGCGTTAAAAGCTAGAGTGGCCCAACCCACATGTCGAAATCGTGAATTTTTTTGTGTTTGAATCACTATTGCGAATGAGTTTCTAGATAAAAATGTTTGGATGCACAAAAGAACATTTCAACATTGAGTAATAAAGTCCACACAATTTTTTTTCCAAAAATTTACAGTAAATAATAGTACAAAAGTGGAAAAGCTTCAAAAACTCGATTATGTGGGTTGGTCCACTCTAGCTTTTAACGCCTCGATTAGAGAAAGTATGTAGAAAAAATACTAATAATAAGATAAACTTTTATATATATGGAATTTTTGCGAAAGAGTTGAAAGAATTGTCTAGTCAATTTAATAGTACGCTACATATATGCCGAGGTGAATTTAGGCAATCTGATGTCCTAGGCGCAGGGACGATTTGAGGACCCCATGACAATTTTGGGCTCTGTTCAAAATTGTTCAACTTTTTTCGGATTATTTTCCAAATAAGGGCTTTAAAAATGTTCGTACCCTTATGTTATAAAACATTTAAAGTTCAAATTTTAAAATGGCTAAAGTAAATAAATTCATACATTAAAATTTATCTCATTTATTTAAATTTTTCAATGTATAAAATTAAATTAATTCCATGCTGTATGGCACAATCCTTCACGGTCTGGAACACACCCTTCTGGACATACGTAGGGGACGTGAATGACATACTGAAATTTTTTTTTGAGTATGAAAAAATATAATAATATTAAACTATTTTGAAGAAAATTCAATTACTGGATCCATTTTTGAAGGTAATTGGTTACACGGATCAACAGGGACAGTTTCTACAGTTTCAGGATCATCGTAAAACGCACTCTAAGAGAGAATTCGAAAAAAAGAAAAATTTAATTACAAATTTATCTATTTTTATTACAATTTTTTGGTGAAGAATAAGAATTTTATTGTATGATTTATTCAATCGGTTACCGCGTTTATAAAACCAATTAACGCGATGACAAGAAATAGTAAAGTTTTCATGATTCCAAGATTTCAAAGTCTTTTACTTTTAAAGAGTTGTATTAGTACTGAAGAATTATAATTAATTGTGATGCTTTTATAGAAAATTTTTATTTCGTAATTAATCAAACTTTGCCCATATTTTATTTTTGTTAAATATTTATTGAATTGCGACAATTGTTTAACAATTAATCAAATAATATGATTTAGGGGAACATGGGCGATATTAAAAAGACTTTTACACTAATAAGACTTTTAAATGTGTACGTGTAAATTGTATTATTAAATACTAATATAGAACGATAGGATTATTTTATTCTTAAAATAAGAAGTATTTGCTATATATTTTACAATGGTTGGTTGTTTGATAGGAGGGGGGCTCACCAGGGAACCCCACGCACGCAGGCCTCAAGTTTATATTTTACAATAATCAGGGGTGAAATCAAACCATAACGAGTGTTTAGTTGGATATTTCGTACAATTTTCGCTTTTTTTGGACACTAAATTCTAAGAATTTCGCTCTAGAAGATGTCATCCCGCCCCACGATTCTCTAATTATTGAATGCCAAAATATTGAAATGAAAATAAACTTTCAATGTCAAATGCTTGTGTAGAACAAAATATTACTATATATTTATATATATATTACCGAAAAAATAGCCCGCACTTTTTTTTAATTTGCACATTTTTGCACAGAAATCGAAATTCGAATATATTGGAACCTCAGTTTTGTTAGTTCAAGTTCTATAATCCACATAGAGGTTTTTTACTTCAGATACAACCTTTTAGACATTAGGGGCGTCCATGAAATCTCGGAAAAGCCTCGTAAACCATATAAACTGCGTAAGTTTACCACTTCGTGAAAGAAAATTTGTACTGGAAATATTTTACGAAACCCTAACGTGGCTTGCGTTACAAAAGAATTACTTCGCAACCTGTAACTTTACAGTCTAAAACACTAAAAGAAGAGCATGCCGCAGATGAAATTTCTTTTGATCAATGACTAGTTTTAAAAAAAGCAATGCTAATTTTTGGGATTTGCTGTCATGAAGCCCCCAAGTCTAGATCTTTGTATCCGTTTCAAAAATAATAATATCATGCATCTTTTAATACCAGGTCCCAAAATTTGAAGACCCAATTTATGTTATCGTTCTTTACTCTCTTACATATTTTCTTTATAATGTTACCAAAACAGTCAGTTGTTTAATTCTTACTATTTGATTTTCTAATTTCTTAAAGTCCTTTATTTCGAGGCCCTAACGTCTAGATGGAGGCCCCAACAGCCAAATGGGTCCACAGTAGCCGAAATGAGACCCTATTGATTTCCACATTTTCTTAGTAAAATATATATTTTTCTCGATTTTAGACCTCCGAAAATCAGGGACCTTGGAGAGCGCCTTTTGCGCCCAGGTGAAAACTAGCCACTTTATTTAGTGATTTATTCGTGAATTATAAAAAAAACTTACTATACATTTCGAAAAAGTATTCACGGCTAATTTTTAAATTGTAAAATAAATAGATAAAATTAAAAAAAAAATCAACGTAAATACTTATTGTAAAAGTCCTTTAACAAAGTCTTTAAAAAAATAAATTATTATTCCTCTGACGATGAGTCAAAACAAGGCTGGAACTAATAAAATTGAAAGAATATTTTTCCAACGATATAAAGGCAGTATAGTAATTCGATTTTTTAAAGTTTACTGTATTTTAAAATATTTACTGTTATTAAAATTTAAAAGCCATACAGTTTGTCGTCAAACAATAGTATATTACGCAACAAGGGGCGAAAGTCAACGATTTCAAGAGTGTGAAGTTAGCTGCACGAGCGAAGCGAGGGCAGATATCACACGAGTGAAATCGGTGACTCCGCTCCGAGTTGCGTATACAATTTTTCATAACAAATTCATTGAAAATATGCCTTGAGATGCCATTTAAGCGCGATTTTGGTATTGGAGAGTAATGCAAAAGGGGGTTTGGGGGGCGAAGCCCACCACACGGGGTCCAGGGGCGGAGCCCCGGTCAGGGGGTTCGGGGGGCGAAGCCCCCTGATTTCAGCAGAAGTGAATTTTTAAAAGAAACAAAACAACTATATTCTATAAATTCGTTTTATTACTAAGAAATGTTGGTCAAAACAGATTTTAATTTTTAAATTTCTTTCCTTTGAAATAAAAAATCAACATAACAAAAAATGGAAATCGACAATGCGCAACTATTGTAAATCACACTGCGCTCGTATAGCTATAACTTCACATGTTCAGTTTCATTCATAAACGTCGCGAAAACACAGTTTCGGCCTGCTAATCGCACTTTCGCCCCTAGGGCCGAAAACGCAACTTTCGACCCGCTACGGAGGCATCGAAAGGCATATTTTCGATGCATGTGTTATGAAAAAATATTTTTGAAAATGTCATTAATGAAAACTTCGTCATAACAGGCAGACCCCCTACAATGTGATAGATAGAAAATGGCGCGTTTTTTACTAACTTCCTAAAAAATTGGAGTTCAGTTCTTGATAAAAGAAAACTTTACTTTTCTAATTATTTTTTTTTTAATGAAATTTCTATTAACACGTTGACGGACAGTTGCGTCTATAGCCGTCAAGTTCAAGTTCACTATGTGACATGACGGCAATAGCCGTCCAATACGAAACGGTCGTTTTTAGACACTGCGGCTGTAGCAGCACAAATGTGCATTTACCAGCGTACAAGTAGAAGCCTAGTGTCATGTTTTCGAAAAAAAATTTAGTATGCAAGGTTAACACATTGAGTATGCACGTGGTTGTGAACGGAGTAGTGCGATCTTGTTTTCTCTTCAATTTATAATTATAAAATTATAATAAATTTATTTGTCATTTATTTATTTTTGTTTGATCATGAACTAACATTTCGTGTAAAACTCCCAAAAATACTTTGTTGCTCACAAAAAATTGCTTATTTCAGTCATTAAACCTGTCATTTACGTTTTTAAATTTTTGCTGTTATAGCCGCCGTCGTCCCATTACATAGTGTCTAGAGTCCGCTGGCGCCATGACGGTTGTAGCCGCAACCTAATTAAAGGTGCTGAATTAATCAAAATTAAGTGTATTTAAGCAGAAAGAGTAAAACTATACTTCTAATATTCTAAAAATTACAAAAACATATAGTGTCAATTTTCGAATTTCACTTGTTTCTACTGTCCGTCAACGTGTTAAAATATAAGTTTAACATTGAAAAACAATTGAACTAAAAAAGTGCGCATAATTTTACATAGAAACTTAACGTAGTTGAACTTACATGTTTGTGTGTGTGTAATGTATAATCGCGAAAATTTTGAATGCTCGATTAGAGGGAAGAGGGTTTGTTTCAATTATTTTTTGTTTGTGATCACAGCAAAACGTCGATGTGCGTTGTTCAAAAATGTTCGTGGTTTCAAAGTAGCGTCAGTCGGTAATATTTCTATTTACGTTGTTTAACCCTAACCTGCCAGGCAATAATTCGCATCGTGGTTGCAAGGAAAAGCCACACTTGTCGCCACAATATTTCTATAGACATCTTTGTCATGCCTGCAATAAACCGATCTGTGCTGAGTACTTAGCATATACTCAGTATAAATCCGATAATATAATACGAGGAATGTCTGTCTGTCTGCACAACCATCTCGAAAACCCGCCTAACGATTTTCACGAAACTTGGGAGTTAGGGATTTTCGGGGACAAAAACCCGATCTAGATAGGTCTCACCTCTGAGAAAATTCCCCTTCGATACCCCTTGCCAGGTATCTTCGAATTGGGTGGTCCGATCTTAATGAAACTTTACAGTATTATTAAGGGGACTAAGGGCTTTCGATTTTTCCACTACAAACCTGACTTTTCGCTCCCCTCGATAACCCTCACCTGGTGTCTCAAAACGTTTCAAAAACCTGTGACAGCGATTATTCAATAACCACTCAACCGATTTCTATGAAATTTTGTTATCGCGCGTTAGTTTTAGTTCTAGCTTTCTAGGTCGGTAATTTAAAAACTCTGGAAAAGATCTGTAAAGATAATGTGAATTTAGTTTTTCCCCAAAAATCAGCAAAAGTAGGATTTTGAGGTCGCCGAGCATGGCTCGGTCTTCCTGGTACTGTAATCAATTATGTAACGAAGAACAGTAAAATACATTTTCTTATTCTGTAATAATAGATAGAGATGTTAACATTCACTTTAAGTCCATCTGTGGCCGTGTATTGTAAAATGCGAGTAGGCAATTTTAAACTAGCCCTTCTCATTCAAAATCAATGGAATCTTTCTAATAAGCCAAAAAAAAAAACATTATAAAATAACATAAAAAGAGATATCAGAACAGCACTCTATCTTAACACACAGCTAAGATATTCGTTAATTCTCACCCATGGCCACACTTGCGCTGCAGGTTAGTGTTAAGTTTATGTAAAGGGGATTTCCCATTTATGTATATATTTCAATAACTAAGTCAAATTTATATAAAGGAAATTTCCCAAGTAGTATGAATGGAAGAAAATTCGCGGAATAAATTGTCAGATGTAAATGGCGCGTTAAGGAAATTTCAAAATGGCTTAAGTAAATAAATTCATACATTAAAATTTATCTCATTTATTTAAATTTTTCAGTGTATAAAGTTAAATTAATTCCATGCTGTACGGCACAATCCTGCACGGTCTGGAACACAGCCTTGTGGACATGTGTAGGGGACGTCAATGACATGCTAAAGGAGAAATTTTTGAGAATGACAAAAATATAATAATATTAAATTATTTTAAAGAAAATTTAATTACAAAGTATATTTTTGAAGAATATTGGTTACACGGGTCAACAGTAACAGGCTGAACAGTGACAGGTTGAACAATGGCAGGAACATAGTAATACACACTCTAAGGGAGAAATCGAAATAAAAGAAAAATCAAATTACAAATTCATCTATTTTTATTACAATTTATTGGTAAAGAAAAGAATTTTAATGTATAATTTGATCAATCGGTTACCGCGTTTATAAAACCAATTAACGCGATGACAAGAAATAGTAAAATTTTCATGATTCCAAGATTTCAAAGACTTTTACTTTAAAAGAGTTGTATTAGTACTGAAGAATTATAATTAATTGTGATGCTTTTATAGAAAATTTTTATTTCGTAATTAATCAAACTTTGCCCATATTTTGTTTTTGTTAAATATTTATTGAATTGCGACCATTGTTTAACAATTAATCAAATAATATGATTTAGGGGAACATGGGCGATATTAATAAGACTTTTAAATTTGTACGTGTAAATTATATAATTAAATACTAATATAGATCGATAGGAGCATTTTTTTCTTAAAATAAGAAGTATTTGCTATATATTTTACAATGGTTGGTTGGTTTGATAGGAGGGGGGCTTACCAGGGAACCCCACGCACGCAGGCCTCAAGTTTATATTTTACAAAAATCGGGGGTGAAATCAAACCATAACGAGTGTTTAGTTGGATATTTCGTACAATTTTCGCTTTTTTTAGACACTAAATTCTAAGAATTTTGCTCTAGAAGATGTCATTCCGCCCCACGATTCTCTAATTATCGAATGTCAAAATATTGAAATGAAATGAAAATAAAATTTCAATGTCAAATGCCTGTGTAGAAAAAAATATAACAATATATGGTCCATATTTTCTTTTGTGTGCACATTTCATAGAAATCGAAATTCGAAAAACAGTGGAACCTCAGTTTTTTAGTTCAAATAATCCAAATAGAGGTTTTTTAGTTCAGATATAAAACTTTATGTATTAGGGAGGTTCATGGAATCTCGGAAAACCCTCGCAAACCACGTGAACTGCTTAAGTTAACCACTTCACAAATGAACTGTTAAAATGTATTAACTCTTTTATAACGCAAGCCTCGTTAGGGATCGTAAAATCGTTTACGATCCCTAACGAGGCTTGCGTTACAAAAGATTTACTTCTCAACCTGCGCTACGAAACAGTTATTTAGCTACCTGCGTTACAAAAAAGTTAATTTGCAAGCTGCGTTAAAAAAGAGTTACTTTGCAGCCTGCGTTACAAAAGAGTTACTGAGTATTCACGTACTTTTTGACTCTACTTCAGTAAAAAAATTGCGATTATCGAATGATTTTAGAGTGATGTAACTCTAAAAACACTACAAATAAAAATTTAAAACAACTCCAAGATATAGTAATCCTACATATGGGAAAAATCCTGGATTTGTTGTGCAGGTACGAGGGTTTACGCTTATCAGATGCCCCTTTAACGGTTAAAATTGTGCCCTTATGCGGGACCCTTTTTGCTGCACAAAAATTGTGCACTTTTTGGGGTCCCTAGTAGCAGAAAATTGTGCATTTACTTTCTAGCATCGTAAACTCACAATATAATTGCATTGGTTTCTACCTATAAAGATATATACACACGATCAAGAAAATATAACATAATAAGGTATTAAAAATTAAAAGGAAAAATGCACTCGTGCACTTATCCGAGGGGAAAATATATGACGAGTTTTAGTTGAAGACTATTTTCGCGCAGTAATAGGGGTTTTGCTCTTAAGCGGGTTGCAGTTAAGCATATTGCATGGAATTCTTAAAAATGTGGCCGGGGCTCGAATTATTGTTGCATTTATTATCCGACAATCAGTTATCCGGGGATTACTGTAAACACTTTTTTATTACTCGTCCAGGTGATGTGGCTTGACTCGTCAATAATTTTTACTTTCCTCTGCTTTAGAGGGAAGGTATTGTATTCATGATGGAAACCGACTGGAGAACGGGGCCAGATAGAAACTTTCTGATCCTTACGAAATCCGTTTCGGGCAAAAGTATATCAGTGCATCTGTCTGTCGGTCTGTCCGCTTTACGTATCTTAAATAACTCGATAGCTAGCAACTTGAAATTCTTGTAAATACTTACAAAAATTGTAGTTTTCCATCAACTTTTGAAAAAGTTACGTTAAATATCCCAAACAATTCCCAAACAATTTTTTTGAAAAAATACAGGAGTGGTATTCCGTAACTTAATTCAAGCGTTTGTTTCGAGTTAGAAGAAAAAATGGTATTTGCTATCTCGGTTTCTCTCTGTCATTTATTTTGGTCAAAACAGAGACAGCGAATACTTCTTGTGCTTCTAACTCGAAACAAACGCCTGAAACAAGTTACGGAATATCACTCCAGTTTTTTGAAAATTTCTCGAAAACTATGCACTTTTGGGAAAAGTGAATATAATTTAAAGGATATAACATTTTCTACACTTTTTGCTTTAATGGTTTTTATGAATCTCTATAACGGTTCTCAAAATATGTCACAAAATCAATTTTTTTTGAAAATTTCTCGGAAACCATATAACCAAATTCAAAGTAAATAAAAATTCCTGCACGATTTTATGTATCTTTAGCGGTTCTCGAGATTTTTGAAAAAATATTATTTTTCACATATTTTTTTCCGAAATTAAATATTGCAGAGGAAAGTTTTATGTGATATTTTATGAAAAATTAAATAAATGTTAAAAAACATAACTTAAACGAAACAAACAAAAATCCACAAACTTTTTTTCAGTGTTTTTGTTTTCTGTTTTACATTTTGTATTATTACAAATGTTTTGGTACAAATATGACACTGAACTTATTTTGTTTATGTTTATTATTAATAACTGTTGTTACCATTTGTCGCGACATCCTTCGCTACGATCTGCAATTTGACCTAAATAAATAAAATTAGTGATAAATAAAAACTTCAATATTGCAATTAATGATTTGGCCTTACCTTCTGGACAAGTTACGGGTATAGCAATAACATTCTGAAAACAATTCACGTGTAAGTTTAAAAAAAATGGTCGTTTGCACCATCGAAACTTAGCAAATTAAGCCAAACTTAAATTATTTAAGTCCCAGGATTTTTATGGTTTAAATAGCCTAAAGAAAATTAAATTTTTTAAGAATAGTTGGCGCAAACGGGACTTAGTAGGCTAAAAAAAAAATACCGGTGATTCCGGTGATCTGCCAGGTCTCGCCGCGGCCTTAAAATGTATTAAATCATTTGATATGCCAATAGAAATTAATAATATATTACCTCTGCATGACCCACGATAAAAATTAAAGCCAATAGCAAAAAATAGAGAAACCTCATAATTGTAAGACAGATTTAAGAAAACTAAAGTTGTGATACGAAAATCTGAGTTTTTATAGAACAGATTGCGATTATGCGATATTTATAATAATGATAACACACGCAGTGACTAACATAACCACTTTTCAGCTATTTGAACTATGATCGGTATATTGATATTACGTGAATAAAAAGTATGGCAATGCGAACAATTTTCCACAAAGTTCTATTTGACCAGTTTGAAAATTTTGTATGTAATAAAGCTAATTAATGCGCAATCGAATCGAATTTAGTGAATTTTTAAATAGAAAAAATAATAGTCACGGCCTAAAATAGAAGTGATGAAAATTAAATAATAGATCGAGTAATTTGTGTGACCTAATATTTACAAAAAAAAAAATTAAAACCCATTTTAAGCTGGTAGTTGTTGGTGAAAATTTTTCTAGCAGGCATTTTATTCCAGAAATTTGAAGTTTCGATTTAGAATAATGTGAGATTCTCAAAAACTCGAAACTACTATTGATTTTAAAATTGGATTAAGTTTATTATATGTCAATAAAGCCAGTTCGCTCCAACTATTCTTCTATTCTTAAAAAATTAAATTGTGCTTAGCCTACTTAAATCATATACTTAAATAATTTAATTTTGGCTTTAATTGTTAAGTTTTTTTTGGTGCAAATGATCATAAAACTTTTTCAACTCATACTTTATGCGGCGGTCACATGACGCTGTTTTACCAGCGCTAGTGGCTGTTTGGCCGTTTCAGCAGCACCGTGTGAACCCTAGTGCGTTGCTACTACCAGCAGCAGCGTGCTGATTTGAGCAGCGCTAGTGAAGTAGAGACCGTTCAACTTTGCCAGCGCTACTAGGGATCACGTGACCCTGTCGCATGGTTTCTGAGCTGTCAAAAGTCTGATAAGTGGTAAAGTTTGTTTATTGAAAGTTGTTATTTTATGTTTATTTATTTAAATTTGTGTGTAACGTTTATTATTTAAAAAATCTCCCAGATTCAAATGTCAAACCACTGTTTTGCTACTTGCCAGCGATACTAAAGTATAAATCGTGTGAACCCTCTCAATACGCTGGCTGCTATTGCTACTTATCAGCGCTATTAACCAACAGCAGCCAGCGGCTGGCAAAACAGCGTCGTGTGACCGCGGCATTAGACACGAGTTGCGTTGATGGTCCGGAATGGCTGGGACAGTCCCGGATTTTATACATGTTGCCCGACATCCCGGAAACTAAATATTTGTCCAAGATTTTTCAATTTAGTGTTATAATTTATCAAATGTTGAAAAAAACGACCACTAAATATGCAAAAAAAATCTTTTTCGGCTGGAGGTTGCTCAAAATCGATTTTTTTTCGCCTGCGGCGCATTCCACGGCATTTATGTCGGACGTTACATTAGTGGTGAATATTTCAAGTAGCCAAAATTGGGTTATAAAATATATGAGGTCACAAATTGGTTGCTGAGATGTCAAAGCCAGTTTGTTGTGTCATTTATGCTTCTTTGTGACTTGTTACAAAATAATTGTTGCGTAATCGTTTCTGCAGAAACTCTTTTGCATCACAAGTGTACATCAGCCAATCTTGTAACTATGAATTCCGTGGCCAAAAGTTGGCTATCTTTACTTGTTATTTCTACTCAAACGAGTTGAGTAGAAATAACAAAAAACAGCAACAACTTTCCGATCGGTCACAAAGTAACCAATTCGTAACGGTTTTTTTTTGCAACAAGTTACTAAGTAACTGATTTGAAATAGTTTTTTGGGACCGATTATAAAGTAACCATTTTGCGACTGTTTTTGCGACCGGTCACAAGGCAACCTTCACATTTGCTCTTATTCTGACGTTTTGACCGATCATACCGGCCATTTTCGCACAAAATATTATTATTTTTCTATGGTATTTTTTCGTGATAAATGCAATGGGAAAGCAGTGGCAATTATATTAAGAAAACACGAAAATGTTGTGACCGAGTTGTGATTAGTCGTTGGTCACTGACAATTACCAGAATAGGGCTAATAAACTGATTTGCAACCACTATTTTGTGACCAGAGTTACATCGTTACCTGTGAGTGACGAATGGTTGCTTGGAATATGCCGTAACGATATGTTCATCACGTATGACGAAAAACGCTGCTTGGGAGGTCTTCACACTAGTCAAATCAATGGGTTTAATAGCGAAAACACAATGACGCGTCAAGGCGTGCGTAAGCTTTGACATTTCGACGCTTCAAAAGTAAAATCCGTGGCTTACTATGGAACGATTTATAATAGCGCTTCGTCTTGACGCTTCGAAGCGCCCTGACACTTGGAGTAGACCTACTTTCTACTTTCAGACGCGTTGGCGCTTTGAAATTTGAATGAAAATTGCGTATTGTGAGTGATTTTTGGAAAATGGTGAGGCAAATGATGCATTTATGGAACGATTAATTAAAAAAGAGAAAAATAATTAATATTTATGCAATCTAAAATCGAAATTGTGTGAAAATGCGGAATAACAAAACAAAAAATAAAGTAAAATTAATTCAAATATATTCGCCGATTATTCTAGTGACTTTAAAAGATACTAAGGATCATCGTGGTTTGTATTTAAATAACTTATTTTATAAAGAAGTCGTCCGCATCTCTTTCAATATTTATTTCTTGAATTCACCATCAATTGATGTTTTTAATTCATGTGCTTTGTGTGCTACTCCTGCAACAAATGCTATGTCTCCCAAATGCTTTTTAATTCATATAAACTCTTTATTTCCATTTTATTTGAAATAAATATAGTGAAGCGTGTAGTTCTTACGAAGCGTTATTAGGTTTTAGCACTGACGCTTCAAAGCGTTCAATTGTCAAAGCGTGCTTGGTGCGCTGAAATGTCAAAGCTTACGAACGCGTTGACGCGCCATTGTGTTTTCGCTATAAACCTTTTCTTAACTCCAGAGTTTCACAAAAAAAAATATTGAAGAATGAATGTTTTTCCCCCAAGATTCAACCACATGATTATTTTAAGAAAATACCAAATTTGTCGTCCCTAAAAAGGCTTTACGTTAGCAAAAAAAAGGTGACTTTTTTAAATGTTCTGAAAGTCGAAGCTCTTGAAAAGTTTGGTTAAAGTAAATAAAATTTAGAGTGTCATAACATGAATTTATGGGTAAAGCTAGATTGAAAAAGAAGTCGTGCTTAAAGGTGGCAATTTTTCACCCCTTTTTTATCCCGACTCATGTAAACTGGTTTGACTTACATCCTCATAGTAGGAAATGACACATGGAAGGATATAAAGTTAATAAATTTGTTTCTGGCTTTCATATACCCAATACATATCTATCCCGCCAACACACTATTCAGGTTAAAGTCACTAAAGCTTTAAGAAGGAAACAAGGAATAAACACAAGAATGTTAGATATTTCTCCATTATTCCCTGATGAACTCTCCTTTATTTAGCATCACATGAAGAAGTAAAATAAAAAAATTACCGGAATTATCTTCATGAAAAACTAGAGAAAACCCTGATGGAAGGGTCAACTGTGTGGGTTGAAGGAAGCAAAGGGAATGCTTGTTTCGAGATCTTTCATCCTTGTAAAATTTTTCTGTTTTTGATAAAACTCAATCATTTATATCACAATCTCCTCAATATTATTTTTGTGTAGGACCGGGTCTCTCAAAATTCGAAGTGTTTTACTTTTCTTACTTATAAGAAAGGTATTAAAATCACTTCCAACCCCGAAATTATAACGGGACACGCACGTTCCACCCCATCGACATTTTTTTTTGCAAATTTCATAAATATTAAAGTTATGTGTATTCGATATTAAAAATGTTCCAAGGTCTGAATAAAAATGGAATATTAATCCCGGTTTTTGTAAGGGTACCACAGGACCTTTTTCTGGAAGTGATTTGTGACGACAGTTGTCGGTTCGTGGTCAATCATCGGAAATCAGTCAAATGAGTTTTTTTTATCAAGTATTACAAAGTGCTGTCCTGCTTGGGCCGGAATTTTAAAAAGTTAATTAGGAACAAAATGGCGTCTTAAATAAATGTCACATTTAGAGCAGTCAAAACCAAAAATAACGACCAAAAATAAAATATCCATGAAAACCGAATACAAAAAATAAATCCTACAATACAAAATTTTAAAGAGCAAGTAACGTACTTTGGGATCAAAGTTGTCCATGATTTGTAAATATAACGTGATGGAAATTGTTAAAATAATTCGTATTTTTTTCAAATTCTTTATTATATTCAAAAGCTAACTTTTTTCAGTAATTCCAAATTCAAATCAGATAAAGTAAAATATAAAATAAAAAATCAAAATTATAACTCATATAAAAATTCATTGCCCTAGCATCAAAGTGACACTAGGAAGCCTTTATGAAAATTGATATTGGTTAGGCATAATTTTAAATGACTCCCGAATAACTTATAACATGAAAACTGAATCCACCGGGAGTGAAAATGTTCAAGGCAAGAATTTTCGCTTTTTTTTGCAATATTGAGAGAAGTGATTTAGCCTTTGGGTATTGATTTGATATATCCAACTTCAAAGCGATAGAAATCATTCAAAATTATTTTTTATGATATTTTGGTATGTGAAAGACTCATGTCGATTTGATCCTTTTCGCTCGTTCCTTGAATTTTTCAGAAAATGGCAAACCCTCTTGCAAAGCGAGAGAATGAAGAGGGTAACAAAAAAAAACCAAACCTCTACCAAACACCCAAATGTAGCCGTTTTACATACAATTTTTCCATGCTTCGCACATAACAAAAATATGCGAAAAGGCTAGGAATAAATTTGCGTAACATAATTCCTTGCCTTAAACTAACCAAACCAGCGTAGGGGCAGCGGGTGGTAAAGGATGCAAGATCCTTCTTTATAGAAGGTCTACAGAACGTTATGGCTTTACTCCTACTTCAGCGTTGCACAACTTCTTTCCAACAATATCCCAGAGTGCTTAAATTATTATCAGGGAAATCCCATCCCGTGGTGGAAACGCGAAACGAAATGCGTTAGGCATTGTGGAGATTAAGGTTAGAGTGGTGATCAAGTAGTGACTGACGTAGGTCGGATGTTACTTGTGAATACGAGAAGGAAACTAGTGTGAATAAATGGATGGATCCTCAATGGAACATGAGGAAGATTCAGGAAAATTACGAGATGATGCTAATGGGGTAAATTACATCTCTCTGGGGTGCTTTTCAACACCGCACCATCATTTCGTACATGTTGAACTGCGTGCAAAACGATGCTGGCTCCATTTATCGAAAAATTGGCTAAAAGGGTTTTGCTTTAAAGTGAATTTCCGTTATTTAGATATGGGCTTGTGTACATATTTATTTCAGATTGGAGAAAAAATCAACCAATAACATATGGAAAAGCCCACTCTCGCTAAGGGGTTGGAATCATATCAATAATAAGTAGTAGAATAAAAAACAGAAGTGTGCAACTTTTATGAAAATGAAGTAAAAATACCAGTGACTTTGTATTTGTACAACACATTTTTTACCTTTCTTACATATAAAACTGACGTTTTAGCATTGCCAGATCATAAAAAAAGTTTTAGGGTGCGTTTTTATTAAAATACAAAATTGTTATGTCCTTATTGAAAGACCAGATATAAGAAATATAAAGCGTCTTTCAACAAGGACATAACAATTTTGTATTTTAATAAAAATGCACCCTAAAACTTTTTTCATGATCTGGCAATGCTAAAACGTCAGTCAAGGTTTACATTTTTATCATGGTGAAGTTCACAAACGAGCAAAGTTTGGAAATTATTAAAACTTACTACCGAAATTCTGAGGCGGTGGTCGCAATCGTGTAATCTCGAGAAATGGTCCGGTCGAATGGCCACCTCGCTCATGCGATTTAACGCCGTTGGATTTCTTTTTATGGGGTTATGTTGAGTCGTTGGTTTATGCCAAAAAGCCAACAACGTTAGAAAAGCTCAGGAACAATATCGAACTCGAAATTGCCAACGTTCCGGCCGATATGTGTGGAAGGGCGGTGGAAAATTGGCTCCAAAGAATCAATCTGCAAACGTGCTCGCGGTAGCCATATGAACGACATCGAATTTCATACTTAAATGTAACATGTCCACTACACCTGGAATAAATTTCAGCTCGATATCTCAATTATTCTGTGCTTTATTTAAATACAAAATTGTTATGTCCTTGTTGAAAGACCCGATATTAAAATCACTTAGAAAACCGAAATCAAAACAGGGCGCCACACCTCTGGGACATATACCAATCGACTCAGTTTGATGAATACTCAACATGTGTATGTGTGACTATGTAGGGGAAACTGGGTAACATGCGGCAGGTTTGTTTCAAAGTAAAATGCTGCCAAATTCCTTCGCTGAGTCGGAAAAAATGTTTTTTTATGTTTTTATACCCGTATGGTGAAACCAAAGGGTATATTAACTTTGCTTTACCGTTTGTAACGCCAAGATCCCGTCATCACACACAAATGAATTACACCAGTGTGTTTAGAATGATAAAAAAATTTGAATTTTCCATGTCCGTCCGTCTGTCCGTCCGTCTGTCCGTCCGTCTGTCCGTCTGTCTGTCTGTGGCGCGGATTGCGGGCGCACGGATTGAGCTAGAGACTTGAAACTTTGTGCAGATTCGTTTTTCGTAAAATGCGAGGCTAAGTTCGTTCATGGGCAAAAATGGACCATTAGGAGGGGTATCCCTCATACGAACGAAAACGTTTTTTGTGAATATCTCAAAAACGGTGAACTTTATCAAAAAAGTTCAAGAACAAAAGTTATTTAAGATATGATTATACATAAATCTCCCATACATCAAAATCCGATTGGAATAAATTTTAAAAAATCTTGTTGGAAAGTTTGACTTCAAAGTGTAAATTTGGTACAACTGTTCGAATTTTGATACGAATATCACCATACGGGTCTCCAATGATTGCCAGATTGGCAATTATAGCTTTTGTTATGTTTTTATGTTATAAAATACAGACGAACTTTTTTCTCTTCACTCTTAGAAAAAAATGTAAATCTAACTATTTTGTAATAGGGAATCGTAATTATTACTAAAATACAACTATTTACTCATATTTGGTAATTTATTTAATTGTTTATTGGTAAAAAAGTGGTCGTAAAATTGTGTTTAAATTATTAGAATCAGTAGTGTTTAGTGTTTTAAGTAAATCTGTGCTAAGGGTCAGAAAAAAATGGAAAAGTGAAAAATGTGAATTATTTTACTACAAAGGCGAAAAAGTTCGATGCCGCCAAAGCAATGTATTTCACATGGTAGCATTCTTATTTTTGCTGTCGCTGTTGCTGCCGGTCATTATGATTCAGCCTTTATTTACTTTACGGACTGCAGTTTGGACAGTAGCTGGTAATCCAAAATTATAGAAATACTTCATTTCTTTAAAGAAAATATAACCTCAAAATATTTTCGTCACTAAACATTTTTCTCTATTAAAAAAAAAGTTTTTTTTTTCATATATTTCAAATTTTTAATCTTAACAAACAATTTTTTTGAATTATCAAACTTTGTATGCTGAGACACATTTGTAGTTTTTAGTAGAATACAGATGCAGTTTATTTAGTTACAAACACATGTATTTGTTTCGGTATCGCAAGTTCCTCCATTGTTATTGCCAGCAGAATAGCAGTATAAAGCACAGCCAATATTTGCAAAACTAGAACTCGATAAGTAACGACAACTTTTGGTAACTGAAATGGCCTTTTTTAAACTTTTTCAACATCAAGAAAACCGTTCAAATACTTACATATATTCCAAAAGAAACGTGGATTCTGCGGAAGTAAATTTGAATCTTCTGGAATAAAAATAAATAAAGAATTTTTAAAGTCCCTTAGGAATTTTTGATCCAAAATTTTTTACCAAATAGTTGATGGATATCTGCATTAGGCAAATGATTTATTGCAGTTTCAGTAGTAACCTCTGCGCTTAAGGACCCATATGCAAAAATAGTTGAAATCAGAACCAAATATGCAAGGAATGCCATTTTATATTGCTTTTAGCTGTAACGTATGTATGTCAGTAATGAAGTTACAAAATTGACTGATAATAATTTAGGAACTTACCTGCAATATTTATATTATTCTTGTATTGTGAATATGCTATCTGAAGACGCTTTAAGCACGCAATTTTCATAATTTTCAAGATAAATACATTTTTAACTAATTACAGTAATTACAATATTCATTTAAAACTAATTAAGTAAAAATATGTAGATAAGTGCTAAAGTTATAATTCGAATGACTAATTCAATTTTTGCGCAATTTTGTAATATTGGTAATTACCGTCAGTTCGAGACGCAAGTAAGAGTCAATGTACGATATATTAAAGCTCTATCTGTTTTAATTTTTGAAAAAAAAAAGTTACATTTTTTGTCTAAAGTCACATCTCTCAGGAGGTAACCTCGTTTACACAAAAAAAAACTACTAATCCCTCTTCCGCAAACTAGTGGAAATGGGTTTTTTTTTTCATTTTCTCATAGAGGTGTTTAGGGCCCCTCACACTTGCGATTTTCTTGAATTTTTCCGCGAAGTTTTTTCAGAATTAATTCCAGGAATTTCGTTCATCTATTAAATTCAGTTAGGAAAAGTTTTCAAAATTTGAATTGATTTCGACGATTTTGTATCATAAAATTCCGTTTCCGTTTTCTGGAAAAAGAAATTCAGAAATTTGTACCGTAACTTGAATGTAGTGCCGCAGAATAAAATTCGCGGAATAAAGTGTCAGATGTAAACGGCGCCTTAGGTAGATGTGGAAAAAAAAATTAAAAAAAGGCATTTATTAATAACATTTTACGAAAAAAAAATTGTTTGTTTCGTTTTTTGCGTATCAATGTACCAGAAATAAAAGCGATATAAATATCTATTTATTAAAAGCTTTTATTTAGGTTGCTTTTTTGTTTGTCTGTGAAGGTCAAATTTCGTAACCTTATTGTGATCCACTACCACTGATGACAATACATTATTGGTAAAAATATCTATTTTATTTTATTGTAAAATTACAGAACAGAAATTCATTCAGGGTATTCACAGTCCTCTTTTAAATTGCGGGTAAATTGACCGCTCGGTAATTCAGTCAAATTTAACAGATTTTTACCGAGACGGTAACTTGGTTCATGTAAAAATGAATTACCGGATTCGGTAATTGTATACATGCCTTGAGTCGTGTTTTCCGCCCGGTTATTCGGTATCAAGAATCAACCGCGAGTGGCGCTAGAAATGTTTTTAGTTGTCAAATTTTCTCGCTGATTTTTTGTTAATCTCATCGGACTGCAAATTTTTTCAATTTTGATAGCCGTTGCCACAATAGAAATTCAAAAGAATACATCAAACATGGATTTAAAGGTATGTGACATATTTTACAATTAAATTCGCAGTTCATGATTTGGTCACGTATCAAATAAAAGCGCTGTTCTCAAATCTGTGCTGTGGGATGTTCACAGCAGAATATTTTCAGTCTTTTAATATTACCGAAAACACCGAATACCGAAAATTAAAAGAGGACTGTGAATACCCTGATTGTTTCGTTGCAATTTTACAATTCTGATCATACTAAAATTGAAGAAGTAGAAGGGATCCAAACTAACATGAACATGGAGAGCTTGGCTGGATTCAGGTTAAGAAATTTTATTGCTTCGTTGCTTAGAGATAGATTTCTCTAGATTAGAGATAGATGAGAGATAGATTAGAGATAGAAGTAGAGATAGATTTCGTTTGATTTTCTTGTTTAAAATAAAATGTGTGATGTGAAAGCTACTTTTGCGGACATTTACCAAAGGTGGACAATTCTCTTAAATGGACACATTTTGTGCGACTAAATTTGTAATTCCATATTAAAAGTCTGATAAAAGTCTGATAAGTTAAATTGATTATTTTTGTAATTGAAGTTAACTATTTTGATTGGTTGGTTGGTTTGATAGGAGGGGGGCTCACCAGGGAACCCCACGCACGTAGGCCTCAAGTCTCATCTTGAAAGCGTGATCCTTCAGGAGGGAGTGCCTAGTTAGAATCCAAGTCGTTGGACGAAGGGGATTCCGTTCCAGATTTAAAAGGCTCTTAGTAAGGTTTGCATTTAAGCCACCCCATAATTCCTTTGTTGTAGTGCCGATTTGACACATGGACCAAAGTTGTTGGTTCTCCTGATCCACCCACTGCTTAAAGTTAACTATTTTAGTAATACTCCCGATTCACCATTATGAAAAAGGGGGAAAAAACATCAAAATCGTTCCGGTTACGTTTCTGAAATAGCCTATTAAATGAAGGTAATAATTGATTGGTTAATTAAAGGTTTGCTTCAGGTTTTTTCCTTTGTAAAGCCCTATTCAGACTAACGATTGGGATTACGATTATGATTAAGCTTTCTTGACCAATGAGATCAAAGCTTTCATGTACCTATCTTTGTAAGCTTTGATCTCATTGGTTGAGAAGCTTCAGTTGTAATCGCAATCGTAATCGCAATCGTAATCGCAATCGTAATCGCAATCGTAATCGTAATCGTAATCGTAATCGTAATCGTAATCGCAATCGTAATCGTAATCGTAATCGCAATCGTAATCGTAATCGTAATCGTAATCGTAATCGTAATCGTAATCGTAATCGTAATCGTAATCGTAATCGTAATCGTAATCGTAATCGTAATCGTAATCGTAATCGTAATCGTAATCGTAATCGTAATCGTAATCGTAATCGTAATCGCAATCGCAATCGCAATCGCAATCGTAATCGCGATCGTAATCGCAATCGATACTGAATTGGGCTTAACGCGGGTTACTTTTAAATTTATTTTATAACATCGGTTACAAATGGTTTTTTTTGGCATAGAATCATATTGCAAAGGCTTCAAATTTTTGCAAAGTGGCTGTGAGAAGGAAGAGTATGGTTTTATTGGTTTTAACCCCAAAATTAAATAAAAATTCAGAATACATGTAGTAAGATGTTCAATGACTATCCATTTATTAAAAAATTCAATTTGGTATCATATCTAGTCGTGAATAAAATATATTTCTGAATTTTATCCGCCATTTAAAGATTAGAGATATGATTTTTTTTATGTAATACGCCTGAGTAAATTCAACTACAATATCTTTCTATTGAACTATTTCGAATGTTTACTGAAAGGGAAACATTTCCGTGTCCTACTGAATTTGAGGGTAGTTACGAAGTTTCCAAACGGCACTTATCACATTGGCCCATCGCTGTGGATATCGAATAGTCCTATTTGGGTGACCCATTTATTCTTGCACAAACTTTCGACCATTCACCACGACACCACTAACGATATTACCACTTACTCTATTCTCTATAATCCTCGCATAAAAATAGGCCACTTTGAAGATTCCGTCGTACAGTCTTCACATGAAGATATTTATGTGACATTCTTTGAAGAACATATCCTCGTAAAGTTTTATATCTTTTCTCGTACGACGTATAAGACCGCTAGAAAAAAATACTAGCGAATTACAACGAAGACGACATTTCAATAAACCAACTGAATTGGATGGGAAAACTCCCATCAGAAGTTATTTTATTTATACTTCGTGGTATAATTCTCAAGGGAATACAACTGATGCAATGCGATCTATGGAAATCTTTCATTTGCTGCAGAAATCGTTCAGTAGTTATAGATTAATCCAAAGGTATTGAACTCTTCAGTTGATTTTTGACACGTTTCTAAAAAGTTAAAAAACTTTTATCTTGAAAGTTTTGACAGACGATAAAATAATCAATATTGAAAATCATGGAGCAAGTCTAAATGCTAGACCTTAGATTGAAAAAAAAATCATTTCCTATTTCCCTCCATTATCCTGGTTTGCATGGCAAACGAACGTGGCTCAACGTTATTCGAAAAATGATATCCTTATAATACTTTTAGTCATATTACGACTTTGGTAAATGCCCAACGACATGTAAACATTCCAGTATCACGTATTGGACATAATGGGGAAATAATTTCAGGACTTTATTGCTCCTTTTTGGTCCTTAGCCCAGTTGATATTGCTTTTGTCGTTTGCTAAAGACCTTTTATCATTAAACAAAGAAGCAGAAGAGAATAATCCCAGAATCCTCACAAGGACTAAACCAACGATTTTCATATATAATGAAAAAACTTTGGTTCGCGTGATTACGAAAGGACTTTTCCACTTTAGAAGCGGAATAGGAATATTGCATGCATAGAAATCTTAAGGTTTTGGAAGTGATTTAAACTGTGACTGTTTTTAACGTTTCCTTGTATCATTTAAAGTTTGATTTCTTAGCAGTTAAATATGCTATTGGTTTTTCTTTCTTTGTGGAGAATTTAATTAAAAATCAATAGATAGTCCATTGGGGTTGGCATTGCTGGGCAATTGAATCTTGGAGGGGAGGAGGCAACTATCACACGTGATATATTTTTATCACGCAATTCCATAAACTAATTTCGAAAAGCGCGATAATTTCGAACAAATTAGCTTTAACCAAATATACACATATGTATCATGCGTTTGAAATTATTTCACTTGGAAACTTTGTGATTCATGCGATAAGTTGGAAATTCGTTTCTCATTCAAATTCCTTCATGAAAGGAATAAAAAAACGGCGACTAAAAAAAACAAAAGAAACTATGTAAATCTCTAAGTCACACTTAACCTAACGGTACAGTTTCGTTAAAATCAGTCTAATAGTTTTTTAGACGTTTTGTCAGGAAATGCCGACTTTCCTTTACAATGAGGGTATTCACAATCCTCTTTTAATTTTCGGTATTCGGTATTTTCGGTAATATTAAAATACTGAAAATATTCTGCTGTGAACATCCCACAGCACAGATTTGAGAACAGCGCTTTTATTTGATACGTGACCAAATCATGAACTGCGAATTTAATTGTAAAATATGTCACATACCTTTAAATCCATGTTTGATGTATTCTTTTGAATTTCTATTGTGGCAACGGCTATCAAAATTGAAAAAATTTGCAGTCCGATGAGATTAACAAAAAATCAGCGAGAAAATTTGACAACTAAAAACATTACTAGCGCCACTCGCGGTTGATTCTTGATACCGAATAACCGGGCGGAAAACACGACTCAAGGCATGTATACAATTACCGAATCCGGTAATTCATTTTTACATGAACCAAGTTACCGTCTCGGTAAAAATCTGTTAAATTTGACTGAATTACCGAGCGGTAAATTTACTTGCAATTTAAAAGAGGACTGTGAATGCCCTGAGTATTAACTAGGAGCTTCGTCCCTGTCCGTTGACTTCGTGATTCCGACGCATTTGTTAGTGGTGATTAATGGTTTAACTGTCAGCAGGATGTGAGATGTGGGTAAGATTGAGCCAACTTTTTGATGCTAGTAAGCTCCCCTGAAAGTTTTATCCAATTTGGTTCAGTGGGTCCCGATCGTTAGTTTGATTTGGACAAAATGGTATTTGTTGGCCGCCATTTTTTTTCTGGTACATATTGTGATCAGAGTTAAGTATGTGTGCGAAATTTCATGTCAGATTAAAATTAGATTACAAGATTTGACCCTAGCAAACAAAATATCTGATGTGAACAGCACATGACTTTCTTATACTAAATCTACGTTTCTTCACAATTTACTTGACGAATAAAATATTTGTTTACATAAAAATATGAATTTTTATTTTACAAAATCTGAAATACCTCGACAACATAAAAGATATCGATTTATAGTAAAAGGCAAAAATGTAAAGAACATCTTTAATTCATCCTTTGTTTTTTTCTTTCGAAAAACGAAAGAAAGAAGTTAGTTCGCAAGCAATTCGCAAAAATCTATTTTTTAAAATTTTAATGAAAATATCTCGATAACGGTAAAAGATAGCAGATAACTGTGAGAAACAAAATTATGGCAAACATTATTTTCTTCATTCCATCTCAGGTATGGAACTACGAAAAACCAGACATTTTTCGAGATAATGGCAAAAAACTGATAAAAACTGATAAATAATGGCATATCTCGATAACGGCTAGGGATATACAGATTTGGTGAAAGACAAAAATGTAGAAAATTTTATTGTCTCCAATTTATGTCTTTCATAAGACTACCAAAAATACGTAGTTGCGGAGTAAATAACAAAAAACGAAATTGTGATTTTAATTAACACGTTGGCTACCAGCCAAAAAAACGTTTACTCCGCTAGTATACCCTGGGAAAAAACGCAAAAATCATTTCTGTACTTTGTGAGTCACCAGTGAACACAAGATCAATACAGACAAAAACGAACGAATCAAATAAAATATAACGGACAAAAAAAACCCCTTTGTACTGCACGAGCGACTGCACTCAACCATGGAACTTGAGAAACTGACGGTAATGACAATAGTGTGTGTACACCGGTGACTCACATGGTAGCCAACGTGTTAAGCCGCAATTTTGGTCACTACCGGTTAACGAATTTCCACCAAAAGTTGATAGGATCTTTCCATTCCAAAAGTTGATAGGATCTTCCAGGATCAAACATGCCTCTAAAATTTCAAGGCTCTAGGTCTATTAGTTTTTGAGAAATCTTGTACACCGACTGACAGACAGATAAAAGACTTTTTTGTAATAATGTTCCAATCGACTCAGGAATGCTCGGGAAATATTTTATAGGCAAAATTAAGAGTTCAACATTTTTCATTTTCAATACTTTATTATACTACGTATAAGAAAGTAAAAATAAATGTATATTGCTTGAAAAATCTTATTTTAATGACTTTTTTTTTAGTTTTTTTAATTTTTATAATTCATTTCTTTTTAGCCGACAGGTGGCTTCGCCTTTGGCGTCAACTGCTGGTTCAAAACCAACTGTGCAAACGATTTCCTCCTTCTTTACCTAAAATTATTCTGTTATAAAAAATATTTAATAGGGTTTTTTTAATTCAACTTTTTTGTCCTTCGATTTTTCTTTTTTCGATTTTGCTGTAGTCTTCTTTTCACTTTTCGGCTTAACTGTGGTTTTTTTACTTTTCGGTTTGGCTGTCGTCGTAGTTTTCTTATCGGTTTTAGTTTTTTCCTGGGTTTTAGACTTTTCCTTACATATTGCAGCGCCATTAGCGTCTACTGCTGGTTCAAAGCCAACAGCACATACGATCTCGTCCTTTTTCACCTAAAAATTTTCAATTTTTTAAATGCTAAAAGATATTTTTTTTTTCAAAATTTAACTACTTTTTCATTAATTTTTTCTTCACTTTTAGGCTTGGCGGTAGTAGTTTTCGTTTTGGATTTATTTTTTTCCTTAGTCTTAGATTTTTCCTTCGTTTTAGACTTTTCCTTACATATTGCAGCGCCATTAGCGTCTACTGCTGGTTCAAAGCCAAAAGCACATACGATTTCATCTTTCTTAGCCTAAAAGTTTTCAATTATTGAAGAATACTTAAAAATATTTCAAAAATTTAACTTCTTTTTCCGTTGCCTTATCGTCTTTCGGTTTTTCTGCAATTTTTTCACTCTTTGGCTTCACAGTAGTAGTTTTCGTTTTTGTCTTTTTCTTGGTTTTAGATTTTTCCTCCGCCTTTGAATATAACATACAGGTGAACACAAAACATTTTTTTAGATAAGACAAAAATTACCATTGCTCCAATGGCGAAAATAACCAACACAATTACGAATAAATAAAACAGCCTCATTTTCTTTTAATAAGTTTAATAAATTAATAATTATAAAATTGTATCCACGTAATTCACTGAAACTTTTTAACAATATAAAAATTAAAATGTCATTAGTGCTGAGACCACACCGTATCTAAAACTAAATTTTAGCCAAGAAAATATGCTTTGAAATAGGTAATTATTGTCTTGTTTATTCAGTTGTTATCTTACATTTAATATGTAAATTAAATTTCTGTCGAATACGTGTCTCCAAAATTCAAGGTTGTTTTTGAAAATTGGCAAATATTCGTTAAAACATATAACTTCGTCGATTCAAGCGAGATAATTACGGACTTACTAGAACTCTCGAAAATTATTAAATGTGCCACAATTCCGGGCATGCGGTTTTGATAAAAACTGCTATACTCACTTTAATTCTTTAAAAAAAAAGCAAATAAAAACCGACTATAAATAATAATTAAACTTATGTTTTGTACGTATGCAAACCGATTTTGTATTGAAGCAATCCAATTTAGAAATTCAATGAATAATCGCCTAAAAAATACATTCAACGATAAAGCGATCACGTAAAAGCTTCTTAAGGGAGTCTTCCACGTCTAAAGTGTTCAAAAATAAAATTGTTTAGTAGATTTGTTTAAGATTAATAAAACATAAAAACCAGATATCAGGAGATAATCATATAATGACCAAAGTCAGTATGTCTCAACCTTTTTTTCGTGACCCACCTTTTCGAATTCTACAATTGTAAAGGGATCAGTGACCCTATATGTTTATTGTAAAATCTGTTGAAAAAAAGCGTGGAAGGCAAAACTTTTAAAAAAGAAAACGACAAAAATTAAAATTCTTTAAGAGAAATGCGCCGCAAGTGTTAATTTTCAATGTTAAAAGTGAAACACACTTTTAATTTTGTAGAAAAATCATAAAAGTTGAAATTTGATCCTTAAAGAACCTATGTTTTATTGGTTTTGAATGAATCAGTTTTTTTATGATTTTATAAAAACCAATTTAATAAAAAATTGTAGCGCACATCGTACGGTTTTTGAGATGTTCGCAGAAAACTTTTTCGTTTGTATGGGGGTACCCCCTAATGGTCCATTTTTGGCCATTAACGAACTTAGCCTTGCATTTTACGAAAAACCAATCTGCGCAAAATTTCAAGTCTCTAGCTCAATCCGTGCGCCCGCAATCCGCGCCACAGACGGACGGACGGACACCCGGACGGACAGACAGACGGATGGACATGCTAAATTCAACTTTTTTTTATCATTCTAAACACACTGGTGTAATTCATTTTTTTGTGTGATGACGGGATCTTGGCGTTACAAACGGTAAGGCAAATCTAATATACCCTTTGGTTTCACCATACGGGTATAAAAATAAAGTGGAAAAAAAATTCAAATTGAGTAGTAAAGAAGTCGGTTAAAAATAAATTTAATTTTTTTAAACAAAATTTTATTAAAATGTAGTAAACGGAACAAAAACCATTTTTGGGTATCGGAAACAAAAAAGGAAAAGACCGTAAATATATAGTTTTTGCTTTTTTAAGATTTGCTTTTATGTCAAAAAATTGTTCAATGGCACTTTTTATAAAAGTTTCAATTAAAAAAAATTTGTTTTATTAAGTTTCTATTTTAACCTTTTCAGTAATTTTTTATTCCTTATTATTGACGGTTTTGTTTTGCAATTTTGTTTTCTTTTGCGTTTACAAAACACTCTTATAAATAGTACTTTTTATACTTTATGACAAACATAAATGCGTTTATTAGATTTAGTATACCGTCCGTAGCGTGTCCGTTTTTAAAGCAATAATCGGGCAGGGTGATTGGGATGATAAAAGATTTTGATTTCCGCAAGTCCGTTCGTCTGTCTTTCTGTCCGCCTTTCTGTTCTTCTGTCCATCTATCCGTGAACAACGCAACTTTCGAAAGGATTGAACTAGATACTTACAGTTGCGATTCTTTCTCGGAAATAGCAATTGCCCGTTTTCCCGTTCTTGGACGGGCGAAATCAGACCATTCCTTCCCTCCTCCACCATACAAAAAAAACAGTTTTTCACATTTTTTGAGGAATAAAAGTCGTCGTGATGTGAAGACAAATATACGTCGGCACATAATGAAAACCTTAATACGCCTAGACTTTTTTTGCTCGTTATTCGAAAACAAGTGTGTACTGTGGAAAATGTTTTAAATAAGTGCTTCCATACATCATATTGCAATCGAAGTGATATTGACGGGTTACAGACTCAAAAGTTTTTGGTTTCTAGGAAAGCAATGGAGAATTGCGGTCAGGTTTGTTTAGGCTTGGGATCAACGCGTCAAAGGTAGGTTCAAGAGCTAATTTGTAAATATTAACCACTTTTCTACGATAACAAATTTCATATTCAATCTAACGTTTTATTAAAAATGCTACTAAATTTAAAAAAAAAATTAAAAGTAGTAAAAAATTCCATGTCAAATGTTAACAAATCGCTGGCATTCGATGGGGTGGAAAACTGGATACGGTGGACATTTAACTGGAGTTGGATTAGCCTGAAAAAAAAATTAATTAAAATTTGGAAATTTTAAATTAATCAAAGAAAAAATTTACCTGAACTCCTGCTACCATCAGAAATAGGGCAAACAATAAGTATAAAAATTTCATTTTTCCGGTTGTAAAGTGCTTTTGTAACTGCACTCTAGAAAATTTTATTGTAATTTTACCCCTATTATCGTAGGAAACCATTTTCCTACGATAATAGGGGTAAAATTACACCGAGTCGTAATGGCTTAAAAGCTATGCATTTTTACTCATTTTGTGGCGTACAAAAGCTTCTTTTACGGGGGAACTTTAAGCTAAATAAGAAGTAAAAGTACAATACGGGTGTAATTTTACGACATGGATGTTTAAAATTACCACATTTTTGTTGTAATTTTCCTCCTATTTGGTAGCAAAACCGCGTCTTAAAGGTGTAATTTTACGACATTTTTTGTTTAAAATTACACCGAAAATGGTATTAGAATTTCTCGGCTTATACGGTCTGCAAAAGCAAAAATATTATATTATTTTTGCGGATGTTTTCACATCCAAATTTTCCGGGCATGTCTGCCATGTGGCAGGCGCCACACAGGATTTTGGTAGAGTAAAACTCGATTCGAGTATTTATACTCCGATGCCACAAACCTTATGCGAATTATAAGGTTAAGGTTAAATTGTCCGTACAATAATGCAAAAATACCCTGCGAGCGTGTTTTTACACCAAAATGAGAGTAAAAATACGAATATTGATCGAAATTTTACGCAAGGTTTAAAATTACCCTATTTCTAGTGTAAGATTAATGTTTTTTGGGTGATTTTACAACTTAAATGGTGTGCGAGCTAAATTCTGATTTTTTTTCGAAATTTTACGACGTTTTTGCAAATTTACCCCGTTTTTACCCCATTTTTCGGTTTAAATTCAAATTCATTTTCTACAGTGTGGCCCAATGGGAAAACTTACCAGTATTTATACTCAGAATTTCCAAAAATTAAAGTTTCTGTTGGTACAGCTTTGTAAGCAGAATATTGTATGTAACACAAAATAAAGTAGGTACTATATTTGAAAAAAAAACTTTTCCTATAAAAATAATAATAAATATTCATAACTCAAAAAAACTTCTAATTCAAGTAAGTTTGGTTTGATGCTTTGTTTCTTTTGAAATCTTCGCCTTAAGAGCTATTTCACAAGAGTTTAAATGTACTTATATTTCAGGTATATTGCATAGCGAAAATTTAGAAATATCAATAATTTGCTTTAAAGCAGAGGACATCTGCAGAGGACATCTACGTTTATATTTCTGAATGTACGCGGTTTTGCTGCTTTACTAATTACAAGAAGTTTTTCTTTTTTTCCGGAAGCACTGCATAATAGTGCCACAGTAATCCGTTACTTCGATTGTTTCCCTCCAATGCACTTTTCATTCTTCAATACTAGGGATTTGCTTGGTGTTGCTCTGAAGAAAATACCAGTCTTATCTAAATTGTAGATGTTGTCTTTGGTGTACCCCTGACAAAGCGAATTAATAAATGTTTTGAATGAATTTACACAGCTCATATCTACATTCTCGCCTTCTCCACTCAAAATATAGAAAGCAATGTTATAGCGAATTTTGAATTTTTCCAGCCAACCATTGGAGGCTTGAAAATTATTTAATTTTAAAATTTTGGCTATCTGTAGTGCTTTGGATTGCAAGTGGGCAATATAGTGATAATAGACTAGTTATTTTTATGATGTCCCGATTGAAGAGGTTCCAAGTACAAAGTAAGGAGGGCAATTTACTGTCCCAATTTCGAGGTGTCCCAATTCTGAGGTGTCCCGATTACAGAGGCTGTTGTCTATGGAAAATGCGAGGGAGGGCTTAGAGGGTGTCCCGATTTAGAGGTGTCCCGATTTTAGAGTGTCCCAATTAAGAGGTTCTACTGTATATAACATATTTTTAAACAAACACAAATGAAGAAGAAAAATGGATCAGTTACCACCTTCCACTTGGAACTTGAAGACATCAAATAATTTTTTGTGTCTATGTTTTGTCTGTGTATTGAGCTTTAATGCTGTTGTGTAAGATTTAATGCTGTTGCGTTGTATTTAAATATTGCTTTAAGCATCAACTCTAGGTTTGCATTTTAATAGTATGACTAAACATAACAAAAGCTATAATTGCCAATCTGGCAATCATTGGAGACCCGTATGGTGATATTCGTATCAAAATTCGAACAGTTGTACCAAAATTCCACTTTGAAGTCAAACTTTCCAATAAGATTTTTTAAAATTTATTCCAATCGGATTTTGATGTATGGAAGTTTTATGTAGAATCGTATCCTAAATAACTTTTGTTCTTGGACTTTTTTGATGAGATGTACCATTTTTGCGATATTTACAAAAAACGTTTTCGTTCGTATGGGGGGTACCCCCCCTAATGGTCGATTTTTGGCCATTAACGAATTTAGCCTCGCATTTTACAAAAAATGGATCTGTGCAAAATTTCAAGTCTCTAGCTCAATCCGTGCGCCTGCAATCCGCGCCACAGACGGACGGACGGACAGACGGACAGACGGACAGACGGACGGACAGACGGACAGACGAACAGACGGACGCACATGCAAAATTCAATTTTTTTTTATCATTCTAAACACACTGGTGTAATTCATTTTTGTGTGATGACGGGATCTTGGCGTTACAAACGGTAAAGCAAAGTTAATATACCCTTTGGTTTCACCATACGGGTATAAAAATCTAATATGGCGCTTGTGTTTCACTACGCTTGTTTATACTTTTTAGTCTTCGAATATATAGGACTTTTTCACTCAAAAATCGGATTCATCGAACCAAAAAATCTCCGGGTGAAATTTTCTACAAATCTTTCGAGGCCCGGGAACAGATTAAATCCTTTAACATTGATTTATATGGAAAAAATCCTTTTGGTTCATGAACAGATTGGTTTGTGGACTTCTTCGCACTGTAAAAAAATGCCTTATGCCTCGAATCTTGAAGCAAAATTAAAAATGCAATTATTTAAGAATGTAGCTTTGTATTTAAAATACTTTATTTTAAAAATCAAAAATTATTTAATTGTACAAAAATTACTGACTGCAAAACAAAAAATCACAAACAAATTCATTGAATATTATTCAACAATCAATGCAGAAATTTCCCATCTGTTTTCGTTTTGTTATTCATTTTTGTTACCATATCACTCGGCAGTTTCCGAGACGGTCTTTCATGTATCCTTCTTCACATGGTACATCGAAATATGGCATCTGCAAAAAAAAATGTGGGTTTAAAGGAAAGATTTGAAAATTTGTGGCTTGTAAAATATATATTTTGAACAAAAAAGACAAAAAGATCATTAAATTCCAGAACTAAAGTGAAAGATGTACTGGTTCAAGAGTCAACCACCCTATAAATGAAAAAAACTAAAGCCGAACCAACCAAACCAATGGGCGCATTCACGGTACTCAACAGTTGAGAGATTACTCATCATAACCACTGATCGGACGCCATTTTTTGTATCGAAAAATTACTGCGATACTTTTCTGCTCAACCGATGAGTGTAGAATTTTGACGTTTAATGTATCGAGGCATTCACGAGTACTCATCGAGGTTTACTCAACCGTTGAGTACCGTGAATGCGCCCAATATCAGATTGTCATTCAGCAAGGCCAAATAACCCTGTTGTGCATTTATTAAAAATACAAAATTCTCGAGCTGCAGATTTTTTAAATAATACCCACAGGCGATTACTTCGGATAGTGATATACAAGTAGATATGTTCTTCTCGTAAGTGATTAAAAAAAAAAAACAATTTATGTAACAGAAAATATTACTCTGTCTGACGAAGGTTTCGTCCCTTCCCTGAGCCCGAAAGAACATGACCTACACGGTAATAAATAGTTGCACTGGACCTATTGCAGGTTAACAGAAAAAACTTCACGACTGATAAAGCCAAAGCAAAACAAAACAAATGTTAATTATACTTAAGCTTAAAATGTTATATGAAAATAATAAAAAAGCTCAAAAGTAGTTCAGGGGTTCGAGTGTATATTTAAATTTCTTCATAATTTAAAAGCTATCAAACATCAACCATCCTTATTTTTTCAAATTTCCATTGTAAAAAATCTTACCGAATATATGATTAAAACAAATGCGAATAAAAATAATTGCTTCATTTTCTTTTTCTCTGTTGATCACTTATACGGTATCTACAATATTTTAAAATTTTACTTATTGTTAGTCTTTTTATAAGAAAAATTTCACAAGGCGAATATAAATTTAAAATTTTCAGCTGTTTAAATTTATTTTAATTAATTGACAAAATGAGAGTTTACATATCAATTTCAATGTCAAATTGGAAAAAATATCTACCCACAAAAATATGCTTTATTTAAAAAATTAAAATATCATTTCTTTTAGCATTTTACTTTTTTTCTTGGCAAAAAAATTAGATATACACCGTTTTATTTTAGATTTTCGCATTAATATAAAGAAAATGTTTGTTAAAATTAGAAATTTTGTTTAGAGACGTATGATATAATACCAAAGTGTAGGTAACTAAAGGTAAGGAGCAACAGAACTTTTCATAGAACTTGAAAAAGGTATAGGAAATACTGTAGAAATATGGATCTCAATCAATTAATGCATACAATTTAATTATTTTCAATGATTTTTCGATAGTTAAGCGTTTAAATATAAGGGACAATAACACAAGTATATTTGCAAGGCATACTTAAGTTTACATTTCCGATGACGGATTTTTTTGGGGCACTAAAATTTGTTCTAGGTATCTTAGCTTTATTTACCTAATCTTTGATAATACTCTGAACAGCTGTTTTATGAAAAAATTCAAAACGATTTTAATAAAAAGCAAAAAAATACATACTACCTCTAATCAGACTATCAAACATGTAATTTTAATTTTTTTTAAACACACGTTATTCAACGAAGGTTTCGGAACTCCCACAAAGTTGCTTGTCGATTTGTATAAGAAAAGGCCAAGTTCAAATTTCTGGATTTCAAAGCTTTTTCCCCAGGAGCTTTTGCCTGGAATTCAGCCACATCCTTTTTTATTCCAATGGAACGTACCTAATGAAAGCAACACATAAGATTTGGAAAAACCTTTTTTCCTGTCAATAGCAGCTGTTAAACTCAGTTTCAATTTTGCAGCAGCGAAATGTGTTTCTATATAAGGACATGTCGATAATTTTTTGTACAAAATGTTCCTTACATTCTTCAATTTTTATATCATATACGTTCTAATTTTAGGCCTGAGATGACATAAATTTCGTCTAGTTTGCCTTTAAAAAAATTACGATTTTATCAATGTTGCTTTAAAATCATGCAAAAAAATCATAAATAATATTAAAGCAATTGTATTTGCATAACTTTTTTAAAGGAATATTCCCAAATATGTAGAAAACATAGATTTATCTACCTAACGGTGATATGATACCTTTCTTACATAATTAATATGATGAAAAATTTATTAGTTATGTTGATTTTTTTAATACAAAACAAATTTGAAAACTAATTAAGGTAGAAAGTTGAAATTTGACGCATAACAAGCTTTACCAAAAGTTAAACCGCGTCTGAATATGACAAAATTTGAACTAACCCTTCTCCCCTCTATCATATAAATGGAAAGTTTTTCGCAATTTTTTCAAAAACGGTTTAATTATAAAAAATCGACAAAAAGTGTTTAGCATATGGTTCTACATAACTGTACCATACATCAAAATTCAATCGAATTTGTACTTCCCATTCTCCCATATTACCCCCCGTTTTTTTACATTGCCGTAACCAGGGATGGAATCGCGTATGGTGACAAGTGATAGTGACTGTCACCCGTCAATTTTTTGGGGACTCGGTAGTGCGAAAGTTTTACAAATTTTAATCAAAATGAAATCACGGTGAGGTGATACTTCTGTAGCTGTGGCTTTTTATCAGTAAAGCCAACGTGTTGACAGTTGCAATCTTCATAAAGCTCGAAAAATTGACGGGTGATGGCCACCATCACATATCATCTTACGCGATTCCACCCCAGGATACGAACCCTGGTTACTAGCCTCTGGAGTAGGGATGTCAAAAAAGAACCGGTTAAACCGGTTACCCGGTGTTTTTGCTTCGGTTAACCGGTTTTTTCGGTGTTTTTTTGCACGGTTATACCCAGTGTTTTTTTTAAAGCCAAAAACCGTTCAAAAAAACCGATCATTTTTTTGTACGGAAAAATAATTTTAATCCAATTTCGTTCAACTGATTTGTTAGAAACACTTCTTTTTAGGCACTCTAAACCAAATACAATATTATATTGTGCCATTTATGGCCTCTTAATGGATTATATGACACTTCATGTCTTTTATTTGTATTATAGTGTATTTGTTGCGTCTAAGACCTAACCTACCTAATTTGAACAAAACGGGTTTTCGGTGTTTTAATAACTGGTTTTTTGGACCCGGTTTAAACCGAAGTCTTAAAAACCGGTTTAACCGAAAACCGGTTTTTTTCAAAAATTTGACATCCCTACTCTGGAGTCTAGATCAGTGTTTCCCAATCTGAGGTACATATACCCTTAGGGGTACATCCTCTGGTTCCAGGGGGTACGCAAAATATGAAAAACAAAATGGTGGCAACCAGATTTTGAAAAAAATGCGAAACCTTGGATTTGTATTAATAAATTAAAAGCTACTTGCGATCATGGCGTTTGGAGACCTGTATCATATTTTAGCATTACAAGAGATCCACGGAATTTTGGGGTTCAACGTCTTAAGCAACATAATTATATTGGTGGTGAATGAATTTTGTTTGAGGCACATATTAGATATAATGTCACACCAAATATGTTTGCACTAATTATAATATGATGACAGCATCAAAAATTATTTCCTTCTGTGTACATACAATGTCGTGCCCAATGTCGTGCGTCCCAATTTGTTGAGCTTTAATTAAATAGTTTTTGGAAAAGGAATTTTAAGCTTTTGACAGTTAAATCATTTATTGACTGTAAATTTTTTCTTCTCAAAAAGTTGTGAAAATTGCACATTTAAGAATAAATTTTGAAGCAAAATTTAAAGAAACATAGAAATAATATATTGAGATGTTGAAAATATCGCCAGCCTAGACAACTTATTAAGACTATTTTCAACACGGAGCGGTATTTAAGTAGATTAAAACTAAAAATGTTGTACATACCAAGCGTTGTTTATAATAATGTATTTAGAATGGTTATATAAAGTTCTCAATATTTAAAAGTTTCAAGCGCTTCACGCCATTTCCCATAGAACGTGACCCGAGGATCAATTTTGTTCGATATTCGCGATAATTGACTAATCCATGTTTTCGATGAAACAACAAATTGCCACAAAGTAGACACGATGAGCATTTCTTTGGTAAACAAATAAAATATTTAGAAAAATCCCTTGAAAATATCTTCTATTGCGCACCACATCGTCGCTATACGGCCTCCTGCTGGTTCAAGTATCCTGTTTTGTCCCTGATATACTTCCAATCCGAGAAGCTCAAGAAAATTAAAATTTATGTCCGTAACTTTAGTATATAGGCGTGTATTATTACGGGGTTATAGAAGATATTCGCCTTTCATTCGTGTCCCTTTCCGGCACTGATTTGGTTTTTGTATCCCGTTTCATTCTCATACCACTACAGTTTCGTTTTATTTATTTATTTTTGTTATTTTTCCATTTCAGATATTTGAATATGGGTCTATATCCTGCATAATACTCATGGCAAGATGAAAAGTCAGGAAGAAGGATGTGTAGATCCTGCAAAAGGGCCTTTAGTGCCCTTTATTTACAGCCGACAACAGTAACAACAATAAAACCGGAAGTGGAATAGGCCAGGGGTATCCAGTATACCATAAATCTCAATTGAATGTTACTCGATTCAAAGCCAATGACACCATCGAATGGAGCCCTTGGGGCTTGGGCAAAGTGGTGTGTTGAATTGGACCTCCTCGTTCCCCAAAATTCATGCAAAAAAATATCCTGATTCGATGTATAAATGTTGTCTTTTCTAGGTCATTGCAAGACAGACTCTTTCTTTGTCGTAAGTCGGGGATTATACCGCTTTACAATTCAAATTACTTGTGCTGTGTCAGCATCCACCAACAGGAGCACAACGGCAACACGATACAAGGATACTTTTATCCTTTTCGTCAAGAGATTTTCGATTACATGAGTTTTTATTTTGGTTTTTTTCCCCGAGATTTTTTTTTTGTCTTAGCATAGCTTTTTCCATGTTTTTTTTTTACGTTGCTCCTCTCAGTCCACTCAAATTTGCCCTTTCCTGGAATTCATTCGGTTTGTCTGGCTTCATTCGTAGCATAGCTCTCCGCAACCCGTGAACAAAAAGGCAAAGATTCCCTTTTTTCGAATTGCCACGGCAATGATGACGGTGCCAATGGGGTACTTCCCAAGGAAAAATTGAAACGAAAATCTCCTTAAACTTTAATCCAAGAAAAGGATCCTCACGAAGCAAAATACTTGGAAAAATTGTTTGGATAAACTGTTGTAAAATATTGAACAGAGAAATAATATCAGCATATTCCAAAGGATTATTGCTTCAACAATTTCGTTGTGACTTAGATTCGAATTCATTTTTTTTTTAGGTTTGTTTATTATAAATTGGATTTTTTGAGCATACTTTTTTTTAGAGATTATGTCTTGAATACGTCTTTTTCAGAAAAGTTGTTCAAATAGATTTTAAAATTATTTTATGATACCTTTTCTGTATATAAATACAATATTAATCAGGAATTAAATTTAGGAACTCATAGGAGGGGAAAGAAATATTTTAATTTTTCTTGGATTTCGATTTCTTACACATTTTCTGGATTCGTCACTGGAAAAAAGAGATTTTAGCAATTTTTTGCAACTAATGGTTCTTTCATATAGTCGTTTTCTCGGTAACCAAAACTGTTAGAATTCTGAAAGCCGTTAGAAATCTGAGGTGTATTTGAAAGACTTCGGTCCAATACCCAGTGTGGGAAGGGAAGGGGGGGTAGCAGGTTAAAAAGTCATTAGGTTAAAAAGTGATTAGGTAAAAGAGTGATTAGGTTAAAAAGTCGAAAATGGCGTTTGGTACACACTATATCTCAAGGGATTATTTATGGTATTGAAAATTTCAAAGTTTCGTGTATCCCCTGAAACCAGCCTACGCGTAGTCCTAGTTGGGAAACATTGCTCTAGTGTTAAGCACAGTAAATAATAAAATGAATTAGGGTATGTTTTGATAGCTAAGTTTTCGTAATCTAAGAACCATATTTTCGTACAAATTGAAACCATGGTTCTTAGGGAGATGTCACATTCGTAATCAGTTCTGCAGGAACTGATTCGATCAATTGACGTGGCACACTGAACTGGGATCAGCTGACCTCAAACGTCAAAACGTCGGACTCGGAGGAAGAACTTCTCCTTATTTCTCTGCTAAAAAACGCAGCAGTGTAAAACGAAAAAAAATATTGAAAATCATCATTTAATTTTATTTAATCTAATACCTTGTTCACACCGACGCAAAATTACGTAATTTTGAAGATTTTCGTAATTTTGAACGAAATCACGCTCGAAATCACGAGATTTCCAGTACATTAACCTGTTTTCAAAATCACTAAAAGTATGTAATTTCCACAAAATTAGGAACGAAATCAAGCAAAAACAATGGATACAACCCTGCATCACTTATTCAGCTCTTCTCAGCACATCAGTTTTGACATTTGTGCTGCATTGGAAAAACGGAAATATAAGAAAAAGAAGCCGTGTTCCGCACGCGCAGAGGATATATTAGTAAACTTGTGGTCTGAAAAAATAAATAAATGGACATGTTTATGATGCAGTTAAATATGAAATGGAAAATAATTGTTTATTTTCATTACAGATAATTTCCATTTTCTTCTAAAGTGTCTAATTCTGTTTGCACATATGTATTTCATCGATGTTTTGAATTGTTTTATTCATCATATTACTAAAATTCATAGGAATCCTACACGAAATTCCTCGATCCATTTCTGAACTAACGTAGTTGAAATGTCAAACAAAATTACCTTAACCTCTGTGTGAACACTTTGGTTTAAGATCTAAATCATTTCGCAAAATCACGTGATTTAGTATAACAAAAATGACATTAATGTCATTTATGTCTAATGTCATTTTTGTGAACATAGTATAACAAAAATGACATTAGAAACTACTCGACAAGTTCCTGGTATCAGCTACAAGTAGGTCAGTTCAGAAAAGTCAGCTGCGTGTCCCAGACACGCAACTGCACATTTGTTGCAGTGTGCCATGCGCCATTGGATTACATGTGCAACTTATGTCGGAATCAGGAAGCTGCAGCAGCTGATCGCCATGTCACATTGGCTTACATTTTCTTAAAATTTTATCCCGGCTCCACACACTTGCCAAATGTAAGGCCCTATCACAGAATCCAATACGAATGGTTCGAATGGTAAACTCAATGTTGTTGTTAGTGTTTTATGTTTTATACCAACAAAAACATTGAGTTTACGATCCGAACCATTCGTATCGGATTCTGTGATAGGGCCTGTAGGCAAATCGTAGTCACGGTACGTTTTGTTTTCATTTCTCCAACTTAAAATTCCGGTTTAAGGTATTGTACATATTTTATGTTTTAAACATTTTATATCGTAAACCGAAATTTCAATTGAAAAAAAATTGACTAAAATGGCAACCCTAACTCAGATTCGCCTCCCTCGAATGTGTAATAGACAATTAGAATTAAAATCAAATTCGTTTTAAAGCTATTTTTAATAAATTTAAAATATTCTCGAGTTTTCCGAAATTATCCTAAATGTGGAAATTTTTTCAACATTTTTTTTTCCAAAGTATTTTTTTTATTGCTACAGAAGATTTGTTTCATTTGTCTAATGTAGTCCATAGGTAACAAAAAAAAATTCATTAAAATCAGTAGGTAAGAAATGAGTTTTTTATGGATTTTTCCGGAATTTTTCTGTATTGTGGAAATTTTGTGGAAAATATCTTATGGCCATTCTTTTTACTTTTAGACAATAAAAGATAATGAATTTTTAATGATGCAAAATTGTTTTTATTGAATTTTTTGACACGAAATTAGTTTATTCTTTAACTTTAAGAAACTACTTCTGAAAGCCAAATATTATCTTTCCTTAACTTAAAAATGAAAAAAAGAGAAAAAATATGTAAATTTCAAAATGCCATTAGCAGCTGACGCCCGAAGTATCCTCATTGTGTTCATTCTAACAAGGAAGTGAACATTTTTGAATGTGTCTACGTGCTGCCATAATGGATGATGGTAAATCCTGAATCCTTTTTTTTATCCTTGGCTTCCATTCATATCACATCCCTGTCCATTCATTTGACTAAGCTTCGACTACCTACTCCGATCAATGTACTCGTATATAGGCTGAAATACAAGTATAATAGATATCGGTTGTCGTACCTAAAATATCCGAAAGTAAATGAAAAATCAAACTCTCGTTAAGGATTCAATTTGCATATTTGAACTTCAATTTCGCCACGTTCAATTTGATGTTTTCTACCAAAAAAGGGAAGAATGGAATGATGGTTTTTCTCCGTGCCTCCTGTGGATTTTAGGGGAATTTATTGATACTCTGGTAATCGATAAAATGTTTAAAAAATAAACAAAGCAGCATCTGTTCACTTAATTGAAAATGGATACCTGCCTCTATTCGCATTCAACGAAATTCAAATCGGAATGCATATGAATATAAATAAAATCAATTGATTTAAATTCAAAAAGTGTCTGTTATCTATTCAACTAAATATTTTATTATGCCGCAAATGGAATCCTTTCAAAAATTTTCAATGAATTTTGAGTAACCTACAATATTTTTGAGTTATACTATTGTTCGAGTCCATTTGTCCACTTTGGCCACTTTGGCGATTAGTTTAATTCAACTAATGCTTGCTAATTTAGACTTAAGTATATTCGCTTGCTAAAGGTTTTCAATGCCAAAAAACATTTCAAAACTTCTGAATATTATGAATAAGTTGGTCAAATGTTTATTTGCATATTCAACACGGGTTGCTTCATGAACGCATCTTTCAAATAATTTATCCAAATCGATCAACTGTACGGCAATCTTCGCTCGGCAGCCACAAAATAAGAAGTTGAAATTGGCGATAATCGATGAAAAATCAAAAATAATTAAAATATGGTAACAAATTCTTATTGCTGCAGATGAATTTCACAATTTCTCGAAGTTTCTATGTTTGATGTTTGCGTAAGTTTACGAGATTTTATGCAAACCAAATTCGTTCCGTAAATTTACGAGGATCGCGCAAACAATTTTTCATACAATCCTTTGACAGTGCATTTAGGTAAATTTACGTGGTTTACGCTGTTTACGGGGCGTATTTCTGAGATTCCATGAATATCCCTATTGTGTTCAAATACACCCTTTTTTAAAGACTATTTAACTCTTTAATGCGCGATTTTATAAAAATTAAACATAAGAAAAGCTACAAATGCCAGTGCCCAATCATCAACTCTATATATAAAGGGTGGTTAAATTTTAAGGGCCGATGTTGAATGTGAACCACACCTAAACGTCAAGTTTTTTTCTGCATTTCATTTGACATTTCTCAATTTCAGACTAACTCAATTTGAACCATGGAAAGATACACAATCGAATGGCCGCCGCGACCTCGGCGGCACACCTCCATCCGATGGTCCAAATTTTCGATGACGCTGAGGCATAATTGAGGTTCTATGCCGTTAATGTGCCGAATTATCTCATCCTTTAGCTCTTGAATTGTTGCTGGCTTATCGACGTACACCTTTTCTTTCAAATAACCCCAAAGAAAGAAGTCCAACGGTGTCAAATCACATGATCTTGGCGGCCAATTGACATCGCCACCACGTGAGATAACACGGCCATTAAATTTGTCGCGCAAAAGAGCGATTGTTTCGGTAGCTGTGTGGCAAGTGGCACCGTCCTGTTGAAACCACATATCGTCCACATCCATATCTTCCAATCCGGGCCATAACAAGTTCGTTATCATCTCACGATAGCGAACACCATTCACAGTAACTGCCTGACCGGCCTCATTTTGGAAAAAATACGGCCCGATGATGCCGCCAGCCCATAAACCGCACCAAACAGTCACTCTTTGTGGGTGCATTGGTTTTTCGACAATCACTCTTGGATTATCATTCGCCCAAATGCGGCTGTTCTGCTTATTGACGAATCCACTGAGGTGAAAATGTGCCTCATCACTGAAGATGATTTTCTTCGAAAATTGATCATCCACTGTTGCCATTTCTTGCCACCATTCTGACCATTGACGACGCGTTCCTCGATTGTGTATCTTTCCATGGTTCAAATTGAGTTAGTCTGAAATTGAGAAATGTGAAATGAAATGCAGAAAAAAACTTGACGTTTAGGTGTGGTTCACATTCAACATCGGCCCTTAAAATTTAACCACCCTTTATAAAATCGTTTAACCTGATTGACTGATTGACTGACTCATCAACGCCCAGCCAAACCCTCTGAAGCTAGAAACCTGAAACTTTCACAGTATGTCCCATCCATCACGTAGGCGCTCACTAAGGCGGAGTTTCTCGAAATTTTACCACTAACACCTTACGGGGGGTAAGGGGGGCTTGGGTGTTTTAAAACCTTGATTTTCGAAATGACTCCACCTCATTAGGAGGCTTAAAAATGTCTTCGGGGTCGCTGATTACGAAACTAGATTTTCAAAGCTCAAAACGGAAAATCTTGTAAAGATTCCATAAGGCAAATACCATTTTTCCCGGGGAAAATTGGCATTAGGGGATTTTCGGGGTCACTATTCACGAATGTGAATGCTACAATTTCAAAAATTTTATGAAAGGTCCAGTAAGAAAATGCAAATATCGTTTCCCCGTGCAAAAAATTGGCATTAGGGGGTTTTCGGGGTCGATGATCACGAATACGGTGTTAGATTTCCGAAATTAGAAACGGAAGGTGTTGTAAGGATAACGCAAATATCCTTTTTCTCATTTTTCCCGGGAAAAAATGGCATAAGGGGTTTTCGGAGTCTCTGGCCACGAATCTGGTGTTACACTAATTCGCAACGTAGAGTCCTACAAGGATAAGATTTTTCTCAAAAGTATTTAAGTTCTTTCCGGTTTTCTTGGTATTCTAAAACTTATACAAAAAACTTAACCCGGCAACGACGGGTATGCAAGCTAGTACTCTATATGATGACAGTGTTTATTTTAAAAAATCCATTTGTATGGAGAGGGGAAAGAAATAATCCAATTCGATTTTGACGTATAGACAAGGTTTGTAAAATCATATTCTAAACACATTTCACCTTTATAAATTTTTCGATACGATGCACAGTTTTCGAGAAAACAAGAAAAAATTATTCCATTTGTATGGAAGAGGAAGAAAGCAGTGGTGAGATTGGTTTTTGATGTATGGATGAGTTATGTAAAATCATATTCAAACAACATTTTGCGTTTATAAATTTTTCAATATGACTCATCAGTTTTGAGAAAATTGCAAAAAACTATTTCGTTTGTATGGGGGAGAGGGGAAGTCACACGAGAAAAAATCGGAAGACATTTGGAAGAACACGGAATTGGAACTAAAGAGTTTAGGCCTGCTTGGAAAATATACCATTGCATGGTAAAATGTGTTGATTTAACTTCCAAAAAGTCAATAAATTAATAGAAATAAAAATATCAGTTGTGATCAACACAAAACTTTACACTGCAATATTCAATCGAAAAACTGAAAAAAAAATCAAATGCGATGAAAAATCTAATTTAACAATTCTGTTTTTGTAAGAATTTCAAAAACAAAGCACGAGACTGCTAAGTCCCCATAAACACGAATTCAACCGGTCGTAACTACTATATTATTTTTTTTTGTAAAAAACTATAATTAATAATAATTCTTTACATCGGAATTTGTCATTTCTTTATAAGTACCTACAAAAAATTTTCTATTTATCATACATACAGTGGATAATATTGTCTTCTTTCTAGCTATTTTATATTTGTCATTTTTCAACACAACTTTTCAGCTCTTTTTCTAAGAAAATCAATAATTTTTGAATTATGTATAAAGAAACAATAAGTATAGAATTGAAAACAAATCCAAAAAAAAAAAATATAACAACTATTTAGAATGAAAAACCATCAATTCTTTATGTTCTGTTCATAAAGTTGTTCCATTTTTGCTGTGTGCATAAATTTGTGCAATAGAACCATTTTATGAACCTCAATTTATCCCAAACCTTTCCCCATTCTGAATGTCTAGCAAGGAAGACGTGCTATGGAAACTTAACACCAGAAATAGAAAATGAATTCGTTCATCTCTTCAATCTATCCAAAAAGCAGATCACATTCAATCCCATTTCCTTGGACATCCTTTTCGAAAAAGAAGTACACTTCAATTCACTGTATCCGTGCACAAGGCGGATCTGCATGCCCATTTTCTCCAGTTCGAGGACAGGAAGATTGCCAAAAAAGAAAAAAAGTCACCGGAATTTCACAATTACCAAAGAAAATTCTCTACCCCTTTTTGTCATTTGCCGTACGCTATCCCTGAAATAGTATCCTAGCTAAATAAATATAACTTGTAGAAACAATCATGAATTGATTCTCGTCGAGAACCTACGACTTCATTTTATACTTTTCGTCCCGTTTCCCCATCGTTGCATGTGTATCATCCACGAATATGAAGAAAACGAAATTGTTCTATAAAAATTCTACGTGAACCTTTGGCTCGTTATTTTTGGATGAGCATCCTTTCCACTTCATACAGGAAAATGTTTTCCATGAACATTTCTGTCTTTGCTCATTGCTGGAGGAATTCCTTCAGGAATCCACATTAACTCCTTCCATAACCCAGTCGTAATCGCCTCGGCTTACAGGAACTCCTCGCATACAGCTTTCATGATCCTGTCGCCATTTCAAAAAAAAATGTCTCATCCTCAACAGCCGAGTGAAGTTTATGATGATACGCTAGATTCGTCTTATTTTGAGGAAATTTAAGGAGCTCAGTTACTCCCTATTATGAATTGATGGCCGGCATTTATGGATCCAACAAGTACTCACTCAATTGTCGATTTTTATGGCATGCAACGACGAAGACGACGAATCGACATGAGAAAAAATCTGTTGCTGGATGTCGCCAAGGATTCGGGATCTGTCTTGAGAATTCTTCAGCTTTTTTTTGGGGTAGGTGGTGGGAATCAAAAGTGAGTGACATACTTACAAAGACCCCACGTAGCCGCCATCGCCGTAATCATCATCCCCAAACTGCCGACTCAAATGTCGTAAAGTTTTTATAGTTCAACTCGTGCTTTGCGTCTTCTGTTGTTTGTCAGCCCTAAAAATATGATTTTATTGTCCTGTCTGTCCTAAAATCAACGCTAAATCAGCTATTTTTCACAGGAATATTGGAAAAACGTGAAATGGGTGTTCGGTACACTGGCACTTTTCCACATTCGGTGATTTGTCATTTGCCACAAATTTCCATACTTCTTCAGAATTTTCATAGTTCGAAAGTGGTAGAAATACGCTAAGAACCGATGATGGTTTCCTATGATGAAAATATAACAATCGTCTGCTTCGCTTTGCAAATAGAGTCATTTGCAGAATTTTACCCGAGGTTGAAAGTAATTTGTCTGCTGATGAAGTCATTTTTAGTGTGGGGGGCATGTGAAGGTTATTAGCATTTAGATGAGTTTGTAATTTCAACCCTTTTTCAGTAGATTTCATCATCCGCCACGTTACCATTCCATTTCAATCCCGAAATTCAACTTATTAAAGTGTCAACGGAATATTGTATGTGCGTTTAGTAAATAATATCAAAATGTGTAATTGGAAAAGACAATCTTCATTTGGGGGTGAATAATAATTATTTGTTAAAACCCTCTACCTTTGAAATTAAACCACTTTCGCCTTACACCGGTATGTATCACAATGTTTTGCTGTCGGTGTATTTCATTTAAAATTAAATTTAAACTAAATTCTGATTTATTATTGCACTTATGTTTGGAGTAGCTTAAATAAATTCTATCAAACAGCAAGGATAGTTTTGAACTACGTACTAAAAAAAATTGTAGATGGCAATGAATTATTTTGTTTTCCATTTGACAAGATTTTTCTCTCTTGTTGTTTTATTGTTAAATTTTAAATTTTTCTTAAGATATAGAAGTCCGTGGAAGAGAACTCCATCAGATTAATATATTGAAGTAATTTATCTCAATTTTAAAGTGTGAGAGCTTGAATTTGAACTATTTTTGAAACTATTGAATAATTTTTTAATAAGACATCTTCGGAATGTAGTCGTTGTTCTGAGGAGGCCAAAATACATTTCGGGCCGAAACTTGACTGATGCTTCTTTAATAATTTTTCCTTCCTTTTTTCAATTGAATTAATATCAAAAATATTCAATTGTTCACCATGATAAATCCGGTACAGATCAATAGAAAATTTGTTTCGAGAGAAGCAAATATTATTCAAAATATTGACCAATAAACCTTAGGATTCGAGGTATATTAAGAATTCAGTTAGCAGAGATAAAAATTTGGGGATAAAATTTATTGAACTAAATTTTTAAACGGAATATATGGTGATAGTGTGGCTAAAGTGTCGCGGGTTCAAACCTTGCATGCATGGCGCAATTCACGTGAAATAATTTTGCTAAACAAAAATCATAGTAATAGTGATTACTTGGTGCTAATCACCCCGATTCTGAGATACGAAGTTAGGTTGCGTTGCGTTAGTTTACTCGATTTTCATTCGATATTCTAGTATCTCTATTCTTGCATACGCGAGTATTCGATTTGAGCAATTTACTTGTCAAGTTGGATAACGCAGAGCAACGCATTTGATGTTGTTCTATAATTGGCATTCTCGGATACTTAGTAGGCGTTTTTTGTAGGTTAAACTGCCCGCAGCAATTTTCTCGCGTTTCGTGTTGGCCGTGATTGACAAAAGGCAAATTTGATAAATGTGTTTTAATATTTATGATGGATAAAGGGTTTTATTTCAAATAGGAGTGCAAAAAAGTCTTATACGAAGGATGAATCGTTCGAATTGATGAAAAATCCAAGCATCGCGAAAGGTCATACGTAATCAATTTTTTTTTAGGCAACATAAAATTGGGATTAAAACGCTTAGGCCCGCCCATAAGAGACACTACAACATAGGAAAATGTGTTGAGTCCATTTTCAGTTCAAAATTCACGAAACAACTAGCAAATATCTCACATCAGCTGGTTTCGGACAATCCGTTTGCATGCGATGCATCCGAAGTTTTTAAGAATATCATTTGCGTTGCGAATCGAATAAACCGCGTTACGTTCTGCCTTCTAACTTCGTATCTCAGAATCGGGGTGAATGACATACTCTGCCTAGACTCTATTACGATCTCTGCTGTTGATAGGTTAAAACAAAAAAAACCTTACAAATAATGCAAATAATTCATAATTTGCAATTCTCGTGATACTTTAGCCCAAACCCCTGAAGCTAGAAACTTGAAATTTTCACAGCATGTCCCAACCACCGCGTAGGCGCTCACTAAGGCGGGTTTTTTTTTTCCGAAATTTTACCGCTAAGGTGGTAAACGGGGGGTAAAGGGGGTTTGGGTGTTTTTAAACCGTGATTTTCGCCACGAATCCTGCTCAATAGGAGGCTGAAAAGTTTCACTCGGGGGTTTTCGGGGTCGCTGATCACGAATCCGGTGTTAGAAATTCAAAAATCTGAACGAAAGGTCCTGTAAATATAATGCGAATAACCTTTCCCGTTTTTGCCGGGAAAAAATGGCATTAGGGGTTTTTCGGGGATGCTGATCACAAACCGGGGATGCTGATCAGAATTTCAAAATTCGAAGCGGAAGGTCCTGTAAGATAGTGCAAATATCCCTAAAAAAATTTCCCTCGGAACCCTATAATATTTTTAGGGTCGCTGATCACGAATCCGGTGTTCGAATTTCAATATTCGAAATGGAAGTCCTGAAGTCATTTTTTTCAATAGTTTTTAAGCTGTTTCTGGGTTTTAAAAAAAAAACTTTAGCCCGGCAACGACGGGTATGCAAGCTAGTACTCGTATAACATAAACTACCGGAGAAAATTTCATACCGGAGCATTCATATATAATAAGGAATACTCTCCACTTTTATTGTTTGATTTTGCTGTCTGTTATTCCAATTCACTGAATTTTTCTTAATTTTTTTTTATCTTCGCTTTGGATTTGGGATGTTTTTGTCGTAGCTTTCACATCTACAGCAGCATATCCCCTTACAATTTTATTAAATTTTCCCTCTTTGAATTTAAAATTCTGAGGAAGTTGAGAATATTGCCGTCTTGAGCATAACAAAAAAAAAAGCTTTTTGTTGTCAGGTCAGATAAGGACCAAGTAAAGAAATTTAAGGAAGCTGCCATTTTCCCATTTCCTAGTTTTTGATCATGACCGAAAAGGGAATTTACTTTTTCTTAAAAGCAAAATGGGAAATTTTCCTCTCGGCCGAATATTTATTACTGTGCCATTGGGGCAAAATTTTAAGTGTGTCCACTCAAGCGTTTGTAATTGTTCGATTAAAAGGATATGCAAACGAAGTCAAACTTAATGTTAGTTGAATGTCGCGACATCATTGCGTAGTTAAATCAAAGTTCGTATTAAGTTATTATTTAGTTCAAGTATTAATTTGAAAATTATTTTACAAACATTGTTGGAAAGTGATTTTGATACTTTAATTTATCTGCAAATTCGTAAAACAATGGAGTCTTAAGAAATTCTATTTCTGCCTTATAGATTTTAGTGTCGAATTCGAAATCTACTTTGCAGCTAATTAGGCGAAAATTCCATGAAAAGCTTAACCCTCTAACCGGAATATTTCCGAGAAAAATTCACTAAAATATGACTTTCAACTTGCGACAGACCGTAACCAAGACAACGTACAGGGCTAAATTTTTTCCAGCATGTAAAGCGATAACTTACAAAAGTCAGTGTAAGGCGTTCCGGCGATTTCCGGCTATTAAAATTGTTACCCGTTATAAACAAGCGAATTCCCTGAAGCCCGCCTTAAGGCGGGCATTCCGGCTAGAGGGTTAAGAAGAAAATGTATTCTCAATAGCTTTACCCATCGAAATTAACACATAAGGTGTTTTTTAAAAAGCTTTTCTTTAGTTTGCTTTTTTGCCTTCGTATTTGTCTGTTTGTCTCTCAGCGTCAAATCTTGTAATATAATTTTGACCCACTCCACTCATCCGATTGAGTTGAAATTTTCCATACATACGTAAGTCTGTTGCCAATACAATTTTTTTTAAATTCTTCGACCTTGTAAGTATAGCGGAAGGTTCTGTCAGGATAGCGTGATTATCCTTTTCCTCGAACTTTCTAGAAAAAGTTTCATCTGGTCGCTGGAGTCAAAAAGCCCGTAAGAATCCTATAATATAATACGAGGAATGTCTGTCTGTCTGTCTGCACAAACGATCTCGAAAACCCGACTAACGATTTTCACGAAACTTTATGGTTAGGGGTTTTCGGGGACGGGGAATCGATCTAGATAGGTCTCATCTCTGAGAAAATTCCCCTCGATACCCCTCGCCTGGTATCTTCGAATTGGGTGGTCCGATTTTAATGAAACTTTACAGTATTACTAGTGGCGGGGGGGGGGGGGCTAAGGGCTTTCGATTTCTCCACTACAAACCTGACTTTTCCCTCTAAACCTATCTAGATCGATAGGTCTCACCTCTCCAAAATTTCAGCAAAGGACGACTTTGAGGTTTTCCTGGGACTATCTCAAAGGCAAGGAAAAATTTTTTTTTGCATTGATTGACCAGTCAGAGCTCAACTGCTTTTTTTTGCTTCTAAAATTTCATATTTTACATGAATTGCGAGAAAGGCGAGTAGTTATTTTCAAAGCATGTGGACAAATATAATTCCATGAAATAGCTCTGCCCAGCTATCAAAAAAATCTCATTACGTTGAGATATTCGTGGTAATAAGTTAAAAAAACTTTATTCGATTTTCAGGCAAAGTCAAGTGAATGCAATTGAAGAAACTAGAAATTTGAGACGGCTTTAGTAAACATAAAAAATATGTAAAAAAAAATCAATAATATTTTAAATATTCTTATCCAAAATAAAACAATATATTTTTACATTTTGTATAGTGAAAATAAAATTCCGAATTGAGGTTTCGGGTCGATAAAAATAAAAAAAAAAAAGCAAAGGACATGTTGATGATACTGAAGTTTTTCTTATAGAATTGTTATAAGGAGCTTTTTTGAGAAAGCGAAAATTTCCATTTCCTTAGAATGCCATAGGAATCGAGAAAAATGTTTGGGGAGATCAAGCAAGAAGGTTCAAATTGAGAGGTGTGAACAACATGAGATGAGATAGTACTTTTGTCCCCTACGTACCCTTGTAAGGATCTGTTTTCGATGGCTTGTAAACGAGGGAGTAAGTATAACGTGCACAGAATTTTAAACTTAAATAGAGATCCATGGTAGACAAAAACACAACTATAGAAAAAAAAATTCTTGGAAAAATCTTACAAGGCCGTAGCCACAGAGGGTAAACAGAAACAAATAGGTGTGAAACGAATAACAGATGACTGTCGATATGTGGAATTATGATCTAGTTTATATCTCCATTTATTTTACTTAAGAATTGGAGGATTTTTTACCAAAACTAAACTTTACAACTTTTGATTTTCTCACAGAATTATTTATTGGACTCGGACGCCGACGCCGAAAATTTTTCAGGACCTACTTGACACTGCCTTCAACTTCAAGTGTATTCTATTAAAAAAAAACCTTCATTTTTGTAGAAAAAAACAACTAATATTAATATTAATTAATTAATAGGCTAAAAATTAACTTAATCATCATACTAATATATAAAATTGAGTTGGTGTCTGTCTGTCTGTTCCTCTTTCACGCAAAACGGCTGAACCGATTGACTTGAAATTTGGCATGAGTGTCTGTGGTAGTTCTGGTTCCAACATAGGCATACGGAAAAGTAGCGCGAGTGGTGGGGGGAGTAAGGGGAGGAGGTAAAGTGATTTTGAAACTTAGTTTTTGCGCTATGTTACTCTTTCGCGGGGAAACTACTGAACCGATTGGCCTGAAATTTGGCATAGATGTTTATCGGGGATCCAGCCCCAACATAGACCCACTAAAAAGTAGCCCGAGAGGTGGAAATTTGTCCTTAAACATACGATAGCTTCTAATAAGTCCAGCTTCATACCAGCCCTCAAAATCATAAAATCGGATTAAAAGATCTTATGATTTCGAGGGCTGAAAGCAACCGCTTTACGGACACGTAAGTCGGTCCAAGCAACGTTTCGAACTATTTCAGGATGTTTTAGCAGTTCTTTGTAACAATGAATCAAATTTTTAAACTTTTTAGTTTAAACTAAACTATTTGTTCAGTTTTTCAACTAAAAAGTGAACAACTTGCGAAAGAAAATCTTCCACTTATCGTCAACTTCTTATAATTGTTCATGTGCAAATAATTAATGAAAATCCCCATTTTATTGGAATACAGTGGAACCCGGATAAGTGGAATTTCACGTGACCGTTTCACGAATGCCACTCATAAAGGTGTCCCACTTACTCTAAGTTCCCACTTCTGTGGACCCAACAACCCATCTCAGTTACAGAGGTTTCTCATTTACCAAGGACCCACTTATCCAGGCTCGACTGTACTACTCGTAATTACACGATCGTCAATATTGAGTAAAAGCTAGTATCTTCGTTTTCCAAGCGACAAGTGCTGTAAACATATTTTCATACATATCGATCATCGTTATTATCTCTTAGCTGCCGTAATTTCCCATTTGCTAGAAAATCCTGAAAATTCCCAACTCTATTTGCCACAAAAATAATAATCAGTTCAATGGATTTGGGCGATTTCCAACCACGGGATATTGGCAAAAGGATTGAGAACGAACAATGCTCGTATTTTTATTTTGGTTTTGTGTACGAGGGACGCATAATAAGCACATAAGCATCTCATCGAAGAAGGATAATTACAAGACATTCAGTCGTTCATGAGGCAGAACGTATTTGCCAGGATAACAGGATAATCACTTGATAGCGGTTGGTATGAGGTGGAAATTGCAAACTAAACACATCATCCACAAAACTAACCAACTAAATGGGTATATAGAAATTAAAGCTTCGATCTCGACAAAAGATTTTCATCTTCTTTCTCAATTTCTTATATATGAGTCAGTATATATCGTTGATAAGAAATAATTATCCTTCCGGGTGGAATACGTTTAGTCTCAAGAATACATTTAACTTTTTGCTAAGGAGAACAAAGCTACAAAGTGCTAGTTTAGTTAGTCTTTTTCCCAACAATTTCTTGCGATTCTTGTTTTTTTTTGTCAGATAGAAAACGACGAAGACAAAACCAGGAAACCTCAAAAAACAGAGGTGTTTATCTCAATATTCTATCCTTGCATGAGCTGCCATCATTCCATGCCATTTAGAACTCTTGACACTATTTACATAAGTACGAATTCTTAGTCTCTGAAGAATAATGCAAGTTTTGTAAATTTCCACTCGAAAGTTGTTCTTTGCTTTGGTTAGTATAGAGAAAGTTTCCTTGTCTTGTCCTGTAGTGTCTTTTTGACTCATCTTGACTTGAGGCGATAATTTGTACAGACAGAACAGCATTCATAAGGATTCAAAATAGGACTGTATTTAGTTTAGTCCTTTTTAAGGAGTCATGCAATGTTTTTCGTTTTTGTTGATATTAAGCACTTTTTGTCTCTGGAGACAGTTCATATTTTGATGTTCAAACAAAGATAGCCATTTCCACTTAAAATTACTTCAAACGAAGTAATGTTCATTTAAAACTTTGTAAGAGGAATAATTTTCACAGTTTTTCAACTTCAAAATGGAAATTCCAAAAACGGTTAGTTTTTGGCCAAGGTCAAAATTTGTTTTTTTTTTTTAAATTTAGAATTATAAATCTACCCGTCACCCCGTAATTGTAAAATCTGTAAGGAAAAATTGCGCCACAGCCGAAATTCTTTAAAAAAATCACGCAAGTCAAAATTCCTGCAGATAAATACTCCGCAGGCGAAAATTTTCAACATCCAAAGTGAAATTGTCGCTTTAATTTTGTTTAAAATTCATTGAGATGACGTTTCTTCCTTAACCTTTCGACTACCGGCATTTTTTCATTAAGGTTTTTGTGTTGAATCTTTGTTAAATATTTGGAATCTCAATACCGATTGTATGTGATCCAGTTCGAGACGACTCTGGCAGTCTTAGCGAGATGTCACACGGACGAATCAGCTCCTGCAGCTGCCTGATCCCGACATCAGGTCGCGCAGCTGCAGGAACTGATTCGATCAGTCGATGTGACACACTGAACTGGGATCAGCTGCCCTCAAACGTCAAAATATCGGACTCGCAGGAAGAACTTTCCCAATAACACTCTAGTTGATTTTCGTTGAATTTTACTACATTAATTGAAGGAAACTAAATGCCTTCAATAAATATAGTGATTTCACACTGCAGAGTATTCGAAAAATATAGAGTGATTTCACACAAAACATGGAGGGATTTCACACAAAAATATTCATAAAATATGGAGGGATTTCACACAAAAAATCCTCAGATAAATAGTGAATTTACTCAAAAAAAGTGGTTTTTCCCACAAAGTGCAGAGTGATTTTACACAGAACAAGCTTCCCTCAACAAATTTCAAAGTAAATCCACACGAAATATTCAGTGATTATATCCAGAATCCACAATATTATTCAGAGCGCCCAATATTTTTAATTTCCAAATTTTCCAGTGTCTTTATGTACGACACCTTAAAAAGTTATGTTTCATATTCATTTTAACTTTCATTTTTTATTTCATTTTAACTATCATTTTCATAAAAACACTTCCAAAGAATAAAAAAAATTACGACAAATTAAACAAACTTCTTACCCTGACCACGTTTGAACTTGGAATGATGCTCTACATAACTGTTTACCGAAAAACTCATAATTTAACACTCATACAAACTGTTTTTTCTCACTTTTAATAGTAAAATCACGCCAATGTTGTGATTTAACTGGTTACGCGAACTTATTTACCTTAGATTGTTGGAAATCACTTGTCGTTTGTTACAAATCACACCAATTTAGTAGTGAAACTACGCTGCAATAGGAATTTCACTCGCTTTGTTGAAAATCATTCATCAAAAATGCGAATATGCTCCAAAAATGGGCTTTTACCCACAAAATTTTGTTGGAATTCAAACAAATCAACTAGAGCAGCGGTGGCCAACCCGCGGCCCGAGACGTTTGAAAATGCGGCCCGCCAAATGATTTGAAATTTTCAAAAAAAAAAAAAAATATGTAACTAATAAAATACAAAATACTAAAACTGCTCATAAAGTTTATATGCAATTTTATGATTTAATTTTTATACCCGTATGGTGAAACCAAAGGGTATATTAACTTTGCCTTATCGTTTGTAACGCCAAGATCCCGTCATTACACACAAAAATGAATTACGCCTATGTGTTTAGGATGATAAAATAAATTAATTTGTGCATGTCCGTCCGTCTGTGGCGCGGAGCTACAGACTTGAAATTTTACGCAGATTCGTTTTTCGTAAAATGCGAGGCTAAGTTCGTTAATGAGCAAAAACGGACCATTAGGGGAGTACCCCCCATAACAAATGAAAACGTTTTTTGTGAATATCTCAAAAACGGTGCCTCTTATCTAAAAAGTACAAGAACAAAAGTTATTTAGGATATGATTCTACATAAAACTCCCATACCTCAAAATCCGATTGGAATAAATTTTAAAACATCTTCTTGGACAGTTTGACTTCAAAGTGGAATTTTGATATAACTGTTCGCCGTTCACTTAAATCACCATATTGTTCCAGATTGGCAATTATAGCTTTTGTTATGTTTTATTTTACATAAGTACTACTCGTATATATACATTTACATTTAGATAAGTCCATTTATATATATGTATATATTTTTAGCAAATATTTTTTTCTTACCCCACGACTCCATTAGACTCTTTTCCAGATTGGATTTAAATCCAATCACGAAAAAGTCTAATGGGGACTCAAAAAATCTTGCATCATGATTTAAATCTCCTTACTGTCATGATTTTTTCGGCTACTGAAAAGCAGGATTTTTTTTACACAAGAATAGCGGCTAAAAGCAATTTTTGTTTCCGCATTGACATTTCTAACACCGTGTCTTCATTTGGGATTTTTCATCGCAGAGATTTTTGATTGACCAATCAGAGCTCGAGTTGACGGCGATAAAAAATCCCAGAGATAAATTTCACGAAATCTTGCAATTGCAAAATTTCTTGGAATTTCCCAATTCAAGATGGCGGAATCTAAATTCTCCCGACAAGTAGTTGCGAAAATAACTAATTTTTACAAACAATACGATACAAAAAGCTTTGGAAGAGAATATATAACATTAAGAGGTTTATCTTTTCGTCTGTTCTTCTGTTTCAGCCTTTTCAATTTCACGTTTTGCATTAATTGCGAGTGCGACGATTAAGTGTTTTCTTTTCATCGCCATTTTGAGTACTAAAATTTCAAGAGATTTTCGGCCCAGCTGTCAAAAAAATCTCATTGCGGTGAGATATTTCTTGGGATGAAAAATTGTTAATGAAGACGCGGTGTAAGTACGCTATGGAGACACGATAAATATGAAAAATCATGACTGAAGATGCCCACACGCTGATTTCTTTATTCGCCAAAATATGGAGTGGGGGAAAAATCATGATTTTTAAAAGCCCAATGGAGTCGTGGGGTTATGCTCAACTTTTTGCATTTTGTTCTAAATTTTTTTTAAACCAAGTGACTGTTAAAAAACAACATAAAATATTATTTGAAAAATTTTACTAAGAAATTGCGGTTATTTTATTTTTTCATGTGCGGCCCGCCAAAAAAAATGAATCATCCGATTGGCCCGTGGAATGATTTGGGTTGGCCGGCCCTGAACTAGAGTGTAGTAATTATTGTAAAGTCATTATTATATGAAGTAGAGAGCCTTTAACCTAGAGAGTGGCCATGCTACCTTAATAGACTGTGCTACTGACGACAATTATTACCGCCAGACGAAAAAAATATTGAAAGTTATCATTTTATTTTATTTAATCTAGCAAAAATGACATTAGAAACTACCCGACATGTTCTTGATATCACATTTAGATCAGTTCAAAAAAGTTGAAAAATTTGTTGCAATGTGCCATGCGCCATTGGATTACATGTGCAACTGATGTCGGAATCAGTCAGCTGCAGCAGCTGATGGCCAGTGTGACATCTCGCTTAAGGTTAAGGGAAAAGTATGTGATTTTACCGATTTTTTTTCTGGAAATTTTCAGGAAAAGGATTTTGCGTTGTCCTCACAGCCTTCTTAACGTTCAATTCGGTCTCAGCGACCTAATAAACCACCAAATCGAATTTTATTTTGGAAATTTTGAGGATAAGGATAAACACGTTATCCTTACAAGGACGAAATAGTGAAAAATTATATATTCAAATTTTGACAATTAAAGGACATAAAATTAGTTGCTGAGCAGAGCGCATAATGATTATAAATAAAATTTGAGTGGTTTCAATATATTAGAATGCGTGAAATGGTTTTTTCAAATATTTTCATTGTGGGAAATTTTCTGGGACCATTTTTTAGGTTATATTAAATTTGTGACTTATATTGTCTCGCAATTGGGATGACAAATGAGGCTATCAGAGCAAGAGTGGACTAACTCACATGTCGAAATCGTGAGTTTTTTTGTGTTTGAATCACTCTTGCGAGTGAGTTTTTAGATAAAATTGTTTGGATGCACAAAAGAACATTTAAACATTGAGTAATAAAGTCCACAGAATGTTTTTTTTCCAAAAATTTACAGTCAATAATAGTACAAAAGTGGAAAAGCTTCAAAAACTCGATTATGTGGCTTAGTCCCTTATTGCGCTGAGGGCCTCAAATTATAGTGTGTTTAGCTTTCGCAATTTCAGAATTTAAAAAAAAATCTGAAAACATGCGATTTATCACACAATGAGCTCTCAAAAGGAAAAAAATATACTGAAAAATAATGAAAAACAAATTGGAAAAACAAGAACTTTAATAACCCAAAATCCTGACAGTACAATTAAAATGTTTATTGTATTCATAACGAACATTTCCAAAATGATAAACTTATTCAATCGTGTTTAATGGTCGAGAATCTCTAATCCAACGTTACTCCTAATCCTTTTTAATTTATTTGCTAAACATTTTTCCATTCTTCCTTTTTCTACGTGCCAGTCACATTGTAAAAATTAATGTTGAAAATCCAGTCCAAACCGGATATACACGAATGGTATTAAAGTGTAAATGGTGGAGATCCGGAAAATAACAATTTTTGGTTAAACCTAAAATATGGTTTTTAGGATTAATTCACCTCTTATTCGTTTTGTCGCCAGGATTCCTGTTTATTCCCCAAGAAGCATATCGTTAAGGTTCATAAAACGGAAGTCAGTCGAGCAGCATGAAAGGTAGGGATCGGGTGTGAATAAAGCTGCCTTCTTTCAACGAACTTCAGCCTAAAGTCGAAAATCAACCAAGGTCGTTATCCTTTACTGAATATTTCCCTCCACACCACTTCCCATCGCATCCTTTTTTTCTCTGCATGCTTTCACAGGAAAAACCATCACGGATACAGAGATACGTCAAAAATTAAATAATTGCTCGTCGTCGTTTTCGACAGCCGTGTTGTTGTTGCCAACAACACCGTCAGGGATTATATCAACCGTCCAAGGACTTCATCAAATTGCCATCAGCAGGTCATGAATGTAACCAGTCACCGTCATCCAGTCTCATGACTGTCATCTCCACCACCACAATCGTTGTAGATCATTACGATGGAGTTTCATTAGTCTTAAAGCTATGGTCCTTTTTAAAAATCTTATGATAATATATTTTGAATGATAATAATCTATTGAGAAATATATCTTAACGAAGGGATTCGCAAGTAAAGTACCCTTGTTTTGTGGTGAAGTTTTTACTGAAGAATACGAGATATTATTGAAAGAGGAAGGAGGGTGGTAGCGCATTAGATAAAAAAGGAATAAATGAAATGCGAATTTTCAAAAAAAAGTTGTGACCAATTTGTGACGCCATATTATTTTGTAAATCACAGGGTGTGATCATTTTTGGTTACTTGGGAATATTGTAACCCAAAATTGTAAGCCGGATAAATGGAGAAATTATAATTCATTTTACAAAAACGCGTCAGACCTGGTAGCCGAGTCTGTGATGAATATACTTTTGAAAAACGCTCACACAAAATTTTACCATATCAACGTTGGGTTCACCTGGTAGTTGAACTTAAAATTAGGAATGCGCCGCAGGAGAAATATTTTATATGCAAAAGCGAAATAGTGCGCCGCTGGAAATCTTCTTATAATTTTTTGCCATCAAACAACTCTAATAGCAAAATGAATTACAATTCAAAAATATTTTTGAGTCCTAGTTCCGGAAAAATCGTATTGTTGTGATGACGAATTAATCACCTCCATTATTCTCGTAAGCTGACATTTTCATTGAGTAGTCCAAGTGCTATTAATGTGATGCTATGCTGTGAATGTTGTTGTGTCAACATAAACCTGACGACATCGGAGCTCAGAGCGTTATTAAGTGAATGGAGGGAGCGGGAAGGATCATTAAGAAACGGAAACTTTACCGCTTGGACGAATTTTATTTGTGTCGTAATTTAGTAACGTATATATCCGAAAGCCCTTGCGAAAGTGTTAATTGTCACAATTCAAAGGATCAAAAATTTCACCAGTGTTTTTGTAACCTTTTTTACGCCTTCTCCGTATTAATAACACACTACTGTTTGTTTTCTTTTTTCACCATTTTTTTTTACTCTTTTATCAAGTTTCCGCCTAACTCACTGATCTGAAAAGTCTGTTTTCATGAGGATTTCGGGCGCTTAGAGATGTTATTCCATAAAAGGTTTAAATTCATTTTGCAGCTTTTATATTTAACTGGTGGAAAATGCTCTTAGATTTTTCTTTGCAGAGGGACTAAAAAAATGCAGACAGGGTGAATTTTTTTGTTGACAATTGCGTAAAATTGATCCTTTTTAGCTCTTCTGTTTTAATTTCGTTCAAATGTGAAAAAAAGTTCTTGTATCAAAAAGATTGAATATGAAAACATATAATAATAGTTCATTCGTTTCAGTCTACACACGGCTTTTTTTTGGCATGCGGCGCATTTTTTTAACGAATTTGCGATCGAGATGCACTCGACTTCGTAAATATCCGTTTTAAATATTTCGTCTGCCGTGCATATTTGGTAATTAGTAGTCATCAAATTCTGGCAAAAATCAATATTAGTTTCATGTTTTGAAGCAAAGACAACTTTTCAATATTTCTATTTTTCTTTCCTGATAGTTTTTTCGTACTCATCTTTTCTTTTAATTGGTTGTACCAGAGAACAAAGAATCTAGAGAATAAACTCTTAGAACAAATTTTTAGAGAAAATTTTTCCACTGTGAGATGAAGCAAGAGGATCCGATGTAACACGGAAAAATTATCCATTCGATTCCTCCATCTCATTGAATAGATACGACGAAAATGATTCTCTCTGCTTCGTGCTCCCTAGTCTAAAAGTATTTAACTTTTAGGCCGTAGCTAGTAAATGATAGGGACCTTTTCCCCCCCTTCGACGGGGAAATTTGTCGAAAATTTGTTCGGCAGAGTTTTTTCTATGATTCCTTATTCTATGGTTGTACTATTAATATTATCCAATTATCTCGAAAAAATTCAGGAAATTTTATTTTCTTTGAATTTGGTGATATTCATTTTTATCTCAAAAGCATAGTTTTCGTGAAATTTTCAAAAAACCCATTTTCTTAAAATGCTGGTCAAACAATTGATCTATTGAAGGAGAAGTTCGGTAATCGTGTAATCTCGAGAAATGGTCCGGTGGAATGGCCACCTCGCTCATGCGATTTAACGCCATTGGATTTCTTTTTATGGGGTTATGTTAAGTCATTGGTTTATGCCAACAAGCCAACAACGTTAGAGGAGCTCTGGAACAGTATCGAACGCGAAATTGCCAACGTTCCGGCCGATATGTGTGGAAGAGTGGTGGAAAATTGGCTCCAAAGAATCAATCAGTGCAAACGTGCTCGCGGTGGCCATATGAACGACATCGAATTTCATACTTAAATTTAACATGTCCACTACACCTGAAATAAATTTCAGCCCGATATCTCAATTATTCTGTATTTTATTTAAATACAAAATTGTTATGTCCTTATTAAAAGACCCGATACTTAATATTGTTGTTATAGCTAACGCTACTTTCCCAAAAGTTGATAGAAAACTACGATTTTCGCAAAATTCGTATGCAAAAAATTTCAAGTCGCTAGCTCAAAGTGTTCTTGAGTTATTTAAGATACGGAAACCGGAAAGACCGACACGCCGACACACTAACAGACCGACACACCAACAGACTGACAGACAGATCCCAGTAAACCAAAAGATTCATTTTTGATACAAAAAATGAATCATTCTTCTGAGCGTTTTGTTCGAATTTGAATTTAGAAAATGATCATAAATGTTTCAACTTGCGGACCAAAGTGTCCCTCTTTTCTAAATCATTTTTAAGATTCATTTTTGCGATCATCAAACGTTCAAAAATGAGTATATAAACTGGGAGGCGTGGCCTGCTTATATACTCATTTTTGAACGTTTAATGATCGCAAAAATGAATCTTAAAAATGATTGAAACATTTATGATCATTTTCTGAATTCTGATTCCAACGAATCGCTCAGGAGAATGATTCATTTTTTGTATGTTCTTGTTATATGATGTTTTATACTCCATTCAGCTAAATTGGAGCGAAACACCTCTTCTTGACCATAAAATGGTTCATTGGAAATGGATTCGTCAGAATCCGAGAAAACTTCACAATTTTCAGATTCACTTATCACATCATTGTCATTAGAAATCAGGGGATCCCCGAGAATTTCTCGAGAATTTTCGGAAGTACAAATTGGAGATTGCTGGCTATCGGTTGAATAAACACTTTTAACTTGTGTTATTCTTTTCACAATCTCCTCAGCTTCTCGCATTATGCTCCGACGTTTCATTTTTGATTTTTATTTATAATTAATATAAAATCACCTTTATTTTAAACCGCACTCACTCAACACAGTTTTTTGAACTGAAAACAGCATATAAAGAAAATGGCACACAAACTGTAGTTATTTCTTTCTCTTTTATTAATGACAATTCAAACAGAATTCGAATTTTGATCTTTTAGTGAACTACATAAGTTCTATTATTCTTAACTTTGACTAAAAATGAAACAAAACCTGCCGTATTCTTCTGTCAAACATTTTCCCGCCAACTTTTAAAAATGAATATAAAATGAAACATTTGTGAACAAAAAATATGAAAAACTTTGACGGTCGGCTTTATATACTAGATACCGTTCGTTCATAAGTTGAAAATACTTGAGAATACATTGTCGTCCCTTTCAGAGCTGATTTTCTCTGTCGCACAAAACGATCAGTAAACGGTCATATTTGATGAACGTTCATTTTTTGGTTTAGTGGGATACAGGGACATCCTCATAATTTTGCGTGGAACAGATTTCGTACTGATAAGAAAGTTCCTAGCTGCTCTCATTCTCGAGTCGGTCACCATAATGGTTGTATTCATAGCAGAGGAAAGTAAAAACTACGAAAACTATTAAAAATTCGTCAAATAATAAAGTGGTGATAAATATGATCTGTAAAGATTTGAAAAATGATGAATTTGATGTGAAAGATGACGAATTTGATTTGAAAAGTAGTCAATTTGATACGTGAAAAGTTTGAATTTGGAAAATCAAAATCGGTATAAAATTTCTTTCATACACGAGTATGTTTTTTTTATATAAATTCAAAGGCATACTCAAATCACTGAATTTAATTTTCAAGTTACAATATTTTTTATAGTGATAAATAAAATATTGACTACCATACAGTATTGAATTGCTGGGCCTGTTGAAACCCAAAATGTGAAATGAATAAAATTTCGACCAAATATGGTGTCGACTAAATCAAAATAAATTGAAAGATTGAATAACATTGTTGGCGTTCATTTCAAGTGAATCTATGTAAACCCTTATCTGTAAAGCCATTCTGATATCAGCATACGTTTCACATTCTGTCGGCAGAACATCCCCTTTCATAAGATAACGTTAAAATTGATATCGCATCAATCTCTGATTGATAAAACTGTCTGAAAATCTCTCACGTTCGGTTTTCTTATTTTACCCTTTTCCAAAGTCTCCAAACCTCACTTACTCACTGGTTGTATTTATATCTGACTAAAATTCCATCAGATGCCTACAAGTTATCACACCTCCCACTACATATGATTAGATATATTATGGGAATGGATGAATGGATGGATGAACATTAAGAGTGGGAGAAGGATCACGACGAAGAGGATGATTCCCAGAGATGAATATTATTCAGATCACGTCGGATTGTAACACACTAATCAGACATGGCCTTAAGGCATCCTGAAGAGATGGTATCGAATCCTGATAGATTCCAAAGCCATTGAATAACAACACCCAGAGACAAGGTTCCTAAAAGGATAACGCATTACGGACAAAGGCTCGAAGGGTGTGTCATGACAGGCATTTAGTGTGTCATTCATGTTATCTGGCATATGAATCGAGTCAATACCTTCGATTGACTGCACGTTGACTAGAATCTCGATATCCATATCGATGTCGATCCGATCAGATTAGTAAATATGGTACAATATTCAGATATTAGGGAAGATAAGAACAAAAAATCCAAATCAATTTCATTTTCTTATCTATATAGATTTTTTTTTGTTTTATTTACGGGGGTATGCCTACCTGCACACTCTCGAAAAATTGCATATTCTTACAGTATAACATTTCGATTCTGTTCTCTCAAAATGTTAAGTTGATCAGATGAAAATTGCCGAAGTTATGCGTGTGTAGCGGGATTTGGAGCATTTACGAAATAACTTTAAATAACTGACAACGATTACTCGAAACCACTCAGCCGATTTCTATGAAATCTTGCATAGTTATTACCTGTCAGTTTATTTTGATCCTGGATGGAGGCTTTTATTTTTAAAATTTTCAGTTTTTTTATAATCAAAAAATAGTTTTATTTTCACCATAAAATACTGTACCTTAAAAACGGACACAAATTTGTTCGTAATTGATTTTTATAAATTCCGACCCGTCCAGGATACATACACACACAGAAAAATATCTGGGTACCGTAAAACGAGGTGACTTTGGCCCTTGGCGGGTGACTTTGGCCCAACTCACAAAAAAGTTTGTCATCCAAATATGGCCTACATTTCTCATATTAACCGGTTTTTATTTTTTACTAGTCTCTTCGTTGTAGTAATTCGTTTTCAAATAAATACCGGTAATTGCTTGCCGCGCAAAATCGTGTGAGTCATAGTGCATGTAGTATTATTAGTTGATAATGAAACGTAAACTATTGATTCAAAGGGTGAAAATGTCTTTCTAAGAAAAACATACTATGGGACAAAGTCACCCCAACCACTGGGTGACTTTGGCCCAAGCGAAAAACAAATTCTGCAAAGAGCGGAACTTAAAATGTTATTAATATTTTCCGCAATTAACGTTTAAAAAGGTCTAACAAAGAAAATAAATACAAAAAACTATGTGGTACTTACGTACGAAGAAAAAATTTCGTCGAAAAATTATTAAGACATGTTTTTTTGGGCCAACGTCACCTCAGTTTACGGTATCTGGGTTCAAGGGAACAACCTCGGGAATCAAAATATTTTGTCATCCCAAACACTGGTGTAATTCACTTTTTTGTCCGATATATAAAAATATTTCGCCCACTCATCACAGTATCTTCCGAACCACCAAACCGATTGCCATGAAATTTTGCACCCAGATTCGTCTCACCTCATATATACTTTCTAAGAAGCGATTTTTCAAAATTCCACTCCTAAGAGGGTAAACGAGGGTGGCGGATAGGTTGGAGTTATAAAACTTTGATTTTTGCATGAAGCCTGCCTTTTAGTAGGTTGAGGAATGTAAGTTGTTGGTCTTCGGGGTCGGTAAATACAAATCTGGCGTTGGAATTTTCAAATTCAAGCCGGAAGGTCCTGTAAGGATAACGCAAATATCTTTTTGTCATTTTTCCTCGAAAAAATTTGCAATAGGAAGTTTTCGGGACTGCTGATAACGAATCTGAGGTCCTGAAGGCATATTTTTTTTAAATTTATTTCTTGGTTTTTGGTGCAAAAAAAAACTTATGCAAAAGACTTTAACCTGGCAACGATGGGTATGCAAGCTAGTCTAATACAATCACTATATATTATTCTTATATAAAGTATAAAAACAAATCCATTTAAGTTCATTTCAATAATTTCTCCAGATTTAATGCCAAGATTGCTGTTCATGCTTCCCAACTTTTCTCCTTCATTGGTAACCTAAAATACAAACTAAGACCGAGAAAATAAACAAAATTTGTTAGTGACAACAATTTTGTTAACAAATCCAATTAGAGATATCCCTAGTGACTATTTTCAAGCGCACATGCACCGCCACACAAATTGTAATACATTTAGCCCACGCATGCAAAGCAAAACATTTGACTTCACTACACGTGAAAGGAAAACGAAAAACCTCTCATCACATTTTGTGTGTAATCAGATTAATCCCAGGTAGCCGGGTTCGCCTTTAATTTTCCTTTTCCGAAGAAAAAAATGAGGCCACAGTTCTGAATGTGTTAATAAAAGGAAATACTCCACAAGGACGAAAAAGGCCGGCAGCCAGAAGCAGCCCAAGGAGTAAGAGCGCCCAATACAAAAAGCGAAAGAGATGTGAATGGGACATAAACAACAATAAACAGAATAATTAGTGAATCCTTCGTGCAAAAACGTATGAACACAACTAAGAAGGATAAAATATAAGAAAGAAACTCCTTCAATTTTCTTATCCTTGAACTTCTTCGACCGGCGATGAACTCTTAAAGAAGAAAATCTTATGCTGTGCTGTCGGTATGTAGAGAGAAATCTTTTCCTATGTGATCCACACATTAGAAAAAGGAAAATAGCTGTGCAATGGTCAGATTACAGTTTTTGTTAGCAACTGGCAAAAATATCATTCTGTAGCTAAGCCTCCGACGAAAAATTTCAAGATTAGAGAATTCCTCCAACATAAGTTTCCATTTTTTTTCTTTTTGCAGTGGTATAAAAAGAAGAAAAAAAGTGTCTTTAATTTGAATTTATGTTGTTCGCATAAAGAGGTCGCCTCATAATTTTATAACTCTCATTAGGATTTAATTTATTTAGTAGAAAGTAAAAATATTTGAAGTTTGTGTAATTGCAATCGAATTTATTAAATTTTATTAACAATATTTTGTGTCAATGGCTTTCAATGTCAAATAAGGCAGATTTACTAATACTGAAAAGAATTCTTTAAAGTGCAGAAAATTTTCTTTAATTAGAGGAAGAAAAGATTTCTCTAAACCAAAGAACATTATGCTTAAAGGACTAATCTGATTGATTTTTGATGCATGTAACACTAATATAAAATTATATTCTTTCTTTGAATAATTTCAGGTTTAAAAGTACAGGCAAATCTCGATTATTCGAATACCCTTCCTTTGAACTCATGACCAAATATTTGAAATTTTGTTCTATTATTAGAACTTTTTAAAAATAAGTGCCACCCAAATGAATCAAACCGAAAAAAATGAAAAATTTCTCAGAATTGGTAATTACGCAATATATGAATAAAATTGGGAAACCACCAGTTATCGGTAAAAACGTAAACAAAATAATCAGGGTATTCACAGTCCTCTTTTAAATTGCGAGTAAATTTACCGCTCGATAATTCAGTCAAATTTAACAGATTTTTACCGAGACGGTAATTTGGTTCATGTAAAAATGAATTACCGGATCCGGTAATTGTATACATGCCTTGAGTCGTGTTTTCCGGCCCGGTTATTCGGCATCAAGAATCAACCGCGAGTGGCGCTAGTAATGTTTTTAGTTGTCAAATTTTCTCGCTGGTTATGTCATCGGACTGCAAATTTTTTCAATTTTGATAGCCGTTGCCACAATAGAAATTCAAAAGAATACATCAAACATGGATTTAAAGGTATGTGACAATCAAATTCGCAGTTCATGATTTGGTCACGTATCAAATAAAAGCGCTGTTCTCAAATCTGTGCTGTGGGATGTTCACAGAAGAATATTTTCAGTCTTTTAATATTACCGAAAACACCGAATACCGAAAATTAAAAGAGGACTGTGAATACCCTGAGTATTTTATTACTTAAGTATATGTTGCTTGAAGATTTTTTTGTTGCGATTATTTGAATATTTCGATTTATTGAACTAAGCTTGCAAACATTAGTTCAAACAATCCAGATTTGCTTGTAATATTGGAATATTTATTTATTTTTTTGTTTCTCTCGAAACCATTTCTATTCAAGTATCTACTATTCAAGATGTCTGATGGCCACAATTGAATACATTGAAATTAATTTTAATTGAAATAATGGAAAAAATGTCATTATATTCAATTGTGTCCATGAGATATTTGGTATTTAAATAGAAATGGTTTCGAGAGAAATAAAAAAATCCAACCTATTAGCCCAAAATTATTGAACGAAAAAATATTAAAACTCCCAGAGGTAGAGAAATTTAAAAAAAATAAATAAATTATATTCTCTACACAGGGAGCTACGTCACGGGTAGGGTAACCATACGTCCTGGAATAGCTGGGACAGTCCGTATTTAGGCATGTTAATTTAGTCATGTGAAAGAAATTAAACTTTTTTTTCTCGGATTTTTAAATTTCGTGTTCAAGTTTAACAAGCGCTGGAAAAACACCACTAAATATGCAACGTATACTACACTTCGGCTGGGGGCTGCTGTTAATTATATTTTTTCGCCTGCGGTGCATTTTTTTGACGATTTTTTCGAGGGGCCGCATTTATATCAACAGAGCTGGCCTGAGACGTATTTTTCTTTAGTGGCTGTTCTACAATTTTCGTTGCGACTATTTATAAAATGTAAAGAGCACGAACATTTAAGTTAATTTTAACTTAAGACTGTTTAGCACTTAGTTTCAAAAATTTCGCTTGCGGCGCACATTGTTTGATTGTTCTTTCTTGATTTTCGTCCAATCAAGTTTTATTTTCCACATAAAATTTGTTGTTTCTGCCATTCTCCTGTTTCAGCCATTCTCCGACATAGCCCCCCCTATCCCAACCATCACGCTCATCTTGTCCTGGATTGCCGCAAAATAAATATGGTCACCCTAATCATAGGGGAAGCCAATTATATTGAATATTTTATTATCTAGCTGTAGCTAGCTGAATTCATTAAAATCAATCATATCATCATACTAATATATAAACATAACAAAAGCTATAATTGCCAATCTGGCAATTATTGAAAACCCGTATGGTGATTTAAGTGAACGGCGAACAGTTGTATCAAAATTCCACTTTGAAGTCAAACTTTCCAATAAGATTTTTTAAAATTTACTCCAATCGGATTTTGATGTATGCGAGTTTTATGTAGAAACATGTCCTAAATAACTTTTGTTCTTGCATTTTTTTGATAAGATGCATCGTTTTTGAGATATTCGCAAAAAACGTTTTCGTTCGTATGGGGGATACCCCCCCTAATGGTCCATTTTTGCTCATGAACGAACTTGGCCTCGCATTTTACGAAAAACGGATCTGCTCAAAATTTCAAGTCTCTAGCTCAATCCGTCCGCCCGCAATCCGCGCCACAGACGGACGGACGGACAGACGGACATGCTAAATTCAACTTTTTTTATCATTCTAAACACACTTGTGTAATTCATTTTTTTGTGTGATGACGGGATCTTGGCGTTACAAACGGTAAGGCAAATCTAATATACCCTTTGGTTTCAGCATACGAGTATAAAAATGAGTTGGTGTCTGTCTGTCTGTCTGTTCCTCTGTCACGCAAAAACGGCTGAACCGATTGACTTGAAATTTGGCATGAGTGTCTGTGGTAGTTCTGGTTTCAACATAGGCATATGGAAAAGTAGTGCGACGGGTGGAGGGAGTAAGGGGAGGGGGTAAAGTGATTTCGAAACTTAGTTTTTGCGCTATGTTACTCTTTCGCGGGGAAACTACCGAGCCGATTGGTCTAAAGTTTAGCTCCAACATAAACAATAAAAAAAATTTGAAAAAACTTAACCCGGCAACGACGGGTATGCAAGCTAGTATTTAATATTTTAAGTTTTGTTCTAGGTTTAGAAAATCTTTTTTGTGAAAAATCCTGCAGAAATAAATAAAAAAAAATGAAATTCTTTAATCAAATGTCGAAAAAATCTTTACAAATCCCAAAAACTTGATTTTTTTTTAATGTCGAAAAACAATCCTTTTATTGCTATTTAGTGCAAAAACCCCAAAATCCTAGCACATCCTAGCACGTTTCTAATGTACAATTTTATTTTAGTTTTTGCTCAAACTGAAAATCGAATTCAACGTTTGTTTGTGGGCAGTGGCCATGTTAGCCTCATGGTCACTTGTGCGGTGGATTCATTTCGGATGAAAGGTGTGAAAACCAATTAATTCCCCCAAAATGTGCAACAGAAGCCGGATTATAAGTTTTGATAGCAAGACGATCATCAGCCTGAAAGAGAAACTGCATTGTCTAGACATGGGATTACATTTAAGCCATTGAAAACAGAAACAAACATACATCATGGCAAATTATTTTCGAGTATACCTAATATTTTGTAAGAATTCAAATGAGATTTTCACCTTATATAGCTTTGGTGGAAGTATACGAAGTATCGGGAAATTTTTTACTATGCACAAAAATTTCAAAAAAAGTAAAAGTCAAAACAAAAATAAGAATAAAAGTTTTTAATTTTCTAGTTATAAAAGGTATTTTTTAAATTTTTTTTTTGATAAAAATTAATGCAATAGAATTGAAAAACAACAAGTGTTTTCCCTCTGTTTATGAAGAATTGGATAAAAGGAAAAACCGAAAAACAACAACAACGTAAACTTAATTTGCTTTTCTGTCACTTTATGAAAAATCGAGAGAAAATTTTAATACAGTACAACTAACTCGACCTCAAATGCAACAAACTCGCTTGGTGCACTCCCCAGATATGAATCCAATGCAATTCTCCCATGTTTTGTTGGTGACCCGATCAAGAAAATCCCCGTAAATGCACACATGCCCATATTTGAAAAAAAATCTCGCAGAACTGAGTCTATGATAAACTCGTATATTTCAAGAGTGGAAAATCTTAACAGCCAGGTATGCTGCTCGAGATAAACTTAAACAAAACATCACGTCCTGTAGCCATTCCTTTTTGCCATGACCTCTTAAGCACGTAAAACATTTGAGTGGCTGGACGTGTCCTGAATCTTAATAACGGAGAAAAAATTTCAAACAACTATACGATATAACGGAGATCAAGATGAAAGAGGAGCATAAATATCCACAGGAAAAGCGAAGCTTTTGAAGGAAAACTCTGCACTCATCGTAAATGGAGGTGACGATGGCCACGATTGCGACCCGGTCGCAATAGCAAGGATAATCGAAGGATGCTGCAGAAAAATGCAGTTCTCACTAATTCACTCAGACATCTTTCTGATGCCCACGTTTATTCACGACGAAGCTACTGCAGAAAGTTATCAAAATATTCACGCAGGAACTTTTTTTAACATCCGGCGCCAGGATAATTTCAATCTGAAGGAACAACGAATGAGAGCATAAATGTGGGGCCATACATACATATATACTCACATCTTGTCACATGATTTACACGATGTAATACAAGTGCACGAGATGATAAACATCGGTAAACATTCTTACAGCAGCTGATGCACTCCGGAAAACTAAATTCGCCATTTTTTCGGTCGGATGATGTAATAATTCCATGCACAAACGGCTCATTTGGATGAAAAGTCGTAAAAAGCTTCGGGTTGCTAGCTGAAAACTTTTCCCACTATATCTGAGCAGAATTTTCTTTTTGTTTTTATCACTCAATTTTCTCATGGAGCTGTGCACTTTTGTTTCATGTTTAAATGAGCAATTCTTGAAACGTTCTTTTTCTTTTGATAGCATAAGAAAGGCACAGTTGCTGTTTGCTTAAAAAAAACTTTCATTAGAGTAATTTGAACTATAAACGAGACTTTCTGAAAAGTAGATCAGCATTTTTTCCTTCAAGGCGCATTTTTTCTTTATGTCCCAAAGAGGAATAAATTTCCTGAAACTTTTCCATTATCTGTAATAATTTTTGTATAGGGTTGTTTAATTATACCTCTGAGATAGTTTTAAAAACAGTTGTTGTTATTAAAACAGCAAAAAAATAAAAAATAAATAAATATTTTAGTATTTTTCGAAGCGAGTTTCTTTAATAATTGCCCTCCTGCATATAACTTAACTGATTTATTCACATTATTTTTCATTTGTAATCGTAGTCTATATCAAGAATCACGAAAACTATGTAGGTACTATAATTTAATATTATACAAACCCATTTGCACGTATATATACGCTAGCTAAGTTTTTATACTTTCAGTTTCATATTTTGCCGGTATGTTGGGGAATGAATTGCTTTCTAAAACATATTTAAAATTCATCCATCATCCTCGGCGTTACAGCTCTCGAAGAGCCTGGGCCTTATCAATTAAGGTTTCATTACAAATTCCTCCCTCTTTTGCACCTACAGTTTTACATGGATTGCGAACCATGGATGAATTACAACATTTGTAAGGTTTTTACGTTGCAACCCGTCAACAAAAGAGGCCATCTAGACCAATTACACCAAGCGGTAACTATCACTACTCATTTCGTAAAGCAAGTTGAGTGGAATTGAATCAGCGTGCGACAGTCGGTAATTGAACCACCGACCTCCGGAACATAGGCCAAGTGCTTTACCACTTGGACTACGCTGGACCATATTTATTACATATTTAAATTTCAGTTTTTCAATAAATCCTCCCAAGTTGAGAAATGTAAAAAAAAAAAATTTATACATAAATTGGAATTTCTTTTATCGCGTGCAATGAAAATGACAATTATAGACATATTTTTTCAAGTATTTTTGCCTAAGCCATCAAAAAAATTTGTCAAATGCTGTCTCCATGGGACATTTTAATGGAAGGCCATGAAAAAAATTTCAATTTATGTCTAAGGCCTATGTTACACACTGCAACTTTAAGCGGCAACTTTTCTTAAGTATAGGCGAGACAAGTGAGGGGCCACCACTTCCCTCACTTCTCGCGCCTACACTTAAGAAAAGTCGCCGCTTAAAGTTGCCGTGTGTAACATAGGCCTAATAGAGACGAAGTTTTAAGCCGCTCACAAACGATCAACTTTGTTGTCAATTTGCCGTGTTAAAGTCGATGTTGAACGTCTGTGGGCATGTTGGTGGTTCGTATGCCATGTTGAAAACATGGTTGAGCTGAGATCAAAAAAATGGACAACATTGGATATTCGGTGGGGGAAGCCTGATGTTGGCGACCATGTTGTAACGTATGTAGGAAAGTTGGCAACAAGGTTATGAACATTAGTTGGGCGTCCAGTCAAAGCCGATGACACATCCTCGGAAGTGATGTTAACAACTTGGTTGCCAACATTTCGTTTGGTCTGAGGCAAAAGCTGACAGCTAGGTTAACAACATTGCTGAAAATAAGGTTTCTCGTCTGTAGGCGGCTTACGATTCAAGACTTTGGTTCTGACATTTGATTCAGCAGCTCTCGAGATAAAGGCAAACAAACCTATTATTTCTATAGAGATACATAATAAATTAATTGAACTACAGCAGCAGTTACCAAAAAAAAATTCAGTTGCAAACATAATACGAATCAATTTCCAACTACCGTAACATTTGGCAAATTATTTCAGCAAGAGTTAATTAAAGATGCCACATGTGGTTAAGTGATCCCCATTACAATCGTACGTTTCGCAAATATTTTGCATATGAGTAAATGAGTATTAATAAAACCACTGCAAATGCGTATTTAATAAACAACAAATGATAACCTTTCACTGTAATTTCGTCACCACAGAAATCTGTTTTCCACGCCAAAACGAAGACAATTTTCGTCCATGAAGGTGAAACTAGACCGTGGTAACCTCAAATTTTATAATACACAAAACCATTGTTCATTCAGCGAGGGTTTCAGTTTCATACCTAACGTCTTTTCAAATTTGCGGTGCGGTTTTTTATTGAAACATTGTTAGCTAAGCACAACCCCTGCAGTAACTTCCGGTTTTAGAGTGTGGATAATGATAAATTACTTGTCGGCTAATTACCCTGGCCCTTAGATTAAAATTTCAATGTTTTCTCTACGTCCCAGTTCTTTTCACTCCAGTGCCACAATAATTCAGTAGTATAGACACTTCACAATGTGACTCTTCCCCATCTAATTCTCATATCATCCCCTTTTGAAATGGTGAAGAAATACTTTTTTGTATTCATAGACAGTGCGGTTGTAATTCCTCTGTTATATTTCTATTTTCTGTATTATTTTGTAAAAAAAAAAATCATTCAGTTTTTATTTTTACTTCAGGCAATAAAACCACAATAGTTTTAACTTTTTTATTGCAATAAACTTGGCTTCTAGAATAAAATATAAATCGCAACAATAAAATGTCAGAAATTGTCAAAAAATGGATTTTTTTGAAAGATTTTTAAAACTGTAGAAAATTTGCAAAAAATGTAGAAAAATTTTTTCCCAAAAGAGCATATTTTTCAAAGAATTTTCTAAAAACGGTATTTAACACGTTGGCTGCCATGTCGCACGTTTTCGTGCGACACCTAAATGTTACCCTCAGGCCTCGACGCACATTTTTGTGCGACTCGATATGGAATTTTACATGGGATTTGGATTCTCTGGCCTGTGGTGAACATTATGGTGTATTTCCCATGGCCGCTGCGTATTTTTTATGGTGTTTTTAAGGTAGTAAAAAAAACACAAAAAAACCGTTATAACTGCAAAATTAGGACCAATAATAAAGTCGCGAGTAGTCAAAAATGATTTTTAGACACAAAGAAACAAAAAATAACAAAAAAAAGCTGTTGGCCGCAGGTGACCAAAATCGTGAAAAGACGTTGGCACTGCACGATCAAAATCCTGAAAAGGCTTTGGCAGCCAACGTGTTAAAAAAAAAAATGTGTCGGAGGTACTCGTTATAGCTAACGTTACTTTTCTAAAAGTTGGTAGAAAACTTTCGATTTTCTTAAAACTAACAAAAAATTTCAAGTCGCTAGCTCAACGCGTTCTCGAGTTAACCCTTTCATGCATACATTTTTCTATGGAATTAATTTTCACGGTTTTTGGTATCCGAGAGTTTTTGGGGTCGCTGATTACGAATCTGAAGTCAAAACTTCAAAATTCAAAATGGCGGATCCAATATGGCGGATCCAATATGGCGGTCAAAAAAGATAAAATTCATTAGATTACGCTGAAAACTAGTACGTAATTTTACCTGTTTTGACCATATTGGATCCGCCATTTTGAATTTTAAAGTTTTGACTTCAGATTCGTAATCAGCGACCCCAAAAACCCCCGGGTACTAGTTTTCAGCGTAATCTAATGAATTTTATCTTTTTTGACCGCCATATTGAATCCGCCATTTTGCATTTTTGACTTCAGATTCATAATCAGCGACCCCAAAAACCTTTATAAAGCTGATTACCGATTTTTTAACTGTAATAGATTTGCCACAGTTACATTTAATCTGCAAAATAGCTACTTTTTTGCTCTTTATTTATTTATAAAATACAGTAATTATAAAAAAAAGTGCATATTACTTTTTTTTGATAACAATTGATGTCCTAGGATACTTACGAAATGAATTTAGTCAATATAAGTGCATGAAATATATGTTATAATATTAAAAAACTGAATTAGAAAAGGTGTTGTTGTACAACAACACTATGCAACAAAGGGTTAAGATTACGTAAAACCGACAAAAGACCGACAGACCAACAGACAGATGCACGGGCATCCTCATAATTTTGCCTGAAACGAGTCGGTCTGCGTCATGAATACAATACTTTCTCTCTATAGCAAAGGAAAGTAAAAATGGGGAGCGGCTAAGGCGATGGATTCCTTGATTTTTCTGAAATTTTTTTTTATTGTTTGTTGTTATAAGGCGTTATTATAAAGTGTGTTCTGGGAGCATAGATTAATTTTTTGGAAAATATCTATGATATTTCAAAAAGTATCTTCTTTAGCTATTAGCAAAAATTTCCATATTAGAATTATTAAATTATATTATATTTCCTTAATGAGTACCAGCTGAATGTTGAACATTTTAACAATTTTTGATTAGGTGATATACATAGGGTGACCATATCTATTTTGTTTGAATTCGGGACAGACGACGGACGATAGGGGCGAGAAAAGTTTTAATACATCAAAATAAATGGAAATGAACGAATCTTTTTCGTGCGTCTCATCACGCAATTCTCTTGCAATAAGTGTTTTTTCTGTAACTTTTTTGTGCTTTTTTTCTTTAGAATAGAGCAAAAGTTGCGCCGCAGCAAAAATTTTAGAGGTAATTATGTCAGAATCAAACATATTATACTAAAATGCGCCGCAATGGAAAAAACTGCACCGCAGGCGAAAAGTTTCGGTTTCAAAACCAAATCGAATAAACCGAGACACAAATTTAAATTCCGGGATGCCGAAACAACATGCCTTAATCCGATACCATCCCGGCGAATCCGGGACGTATAGTCACCCTATATATACAGAATATCAACTAATAAGGATTAAAATTTTACAAAACACGCGCCTAATTTTGCGATAAAATTTCTAATTAATTTTAAGACTTAATTTCGTAAATATAATTATCATATTTTTATTTTCCATAATAGAATCTCAAAAATGATAAAACATTCAAGATAAACAACTTTTCAGTTAGACAAGTGCTGAAAATAATCCATAAAATTATACAATTTAAAATTCATACAGTGAAGCCCAAGGAAATTGATTCGTTGGCGTTGCCCACTAAGCATTTTTAGGTGATAAAAATTGAATAGAAATGCATTTTAAATCCCGTTTATAGATGGGGAAGACCACAGTTAAACGTCTGTAAAACGATTTTAAATTTCCTTCTAATCTTTAAGCTTAATGTCTTGCCCATTTAAGGAAGATTGCCGACTATCGTCTAAGTAAGTTTTACCTGAATAAGAATGGATAACACGAGTTGGGGTTGGAAAGAGACACCGACGATACGAAAACAGATAAGAGTAGAAAAATATCGCATGAAACGAGTACTTAGCCAGGTAATAGAAAGTTTTTTTTTCTTTAGATTTGCTTGGTTCACACTTTAAAGATGGTGGTGGCAATAGCCGTAATCGTAAAAACAATTTTCTGAAATTTACATTTTTGCAATGTTTACTCATGTCCAACATCCCTAATGGTAGTAGGTGCACATTCGGTGATTTTTCTTAAAGCGGCATTTTAAATGCTAGACCCTTTTAAGGTGAAATTTCAATCGAAGTATCAAAAAATATAGCTTAAAAATTTAACAAACTTAAGATTTCATAAAAAGCTTTATAAAGGGTCTTTCAACAAGGACATAACAATTTTGTATTTTAATAAAAACGCACCCTAAAACTTTCTATGATCTGTCAATGCTAAAACGTCAGTCAAGGTTTACATTTTTTTATTTTTAAGGTTTTTTTAGGCTTACATGCCACACAGCTGGTCAAACAATTGATCTATTGAAGGAGAAGTTCGGTAATCGTGTAATCTCGAGAAATGGTCCGGTCGAATGACCACCTCGCTCATGCGATTTAACCCCGTTGGATTTCTTTTTATGGGGTTATGTTAAGTCGTTGGGTTATGCCAACAAGCCAACAACGTTAAAGGAGCTCAGAAACAATATCGAACGCGAAATTGCCAACGTTCCGGTCGATATGTGTGGAAGAGTGGTGGAAAATTGGCTCCAAAGAATCAATCAGTGCGGTGGCCATATGAACGACATCGAATTTCATACTTAAATGTAGGTAACATGTCCACTACACCTGGAATAAATTTCAGCCCGATAGATCAATTATTCTGTGTTTTATTTAAATACAAAATTATAATGTCACGGAGTTTTAGCCACAATGAGTGAAAAATTTTATCAATCTGATAAAAATAACGATCAGTTTGATAAAATCTTCATCAAATTTGGATCTGATAAAAGGGCTTTATCAAATTGATAAAAATCAAAATTACCGCAAGGGAAATCCTTATCAGCGTAACTCAACAAGGCATCCATTGTGGTAGCGCTATGGACCCTAGCGGTCTATGCGAGGCCCTGCAATCTAGCAGGCCCCCACCGAACCTAACCTAACCTAACTCAACAAGCATGTTGAGGAGAAATGAAATCGATGAATAACAACAATAATAAGAAATGCGACGAAATAATTGATTTTTGATGAAATTTTAGACCAAAATCCCAAACGAAAAAAATTTGCCAATGAAAATCCCTTGTCAATATTTTGCAAAAAAAAGGAAATTTAAAACAAAAATCTGAAAAACATCGGTATAAAAAATTTAACGAAAGAAATACAAACTGATTTATAAATGAAAATATAATGCCCAAAATAGATTTTTTTAAATAAGGTTTTTGAAACAATAGTGCAAGGCTTTTAATTGGATTTTCAAATATTGCAAAACTTTAACCTTCATTTATGATGTCAATATGATAATTGGTTTTATCGATTTGATAACATCGAACTTTCAAATTGACAAAAGGAATTAGTTAAGTTAGACGTGTAATTTTTATTTATAAAACATTTATCAATTGATAAAAACAATTTTGTTAAAACTAGGTTTGTTAATCTGATGAAGAAATTGTTCATTTAATTTTTTTTCTCAGACTGATAAAGTTATTTATCAAAGTAATAAAATTTTGTTTGATTAATAAAAACAAATTTATTAAAATTCAACAACAGAATTTTTATCAAACTGATAAATTTTTTTGCGGGATGCAATATATGTAATGTAGTGGCACCGGAACTAGAGTGGGGCACAAGGGTTTCAAGTTTAAGCATACTAAGAAATTTCGCCTGCGGCACATTTCTTCTTATATAATAAAATACATAATGTGTGCATGAAAAATGTCGACATATAATAATATTTGACAAATATTTCCCACAATTATTCGCTTTTTTAACGATAAAAGTTATTGAGATATTTGTAATTAAAAGTGTAAAATTAGATTTTTACGAATTGCTTGCAAAGTTACGGAATTAAAGATATTAAAATTCTCTACATAGTTTCTTTTAACCGTAAATAGATATATATTACTGTTATAAAAATTTCAGAAACCAAGAGAACGTAGGGAAAATATTATGTTGCAATTCAAAAAATATTCCAACAGGATATCACACTTTATTTTTATCCCTTTTCTATAAAGCAATTTCCGCAAAAAAAAATCTTATGTAACTTCAGGTACGATTTTAAATCACAAATTTTATGCTAATTATATGTTATGCGGTACAAAATACATAAAATTAACCCAAAAGTAACATGATTTCCGTTTCCATAATTTATTAAAGCAAAATTGAAATGTATTAAATGAAAATCTCTGTTAAGTGCTAATTTTTTCCAAGCGTATCGAATTTATAGATCGAATTTTGTTATCGCATTATGTTAAACACAGAAATTATTCTATTAATCTGACATACAAATTTGTGCAAATCATTAATTAAGTATAGCAATTAGAGGTTAATTAACGATAGCACTTTATGTGGCAATTTGGCTTTGAACGAAACCGGAACAAGCAGAAGAATTTGGGACTTGCTCAAAACGAGGAATGAAAGGTACTGATACTCTCGATTAGGGTGCCTAATGTCATACGACTGAACGGTGAAAATAGAAGAAAATGTCCTTAAGGAAAAATTGTCAACATCTTTTATGGCTTACATAAAATAGCATAGGGGACAAGTTGGTTTCGGACTTTTGGAGTGTTTGAGGCGAGGAACCAACGTCTGCTTTGAAAACCCGGGCTAAATCTTCGGAACTTTTTCCTACAGAATGCATAGAGTGGCGCCAGTGGATTCTATCACTACACGCTCGCGCCCATAAAGTTTAATAGCCCTTGGCGAATGGGCTTCTAATGGCCTATCTTGGCTATTACTATACTAAAGATCTTAATGTCAGATTCACAATCGTCCATATCTAAGCTAATATGGAGCCCAATGTAAATGATTAAAAATTTTTTTCACGGCTTCACTGTGTCTCATAAAGGAAATACGTCCTTCTCCTCCCTAATCTTAATTTTTTGGTAAAGTTTTTTTTTCGAGGTTTTAAATGACGGATTTTCTGTATAACAAAAGCCTGGTAAATGCAGATGAACATTTTGACCGATGAGCTTGCTTAATCCATCTGTACCATATATTGGAAGTGTGGTTTTCAGCAACCCCTAAATGTTAAATTTGTTCGTATTTCTCCAGAAAGTTGAATCCAATTTCCAAGTGATTTTTCCAAAAACCTTTTCGCACGGGCAACCCAACCAGACAATAAAATTAGCGAGGATAGGGAGTTGTTCGCCAAATTTTTTTTAATAACCTCCATTTGTAGCCTATACTTAATTGTCGGAGTATTTTACTAAAAAACAATTATCTTAAAAGTGAGATTTTTCTTTTTGTATCTATGAGAGCAGAATACCGAAAACCCCATAAAAATCCGTTAAGTGGTTTACGAGATAGTTGGTGAGAGGATCAGAGGAAAGGGGAACTCTTGCTGCAAACATGGTCAAAAACACTTGCACCATCACAAGCAATCCAACGCTTTTTGGCTCAATTTTTACCAATGAGGGGTTCCAAATTTGTAAGGGAACATCCTTGTTAGACAGGTAAAACCGGACAAAATACACTTTCTTTATCGGGAAATCTTGTTAACGGATCTCCAACGGTTCGTTGCATTCTAGGACCAAATATGCCTGTAAAATCTCAAGGCTCGAGCTTAAGCAGTTTTTCAGAAATCTTGTACACAGACAAACTGACAGACATAAAGCCATTTTTGTTATATTATATAGAGATCCAATGTAATCCAATTTTGATTAGAATTTAATCCAATATTTTTTAAAGTGAATCTACTTGGGAGTGCTTGGAAAATGTTTTTTTTTCATTTTATTTTTTCTTTATTTAAACTTTTAACTCCATTTATAAGATTCCACATTTAATACTTCCTTATGGTAATAAGTGAGTATATATAAAATACGTCACAGTTTTTGGAGGATCTGCGGTAGTATAATGATGATCTGAAGTCTAAAGAAAGGTCACGAAAAAGTGTCACGATGGGAGAGAGGGATAGAAAGTCCTAAAATTAGTTAATGCTTTTTATACCTAGACTATGTAGACTATGTAGATCGTGTATTGCAGTTTCCACATTAGAATATTGAACAAAAGCCTATGGAGCTATGAGCTCAAAAGTCCAGTTGTACGTTCCCCAGGACGGCACGAATACGCATTAAAATATTTTCCCTTCTCCATTAAGGATTTCTTGTTTCTGATATCTCGTCCCCTATTCGCACGTCTCCGACTCCTGCCTGAATTCACGCACTTTTGGTGATGATGTGCGATGAAATACTTCGTGCGTGCGTTGAATGGCCATCGATCATTTATTGGGTCGTATCCTTGACTTTTAAAAGCCTCTTAATTGAAATAATTGAACGATTTCTGTGTTGAAATTTTAGTTATACGTCTACAAAGTCCTTTTCATTACTTTTATTGGGCTTTTCTTTACGATTATACCGGCAAGTTAACACAATTCTATCGATTAGTTTAGGACGTGACCATGGATTCGGGTCATTAGGAAACAATTTGCCTGAAATGATTTTGGTTAATTTTTTTAAGACTAGGTCAACAGTTATTCGATTATTATGAAATTTTGAGGTGTAGAAAACACTTTTCTTTTCACTTCAGTGAAAATAATTGAAGATAATTAAAATCATTATCAATAAAATTATTTGCCATGTTTTTATCTCACAAAATACCATGCAATCATGGCTATTCTGGAATCCGAAGTTAAAACTTAAAACTAAACTCAGTCTATTCGATTCGTATTCTAGTGTTCTGAAATTTGCAACGATACGCAATCGAACAGAAGCGGATTCAAGAATACAAATTGAGGAGAAATCGAACAAACTTAACGCTACTTCGGATTCCAGAATAGACATGATTATGATTTAATTAAAAATCACCGATGACAAACGGTATACTAAATTTAACGTACTTCAATATATCATATATAGTATAAAAATAGGTCTTTAAAACATTTAAACGATTAGAAACAAACATTTAAGAACAATTTTTAAACAATATTAGTTGAGAAGTTATTGTAATGCAATTTAAAAATTAGTATGAACCAACGACGGCTTTGCCAATTTCTGACGCGCAGAGAGGTGTCAAAATTGTTCATTCGCATTTTTGTTCCATGCTATTGTGATAAAAAAAAAGATTTTTGTTCAAAAATGGAGCGATACTTCAGAAAAACTAAATGAAAATCTTTTATCAGCTATAAAAAACGTACTTATAGCCCTATTCTGGCGTTGTGATATTAAAGTCAGACGCTGTAAGTCCGAATTTGAGGCTATTGTGACCAAGTTATGACTAGTTATCAGTCAATAACAGTCGTCTGAATAGGGCTGTTAGTGTGATTTTCTTATATTTTGCTTGTTAAAAAGTAAATAAATTTAAAAAAAAAGCTTTTAAAGTGTACTAAAAATTAAATAAAAATTTATGTAGGGATTTGACATCAAAAATAAAAGCAGGATAAATGTAAATCTATGTTTTATTGTGTCATGAAAATATTTTATATTTTATATATATTTTTTTGATTTTTTTATAACTTAAACTAGCAACTTATTATATACGTTCAATCGAAAAATCATGATGCAAATTCCAATACAAAAGAAAAATTATATATGTTGCTCATTTGATCGGTCGCAATTAATTACATAACGTTATCGATATTATCCGAGTGAAACCTACAATGTTTCTCTATATTGAAAGCATTCACCAGATCCAGAATGAAGCAAATTAAGCCTCCACCCGAACAACTTTTATAATAAATGAAAATGATGCTGGAATCAAAAAAAAAACCAAGTCAAAATGAGATAAAAGACAAGATAATGGAATTCACATCCAGCAACTTGGCATTATTTTTATTATTTTCGAATTCAATTCCAACTCCACTCCAACTTCGACATAATTTTCTTCTTCAGGATGAGAAATATTTTCGTTATGAATCCAGTCTCTCAAGGACATAATATCGATATTGAGTATCAAGTATTAAATGTATATCTCGCAAAATATTGAAGAAGAGATAATATGATACCAGAGAAGATTCAATCGTTTATTGTCTTCGTTATTGGGAAAAAGTAAAAAATGCTACTCCATTACAGTACAAAAAAAAAAAATAAAGATAAAAGGCGCACCCACTAATAAATGTCTTATATTGCCACCATACTCTTCCCGAACGTAGACGAATCACAGTCTCGGATGCCATATTTGACGCTTTTTATTTACAAGCTTTTGTCACCTTTCGATTAGTTTCACTTATTAGTTACAGTTTGTTAGGATCAAATCTGGTAATCTAATTTTTACCTTCACTCATCCGATTAACTCTCAACGCTTTTGTCTTGGTTTTATATTTGAGGCAAACTCCTACACAAAATTTTTACTTTTTATTTTTAGTAACATTTTAAAAGCTTGTTTTTAATTATTCTTTTAAATTTTGTAAATTAAATCTCAAAGTTCTGGTCTAAGACAGATAAATGAACTCGATTTACAAAAAAGCGACTTAGAAGCCTATACTTGTGCAATCTGCCAGCCGAGATTGTGATTCGTCCAATCTGGCTGCCAAAAAACATTCAATCTGCCAGATGAAACTGTGATTCCTCTACGGAAAAAGCGGTAATATTTTTAAGTTTTTATTTTTCAACAAAAACTTGAAAATATGACCGTTTTAAACGATTAATTCATTAGAGAAACTTCGGAGTAAAATGCTTACACCAATCAAATGATTTTTGTGTTGTCTTTAATTCTTCGTTTCACTCGAAAAAATCACTCAAAAAAAGTTTTTATTAAAACTTGTAATGTGGACTCGCCGTTGTCTGGTTTAAGTATTTTGTGTACTTTTTAGCAGTGTTGTGCCGCGTAGTCTACGTGGTGTAGACTACACCATTGTCTACGCGTAGACTATTACTGTAGACAATGGTCTATTCTCTACGCGTAGACAATGTAGACAATCAATAAAATAAAGGATAGCTGATTTAGTTTTAAAATCTCATTTTCTTCAATCAATTTTAACATAATAAAGCACAATTTCCAGGAAGCAATCGCCAAATGCTGTAATGGAGAACTTCAGAGCAAACTTTAGTGGCAATTCTAATTCTTTTCATGCAATTTAAGCGGCTTTTTTTTAATTTTTGCAATTGAAATCACATTGAATTCTAAAATCTTTTTGCTTTATACATTTTTCTATATAACGAACCGTTTATTTAAAAAACTGATTCATTTGTATGGGATGGCTTTGCTCATTTAAGAATATCTGTTTAATTTTTTTCGAAAAACACTAGTCTTTAGCTTAATTCCGTTGAGAGTCATCGTATTTACAGATAGACGGAAATCTATACGAAAGTCATTCAAATCAAATAAAGTAAATCAAATACCCCTAATATAAAAAATATTAAAAAAAACCTACCAAAACTAATTCAAGAATTAATTTTTTGCGCTTATATGTATTGTACATAAATGAATCATAATCAGAATCATTGTCTTCTTCGTAATATAAATTATCATTTTTTCGCCAAGAATAATAAATATGGAGTAGTTTTTTAGACCTTTCAAAGGTCAGTCGATTTCGGCTTTGAGAATATATGACTCACTGATGACTTTGTTTTGACAGATATGAGAAAGTCTACATTGTCTACGCAAAGTCGACATTGTCTACGCCAAAGTCGACATTGTCTACGCCAAATCTATTGTCTACGCTATTGTCTACACTGAAGTGTAGACAATTAAAGTCTCCGCGTAGAGGAACAACACTGCTTTTTAGAAATGTCGGAAAAAAAATATTTGTCTTAAATAATAAAAAAAATTGCTTAAAAGTGCTTTGAAAAATATAAAATAATACGTCTCTCAAACTCCAGCCGTTCAAGTCGTACTTGTTTTGAAGCCCTGGTTCCCAAATTTATACGCAAGCGTCGATAGTTTGATATCTGCAGGTCTCCCCGCCTTGCCCCTCATAAAGTTAAATCGGAAGGTTCAATATCCGGCATTTTCTCGCCGTTGGTATCTCAAAATTTGATGTGTGGGATTTTAAGCGTTCCATCGGTTTCCTTGACGTAAAATTTGCCCTAAAATAGAATAGTCACTTCTTTTAACACGTTCACTGTCACTACATAAGAATAATATTATTACTAAAGTTCCTAATCGTAAATACCGTTTCTTATTGATTGTTAGTTGTGTATAAAATGTGCTGAAAAGTGCTGTGGCACACGCGGCTTCACATTAAAAAAGCATATTAAGCACTGGTGGGTCCCACGGCAGTCAACGTGTTAAATACATAAGTTGTTCCCCAAAAAAATTTCATTTAAGGTTTCAGTACAGCATTGAAGCGAATAACCGTCAAAGGACTACTTTATTTGAAGAGTGAGGTATCTGATTTGGTGTATATAAACCTACTTATTATATGTATTTATATGAAGAATATAAAGTTTTTATCGTTCTACAGATAATTTGAGCCAATATAAGTACCAAACCAAATACCAAAATATTTTCAGAATTAAATTATAGGTAGTTTTTAATTTATTAATTGAAATTCACGATTTCTTTGTTTACAAGAATGGGGCAACTTTTTAAAAATTTTATTGCCGCCATTTTCTTTCTCATACCGATGTAGGGCTGACCGGGATTAGTTGGCTATAGGGGTAAGTAGATTCATTGCGATTAAGTCAACCACGGTTGAAAACAAACCTGCGTGAATTGGACTGTTTATTCAGTCGACTGACAGCTATCAGTGAACCAATGTCGTTAGACCACAGTGCACCCAGAGAAAAATCTTAGTAAAATCTTAGTAAAATTAACAAAAGACTTTGTGTTAAACTTTAACACAAGAAAAAACGTATAGATAACAGAAGTTCTGTTCTCCGAACGAAAAATTGTGTTATTCTAATAACATAGAATATGTAGGATTTACGTACATACATGTGCAGCCAACAAAAGTGCTTGTGTTAAATTTTTACCCAAAGAAATCGTATATCGAAAATAAGTTGTGTAGTAACAACACAAAAGGTTGTGAAAATTACAAATATCGTTTGTTGTTGATACAAATAATCAAAAACATGAAGAAGCTCTCTGTTACATATTATCTATGTACCTATAACACAATTCCGAGTAAAGCTAACAAAACTTCACGTAATAATTCAAGTCGATTTTTTTTCTTCTATTATAATTCACACGTGGTTTGCGAACTCGGAGTTTATATAGCTTGAACCTGCCTAAAATTTGGGAGCCGTTACAACTTTTTTATATGAATGACTGCTATATTTGGCCACTATGCCCTTTTTTCCCATATGCCCTTATATGCCCTTTTTTCCCTTTTTTCCCACTGGAGCATGCGATTTTGGTGGAACGGTTCCTATATGTTTTTTCCGTGTATGAAAGACATATTTTATGTGTAAAACTAACACAGATTATATGCTAGTTTCCACATGGTATAAATGTAAAAGCAACAAAATTTGACGTAGTATTAACGTAGTTATTATATGTAATGTGAACCAAAAATTTGTTCATTACACGTCTGGGTTGTGTACGTTGAACACAGTGTTTTCTTCAATGTTACTGAAAATCTTGTTCACATAACACAAAATTCTGTACAACAAACCTACTTTTGTGTTGAAACAACAAACATTACACAAAAGTTGCAAGGTAAAATTGACGTAAGAATTTTTGTTAAGACAACACAAAATTTTGTTAAGAGCAATATAACAGAAGTTGTGTTGAGTTTACGTATTGTTTTTGTTAAGATAACATAGATTTTTCAGTAACCATCTGAAAAACGTGACAACGTAAAATTAACAAACTCAATTTTGTTAGGATAACACAAAGTTGTGTTGGACGTATATTGACGCTATATTTGTTAATTATACGTAGCATTTTCGTCAGATTGAATGAGATATTTCTCTGGGTGTGGTCTTGGAACGAACTGTGAGGGGAAAAAACGAAATTTCAAGCGTCTGAGTAATTTTTTTTCTTGTTAATTAAATTGTTTTGTAGCTTACACTTTCATTGTATTGAACTCGTCAGTGATTTCAAGTGAAAATTTTTGTATGAGTTAACGAGTTAGTGAAGCATTTTCTGACCCATACTTTTTCATTTTTTCTCACGAGTGTGTTAAAAATAAAATGGCGGCTTGGGGCTAGTTGACTCACAGTATACTGGGGTTAAATGACTGGATATGAATTACCTATATTTTTTTGTTAATTAATTTTATTTTTTTAAATTAGATGAAATTTACACTCCGATTGCGAGTGTCGTGTCGTTTTCGACAAGAGTCGTTTTACGTGTTGTTGTTAGTGTTTTTCTACCAACAACACGTAAAACGACTCTTGTCGAAAACGACACGACACTCGCAATCAGGGTGTTAATTTATGTTAATCTGAAATGTTATTAATTTTTTAAAGAATATATTTTTTCAGAATTAATATAGTTTTTTAATATGTTCCAACACATTTTCCCCATAAAAAGTATAGAGTCAAATAACCCCGTTCACAGAGTCAACAAACCCCAGACACGGGGTTAGTCGACTCATCGAACAACTTTTTTTAAAATGAAAAAAAATATTTGAAACAGTTATAATTAGTCAAAATAAAAGATTGTTTAAGAAACACAATTGAATAAACCAACCAAAAACGTCTTTACTACACCTGAAATAATTACAGTAAAACCTCTATAAAGTAGATTATAAAAAGTGGGTCTACTAGTCCCGGTCTACCCTACTCCTAGGGGTACATATATGTCAGGTTTGGAAACACTGGCGTATATGATCATCCTTAAAAAACTTCACCATTTTTGTCGTTGTGGTCTTTTTAAATTTTTTCCCTGCGGCGCACTTTTTTTCAAGACTTTCGCCTAAGGCGCATCAGTTTCCACTATTTTTGCCTACATATTTTTTGTTCCAGGAAAAAAAACTTGAATAGTTAAAAAAAACCCGACCATAGGGGATACCAGAGAAAAAAATAACGAGAACCATGGCCTTAATGAGATTAAAAAATGTGTTTATATTTTGATGCGATTAATTTTCATATTTGAAAGATATTTTCGGCCATGGAAATAGTATATAGTATACTTGGTTTTTTTTAGTATATGTATATGTAGTATACAAAGAAAATTTCTGTAACAGTTATTCATTGGAACTATCAAAAAATAATATGCGAAATTTCATATTAATTTTTTCTGTCAAATTTTTTCGCAAAACAATACTATCTGATCGACATTTTCATTCTAGTCGATTGCAAACATTTTGTACAAAAATATAAGGGAATACTCGACTATGGCAAGAAATAATCGGTAGACCATCAAGAAGCATATAAGAAACTCACTTGAACCACCACAATGCTTGGCCACAAATTCATTTTCACCAGATGGTGATATCAAAGTCTTTGGCCCCGACAGACGAGAAATCGGTCCAGGTTTGTGATGCTGTAGCCTCGTAGCAGAAGCACGGATGAAGGAGCCCATTATCCGATATCGAATTTCATAAATCAACAACGCCAAGATGTGGGGAAGTGCGGGAAGATGGGATGCTCTGACACGAAAATGAGACAAGATGAGCTAAGATTTTGGTGAAAGAAAAGAGCTTCGTTCCGTGTTGAGAACCCATAATCGGATGTCAAGATAAAATTCACAAAAATATTATTCGCAAAGGGCTTAAGGCTACATCTATCCCATTTATTTATCCACAAATATCCCCACATCCCATTTCTTTCATCAGTTCAAGGGCTCCGTTATTCTCTATCAAACATCTTCGATTTTGTACTCGTTGCTTGTGCAGTGAAAGTGACTCCCATGGGAATTTAGAAGCAACAACTTTAAATTTACCCTTAAAGAAACACTCTTTAAATGAGTTCTTGCGAAAATTCCTAAAGCGATTTCCTGTTGTTTTGGTACTGATACTGCGAAACGATAAAATATTCCGACTGCGGGATCATTCACATGTGCAGCAATATCGCCCGCAGAGCACGCACTGTTTAAAATTAGGAACGGGAAAATATGGGAAATTCAGGAATGACTGACGACCGGAAAGGAAGTACGCGAAGATATTATGCGTATATACCAAAAGACGGATCCGACAGACATAAAGACCGTGCGTTACTTGTACGGAGATACAGGCGGATGTCGTTAGATTTACAACAAAGAAGTGCCGCTTTTGATTAAAAGGAAGAAGAGAAAAAGGCGCCACGAAATTAAATGCAAATTCATTTTTTCGTAAATATGTATATGTATGAGCATATAAAAACATATTTGATAATAATTATTGGCGGTTAAAATTATTATAAAGGAGGATTTTAAAAAAATGTTTAAAAAGCCTTACTTCGGGTTTTATAAAGAACTCATATCCATAAAAATCTGAGATGTTCATAGCAACCTCAAACTAATCGAAAATATCTTTGAGATTTCTTGATTATTCATTTGTAAAATATGATCTGCGAAAATTTACATCTCTGACTGCAAAAATGCCTTTCATGTCAATGACCACTATTACCAGTTAAACGAAGTAGGCTACGAGGATCTCACCTGACGATGACTCAGAGCCACTTTCAAGTGAGAGATCTGTACTTAAACCATACGAAAAAAGCAAAAACTGCGAATAAGAAAGCGATTAAAGATCATCTTAGTGATTAGTCATCAGAAGGAATTTGGGCCGTTGTCAACTGATTATGATCGAAGATCAGTTATAGTCGAAGTTGCCTCATAACAGCCAATGTTGGGTCAACATTTGTGGCCACAAACAAAATGCCTCCACATAATATCATCAAGTGGGTGAGTCACCCCCTCAGAAGTCGTGATCTTAATTTCCAGTAGCCCAACTACAAGGCATAAAATAGACAATAATTCATAAAAATTAATTATAGCATAACTTATAGTTTAGTTAAAATCGATTTGTTTGGTGACATGATGCACACACTGGATGATGCGAATAAATTAATCATTCAAAGTTCTATGGAAATTAATTTCGCAACTCAAATTTGGTTCTCATTTTAACGAGAACTAAAAAAACTAGGTACAAAAACTTAGTAATGTGTAAAATTATGTGATTAATCGTACAACCCGTTTAAGGGAAAAATGTAGGAAATTTTATTTCCTTTAATTTGGATTACAGTAATCCCTCCAACTGCGCGGTAGATACGTTCCACAAAAAGAGCGCGCTAACCGAAACCGCTTTGTATGAAATTTTGGGGTTAGGAACATGTTTTTTTAAACGAAAATTATAAAAAAACCACGCAGCTGCGAAATTTTTACCGTGCAGTTCGAAATTTTGGTATTAAAAACTTAACCGCGCAATCTCGAAACCGTGCAGTTAGAAACCGCGCAGTAGGAGGGATTACTGTATATGCAATTTTACTTTCCTCTGCTATAGAGGGAAAGTATTATACTCATGATGGAGACCAACTCTAGAGCGGGGGCATGTAGAAACTATCTGATCAGTAGGAAATCCGATTTAGGGAAAATTATGAGGATGTCCGTGCACCTATTTGTCGGTCTGTCAGTTTTACGTTTCTTAAATAACTCGCGAAAGCGTTGAGCTAACAACTTTTTATGAAATAGTTTTACGAACGTATCTCCAATAGATTTTTTTTTTTTTTTTAAAAACGCAGTTTTTTCAGAATATCTCGAAAACTATTTTTCAAAAAAAAAACGTATGGGACGTTAAAACTATATAACTGTTTAACAATATAAATATGTAACAATAAACTAAATATGAATTAACAATGTAGTATGCAGAAAGAAATAATAATAATTAAAAAAAAAAGACAAAGTCCTCATGCAGAGAGTAGATAATTTTTTAACATGTTTCTGTTAATATTGAAATCTATATAACTAAAGTTTTTATTAAAAAATCTTGTCATGGTTGACATTGGTTCAAAACGACCGTAGTTAGTACAATGATAATCATCTTAGATAAACCGCTTTCTCCTGAGAGTACGAATATTGGAGTATAAAAATTCACCATACGGGTATAAAAATTTCAAGTCGCTAGCTCAACGTGTTCTCGATTTATTTAAGATACGTAAAACATACAGACCGGTCGACAGCCAGACCGGCAGACCCCGTTCTCGAGTTAGTCTCCGTCATGAAAACAATACTTTCCCTCAATACCAGAAAAAGTAAAAATCACTTTCTAAACATTGAAATTTAAAAAAAAAATTCTTGCGTTTTAATTTTTACTTTTCTCTGCTATAGAGGGAAAGTTTTGTACTCATGACCGAGACCGACCCGAGAACAGGGTCAGATAGAAACTTTCAGTTCGAATTCAGTATCAGCCAAAATTATGAGGATCGCCGTGCAGTGCACCCGTCGGTCGACCCGTCTGTTGTACGCATTTTAAATAACTCGAGAATATGTTGAGCTAGCGACTTGAATTTTTTTGTAAGTTTTACGAAAACCATAGTTTTCTATCAACTTTTAAAAAGTAACGGTAGTTATAACGGGTACCTCCCATACAATTTTTTTTAATAAAATACCGTTTTTCTGAAAATTTCTCGATACCTATGCGCTTTTGGGAAGAAATGAATATAACAAATTTAAAACACATACATTTTTCTACATTTTCTGCTTTTGCGGTTTTTTGTAAGTTATCAGACGGTGTGAACTGATGTGACAATTTTGTGACGTCAAAATTACGTCACTTCTCACACGTGTGAGGGTTTTGTGTGCTCGTCTGATGCTAGCTTAACGGTTCTCAAAATATTTAAAAAAAAACAGTTTTTTAAAAACCTCTCCAAAATTATGCACTTTTTTAAAAAAAATGCATATAACCAAATTTGTAAGAAATAAAATCACCTGTGTTTTTTCCTTAACCGGTTTTGACGTATCTTAAACGAAAAAAAAAATTTTTACATAATTCTTCCGAGACTGAATATTGCAGAGGAAAGTTTTGTGTTGATCACAACTGATATTTTAATTTCACAAATGTTTGCAATGAATTTTCTCCAACCTACAGTTTTTTTTCTGTTTTTTGAATGAAATCTCATTTTCCAAACAGAACTTTTATTCATGAAAATTGATTTCTGTGGAGTAACCATTTAGTTTTAAATGCAGAAATCTTCATTTTCTATACGTCTTTGTCTTCGGTTTTCCAATGAAAATGAATTGTTTTTTTAACAACTTCTTGTGGGAAATTGTTGGAAAACTCAACAATGTGTTTTTATCAAGTATTTTTGTTTTTCATTTGAATGAATGGAAAAGGAAAATTGATATTGCATTTTTAGTTGAATATCTGGCAAAAATATTTTCCTGCATTTTAACATTTTAATGTAGGAAAATGTTTTTACAAAATATTGAAATTTCAAGTGAATTCTTAACTTTTCCAGCGGAATAAATTTAAAAAAAAGACGAAAGAAAAAAATGATGAAAAGCCTTCGAAAACCTCTTCGATTTTTATTAATCTTACTGCTAATATGAAAATCGCACGGGTAGCCAATTAAAAAGATAAAAATAGCAAGAAAAATTATTTATTACTCTGACTAAAGTGTTAAGTTCACATCGTTTAAATGCTCGTGTCAGGGAAATAAATTCATATTAGTATCGGTGATTTGTTCAGCGCTTTAGAAAAACAAAACACCAAGTTTTCCTCAATTGTTCAACTCTCGACGCCCCTTGAGGAAAACAAACGAAATCGGAAAAGCAAAACATTTCCAATGCTGTTCCAAGTCAAATTTAATGCCACAAAAAAAAAACAAGACGCCATCTTAAATCATTTTATCTACCCCGCTCTTTTTATTGTTCGTACAAACGAAACAAAAAATTTATGCTTGAGAAAACGATGCTGAGTGCTCCAAAGAGATCATAAATTTTATGAATATCAAAAGAAAAACTACAATCGAGAAGAAAATTTCTCATATTTTTTTCGAATTTTTTTCGATTTTCTTTTGTTTTTATTGCAGCTACGCGAGTAGAAAGGAAGCACAAAATTTTTATGACCACCAGAGAGTTAGTCGATTATTTATGAAACAGGAAGAATGGTCCTAGGATTTATTTTAAAGAGTTCCTAAATTCACCGAAATCGCTTTTTTATAGTTGTCTGGAGAGGCAGTTGAAAGAAGGATCGCGACCACCGAAATGGCAAAGTCGTAAAATTGTCCACGTGGGACCATTTTTTAAATCAGGGAAATTCCTGACAAATTTTGCGCTAAACGCATGAAATTTACAACGAAGCGATGTAAAAAAAAAGATTTATTGAAAATTAGAGTAGAACAAAAATTTCCAAAATTGTACTCGTAGCGAATCTATGTCATGATTTGTATTAAAATTGAGGAACCAATAACCGAAGAATTCCCAAAAATCTTTGAATTTTACTAGTTTTACTTAATGCTGAGAAACCAGCCGAGCTTTATGTAATTTGAGGACAATAACGACCCTACTTGTCTGCGTTGCTGTATAGCAGGTCACCGTTCAATAAAATTTTACAACGTTATTGAATTTGCTAACTTTGGGCATGTAGATTTTGTTCTTTGAAGAAGGAATCAAAATAAAAAGGGATTCATTGAAGCGACAGGAAATCACAATCGATCAGTATTTTCTGAATTTTCAGTGAAAATGTTTAACCTATTTTGCTACCAAATGGAATCGGTAAAGTCATATCACCAAAAGATTTTATATTGAACTAAAAATGTACCAACATTTGGTTATTCTCATTTTGTGTTTTTATTTCATTCTAAAAACCACCAACGAAGAACTTGAATTTCATTCAGAGAATTGCACTAAAATCGGGAGATAGGGGCACAGAAAAAATGTGATATTGTGAAGAATTTAGGGTAAATGTTGGATAGATGTTGTTTTTTAGTGAAATTTATGTTCAAAATTATCAGAATCTGACAATTTAACCCAGAAACCATTCGATCAGTGCGCAGTAGAGAAGAAGTAGAGAAGAAGAAGGTTTGTTTCAATTTTCATTTGAGATCATGAAAATAATATCTTATGGTACTATCAGACTTGGCATGAAGAAAGTGTTCACATGGCAGCTTTTGAAACAGCCGCAGTATTTTTAAATGCTGCGCAACCTAAAAAGCAGCTACGTGTGAATACGAAAATTGAAAACTAGCCACTGCAAGTAAAAGTTTCAAAATTGAAAACTAGCCACTGCAAGCAAAAGTTTCAGCTTCGCTACATTGATAGAACCAGCAGTACAGACAGAAATTGACAGGAAGGGGAAAATGTTTCGTTTTTGTTTAGTTTCCAGGGGTTTATCCAACAACTTCGTTTGGTCAGGCGACGATGGCATTTTCACTTCACCAACGATGTATGGAACAAATAACCTTTTGCTATCACCGAATCACTATTTTTTAAACATTTTATAACGTAAAAAACTTTCTACAAAATATTTTCTAAGCGTAGCGAACCTGGGCACCAATCATGTATTCCGACGCGTCTCTGTATTTCGACTTCGACGCAGCTTTTAACTCTTGACTTCGCCATATTAGCAGCTTCAAATTTCCTGGAGTGACATTCAGAATCACGTTTCGATTCATAGTGACGATTCCGCGAAATTTCAAGCTGCAGATATGGCGAAGTCAAGAGTCAAAAGCTGCGTCGAAGTCGAAATACAGAGACGCGTCGGAATACATGATTGGTGCCCTGGGCTGCGAAGCAACAAAGTTGCGTAGCATGTGTGACTACGACTGCAAATTCTTGTCTGCGCGATTGGAAGCTGCTGGGCTTGTGTATGAACACCACACGCTCCTTTTGCAGCTACACTCTAAGAATTATTTGTTGAATTTCACTTCAATAAATGGTTGAAATAGGTTACACTCAATAATTGAAGTAAAATTCAACACGCGTATTAATTTTAAACAATAGTATATTAATTTTCAACAAATAAATACTTAGAATTCAACATTGTGTTTGATTTTCAACAAAAAGAAATGTAATATTCACCAAAAATTATGAATTTTCAACCAAAAAATGTTGAAATCTCAACAAATTTTGAATTTTCAACAAAATTTGTTGAATTTTCAAAAAAAGTTTGAATTTTCAACAAAATTTGTTGAATTTTCAACTAAATTTCGCATTCATTCAATTATTGAAGTAATTTTACTCGTATTATTGAAGTAAAATATTGTTGAATTTTACTATCATTTTACTATCAGTTCTTAGAGTGTACAGTACAAAAGTAGCAGAACATAATTAGCCAATTCCGATACTAGCATTAGTTCTTCGGTGTGCAATAAAAATCGCGCAAAACTTTTATTTAAATTTAAAACTTTTATGCATATGGAAAGTAATAATTAAAATAAATTGCACCGCAGTCGAACAATTTTAAATGCCAAGGAGAAGCGTATTTCCGTTTTTTTTTTGTCCTTTGTGGGGTCCGAATTTGAAGGAGCTCACTCCCAAATGTCTCAAAATCTTGCCTAAAATAGCGCCTCAGAAAAATGACGCCGCAGGGGCCGCTCTTATCCTATAGAACTCAGCCTCATTGTCTAATCAATTAGCTTGTTAAAGTTACCAAATCATGTAAAGATATTTTGATCCTGTTGCAAAGTCACCGGGTTGAATTTGCAGGTATTTATCTAGAAGTTACACCCGGAGCGTGTTCCCATTTCGCGTTTCGAGTTTTTGACTTCGAGATTCTCTCATGTCTATATTGATAAACATTTTAAGGTTTAAGAAAACTAAATTTAATTCGATTTTCTGAAAAACGTTTTGTCATCATAATTTTTTTTTGTAGAAATCGAGTTTCGTGTTTCAAAAGCATTTGCCAACTTTTCCAGATTTACCCTAATTTAAATTATACAAGTATATTGTTTCACCATACACAACCCCATCAAACCAAACAAAAAACCGAAGAGGAGTCTTTAAGATGTACATATATCGGAGCAAAACAATACCGGAAGGCCCTTTGTTCAATATATCGAGATATGAAGGAAGAAATCCAAACAAATAACGTCCAATGGGATACGATGCGGTCGTCTCAATCAACTTTACTACTTTTTGTTTCTTATTTTGCTCCAGACTTTTTGTCATCAAAGAAATTCCTATGTAGGAAAGTAAAAGAAGCACCCAGAGACCCTTTTGGATGGATGAATTTCGTCTCAGAAGTGTTTACGTTCGCCTTAGTAGCAGAGCGGAGGGGAAAGGTTCGTTTGTTTTTGGTTGCTTTGGAAGATTATTTGAAATTACCACAAGATGGTCTACCATTGAGGATACGCCAACAACCAAATAAAATCGGAACAAGAATAAGAAAGAAGAATTGGAACAGAAACAAAATTCATGCAAAAACAAAAGACTGGAAATTTAATAACAAACTTGGCTCTTTGCTAACAGATTGCGATATGTTTACATCCGTCAAATTGGAAATGAAAATTTTCCTAAATTTTTTTTTGTTCGTGCAACATTTGAGTATGTACTTTGGTCTCAAAGATGTAAACATTGTCCGCAGGCAAAACCGCATCGAAATCCTCTGCAATTTCATGATGCCAATTCCAAGCTATTCAACGTCAGTGTGACGAAAGATGGGATACTTTTTGTCGCATAACCAAAATGGAATAATATTTGAATTGTTTTGAGTTTCATAACATTCTGGTCAATTGATCCTCAATATGGTAATAGAATTTCTACTTCGCAGTATCGATTTGTGTATTTTGTGGTGCTCGAAATTTGTACCGTCTATAAATAAATATTGTTTGAAAATATATAAGATGAGGATTGCTGAAAAATTAAGAACAAAATTTGGAGAGTTTATTTAGGATTTATAATTTTTACTGCAATTTTCAACCGATATATTGTTTGTTTTATTATTGTAATTAATTCGCTTCATCTTCATTATTTTAACTAAAAAGGGTAGGATGAATTTGATTTCAAGCAAATTTTTAATTAATCATTTCAAAAATGAATTAATTTTGAATTAATTTTCTTAGTATTATTGTTTGTGCATTTACTATTGCAAAATGCGAATGGTTTTCGACTGTGATTCAAATGAAATGAACATTTGTTTTTTTATTTTGTTTTTAGCTTTGCCTTTATCAGTCGTGAAAGTTTTTTTTCTGTTAAACCTGAATTAGATCCAGTGCAACTGTGGCACTGTGTTATGATAACACAGTGCCACAGTTGCACTGGACCTAATTCAGGTTTAACAGAAAAAAAAAACTTTCACGACTGATAAAGGCAAAGCTAAAAAAAAAAAAAAAAAACAAATGTTCATTTAATTTTCTTAGTGTTATTTTGCTTTGATCACAGAGTATTTTTATTATAAAATCTTAGGGCTTTTTGGACATCTGGAATATCTTTCGAAACCATTTCAATTAAAGTACCGGATTACTCCCTTTGCTCCTATTTTTTATTCAGGAATAAATTTCAGCAGATTGTGTCGTAATTTAAATGATTGCGAAATGTGAATTTAGAGTCCCAGAATAAAATTCGCGGACTTAAGTGTCAGATGTAAACTAAGATGTGTTAGAATCTCCAGATTGTCTCGAAATAAATATGATTATTCTAATTATTCAGCATCTTTGTTGGTTCTCGAGACCTTCTCATTAATATATGAAAAACTTGTATATGGCAACTAAAGATTTTTCTGAGAGTATGTTTGCACTTTTGACTTCTACCTTCAAAGGTATTTTTTTTTTGTTCTCGAGCTATCCTCCGATTTGATTAAGTACCAGGAAGGCCGATCCATGCTCGGCGAGCTCAAAATCCTACTTTTGCTGATTTTTGGGGAAAAACTAAATTCACATTATCTTTACATAGAGTTTTTAAATTCCCGACCTAAAAAGCTAGAACTAAAACTAACGCGCGATAACAAAATTTCATAGAAAACGGTTGAGTGGTTATTGAGTAATCGCTGTCACCGATTTTTGAAACCTTTTGAGACACCAAGTGAGGGTTATCGAGGGGAGGGAAAAGTCAGGTTTGTAGTGGGAAAACCGAAAGCCCTTAGCCCCCTTAGTAATACTGTAAAGTTTCATTAAGATCGGACCACCCAATTCGTTGATACCAGGCGAGGGGTATCGAGGGGAATTTTCTCAGGGGTGAGACCTATCTAGATCGATTCTTTGTCCCCGAAAATCCCTAACTACAAAGTTTCGTGAAAATCGTTAGGCGGATTTTCGAGATCGTTTGTGAAGCACACAAAAAACAGACAGACAGACATTCCTCGTATTATATTATAGGATTTTAACCGAAAATTTATTGGAGGGCCTTATAACTATCGGGTCTTTCAATAAGGACATAACAATTTTGTATTGTGTGTGTGTGGCTCTGAGTTTGCTTATTACTCTACAATAAAAAAAAATTTTTAAAAAAAGCTTTTATTAAAAAAGAATGCACTAAAAAGAAAAAAATAATTTTCTGGACGCTGTGTATCACAAATATAAAAGCTTTTTAAAAGCGAGATAAATTTTTATTTTATTGTTTTATGCTTTATCTCGCTTTTTAAAACCTTTTATATAATTGAGATATCGGGCTGAAATTTATTCCAGGTGTAGTGGACATGTTACATTTAAGTATGAAATTCGATGTCGTTCATATGGCCACCGCGAGCACGTTTGCTGATTGATTCTTTGGAGCGAATTTCCCACCACTCTTGCACACATATCGGCCGGAACGTTGGCAATTTCGCGTTCGATATTGTTCCTGAGCTCCTCCAACGTTGTTGGCTTGTTGGCATAAACCAACGACTTAACATAACCCCATAAAAAGAAATCCAACGGCGTTAAATCGCATGAGCGAGGCGGCCATTCGACCGGACCATTTCTCGAGATTACACGATTGCGACCACCGACTCAGAATTTCGGTAGTAAGTTTTAATAATTTCCAAACGTTGCTCGTTCGTGAACTTCACCATGATAAAAATGTAAACCTTGACTGACGTTTTAGCATTGCCAGATCATAAAGAACGTTTTAGGGTGCGTTTTTATTAAAATACAAAATTGTTATGTCCTTATTGAAAGACCCTTTATATCTATATATTTCAAATGTATCTAGACATCTATTTAAAAATGTGACATTTTTTGCAAAACTTCACTAAAAATACAATTAAACAAAATTCTATTTTTCAATAATCCACAACTTTCTTCAAAATTATGCACCACTTGAGTTTTCTCTTAAAATTTCATTAAAATATGGAATCAAATATTTTAGACCCTAAATAATTTCTTTTCAATTTAATATCGCGCTACCTAGCAGAAAAACCAAATTTAAATATTCCGCAACAGGTAAAATCAGGCAATTTCGATTAGGAAATACTCACCCTTCTTGCACAACCTGTAATTTTTCTTTCATCTACTTTTTGCAAAAAAAAAAAATCCCCAGTCGATTGGGGCCGCGTATCAGTTGAACCAAAATAAGGGAAATTAAGAATCGACCTTTCTGCCTGCAATCGACAGCCCTTACGGCAATCTTTCACCTGCCCCTTTTTTCTTCTTGGAGTTTTTCCGACGAAATAAATGGATGTTAGGCCGCAATGGGAGGCAACACCAAATTGGGAACTTTTGCCGTCCTCTTTCCCCTTACAAATAGACAACGGCAACTCATTTGACTTTACCAGAAGTCATAAAATTCCTTACAAGACCGAAATAAATGGGAAGAACGCCTGACTCCAGTTTTGCTTCGACAACATCCGTACCGAAGTTGTGGAAGTAGTCATTGGGAATTTCTTAATGGAAAATTAAGCCGCCGTAAATAAGGAAACTGGCGTACAGAGGGACACCGAGTAGATAAAGGGCTTCTGGGGGGATGGTGTGATTGGATGCTTGCGGATACCAAACTCAATATTGTTCGACTTTTCAGATCGTCGTTGGTTTTCTTGTACGGCTGGTATTCGGAATTCCCTAATTTTGGGGTTTCCATCCCCCAGTGTTATTTCGTTTTTACTTTCATTTTCACATTTCCCTCATTGAATGGGACCAAGTTCCTACTTTAGCCTAGGGGAATTTCTAATAGAATGATGTAATTACAGGTGGTTAATAATTGATTTTATTGGAGTGTTGGATTTATTGCGATACGATCTTGAAGGCAATAATTTGCCAAGTCAACAAGGGATGAATTCTTTTTATGAGATGGTGATAAATGCCAACAAGTGAAAATTCGGGATCAAAAATGTTATTTGCGCCTCTAAGCTATTTTGTGAATTTATTAAAGTTGGTTATTAAGAAAAGGTAATCACAATTTATTTAATATTGCGAGTGGATGGCAAATATTTATTTGTAGAAAATTTGGGAATTTTAATAATATCAATTTAATCATAAAGACAATTTTTAAAAAAAATATCATATTTTAATATTAAGAATATTTGGGAGATTAATGTATACATTTTGAAATACTTACGTCAATAATTACAGAAACAAAACAGAGTTTCAGTATTTCAAAATAAAATTCAGAACAGCAAAACTTCATATAAAATATAATTGCTTATCCTAACTCATTTTTAGTTTTTAAATTTTTCGATTTTTATCTGGCAAGTTACAATTTTGTTGAAGATTCCCAATTTTAGCAGATGTTCAACCCTGAACCATGGGAAAAATCATGAATGTAATTTGTTAATTAGAATGTAGACCCGTCGTTGTCCGGTTATAGAATTTAGAGTGCTTTTTTAAAAATACTCAGAAAAATCAACTTTTATGTTTATCCTTACAGGATCTTCGTGTACAAATTACAAAATTTGTACAAATTTCACTGATTTTTGATACCTGAACCAGAATTTTCCAGAAAAAAAGGAAAAAATTAAAACTTATGTTATCCCTCCAAATCCCTCCAAAACAGGATATTCTTATGATCTCCAAATCCCTGTCACCTGCGACTTTCCAAGCAACCATTTGTCAGTTAGGATGCAATGTAACCCTGGTCGCGGTGTTGTAAATCCATTTTCATGACGGTTACTTTGTAAAGTCCCGGTTTAAAATCGGTGACTTTGTGACCAGTCAAAAAATTGTTGTTTTTTTTCGTTGTTCCTGTTGTACCCGTTTAGAATTCACTTACAAACAGACCAAAGAATACATACTTACACCGTTTACATTGACGTTACCTTTGATATACCCCCCACTCATGATTGTCAAACTTCATCACAAAAGTTTTCCTGCAGAAACTGTTGCACAACAAATATTGTGTTACAAAAAATATTGTGCGGAAACGGTTGCACCACCGTTACTTTGTAACAAAAGCCAGAAAATAACTTACCAATAACGCTTGCGTTAACGTTAAAGTAACGTTACTTTGGCGTTACTGTGACCCTATATATTTTGCAACCCACTTTGTATGATCGTCGTGTAACCGGTATTTAAACATTTTTGGTTGCTTAGGACCTCATCTTCATCGATCGGAGGCCTCGCGCTACAAAAAAGTAGGGCATTTTTGAAAACCTCGAAATAAATTGGAAGGTACAAAACAAGTCACAGCGCCGCACACGGAAAAACTATCTTACGTCCCCACTCTTTTCCAAAAGACGTGAACTGTTATTATCACTTTTTGTAGTATTTTTTATACCCGTATGGTGAAACCAAAGGGTATATTAACTTTGCCTTACCGTTTGTAACGCCAAGATCCCGTCATCATACACAAAAATGAATTACACCAGTGCGTTTAGAATGATAAAATAATCAATTTTTGCATGTCCGTCCGTCTGTCCGTCTGTGGCGTGGATTGCGAGCGCACGGATTGAGCTAGAGACTTGAAATTTTGTACAGATCCGTTTTTCGTAAAATGGGAGGCCAAGTTCGTTAATGGGCAAAAATGGACCATTAGGGGGGTACCCCCCATACGAACGAAAACGTTTTTTGCGAATATTTATCTCAAAAACTGTGCATCTTATCAAAAAAGTGCAAGAACAAAATTAGTTATCCTAGTTATTTAGGATATGATTCATCAAAATCCGATTGGAATAAATTAAAAAAAATCTTATTGGAAAGTTTGACTTCAAAGTTCACTCAAACTTCGAACAATGCCATATTACCATACGGGTTTTCAATAATTGCCAGATTGGCAATTATAGCTTTTGTTATGTTTCTTTCTTTAGAACACGACAGAAGTTGCGTGGAAGGCAACTTTTTAATAAAGAAAAATATATTTCATAAAAAAAACATTATAATAAAATGTACAGCGGGCGATTTTTTAAAATAAAAACACGATAGAGGTAGAAAATTATGGAAAAATTGCACCGCAGCCGAAAATTGTCGGTTTCAAAACTAAATAGAACTATCCGGGACAAAAATTTAGATTTCGGGGCAACATGCCTTAATCCGGGACTGTCCCGGTAAATACAGGTAAAAACCCGATGGAAAATACTTCAGCAATTCAAGATATAGCAGGGGAAGGGTTCAAGGGAAGGACTGGGTAGTTTTAAGTGGAAAAGTTTGAGTTACATCTTATCTAATTGTGAAAACCAAATCGAAATCCCCTCAGCGATCTAGGAGACATCAAGGGAAGTGGCGGATGGGCAGGGGAAAATTTTTTTTAGTGACAGATGCTTTACCTGTATCTGCCATTAAAAATTTTCCAATCGGTTGGAATCATATTCCAATAAGTTGAACAGTCCAAAAGCTATCACGGGAGAAGTGCAAGGTCAATATAAAATATCTCATGCTTTTTCTGGAAGTGAATCTACGCGCGTACAAAATTTTGACGTTTTCGCGTAATGCTGGAACAAAACTACATACAGACAAAGAGACAGACAAGGCGACAAAAAAAACAAAAAAAGTTTTGACTTTAGTACGACAAAATACATATAAAAACCAGATAAAATCCAAAATTTTAAAAAAATCTTAAAATTTTACTCATTGTGGAATCAGTGAAATATTTACTGATGCGAAATTTCGTTTAACTATCAAGACGAGAATCTGTGAAATTTCGCAAGTTTTATTTAATTATCCCATTCATAGTTAAATTCGCCAATAACCACCAAACTCAAAAAATTCCTCTGAACAAAAGATTTTTATATTGCTTTCATTGTAAGACGTGAAAATTCCCTTAAAAATTCAATAGTAGCTATTTTACGAAGCACTCATGGATAAAATAATAAAATTTGGTTCCCATAAGTTCTTTAAAAATTTCAAACCATGTGTAACTTTCAGCGCGTATGTGTTAATGAAGACTGTTCACCTCATCCGAAAGTATTCATGCAGAAATCGAAGACATTCGCGTGCAAGAATTTCATCTTCATCTCTACCTTAATAACAATTACCTGAGAAGAAATTAATTCTTCATCTCCCAACCGATTATATTAATGAATTCAGTTTCAAAATTGAAAATAGGAAAAATGATTGCCATTGTTTTAAATCAATGCGCCTCGGACTAACTTCGAATATAAAACATTCACGAAACATTCAAGATGCAAAAAAGTATTTGATTCGACAACAACAACTCACTTATAAACAATGGCCAATTGTTGTTAATTACACATTTTACAAATCTATCTGGCATATTTTCATCTACCTGCAAATATCACATATGGGGAAATGCTGCAATTATTGCATCTCGTTTCGGTTTCCCTTTCCATGCATCGCCACTTCATTTTCAATTCGCTGTAGTTTAAAAGTTGGCAATTCGAGCATAAAATCAATTCTAATGCTACATTTACACGAATGACAAATTTGTCATTTTTTTCTTGTCATTATGTTAATTCCCGTGTAAATGGCATAATTTTTGTAATTTTTTCTGTCAGAAAATGTCAATCTCTCATAAAAGAATGAACTTGTCCATTCTTTTATGCCAGATTGTCATTCGTACAAACGCAATATTAGTTATGACAAAAGTTGAATACTAAAGTTGTCATAACTAATATTGCGTTTGTACGAATGACAATCTGGCATAAAAGAATGGACAAGTTCATTCTTTTATGAGAGATTGACATTTTCTGACAGAAAAAATTACAAAAATTATGCCATTTACACGGGAATTAACATAATGACAAGAAAAAAATGACAAATTTGTCATTCGTGTAAATGTAGCATAACTCACCCTACAAACTGAAAGTTTTATTTGTCGTAAACCAGAAAAAACTGAATTAGAGTTAATAAAATAAACATATTTTTGATGTTAATCATTTCGTTTCGGCTGTTGATTTAAATTAAAAAATTAAAACATTACACCGAATTAACTCGGTTTTGCATTTAATTAATTAAGTAATTACGGAACCGTGTATGTAGGAAAACGGTAGTTTTTTTCACTCTCATAAGCCTTTTTACCAACGAATTGGTTTTGAGCTGAAAAGGTATGTAAAATTCCAGAAAAATCGCAGGAAAAATTACCGTTCACAAACTTCAAGGAGTAAGGCGTATCTTTGCACTTTTTAACCATATCGTTGCAAGAAAACTGAGTTCTCTCGGAGCATTGTTAAGCCGTGATGTAAAGCCTACTCCTTCACACCAATTAGCTCACCTGAAAGTTCATGCAAGTCGGTTCAGTGGTTCTCGAGTTTCAAGCGAACAGACAAAGAGACAGAAAAGTTTATATAATAGAGAGATTAATTAATAAATATAAATTAACGACATTTATTGTTTACCAACCACATCCAGGAATTTTTTAAAAATTTGATTGCCTCCATTTTGTTATCAAAGTGTTGCATATCGCTTGGTACCCTGGTTAGGAAACTCTGATGTAAGGAATTTATCATTTCTTGCAAAGCGGTATTGTTTCAAAGGGTGGCGCGTACCTGCAAGGCCTCAAAAGAACGTATTTTTTTTAACAGTTTACATATTGTTTAAATAAAACTATTTTGTTTCGGCTCTTTTTGCATTTTTGCAATTTATTAAGTACCCTGAAACTATATATAAAGAACCCTTTTTCTGTCAGTACCTTTTTCTGGAGGTGATTTGGGGTGACTGCTGTCGGTCCGTGGAATCAATTAAATGAGTTTTTTTTATTCAGTATTACAAAATACTATACTGGGTATTACCCTAGGGTATTACAAAATACCTCACGGTCGGAATTAAAAAAAAAATTACGAACAAAATGGCGTCCACTTTAAAAGAAGATATCGAATCCATTGTAAAAATTTGCCTTTTTTTACTGTAACATTTTAAAAAAATGCCACCGTCCAGAACTAGATAAACTAATGCGTAATAACTTTGTAAAATTCGACAGAAATCGGTTGAGTGGTTATTGAGTAATCGGTGTCACCGATTTCGGAAACACAGTTTTGAAAAAAACATTATTAAAGTACCAAATTATTTCTTAAATGCTCCAAATTCGGTTGTACTTGCCGGCTGCATCCGGACAACTATAAAGTCGTATTACTTCGGCGAATTTCATTCGATTATATTAATGTTTTGAGATATAAAAGTTGTTGTTATAATTTAAGAATATCCTATAATATAATACGAGGAATGTCTGTCTGTCTGCACAAACGATCTCGAAAACCCGCCTACCTAACCCCCGTCGCACACTTCAGCTAAGCGAGCTCAACTACGTGAGCTAAGTTTCTCGCTGAAAGTAAAATCCTTAGCATTTGCATTGGCGACCGAACACTTCAGCGAAACTATGAAACTACATCGCGTAGTCATGGGCGACGCGGACTAACCTCGCTCGCGTAGTTCAGACCTCAACTACGCGAACGACTTCGCTGGCATCGCTGACACTCACATATAAATATTTTCGGCGTTATACAGTGTAGAATAGGTGTTTGCAAAAGTGTATTGTTTTGTGGACATAAAAGTGTAAAGAAAACGTGAAAATTGAATTCTTTTGCGGAATATTTTCAATCGCGTTAAATAATTTATATCTAAAAATGGCTGCAGAGAAAGTGGAAAAATGCATATATTTACCGAAAATATCGGACAAGAAATCGATCTAGATAGGTCTCACCCCTGAGAAAATTCTCCTTCGATACCCCTCGCCTGTTATCTTCGAATTGGGTGCTTCGATTTGAATGAAACTTTACAGTATTACTGAGGGGGCTGAGGGCTTTCGATTTTTCCACTACAAACCTGACTTTTCCCTCCCCTCGATACCCCTCGCCTGGTATCTTCGAATTGGGTGGTCCGAACTTAATGAAACTTTACAGTATTACTAAGGGGGCTAAGGGCTTTCGATTTTTCCACTACAAACCTGACTTTTCCCTCCCTTCGATAACCCTCACCTGGTGTCTCAAAACGTTTCAAAAATCGGTGACAGCGATTACTCAATAAACACTCAACCGATTTCTATGAAATTTTGTTATCGCGCGTTAGTTTTAGTTCTAGCTTTCTAGGTCGGGAATTTAAAAACTCTGGAAAAGCTCTGTAAAGATAATGTGAACTTATTTTTTCCCCAAAAATCAGCAAAAGTAGGATTTTGAGCTCGCCTTCCTGGTACTGAAAAAAATATTTCGATTTCTCTATAGTTTGCAGGTAAGCGTAATCCACTATTTGTTTCCTTTTGAGTAAAAAAGTGTGATGTTTGACAACTTTTAAAAACTAAACGGATTCAACTGATTTTATCACACGTTTTTATTGTACTTTAGCTTATTTTATATTTTTTTCCTAATGAATTTGCTCAAAAATCTGGCCAGGATCCAGCCACAGGTTTTGATGCTCGCCCCAAAATTATTCCAATTAATAATCAAAAAAAAAATCAATAAAAATTCTTTATTTTTTTAATGTAAAATTAAATTTAGAAAAAAAGTAGAATTTACTGTGTTTCAGAAATACACAGAGCCCAAAAAAATATTATTTTCTTTTAGTACAATTTTGTTGGATTAAATACCAAGGACAATTCAAGACCATTTCAAGCCGATTAGATTCTTGGGATCGAAACTAGATATTTCCTATCAATTTTTTTCATCAAATAAATAACTCTCAAATTTCAGTTTTTAAGCAAGAAAAGTTTCCTCTTTAAAACTTTTGAAAATTTTCATAGAGTCAAAGTTTTTTCATTGTACTCAATTTCGTTGGTAACTTAAACAGAAATTAAAACCCCTTTAACGAGAATCCCATTTTTCCCCCTAAAAATGAAACTTTATTTCACATCTAATTAAGTCATTCGAACAGAACAGATTTTATGTCGGTGCCTTTTGCTCCGTTTCGCTTTAATGTACTAAGCGAAAACTTTCAGAAAACAAATTCAAACTTTTCGGGCCTTACCCCTTTTTCCCAACAATCTTTCAGCGTCCTTGTCCTTTATGAATTTCCCTCTCCTTATTCTGGTTACCGTTGTTAATAATCAGGGCAGCTAGAACGAATTTCTGAAACATATTTCTACCGGTGTCCTTTTTTTTACTCCTGCGTCTAAGATTAGGGCAACTAAAGGTTCATTTTGACGGCCAGCCATATTCTTCTTCCCCCACGCTACTTAAAAAGTCTCTACCAGAAAAGTGAAATTTAACAGACGGATTCTCCCACATGAACAACTTTAATTCACCCGTAAAAGTGTTAATTGCTGTAATCATGGAATTAAAATTTACTCTCGTTTACAAACAAAAAGCAACATAGCCCATAGCTTGTGTTACATTAGATTTCTTAAGCCAAATAAAAAAAAACAAAGTTGGTCGAGCTTTCGGTTAATATAAATAAAATCTCGAAATATTTTCTACCCACAAAATTCTACAGCAAAACCCTCCGTTTTTAAATTCCCCAAAGTAAACATGATAACAATTTCTTAAAGTATTTCTGGAAAATATTTCCTTGAAAAATACCAAACAAGACAATTTTTCAGAATCAAAAATATGATGATTTAAGGAACATAGACTTAATATGCTGGAAAATGATTTCGTCTACAATTTGGCCTTAAGGAAACCCCTTTTCCGAAATGATACCAGGATATGTACGAATTTTCGACAGTTGGAAATATACAAAACGTATACAACTCCCTCTGATCCTTTTTAATATGAATACTTATATGGCTGTGTGGATGCAAAAGTTCCTTTCGCCCATAGTCGGCACTTTACTGCAAAACAGACAGCCTTTTGTTGAATGAGTTTTTTTTCACATTTCCCTACACATATTCGTAACAAAGTGCCGAAAACCATTGCAGGATCACCATTCTCGCATTAGGAGGAAGAAAGTTTTTTTTTTTGGGGACTGGGAAAGCTTGAAAATTACGAGAGAATTCTAATGGGCTGAATTACTTCTCCCCGGGGTGCTTTTCACCGCACAATCGTACATTTCAACCAAAACAACCCCCCGACAAAACACAAATTCGACAACACAAGGATATACTGAAGGATGAGTAGATAAGAACACATACAAATATATGAGTGAAATAAGTATATGCTGTTATAAGGATATGCGTGTTAGATTTTCCAATGTTTTGTGAGATGCCATTTGGGCCAACGCAAAAGGATTCCCGGATAAAAATCCACATTTGTACAATTTTTGGTCCTGGAATTTTTGTGATACAGCATACACACACATGGCATAATATATTTGCTGTTTTGTTTTCGTTTTTGTTGGCTGTTATTGTTAAGAGATAGATAACGAAGAAAATTTCGTTATACATTTTCCTCTTCGGTTCTTTTTTTATGTTATGAAAATATCAGTCAAAATTTTCTCCAGTTTCCGGTTTATACATACTTTTGTTCAAAGCATCAATTGAGCTGAAATGCTGGCAGTACGGGGATTAAAACGTTGCAACTGTTCGTTATGCGAAATGTGCCGGAAAGTGGAAAATGTTGACTAACAAAGGAACGTACAAAAAGTTGAAATGATGATCAGGAAATTCGAAATGTGATTCCGAATTAGTCGCAGAGTAAATGAATGGGCAAAAAAGCAAAAATAATAGACAGACAGAAAAGCGGAAAATTACACCGTCATGTTTGGACACAATGTTTTACAAAGCTTTTATTATATTTTTTTAATATTTACTCACATTTTCCCGCCCACCAGACAACTACGATAAAAATGTAGAAACTATCGCACTTTCACACGCTAAAGTTTTATATTTGGATTATCGTTAGGTAAATTATTGGCAATTTTAAAAGGTAATAATTTATCCCGTAGGCAAATCAACTGTAACTGACTGTTGGAAAATTGTCAAAAATCGGAACAATTTTTGTGCAGTTATCTAAATGTTATCCGAAACACCATATCAGAAAAAAATAACAAAAAAGTATGGCAAATCGAACATAAATGTGCTATAAAGCAGGGATTGAAAAAGCAAAGCAAATCAGCAAACAGCAAGCTAAAATTTGCTTTGCTTTGCTGTGACGGAGAAATGCTGTGCTTAAAAAATGCTGTGCTTATTTTCAGTGCTGTGCTGAAAATCGAAAATTTTTATTGCTTTGCTTTGCTTTTTGTACTTCGTTCTGCTGTGCTTAAGCAGTGCTGAAATTTGCTTAAGCAAAATTTAAGCAGTGGTGAAATTTGCTTAGAAATGCTGTGCTTAAGCAGTGCTGAAATTTGCTTAAGCAATGCTGATTTGCTTTCCTTTGTGTTTCTTATACAGGAATATCGATTTCTTTTTTTGGAAAATAGTACGGAGCAAAATAAAATTAGGGAGGAAATTCCTGAACAACAAATGACTTTCTTATACGAAAAAAAAAATTTTTTTTTTGAGGAAAATAGTACGGAGCAAAATAAAATTAGGGAGGAAATTCCTGAACAGCACATGACTTTCTTATACGAAAAAAAATTTTTTTTTGAGGAAAATAGTACGGAGCAAAATAAAATTAGGGAGGAAATTCCTGAACAACAAATGACTTTCTTATACGAAAAAAAAAATTTTTTTTGAGGAAAATAGTACGGAGCAAAATAAAATTAGGGAGGAAATTCCTGAACAACAAATGACTTTCTTATACGAAAAAAAAAATTTTTTTTGTATAAGAAAGTCGTGTGCTGTTCAGGAATTTCCTCCCTAATTTTATTTTGCTCCGTACTATTTTCCTCAAAAAAAATTTTTTTTTTCGTATAAGAAAGTCATTTGTTGTTCAGGAATTTCCTCCCTAATTTTATTTTGCTCCGTACTATTTTCCTCAAAAAAAATTTTTTTTTTCGTATAAGAAAGTCATGTGCTGTTCAGGAATTTCCTCCCTAATTTTATTTTGCTCCGTACTATTTTCCAAAAAAATAAATCGATATTCCTGTATAAGAAACACAAAGGAAAGCAAATCAGCATTGCTTAAGCAAATTTCAGCACTGCTTAAGCACAGCATTTCTAAGCAAATTTCACCACTGCTTAAATTTTGCTTAAGCAAATTTCAGCACAGCATTTCCCACTTGATTGCTTCGACGAAGCATTTTTTTGCTTTGCTGGTGCTTAATGCTCTTGAAGTGCTTTGCTTTAAGCAAAGCCATTTACGTTTAATTCAGCACAGCAAAGCATCAGCATCAGCACGAGAATTAAGCAAAGCAATTTAAACCCTGCTATAAAGCATGTGGTAGAAAAAAAATAAATTGCCTTTTCCAACTACTAACAATAATTTTGATTATCCTATGAAAATTGGCATCTGCCCAAGCTTAAAGAAAAAACTTGAAATTAAGATAAAAAGACCGAAAAATGTAACAAAAATGATATTCAGTTGCCCTTTTATTGTAAAAGGCAGTGCTGTCAATAGTTGGCATATTTTTTTTCACGTTCTAGAACTAGGGTGTTAAATCTGCGACCCGCTGGTTGCTGCGTGCGACCCGCAAAGAGTATCCTTAAAGGCCCGCGCACTGCATTGGGTTCACAAAGAGTATGTTTGAAGCCTCATTTTAGGAACAAAATTAAGTTACCATTTGTAAGTAACAAAATTTTAAAAAAATTTCCAAGTTTAATTTTTTAAATTTCTAATTTATGACAAGGTAACCATACATGCCGGAATGACCGGGGCAGCCCCCGACTTAGGCATGTTGTCCTGGCGTTCCAGAAACTAAACTTTTGTCCAGAATTATGCAATCAAGTACCATATTAAAAATTTTTAATCACTAAAAAATTGACCTCAAAATCCGAAAATTTTCGCCTGCATCGCAGTTTTCTCAGTACAGTCACTGCCTCTAGCGCATTTGTCTTCAAAAAAAAAAAATTCGCCTGCGGCGGATTTAATTACGTAATTTTCAATAGTGGGATGCTTGTTTCTGAAAATCTTGCTTCCGACGCAGTTTTTCTTATAATATTACCATCCAAGTAATAATGATTCCATTTTTTTTCTATTCGTGTAATTTATTAGAATTTCCATTTCTATTTATTTAAAAAAATATCAGTTATGGTCAAACAAAACTTTCAACATTTAGTTTCCGAAAAAAAATGGTGAAAAAAATATTTTTTCAAATATCTTGAGAACCGTTAAAGATACGTAAAAAAAATTTCAAAAAAAAAAATTGTATGGGAGGTACCCGTTATAACCAACGTCACTTTTCCAAAAGTTGATAGAAATCTGCGATTTTCCAAAAACTCATTTACAAAAAATTTCAAGTCACTAGCTCAACGCGTTCTTGAGTTATTTAAGATACGTAAAACGGACAGGCCGACAGGCCGGTGCACGGAGATTCTCATAATTTGGCCAGAAATGGATTTCGTACTGATCAGAAAGTTTCTATCTGCTCTCGTTCCCAAATCACCATCCGTCATGAATACAATACTTTCCCTCTATATAAGAGGAAATTTAAAAAATTGATTACTCTAAAAAACATATGAACTTTAAGCTCAATTTTTTAGCAAAATAAATAACAAAAATTGATGTGGGCTTTTCCTTCACAACATATTGCCATTTACTCAATCTTAAAATTCAGCTTTGAAGCATTTGTAGAGAATACAATAATAACTGCTTAGATTTAAGTTTACTCTGCATAGGCATTAAAAGCGTTAGTGAATTTCAAAAATTGAAAAATTGTAAATATGTACTTCTATTTACCACATAAAGTAACACGATTTTACACCAAACATCACCCGCCTTATTTCATTATGTTGTTAGCTTGTAATGCCGCAAAACGGAGTTTTTCGTGGAAAAGTCTTTTTGCATTTCCCTGAAACCCCTCGTGGAAATCGCCATCCACATGCACGCCGACATTCGTTAAGACTTCTGGCGCCGAGTTTGTTTCCACAACAACAACGAATGAGACTTGAGGAGACGGACGTCTATTCGTCAGACGGTCGTAAATTTATCCCTATTTTGTTGAAACGATATGAAATTGCCCTTAACCACGAGAAATTCTACGTCTACCCCGACAAAAGTCGATTCCCGTTCGTAGCAGACAGAAGAGAATCGGGAGCTTCTAGTCCCTAGTCCTTCTGTTATTAGGCCTACAGGACTCCAAACAGAAAGAACGGCAGAGGCAGTCATAATTGGTTCTGCTTTTGAAAAATATCAGTTGTGGTCAACACAAAACTTTCTTCTACAAAATCTACGACCCTGCGCAATTTACGCTAGAGCCATGTCGCGTTGTCAACCTAAGATGACCTCCCAATAAATGCTTGGTTTATTCAAAAATATCAAAAACGTACAAAATTTGAGATAACTTGAGAACTGTAAAAGATATCAATTTACGGTAAATGGCAAAAATGTAGAAAATGTTAACATCTTTAATTATTCTTTTAACTGATTTGTCGAAAAACCGTTAGTTTGCAAATTATTCGCAAAAATATGATTTTTTACATATTAATGAAAATATCTCAATAACGGTAAAATATAACGGATAAAGGTAAAAAACAAAATTGTGCAGAATGCCATTCTCATTAATTCACTTCATACATTCAGTCGGCAAAAACCCGTTAGTTTTCGAGATAATCGCAAAAAACTGTTTTTTTTGGAAATAACGGTTTATCTCGATAACAGGTGGAAATATCGAGTTATAGCTAAAGACAAAAGTGTGGGAAATTTTATTTTCTCCAAGTTTTGTCATACTTAAGGCCACTAAAAAACGCGTAGTTTGGGAGTAAATCGAGAAAAACGAAATTGCGATTTTTGAAAAACCGCCATTTTGGATACTTCCGGTTAACGGATTTCCACCAAAAGTTGATAGGATCGTCCCATTTCAGGACCCAACATGCCTATAAAATTTCATGGCGTTAGCTATATTAGTTTTTGAGAAATCTTGTACACAGACTGACAGACTGACAGACAGACTGACAGACAGACTGACAGACAGAAAGACATTTTTTTAATATGACTCCAATCGACTCAGGAGTGATCGGGAAATGTTTTTTAGGCAAAATTAAGAGGTCGAAATTTTTCATGAATACAATACTTTATTATACTCCGTAGAAGAAAGTAAAAACAAACTGATTGCGTTCGGCTAAGCACTGAAGGCAATTGCGAGTCCTTTACTCTCGCTCTACTCAGTTTTCACGACATTTTCCGTGTCTGCTAAAAATACGGAAAATCCACGTTTTTCACGCCAAAGAAAACCAAAAGTGATAAAATAGGCAGAAATATATTTTATTATTTTTGTCATTTCTAGCATAGAACCTTAAGTGAAATTTAATGTTGAAAAGGATTCCATCAAGCGAATATCAGCACCATCCTATAACGTTGATTTCTGTATAGCTATTTTGCACTATTATGGACGCGTAAATCATGGAAAGTACATTTTCCAAAATAATAAAAAAATATTCAAATTGAATTTTATTGTGTAGAATGCACTTGAGTGTGAGATTTTACATATTCCGTAGTATGAAAATTTAATATGCACGGCAAAAAACAAAGTCTAAGTTTAAGATATTTTCGATATAATTTTTAGACTCTTAAAAGTTTAATACAATTTTAAAACTATTTTGGCATCATTTTCAAACTTTTTGAAGTCTAAAATGCATTTACATCAGAAACGTCTAATTTTAAGTCCTTTTAGTTTAGTATTTAGAACATTAGTTGAAATAATACTAAATATAAAACTATTCAGTTGATTTTTTAAACTCTAGACTCTTATTTTAAGAAATATAAAGTTTTATAAAAATCTATAGACTTTTTAATACTAAATTTTAGATACAAAGTTTGAGCTTAAGATTTATTTGGTTTAAAAATTAAACTGTGCGAGTTTTATCGAATTGACCAATAAAAACAAAACACTGATGCGAGGTACAGGTAATTCAAATAATTTAAGTTGTTTTTGACACCGTGAGTGGGAACGAAAAACGATACTTGTCGAGTCTCTGGTGTTGCCTCTCATGCAACTAACAGAAACATGTTTTTGCAAAAGAGTGAAGAAGACTGTTAATCTCCTTTTTATATTGTTTTTTATTTTGTTTAATTTAATTTTAAAATAAAAATGACTTTCAATTATTATTTTTATGTGAATATATTAAAGTCTGGAAATTAACTGATCATAAAAATTAAAAAATCTGACAACATTAAAAACTCACTTACTTGATATTTTTACAATTTTTAATATGAAGTGTTTATTTATGTTTTGATGTTATTTTTTAAAATGTAGAAATATGAATAACACTACAATACTCCCCCCAAAAATTAAGGAAGATTAAATTGAACTGTTTTAAGTGTAGAATTCCCAAATAGAAAAGTACGGGAACATGAGATTTGTTCTTTGCGGCTTTAAAATGCAGCAATTTACGCAATCGGGGCTAAAAATTTACACCTATAATTCACATCCGCGTAAAAGAAGCGAAAGAAGTGACGAGCGCGTCGCACCGATTAATAATGCGTCTGCAAAGCCACAATTGCTTTAGTGGGGAAATTGGTGACCCACGGTCAGGGTTCCCACCCCAAAAGTGAAAAGCGGAGTGTTACTGATCGAAAAATAGTAGTGTCAGAGGGATTTCAGTAGTGTCAACTTTTTTAACAGTCATTTAGAGTTGTATTGAGACCACACATTTTGAATGTTACCGTCTAATGTTTTATTGCATATCATATGAGTACATTTTTATATTAGTACAAAAATCAATTTTTTTTAATTAAAATTAAAGGAAGGAATTAAGTATTATATGTCCCTTTTGTTCAAGGATTGAGTGCGTTTAGTCAGTAACTAGGGAATGCCTGAAGTACTTAAATATTTTACATAAAGAGTCTGAATGATTATAAATTACATATTTTTTAATTTTCCCCAGATAAATGAACTTTTCAAATCTAGAAATTAACTTTCTTTGTAGCACGTTTTTTATAGGGCGGAAAGCTCGATCCAGACTACACGATGTACGGGGTACGAGGTTGATACGTACCCCGAACATCGAGTGTTTGGATGGGAAATTTGCACATGGTTTCACCTAGTGAGTAAAATCAGAAGCTGTTTGATTATCCTCGTACGTGGTAACCGCGTACACGAATGAGCAAAACCCTGTGCAGTGTGGATGCAGTTCCATGTACGAGGAAACCAAAAACCTCGTATCTCGTACCCCGTACATCGTGTAGTCTGGATCGAGCTGAAAAGGTAGTGTTTTGTGTTTTTCAGTAGTGTTAGGTCAAATTATGTCGAAATAGTAGTGTAAAACTACGATAGTAGTGTAAACGGGATCCCTGCCCACGGTTCATCTTTGGGGCAACATTCGCTTCATGAAAATTCCTGCAGCGATAGAGCAGCATTTGATGGTTTTCGGGTCGAAATAGTCTGCCACTAAAGTTTCATTAAAGCTCCCCGTCTGAGAAACACCAAAAAAAATTGATGCCTTCAGCCGCCATATTTCTCACTGACATTTGATGGAAACGATTTCGTTTCGAGAATTAAATTTCTTATTTCAGGCGAATGACTGAAGGATATTGCATAGAAAGTGGATAGCATACATTTTTGAAACAGCATAATTTTATTGGCATCAAAATTTCATTGCAAAAGAAAAAAAAATTTGACCGATAAAATAAAATTAAAGAAATTTTTGATTAAAAACAAAATAATTTGATGGCCCATTAAAATCTGTTTAAATTTCAGATCCAATATTGTCGAAAAATTTTAATGGCAATTAAAATCACGACATGCAACCGGAAGAAAAGTCCATTATAAAATAACACTCCACAAAAGTTTCCATTAATTTGTCGCCATTAGATTTTTCTCGTTCGTCTTCTGCTTACGTTTTTATTTGTTCATCTCTGTTTACTAGCAAGCATTCGAGGGAGAAAGAAAACCCGCTCGATGATTTGTGTAATTGTGTGATATAATGCCGTCAGATGACGCTCGCGCATGAGGCAACTAATTACGTCCCTGTCGTTATAATTGCGGCGCCGCAAACCGCTGAAAAGTGTTCCCCACTATGGGTGCCGTTGCGCGTCTCGTTGGCACAACTAACGACGTGTTTGCGACATAAATTGCTTATCGCCGCGATTTGCATGGTGACGAAATATGGGGATGAACACCATAATTGCTGCTTAAAATGCTATTTGTGTTGTTTTTACAAATTGAATTATCTGAATCAATAAATGCCGGTTTTAAACGATCAATTGAAATTGTCGATTCCTTTCCATTAATATTTATTGTAAAAAATTTCTCAGCCTTCTTTAAAACTTTAAAAGGACCATCATATGGTTCTTGTAATGATTTTCGATTTTCGTTTCTCATAAAAACATGTGTACAATTCTCAAAATGTTGTGGAACAAAAATTTTTCCTAAATCAGAATATTCTCTATGTAAAAATTTAACGTTTTTAATAATATTTTTAGATTCTTCTATTAAACTTTCTGGAAAAATTTCTGATGATTGATTTGTCGTGTCAAAAAATTCACCGGGAATGCATAAGGTCTGACCATAAACCATCTCAGCAGAGGAATAACCTAAGTCTTCTTTAACTGCTATTCGAATCCCTAATAAAACAAAAGGAAGTTCTTTTGACCAATGAACCGAATTTCCTCTTGCTTTAATTGCTTCTTTTAAACGTCGGTGAAATCTTTCAACTAAACCGTTTGATTGCGGATGGTATGTGGTTGTATGAATTTTTTGACATCCAAGAAATTTAGTTAAATTTTTAAACAAATCAGACTCAAATTGTCTTCCTTGATCTGTTGTGATTCTACGTGGTACACCAAAACGTGAAATCCACTGATCTAAAAATATTCTTGCAACTGTTTTAGCTGAAATATCTCTTAAAGGATATGCTTCCGGCCATCGTGTTAACCTATCGACTATAGTTAATAAATATGTAAATCCTTGTGAAGGGGGTAGTGGACCAACAATATACATGTGTATATGTTCAAATTTGGATTGTGGTTTAGAAAAAATTCCTATGGGTGATTTTGTGTGCCGGATAATTTTAGATTTTTGACAATTAAGGCAAGATCTAGCCCAATTGTTTATATTTTGATTCATATTAGGCCAAAAATATTTTTTTGTTATTGATTTTATAGTAGAACGAATTCCAGGATGAGACAAATTATGAATATTACTAAAAATAATTTTACGCATATTTTCTGGAATAAACGGTCTTTGTATTTCGGTACTGATCTCACAATAAAGTTTTTTTTATCATATTGCGGTAAGTTAAATTCTTTCAATTTAAATTTAGATTTTGTTTTAATATTTTTGCTAACGATATCTTTTAGTTCCTGAGATATCAGTTGTTCATCAATCAAATTTTCAATACTAATGTTTTCGTCAATAATTGCATTTAATTCACATCGTGATAAAGCATCAGCAACAACATTTGATGCACCGTTAATGAATCTAATATCTGTTGTGAATTGTGCAACAAAATCTAAATGTCTAAATTGTCGAGGATTTTTTTCACTTTTAGATTTTATTGCATTTACAAGTGGTTTGTGATCGGTCAAAATATGAAATTTACGCCCTTCTATGAAATATCTAAAATGTTTTATTGCCAAATAAACGGCTAACAATTCGCGATCAAATGTTGAATATTTGATTTCTGTTTCAGAGAGTTTTCGTGAAAAGAAACTTAATGGTTTCCATATATTTTTACACTTTTGTTGCAGAACAGCTCCAACTGCAAAATTTGAAGCATCAGTCATAATACTCAATTCTCCATTATAATTAGGATGTGCTAATAATGTAACATTCTGTAACGCCAATTTCGCATTTTCAAAAGAATTTTGATGATCTGGTGTCCAAATAAATTTTTTCTTAGAAGATTTTTTTAGAGATTGATACAATGGAATTAAAATTTTTGCAACGCTAGGGATAAACCTATGGTAAAATTTTACCATCCCAAGAAAACGTTGTACTTGTTTTATTGATGTTGGGGTTGGAAAATTAGCAATTGATTTTATTCTGTCGTAAGTTGGAGTTATGCCATCTTTTGAAATGGTATGACCTAAGAATTTTAAAGAATCAACTCCAAATACACATTTCGAAATTTTGATATTAAGTCCATAATTTGTCAAACGTTCAAAAAGAAATTTTAAATGTTCAATATGATCTTGTTTGGATTTACTTGCTACAAGAATATCATCAATGTATACAAATACAAAATCAAGTCCTTTAACAACTTCATCAATAAATCTTTGGAATGTTTCAGCGCCATTCCTGACCCCAAATGGCATCCTTAAGAATTCAAACATTCCAAAAGGAGTTGTAATGGCAGTTTTATGAACATCTTCAGTAGCGACTGGAATATGATGATAAGCTCTGACAATATCAATACTAGAAAATATAGTGCAACCAAACAAATTCATTGAGAAATTTTGAATGTGTGGTATTGGATAACGATCAGGAATAGTCACATTATTTAATCGTCGGTAATCTCCACATGGTCTCCAATCTGTGCTGTCAGATATGTAGAGGAGAACAAACTGGTGATGACGATGGTCGACATATTCCTAATTCCACCATATAATCGAATTCTTTTTTTGCTATTTTATGTTTTTCGGGATTTAAACGCCTTGGTTTAGAATATGGCAATTGTCCATTGGAATGAATAAAATGTCGAACATTATGTAACACAGGTTGCTCAAAATCCGGGGGTTTTGTTAATGAAGGAAACATTTTTAAAATTTCACCATATTCATTATCAATGGATAAAATTTTAGGAATTTCTACATCTGTATACATACGAATTCCACTAATTGAAAATAATGTTATAGTGTCTATGAGTCGATGATTTTTTATATCTATAATTAATCCATATTTGGCCAAAAAATCTGCACCAATTATTGGTTGAGAGACATTTGCTATTAAAAAGGGAAATTTGAAATTTCTTCGTAACGAGAGGTCTAAATTTAACAATTTCCGACCAAATGTAGAAATTTCTGTACCATTTGCTACGACTAAATAAGAATAATTATCTGTTTTATAGTCTGGGTACCAGCGATGTGGAATTACAGAAACATCAGCACCTGTGTCAATTAAAAATTTTGACTTTGAATTTAAATCGGTAACGAAAAGACGACTTGAAATGGCCGCTTCTTCTATGGTCGTCTGCGTAGAAGATTTTATTGGTTTTTTGGTTTAATTGTTTTAAAAGAACAAGGCTGAATACACTTATTAGCATCTAAGCCAAATTTATAATGATACCAACAGTATTCGTATTCTTTTGAATTAGACCGATTTTGAGAATTTGAGTTTCTATGTCTAGAGTTACTTCGACTGCGATTTCGGTTTCGTGATAAATTGGAATTTAAATTTTGAAATAACGATTTTAGTTCTAAAATTTCAGTTTTAAGAGAATTTATTTCTTGTTGTACGGTTATATCTGAAGATTTAAATAAATGTTGTTGCACATCACTAAATTTTTCATGCGAGGAAGAAAATGCATTTAATGAATTTGGAGATGCTTCCCAAATTTTGTCTGCTAAAACCAAAAGCTCTTGTAAATCTGTTCTCCCTGAACTCATAAGTGCTATATTTAAAAATTTTGGAAGTTTCCTCATCCACAATTTTGATAATAATTCAGATGTGACATTGGAACCGGATAAATATTGTAAAGATCTGAAAAATGTGGAAGGTTTTTGATCCCCCATTTCTGAATTAGAAAATAATTTTTCTAATTTTCTCTCTTCACTCTCAGAATATCTATCAATTAATAATTTTTTAAGTTCAGTATATTTATTCGTAGCAGGTGGAAATTAAATGAAATCCAGAATTGAAAATATGATATCTTGATTTAATGCAGAAATAATGTATTCGTATGTGGCGACACTGTAAAATTATTATTTAAGTTACCTTTTAATCTAGTAAGTTTTTACTGTGTAACCGTTTTGTAATTTTAAATTTTTATTATATGATTGTCAACCGTCGAATCAACAACTTTTAAATTTCATTAAAACTTTTAAAAAGATAAATAAATGTATTTAAATAATAAAAATAAATCATAATCCTACAATTTGGTGACCCCGGCAAAGAAAAAGAACATCATAAGAATTTGTAAAACAGAAATTTGAAAAAGAAGACGAAAATTCCACAATCATCAATATTTTTAAAAAAAATTAAAAGAAGAAACCAAAAGAATTTTAAAGAACGAAAATGAAAATTCAACATTCAACATTTTTATGGAAGTAATTTTTCAAAACTTCATTCAAGAAAAACTTTTCTTCAAAACAGGACGAAATTCAGTTAAATAATTTGAAATTTTCGTTCATGAATCATATTTCACATATCTGAAAATTTCTTGTGATATTTTTCATTTCTTCAAATAAAATCTTTCAAGTAAACCTAACTTTTCAAGACTTCTTCTCAAAACGGATTCAAAAAAGCTCAGTTCATTATCTCGTTTATTCAAGCCGAGTTTTCGAGACTACTATCAAGTTTTCTGTATGTATTTAACAAGACTTTTGGTTAATTTTTGTACCTCTTTGAAGAAGATTCTTTAAGGATTCTCATCAATTTAAAAAAAAAAATCAAGACTGTTTATTACATCATAATTTCAAGTAGGGATTTGGTTTTTCACATCATAATTTCAAGTAGGGATTTGGTTTTTCATCATAATTTCAAGTAGGGATTTGGTTTTTCAGGGAGTACTGTGGCGACACTGTAAAATTATTATTTAAGTTACCTTTTAATCTAGTAAGTTTTTACTGTGTAACCGTTTTGTAATTTTAAATTTTTATTATATGATTGTCAACCGTCGAATCAACAACTTTTAAATTTCATTAAAACTTTTAAAAAGATAAATAAATGTATTTAAATAATAAAAATAAATCATAATCCTACACGTATTTTGTCTCCTCCTGGATTATTCCCTTAGTTCTAAATTGTGCTTCAGTTAAACTTCCTCCTTCACCAAGGAAGCGGACAATTTGCCCAAAAAGGAGGAAGTTTAACGGAAACAGCGTTTATAAATGGATTTTGGTTTTGTTCCACTTGTTGAGAATTATTGACAATATTTTGCTCTTGCCCTGGTTCCATGATATTGTTGAAACAAATTGTGTATGGTTATGTTAAAATGTATTGTTGTACAAAAGATTATACACAAATAACTTAATTATACTAAAACTAATTTTGTGTAATTAATTAAATAACAATTATTGTGATCTTTCTTACTTGTGATCTTTCTTACTTGTGATCTTTCTTGATGTGATTTTTGAATATGTTGATATTTATGTTGAAAAATTTTTCAAATGAGAAAATCAAGCGTATAAATTCTTAATTTTGTTGCAGAAGACTTGATTTAAAAGTTGGTTTTGAAATGTTTTTGAATAAGTCTTGAAACAAAAAATAATAATCTCTTCTTCTTTTAGAATTGTCGTAAATCTGGAATTGCTCAATGTGGGCTAAATCCAAATCATCATTTGTTTTAAAATTGATTGGTGTTTTTCAAAATTTCTTGAATTATGTTTACAATAAAAATTATTAGTTGGAAATTTTTCTATTATTTTTGTTGAAAATTTTCGGTTTTCTTATGATTTTCTTGTTCTTTTAATTTTCTTCAAAATTTTTTGTTAAATTTGTATTCAAATTTCTGTTTTATTTCTTTTTCCTTTTGTCGGGGTCACCAATTGTTAATCTCCTTTTTATATTGTTTTTTATTTTGTTTAATTTAATTTTAAAATAAAAATGACTTTCAATTATTATTTTTATGTGAATATATTAAAGTCTGGAAATTAACTGATCATAAAAATTAAAAAATCTGACAACATTAAAAACTCACTTACTTGATATTTTACAATTTTTAATATGAAGTGTTTATTTATGTTTTGATGTTATTTTTTAAAATGTAGAAATATGAATAACACTACACCAGGTACGGTACCCAGGTACGATACCCAGGTTCGGTACCCAGGTTCGGTACCCGGGTTCGGTACCCAGGTTCGGTACCCAGGTACGGTACCCAGGTTCGGTATCCAGGTTCGGTACCCAGGTTCGGTACCCAGGTACGGTACCCAGGTTCGGTACCCAGGTTCGGTACCCAGGTTCGGTACCCAGGTCCGGTACTCAGGTTCGATACCCAAGTACGGTACCCAGGTTCGGTACCCAGGTACGGTACCCAGGTTCGGTACCCAGGTACGGTACCCAGGTTCGGTACCCAGGTACGGTACCCAGGTTCGGTATCCAGGTTCGGTACCCAGGTTCGGTACCCAGGTACCCAGGTACGGTACCCAGGTTCGGTACCCAGGTACGGTTCCCAGGTACGGTACCCAGGTACCCAGGTTCGGTACCCAGGTTCGGTACCCAGGTTCGGTACCCAGGTTCGGTACCCAGGTACGGTACCCAGGTTCGGTACTCAGGTTCGGTACCCAAGTACGGTACCCAGGTTCGGTACCCAGGTACCCAGGTACGGTACCCAGGTTCGGTACCCAGGTTCGGTACCCAGGTTCGGTACCCAGGTCCGGTACCCAGGTTCGGTACCCAGGTTCGGTACCCAGGTTCGGTACCCAGGTTCGGTACCCAGGTTCGGTACCCAGGTTCGGTACCCAGGTACGGTACCCAGGTCAGGTACCCAGGTACGGTACCCAGGTCCGGTACCCAGGTTCGGTACCCAGGTTCGGTACCCAGGTTCTGTACCCAGGTTCGGTACCCAGGTTCGGTACCCAGGTTCGGTACCCAGGTTCGGTACCCAGGTTCGGTACCCAGGTTCGGTACCCAGGTTCGGTACCCAGGTTCGGTACCCAGGTTCGGTACCCAGGTTCGGTACCCAGGTTCGGTACCCAGGTTCGGTACCAAGGTACGGTACCCAGGTACCCAGGTTCGGTACCCAGGTACCCAGGTACGGTACCCAGGTCCGGTACCCAGGTTCGGTACCCAGGTTCGGTACCCAGGTTCGGTACCCAGGTTCGGTACCCAGGTTCGGTACTCAGGTTCGGTACCCAGGTACGGTACCCAGGTTCGGTACCCAGGTACGGTACCCAGGTACGGTACCCAGGTACGGTACCCAGGTACGGTACCCAGGTACGGTACCCAGGTACCCAGGTACCCAGGTTCGGTACCCAGGTTCGGTACCCAGGTTCGGTACCAGGTTCGGTACCCAGGTACGGTACCCAGGTACGGTACCCAGGTACCCAGGTACGGTACCCAGGTACCCAGGTACCCAGGTTCGGTACCCAGGTACCCAGGTTGGGTACCCAGGTTCGGTACCCAGGTTCGGTACCCAGGTTCGGTACCCAGGTACGGTACCCAGGTTCGGTACCCAGGTTCGGTACCCAGGTACGGTTCGGTACCTCGGTACCCAGGTACCCAGATCCGGTACCCAGGTACGGTACCCAGGTTCGGTACCCAGGTTCGGTACCCAGGTACGGTACCCAGGTTCGGTACCCAGGTTCGGTACCCAGGTCCGGTACCCAGGTCCGGTACCCAGGTTCGGTACCCAGGTACGGTACCCAGGTTCGGTACCCAGGTTCGGTACCCAGGTACGGTACCCAGGTACAGTACCCAGGTTCGGTACCCAGGTACCCAGGTTCGGTACCCAGGTTCGGTACCCAGGTACGGTACCCAGGTCCGGTACCCAGGTTCGGTACCCAGGTACCCAAGTACCCAGGTTCGGTACCCAGGTACCCAAGTACCCAGGTACGGTACCCAGGTCCGGTACCCAGGTTCGGTACCCAGGTTCGGTACCCAGGTCCGGTACCCAGGTTCGGTACCCAGGTTCGGTACCCAGGTTCGGTACCCAGGTCCGGTACCCAGGTTCGGTACCCAGGTTGGGTACCCAGGTTCGGTACCCAGGTACGGTACCCAGGTACAGTACCCAGGTTCGGTACCCAGGTACCCAGGTTCGGTACCCAGGTACGGTACCCAGGTTCGGTACCCAGGTTCGGTACCCAGGTCCGGTACCCAGGTCCGGTACCCAGGTTCGGTACCCAGGTACGGTACCCAGGTACAGTACCCAGGTTCGGTACCCAGGTACCCAGGTTCGGTACCCAGGTTCGGTACCCAGGTACGGTACCCAGGTCCGGTACCCAGGTTCGGTACCCAGGTACCCAAGTACCCAGGTTCGGTACCCAGGTACCCAAGTACCCAGGTACGGTACCCAGGTCCGGTACCCAGGTTCGGTACCCAGGTTCGGTACCCAGGTCCGGTACCCAGGTTCGGTACCCAGGTTCGGTACCCAGGTTCGGTACCCAGGTCCGGTACCCAGGTTCGGTACCCAGGTTCGGTACCCAGGTCCGGTACCCAGGTTCGGTACCCAGGTACGGTACCCAGGTACAGTACCCAGGTTCGGTACCCAGGTACCCAGGTTCGGTACCCAGGTTCGGTACCCAGGTTCGGTACCCAGGTACGGTACCCAGGTCCGGTACCCAGGTTCGGTACCCAGGTACCCAAGTACCCAGGTTCGGTACCCAGGTTCGGTACCCAGGTACCCAAGTACCCAGGTACGGTACCCAGGTCCGGTACCCAGGTTCGGTACCCAGGTTCGGTACCCAGGTCCGGTACCCAGGTTCGGTACCCAGGTTCGGTACCCAGGTTCGGTACCCAGGTCCGGTACCCAGGTTCGGTACCCAGGTACCCAGGTTCGGTACCCAGGTTCGGTACCCAGGAACGGTACCCAGGTTCGGTACCCAGGTTCGGTACACAGGTACCCAGGTACCCAGGTTCGGTACCCAGGTACCCCGGTACGGTACCCAGGTACCCAGGTACCCAGGTTCGGTACCCAGGTTCGGTACCCAGGTTCGGTACCCAGGTACCCAGGTTCGGTACCCAGGTACCCAGGTACGGTACCCAGGTACCCAGGTACGGTACTCAGGTTCGGTACCCAGGTCCAGTACCCAGGTTCGGTACCCAGGTTCGGTACCCAGGTTCGGTACCCAGGTTCGGTACCCAGGTACGGTACCCAGGTTCGGTACCCAGGTCCGGTACCCAGGTTCGGTACCCAGGTACCCAAGTACCCAGGTACGGTACCCAGGTACCCAGGTACGGTACCCAGGTCCGGTACCCAGGTTCGGTACCCAGGTTCGGTACCCAGGTCCGGTACCCAGGTTCGGTACCCAGGTACCCAGGTACCCAGGTACGGTACCCAGGTCCGGTACCCAGGTTCGGTACCCAGGTTCGGTACCCAGGTTCGGTACCCAGGTCCGGTACCCAGGTTCGGTACCCAGGTACCCAAGTACCCAGGTACGGTACCCAGGTACCCAGGTACGGTACCCAGGTTCGGTACCCAGGTCCGGTACCCAGGTTCGGTACCCAGGTTCGGTACCCAGGTTCGGTACCCAGGTTCGGTACCCAGGTACGGTACCCAGGTTCGGTACCCAGGTCCGGTACCCAGGTTCGGTACCCAGGTACCCAAGTACCCAGGTACGGTACCCAGGTACCCAGGTACGGTACCCAGGTTCGGTACCCAGGTCCGGTACCCAGGTTCGGTACCCAGGTTCGGTACCCAGGTTCGGTACCCAGGTTCGGTACCCAGGTTCGGTACCCAGGTACGGTACCCAGGTACCCAGGTACGGTACCCAGGTACCCAGGTTCGGCACCCAGGTTCGGTACCCAGGTACGGTACCCAGGTACCCAGGTACGGTACCCAGGTACCCAGGTCCGGTACCCAGGTTCGGTACCCAGGTTCGGTACCCAGGTTCGGTACCCAGGTCCGGTACCCAGGTTCGGTACCCAGGTTCGGTACCCAGGTTCGGTACCCAGGTTCGGTACCCAGGTCCGGTACCCAGGTTCGGTACCCAGGTTCGGTACCCAGGTTCGGTACCCAGGTACGGTACCCAGGTCCGGTACCCAGGTTCGGTACCCAGGTCCGGTACCCAGGTCCGGTACCCAGGTTCGGTACCCAGGTACGGTACCCAGGTACAGTACCCAGGTTCGGTACCCAGGTTCGGTACCCAGGTCCGGTACCCAGGTTCGGTACCCAGGTACGGTACCCAGGTACAGTACCCAGGTTCGGTACCCAGGTACCCAGGTTCGGTACCCAGGTTCGGTACCCAGGTTCGGTACCCAGGTCCGGTACCCAGGTCCGGTACCCAGGTTCGGTACCCAAGTACCCAGGTTCGGTACCCAGGTACCCAAGTACCCAGGTACGGTACCCAGGTCCGGTACCCAGGTTCGGTACCCAGGTTCGGTACCCAGGTCCGGTACCCAGGTTCGGTACCCAGGTTCGGTACCCAGGTTCGGTACCCAGGTCCGGTACCCAGGTTCGGTACCCAGGTACCCAGGTTCGGTACCCAGGTTCGGTACCCAGGAACGGTACCCAGGTTCGGTACCCAGGTTCGGTACACAGGTACCCAGGTACCCAGGTTCGGTACCCAGGTACCCCGGTACGGTACCCAGGTACCCAGGTACCCAGGTTCGGTACCCAGGTTCGGTACCAGGTTCGGTACCCAGATACCCAGGTCCGGTACCCAGGTTCAGGTACGGTACCCAGGTACAGTACCCAGGTTCGGTACCCAGGTTCGGTACCCAGGTTCGGTACCCAGGTCCGGTACCCAGGTTCCGGTACCCAGGTTCGGTACCCAGGTTCGGTACCCAGGTACCCAGGTACCCAGGTACGGTACCCAGGTCCGGTACCCAGGTTCGGTACCCAGGTACCCAGGTACGGTACCCAGGTACCCAGGTTCGGCACCCAGGTTCGGTACCCAGGTACGGTACCCAGGTACCCAGGTACGGTACCCAGGTCCGGTACCCAGGTTCGGTACCCAGGTTCGGTACCCAGGTTCGGTACCCAGGTCCGGTACCCAGGTTCGGTACCCAGGTTCGGTACCCAGGTCCGGTACCCAGGTTCGGTACCCAGGTACGGTAGGTACCCAGGTACCCAGGTTCGGTACCCAGGTACGGTACCCAGGTACGGTACCCAGGTACGGTACCCAGGTACGGTACCCAGGTACGGTACCCAGGTACGGTACCCAGGTACGGTACCCAGGTACCCAGGTACGGTACCCAGGTACCCAGGTACGGTACCCAGGTACCCAGGTACGGTACCCAGGTACCCAAGTACCCAGGTACGGTACCCAGGTACCCAGGTATCCAGGTACCCAGGTATCCAGGTACCCAGGTATCCAGGTACCCAGGTTCGGTACCCAGGTACGGTACCCAGGTTCGGTACCCAGGTTCGGTACCCAGGTTCGGTACCCAGGTACCCAGGTACCCAGGTACGGTACCCAGGTTCGGTACCCAGGTTCGGTACCCAGGTTCGGTACCCAGGTACCCAGGTACCCAGGTTCGGTACCCAGGTACCCAGGTACCCAGGTACGGTACCCAGGTCCGGTACCCAGGTTCGGTACCCAGGTTCGGTACCCAGGTTCGGTACCCAGGTACCCAGGTACGGTAGGTACCGAGGTACCCAGGTACCCAGGTACGGTACCCAGGTACGGTACCCAGGTACGGTACCCAGGTACGGTACCCAGGTACGGTACCCAGGTACGGTACCCAGGTTCGGTACCCAGGTACGGTAGGTACCCAGGTACCCAGGTTCGGTACCCAGGTACGGTACCCAGGTACGGTACCCAGGTTCGGTACAGGTTCGGTACCCAGGTTCGGTACCCAGGTTCGGTACCCAGGTACGGTACCCAGGTACGGTACCTAGGTTCGGTACCTAGGTTCGGTACCCAGGTACGGTACCCAGGTCCGGTACCCAGGTTCGGTACCCAGGTTCGGTACCCAGGTCCGGTACCCAGGTTCGGTACCCAGGTTCGGTACCCAGGTACCCAGGTTCGGTACCCAGGTTCGGTACCCAGGTTCGGTACCCAGGTACGGTACCCAGTTCCGGTACCCAGGTACCCAAGTACCCAGGTACGGTACCCAGGTATCCAGGTATCCAGGTTCGGTACCCAGGTACCCAGGTACGGTATACAGGTACCCAGGTTCGGTACCCAGGTACCCAGGTACGGTACCCAGGTACCCAGGTACCTAGGTTCGGTACCCAGGTACGGTACCCAGGTCCGGTACCCAGGTTCGGTACCCAGGTTCGGTACCCAGGTCCGGTACCCAGGTTCCCAGGTTCGGTACCCAGGTACCCAGGTACCCAGGTCCGGTACCCAGGTCCGGTACCCAGGTCCGGTACCCAGGTCCGGTACCCAGGTCCGGTACCCAGGTACGGTACCCAGGTTCGGTACCCAGGTCCGGTACCCAGGTACCCAGGTACGGTACCCAGGTTCGGTACCCAGGTTCGGTACCCAGGTTCGGTACCCAGGTTCGGTACCCAGGTTCGGTACCCAGGTTCGGTACCCAGGTACCCAGGTCCGGTACCCAGGTACGGTACCCAGGTTCGGTACCCAGGTCCGGTACCCAGGTTCGGTACCCAGGTTCGGTACCCAGGTTCGGTACCCAGGTTCGGTACCCAGGTTCGGTACCCAGGTTCGGTACCCAGGTACGGTACCCAGGTACCCAGGTACGGTACCCAGGTACCCAGGTACGGTACCCAGGTACCCAGGTACGGTACCCAGGTACCCAGGTTCGGCACCCAGGTTCGGTACCCAGGTACGGTACCCAGGTACGGTACCCCGGTCCGGTACCCAGGTTCGGTACCCAGGTTCGGTACCCAGGTTCGGTACCCAGGTTCGGTACCCAGGTACCCAAGTACCCAGGTTCGGTACCCAGGTTCGGTACCCAGGTTCGGTACCCAGGTACGGTACCCAGGTACCCAAGTACCCAGGTACGGTACCCAGGTACCCAAGTACCCAGGTACGGTACCCAGGTACCCAGGTATCCAGGTACCCAGGTTCGGTACCCAGGTACCCAGGTACCCAGGTTCGGTACCCAGGTTCGGTACCCAGGTACGGTACCCAGGTTCGGTACCCAGGTACGGTACCCAGGTCCGGTACCCAGGTTCGGTACCCAGGTTCGGTACCCAGGTACGGTACCCAGGTTCGGTACCCAGGTTCGGTACCCAGGTTCGGTACCCAGGTACCCAGGTACCCAGGTACGGTACCCAGGTATCCAGGTACCCAGGTATCCAGGTACCCAGGTATCCAGGTACCCAGGTTCGGTACCCAGGTACCCAGGTACGGTACCCAGGTACCCAGGTACCCAGGTTCGGTACCCAGGTTCGATACCCAGGTTCGGTACCCAGGTTCGGTACCCAGGTACGGTACCCAGGTCCGGTACCCAGGTACCCAAGTACCCAGGTACGGTACCCAGGTACCCAGGTACGGTACCCAGGTATCCAGGTACCCAGGTACCCAGGTACGGTACCCAGGTACCCAAGTACCCAGGTACGGTACCCAGGTACCCAAGTACCCAGGTACGGTACCCAGGTATCCAGGTACCCAGGTTCGGTACCCAGGTACCCAGGTTCGGTACCCAGGTACGGTACCCAGGTACGGTACCCAGGTACCCAAGTACCCAGGTACGGTACCCAGGTACCCAGGTACCCAAGTACCCAGGTACGGTACCCAGGTACCCAGGTACCCAGGTACGGTACCCAGGTACGGTACCCAGGTACGGTACCCAGGTACCCAGGTACGGTACCCAGGTACGGTACCGAGGTACGGTACCCAGGTACGGTACCCAGGTACCCAGGTACGGTACCCAGGTACCCAGGTACGGTACCCAGGTACCCAGGTACGGTACCCAGGTACCCAGGTACCCAAGTACCCAGGTACGGTACCCAGGTACGGTACCCAGGTCCGGTACCCAGGTTCGGTACCCAGGTTCGGTACCCAGGTACGGTACCCAGGTACCCAGGTTCGGTACCCAGGTTCGGTACCCAGGTACGGTACCCAGGTACCCAGGTACGGTACCCAGGTACCCAGGTACCCAGGTTCGGTACCCAGGTTCGATACCCAGGTTCGGTACCCAGGTTCGGTACCCAGGTACGGTACCCAGGTCCGGTACCCAGGTACCCAAGTACCCAGGTACGGTACCCAGGTACGGTACCCAGGTATCCAGGTACCCAGGTACCCAGGTACGGTACCCAGGTACCCAAGTACCCAGGTACGGTACCCAGGTACCCAAGTACCCAGGTACGGTACCCAGGTATCCAGGTACCCAGGTTCGGTACCCAGGTACCCAGGTACCCAGGTTCGGTACCCAGGTACGGTACCCAGGTACGGTACCCAGGTACCCAGGTACGGTACCCAGGTACCCAAGTACCCAGGTACGGTACCCAGGTACCCAGGTACCCAAGTACCCAGGTACGGTACCCAGGTACCCAGGTACCCAGGTACGGTACCCAGGTACGGTACCGAGGTACGGTACCCAGGTACGGTACCCAGGTACCCAGGTACCCAGGTACGGTACCCAGGTACCCAGGTACCCAAGTACCCAGGTACGGTACCCAGGTACCCAGGTACGGTACCCAGGTACCCAGGTACGGTACCCAGGTACCCAGGTACGGTACCCAGGTACCCAAGTACCCAGGTACGGTACCCAGGTACCCAGGTATCCAGGTACCCAGGTATCCAGGTACCCAGGTATCCAGGTACCCAGGTTCGGTACCCAGGTTCGGTACCCAGGTTCGGTACCCAGGTACCCAGGTACCCAGGTACGGTACCCAGGTTCGGTACCCAGGTTCGGTACCCAGGTACCCAGGTACCCAGGTACGGTACCCAGGTCCGGTACCCAGGTACCCAGGTACGGTACCCAGGTACCCAAGTACCCAGGTACGGTACCCAGGTACCCAGGTACCCAAGTACCCAGGTACGGTACCCAGGTACCCAGGTACCCAGGTACGGTACCCAGGTACGGTACCCAGGTACGGTACCCAGGTTCGGTACCCAGGTACGGTAGGTACCCAGGTACCCAGGTTCGGTACCCAGGTACCCAGGTACGGTACCCAGGTACGGTACCCAGGTTCGGTACAGGTTCGGTACCCAGGTTCGGTACCCAGGTTCGGTACCCAGGTTCGGTACCCAGGTTCGGTACCCAGGTACGGTACCCAGGTACGGTACCTAGGTTCGGTACCTAGGTTCGGTACCCAGGTACGGTACCCAGGTCCGGTACCCAGGTTCGGTACCCAGGTTCGGTACCCAGGTCCGGTACCCAGGTACGGTACCCAGGTACGGTACCCAGGTACGGTACCTAGGTTCGGTACCTAGGTTCGGTACCCAGGTACGGTACCCAGGTCCGGTACCCAGGTTCGGTACCCAGGTTCGGTACCCAGGTCCGGTACCCAGGTTCGGTACCCAGGTACGGTACCCAGGTCCGGTACCCAGGTACCCAAGTACCCAGGTACGGTACCCAGGTATCCAGGTACCCAGGTTCGGTACCCAGGTACCCAGGTACGGTATCCAGGTACCCAGGTTCGGTACCCAGGTACCCAGGTACGGTACCCAGGTACCCAGGTACGGTACCCAGGTACCCAGGTCCGGTACCCAGGTACGGTACCCAGGTTCGGTACCCAGGTACCCAGGTCCGGTACCCAGGTTCGATACCCAGGTTCGGTACCCAGGTTCGGTACCCAGGTACGGTACCCAGGTCCGGTACCCAGGTACCCAAGTACCCAGGTACGGTATCCAGGTACCCAGGTACGGTACCCAGGTACCCAGGTACGGTACCCAGGTTCGATACCCAGGTTCGGTACCCAGGTTCGGTACCCAGGTACGGTACCCAGGTCCGGTACCCAGGTACCCAGGTACGGTACCCAGGTATCCAGGTACCCAGGTTCGGTACCCAGGTACCCAGGTACGGTACCCAGGTACCCAGGTACGGTACCCAGGTACCCAAGTACCCAGGTACGGTACCCAGGTACCCAAGTACCCAGGTACGGTACCCAGGTACCCAGGTATCCAGGTACCCAGGTTCGGTACCCAGGTACCCAGGTTCGGTACCCAGGTACGGTACCCAGGTACCCAGGTACGGTACCCAGGTACCCAAGTACCCAGGTACGGTACCCAGGTACCCAAGTACCCAGGTACGGTACCCAGGTACCCAGGTACGGTACCCAGGTACGGTACCCAGGTACCCAGGTACGGTACCCAGGTACGGTACCTGGGTACCCAGGTACCCAGGTACCCAGGTACGGTACCCAGGTTCGGTACCCAGGTTCGGTACCCAGGTTCGGTACCCAGGTACCCAGGTACCCAGGTACGGTACCCAGGTCCGGTACCCAGGTACCCAGGTTCGGTAGGTACCGAGGTACCCAGGTTCGGTACCCAGGTACCCAGGTACGGTAGGTACCCAGGTACCCAGGTTCGGTACCCAGGTACCCAGGTACGGTACCCAGGTACGGTACCCAGGTTCGGTACAGGTTCGGTACCCAGGTTCGGTACCCAGGTTCGGTACCCAGGTACGGTACCCAGGTACGGTACCTAGGTTCGGTACCTAGGTTCGGTACCCAGGTACGGTACCCAGGTCCGGTACCCAGGTTCGGTACCCAGGTCCGGTACCCAGGTTCGGTACCCAGGTTCGGTACCCAGGTCCGGTACCCAGGTTCGGTACCAAGGTACGGTACCCAGGTCCGGTACCCAGGTACCCAAGTACCCAGGTACGGTACCCAGGTATCCAGGTACCCAGGTTCGGTACCCAGGTACGGTATCCAGGTACCCAGGTACGGTACCCAGGTATCCAGGTACCCAGGTTCGGTACCCAGGTACCCAGGTACGGTACCCAGGTACCCAGGTACGGTACCCAGGTATCCAGGTACCCAGGTTCGGTACCCAGGTACCCAGGTACGGTACCCAGGTACCCAGGTACGGTACCCAGGTACCCAAGTACCCAGGTACGGTACCCAGGTATCCAGGTACCCAGGTTCGGTACCCAGGTACCCAGGTTCGGTACCCAGGTACGGTACCCAGGTCCGGTACCCAGGTACCCAGGTACGGTACCCAGGTACCCAGGTACGGTACCCAGGTACCCAGGTACGGTACCCAGGTACCCAAGTACCCAGGTACGGTACCCAGGTACCCAAGTACCCAGGTACGGTACCCAGGTACGGTACCCAGGTATCCAGGTACCCAGGTTCGGTACCCAGGTACCCAGGTCCGGTACCCAGGTACCCAGGTACGGTACCCAGGTACCCAGGTACGGTACCCAGGTACGGTACCCAGGTACGGTACCCAGGTACGGTACCCAGGTACCCAGGTTCGGTACCCAGGAACGGTACCCAGGTCCGGTACCCAGGTTCGGTACCCAGGTACCCAAGTACCCAGGTTCGGTACCCAGGTACCCAAGTACCCAGGTACGGTACCCAGGTCCGGTACCCAGGTTCGGTACCCAGGTTCGGTACCCAGGTACCCAGGTACGGTACCCAGGTACCCAGGTACGGTACCCAGGTACCCAGGTACGGTACCCAGGTACCCAAGTACCCAGGTACGGTACCCAGGTACCCAGGTATCCAGGTACCCAGGTTCGGTACCCAGGTACCCAGGTTCGGTACCCAGGTACGGTACCCAGGTACGGTACCCAGGTACCCAGGTTCGGTACCCAGGTACGGTACCCAGGTACGGTACCCAGGTCCGGTACCCAGGTACCCAGGTACGGTACCCAGGTACCCAGGTACGGTACCCAGGTACCCAGGTACGGTACCCAGGTACCCAGGTACCCAGGTACGGTACCCAGGTACCCAGGTACGGTACCCAGGTCCGGTACCCAGGTTCGGTACCCAGGTTCGGTACCCAGGTTCGGTACCCAGGTCCGATACCCAGGTTCGGTACCCAGGTACCCAGGAACGGTACCCAGGTTCGGTACCCAGGTTCGGTACACAGGTACCCAGGTACCCAGGTTCGGTACCCAGGTACCCCGGTACGGTACCCAGGTTCGGTACCCAGGTTCGGTACCCAGGTTCGGTACCCAGGTCCGGTACCCAGGTTCGGTACCCAGGTACCCAAGTACCCAGGTTCGGTACCCAGGTACCCAAGTACCCAGGTACGGTACCCAGGTCCGGTACCCAGGTTCGGTACCCAGGTTCGGTACCCAGGTACCCAGGTACGGTACCCAGGTACCCAGGTACCCAAGTACCCAGGTACGGTACCCAGGTACCCAGGTATCCAGGTACCCAGGTTCGGTACCCAGGTACCCAGGTTCGGTACCCAGGTACGGTACCCAGGTACCCAGGTACGGTACCCAGGTACCCAGGTACGGTACCCAGGTACAGTACCCAGGTTCGGTACCCAGGTACCCAGGTTCGGTACCCAGGTACCCAGGTTCGGTACCCAGGTACCCAGGTTCGGTACCCAGGTACCCAAGTACCCAGGTACGGTACCCAGGTACCCAGGTATCCAGGTACCCAGGTATCCAGGTACCCAGGTATCCAGGTACCCAGGTTCGGTACCCAGGTACGGTACCCAGGTTCGGTACCCAGGTTCGGTACCCAGGTACCCAGGTACGGTACCCAGGTACCCAGGTATCCAGGTACCCAGGTATCCAGGTACCCAGGTTCGGTACCCAGGTACCCAGGTTCGGTACCCAGGTACCCAGGTACCCAGGTACGGTACCCAGGTTCGGTACCCAGGTTCGGTACCCAGGTTCGGTACCCAGGTACGGTACCCAGGTACCCAGGTACGGTACCCAGGTACCCAGGTTCGGCACCCAGGTTCGGTACCCAGGTACGGTACCCAGGTACCCAGGTACGGTACCCAGGTACCCAGGTCCGGTACCCAGGTTCGGTACCCAGGTTCGGTACCCAGGTTCGGTACCCAGGTCCGGTACCCAGGTTCGGTACCCAGGTTCGGTACCCAGGTTCGGTACCCAGGTTCGGTACCCAGGTCCGGTACCCAGGTTCGGTACCCAGGTTCGGTACCCAGGTTCGGTACCCAGGTACGGTACCCAGGTCCGGTACCCAGGTTCGGTACCCAGGTCCGGTACCCAGGTCCGGTACCCAGGTTCGGTACCCAGGTACGGTACCCAGGTACAGTACCCAGGTTCGGTACCCAGGTTCGGTACCCAGGTCCGGTACCCAGGTTCGGTACCCAGGTACGGTACCCAGGTACAGTACCCAGGTTCGGTACCCAGGTACCCAGGTTCGGTACCCAGGTTCGGTACCCAGGTTCGGTACCCAGGTCCGGTACCCAGGTCCGGTACCCAGGTTCGGTACCCAAGTACCCAGGTTCGGTACCCAGGTACCCAAGTACCCAGGTACGGTACCCAGGTCCGGTACCCAGGTTCGGTACCCAGGTTCGGTACCCAGGTCCGGTACCCAGGTTCGGTACCCAGGTTCGGTACCCAGGTTCGGTACCCAGGTCCGGTACCCAGGTTCGGTACCCAGGTACCCAGGTTCGGTACCCAGGTTCGGTACCCAGGAACGGTACCCAGGTTCGGTACCCAGGTTCGGTACACAGGTACCCAGGTACCCAGGTTCGGTACCCAGGTACCCCGGTACGGTACCCAGGTACCCAGGTACCCAGGTTCGGTACCCAGGTTCGGTACCAGGTTCGGTACCCAGATACCCAGGTCCGGTACCCAGGTTCAGGTACGGTACCCAGGTACAGTACCCAGGTTCGGTACCCAGGTTCGGTACCCAGGTTCGGTACCCAGGTCCGGTACCCAGGTTCCGGTACCCAGGTTCGGTACCCAGGTTCGGTACCCAGGTACCCAGGTACCCAGGTACGGTACCCAGGTCCGGTACCCAGGTTCGGTACCCAGGTACCCAGGTACGGTACCCAGGTACCCAGGTTCGGCACCCAGGTTCGGTACCCAGGTACGGTACCCAGGTACCCAGGTACGGTACCCAGGTCCGGTACCCAGGTTCGGTACCCAGGTTCGGTACCCAGGTTCGGTACCCAGGTCCGGTACCCAGGTTCGGTACCCAGGTTCGGTACCCAGGTCCGGTACCCAGGTTCGGTACCCAGGTACGGTAGGTACCCAGGTACCCAGGTTCGGTACCCAGGTACGGTACCCAGGTACGGTACCCAGGTACGGTACCCAGGTACGGTACCCAGGTACGGTACCCAGGTACGGTACCCAGGTACGGTACCCAGGTACCCAGGTACGGTACCCAGGTACCCAGGTACGGTACCCAGGTACCCAGGTACGGTACCCAGGTACCCAAGTACCCAGGTACGGTACCCAGGTACCCAGGTATCCAGGTACCCAGGTATCCAGGTACCCAGGTATCCAGGTACCCAGGTTCGGTACCCAGGTACGGTACCCAGGTTCGGTACCCAGGTTCGGTACCCAGGTTCGGTACCCAGGTACCCAGGTACCCAGGTACGGTACCCAGGTTCGGTACCCAGGTTCGGTACCCAGGTTCGGTACCCAGGTACCCAGGTACCCAGGTTCGGTACCCAGGTACCCAGGTACCCAGGTACGGTACCCAGGTCCGGTACCCAGGTTCGGTACCCAGGTTCGGTACCCAGGTTCGGTACCCAGGTACCCAGGTACGGTAGGTACCGAGGTACCCAGGTACCCAGGTACGGTACCCAGGTACGGTACCCAGGTACGGTACCCAGGTACGGTACCCAGGTACGGTACCCAGGTACGGTACCCAGGTTCGGTACCCAGGTACGGTAGGTACCCAGGTACCCAGGTTCGGTACCCAGGTACGGTACCCAGGTACGGTACCCAGGTTCGGTACAGGTTCGGTACCCAGGTTCGGTACCCAGGTTCGGTACCCAGGTACGGTACCCAGGTACGGTACCTAGGTTCGGTACCTAGGTTCGGTACCCAGGTACGGTACCCAGGTCCGGTACCCAGGTTCGGTACCCAGGTTCGGTACCCAGGTCCGGTACCCAGGTTCGGTACCCAGGTTCGGTACCCAGGTACCCAGGTTCGGTACCCAGGTTCGGTACCCAGGTTCGGTACCCAGGTACGGTACCCAGTTCCGGTACCCAGGTACCCAAGTACCCAGGTACGGTACCCAGGTATCCAGGTATCCAGGTTCGGTACCCAGGTACCCAGGTACGGTATACAGGTACCCAGGTTCGGTACCCAGGTACCCAGGTACGGTACCCAGGTACCCAGGTACCTAGGTTCGGTACCCAGGTACGGTACCCAGGTCCGGTACCCAGGTTCGGTACCCAGGTTCGGTACCCAGGTCCGGTACCCAGGTTCCCAGGTTCGGTACCCAGGTACCCAGGTACCCAGGTCCGGTACCCAGGTCCGGTACCCAGGTCCGGTACCCAGGTCCGGTACCCAGGTCCGGTACCCAGGTACGGTACCCAGGTTCGGTACCCAGGTCCGGTACCCAGGTACCCAGGTACGGTACCCAGGTTCGGTACCCAGGTTCGGTACCCAGGTTCGGTACCCAGGTTCGGTACCCAGGTTCGGTACCCAGGTTCGGTACCCAGGTACCCAGGTCCGGTACCCAGGTACGGTACCCAGGTTCGGTACCCAGGTCCGGTACCCAGGTTCGGTACCCAGGTTCGGTACCCAGGTTCGGTACCCAGGTTCGGTACCCAGGTTCGGTACCCAGGTTCGGTACCCAGGTACGGTACCCAGGTACCCAGGTACGGTACCCAGGTACCCAGGTACGGTACCCAGGTACCCAGGTACGGTACCCAGGTACCCAGGTTCGGCACCCAGGTTCGGTACCCAGGTACGGTACCCAGGTACCCAGGTACGGTACCCCGGTCCGGTACCCAGGTTCGGTACCCAGGTTCGGTACCCAGGTTCGGTACCCAGGTTCGGTACCCAGGTACCCAAGTACCCAGGTTCGGTACCCAGGTTCGGTACCCAGGTTCGGTACCCAGGTACGGTACCCAGGTACCCAAGTACCCAGGTACGGTACCCAGGTACCCAAGTACCCAGGTACGGTACCCAGGTACCCAGGTATCCAGGTACCCAGGTTCGGTACCCAGGTACCCAGGTACCCAGGTTCGGTACCCAGGTTCGGTACCCAGGTACGGTACCCAGGTTCGGTACAGGTTCGGTACCCAGGTTCGGTACCCAGGTTCGGTACCCAGGTACGGTACCCAGGTACGGTACCTAGGTTCGGTACCTAGGTTCGGTACCCAGGTACGGTACCCAGGTCCGGTACCCAGGTTCGGTACCCAGGTTCGGTACCCAGGTCCGGTACCCAGGTTCGGTACCCAGGTTCGGTACCCAGGTACCCAGGTTCGGTACCCAGGTTCGGTACCCAGGTTCGGTACCCAGGTACGGTACCCAGTTCCGGTAGGTACCCAGGTACCCAGGTTCGGTACCCAGGTACGGTACCCAGGTACGGTACCCAGGTTCGGTACAGGTTCGGTACCCAGGTTCGGTACCCAGGTTCGGTACCCAGGTACGGTACCCAGGTACGGTACCTAGGTTCGGTACCTAGGTTCGGTACCCAGGTACGGTACCCAGGTCCGGTACCCAGGTTCGGTACCCAGGTTCGGTACCCAGGTCCGGTACCCAGGTTCGGTACCCAGGTTCGGTACCCAGGTACCCAGGTTCGGTACCCAGGTTCGGTACCCAGGTTCGGTACCCAGGTACGGTACCCAGTTCCGGTACCCAGGTACCCAAGTACCCAGGTACGGTACCCAGGTATCCAGGTATCCAGGTTCGGTACCCAGGTACCCAGGTACGGTATACAGGTACCCAGGTTCGGTACCCAGGTACCCAGGTACGGTACCCAGGTACCCAGGTACCTAGGTTCGGTACCCAGGTACGGTACCCAGGTCCGGTACCCAGGTTCGGTACCCAGGTTCGGTACCCAGGTCCGGTACCCAGGTTCCCAGGTTCGGTACCCAGGTACCCAGGTACCCAGGTCCGGTACCCAGGTCCGGTACCCAGGTCCGGTACCCAGGTCCGGTACCCAGGTCCGGTACCCAGGTACGGTACCCAGGTTCGGTACCCAGGTCCGGTACCCAGGTACCCAGGTACGGTACCCAGGTTCGGTACCCAGGTTCGGTACCCAGGTTCGGTACCCAGGTTCGGTACCCAGGTTCGGTACCCAGGTTCGGTACCCAGGTACCCAGGTCCGGTACCCAGGTACGGTACCCAGGTTCGGTACCCAGGTCCGGTACCCAGGTTCGGTACCCAGGTTCGGTACCCAGGTTCGGTACCCAGGTTCGGTACCCAGGTTCGGTACCCAGGTTCGGTACCCAGGTACGGTACCCAGGTACCCAGGTACGGTACCCAGGTACCCAGGTACGGTACCCAGGTACCCAGGTACGGTACCCAGGTACCCAGGTTCGGCACCCAGGTTCGGTACCCAGGTACGGTACCCAGGTACCCAGGTACGGTACCCCGGTCCGGTACCCAGGTTCGGTACCCAGGTTCGGTACCCAGGTTCGGTACCCAGGTTCGGTACCCAGGTACCCAAGTACCCAGGTTCGGTACCCAGGTTCGGTACCCAGGTTCGGTACCCAGGTACGGTACCCAGGTACCCAAGTACCCAGGTACGGTACCCAGGTACCCAAGTACCCAGGTACGGTACCCAGGTACCCAGGTATCCAGGTACCCAGGTTCGGTACCCAGGTACCCAGGTACCCAGGTTCGGTACCCAGGTTCGGTACCCAGGTACGGTACCCAGGTCCGGTACCCAGGTTCGGTACCCAGGTTCGGTACCCAGGTACGGTACCCAGGTTCGGTACCCAGGTTCGGTACCCAGGTTCGGTACCCAGGTACCCAGGTACCCAGGTACGGTACCCAGGTATCCAGGTACCCAGGTATCCAGGTACCCAGGTTCGGTACCCAGGTACCCAGGTACGGTACCCAGGTACCCAGGTACCCAGGTTCGGTACCCAGGTTCGATACCCAGGTTCGGTACCCAGGTTCGGTACCCAGGTACGGTACCCAGGTCCGGTACCCAGGTACCCAAGTACCCAGGTACGGTACCCAGGTACCCAGGTACGGTACCCAGGTATCCAGGTACCCAGGTACCCAGGTACGGTACCCAGGTACCCAAGTACCCAGGTACGGTACCCAGGTACCCAAGTACCCAGGTACGGTACCCAGGTATCCAGGTACCCAGGTTCGGTACCCAGGTACCCAGGTTCGGTACCCAGGTACGGTACCCAGGTACGGTACCCAGGTACCCAAGTACCCAGGTACGGTACCCAGGTACCCAGGTACCCAAGTACCCAGGTACGGTACCCAGGTACCCAGGTACCCAGGTACGGTACCCAGGTACGGTACCCAGGTACGGTACCCAGGTACCCAGGTACGGTACCCAGGTACGGTACCGAGGTACGGTACCCAGGTACGGTACCCAGGTACCCAGGTACGGTACCCAGGTACCCAGGTACGGTACCCAGGTACCCAGGTACGGTACCCAGGTACCCAGGTACCCAAGTACCCAGGTACGGTACCCAGGTACGGTACCCAGGTCCGGTACCCAGGTTCGGTACCCAGGTTCGGTACCCAGGTACGGTACCCAGGTACCCAGGTTCGGTACCCAGGTTCGGTACCCAGGTACGGTACCCAGGTACCCAGGTACGGTACCCAGGTACCCAGGTACCCAGGTTCGGTACCCAGGTTCGATACCCAGGTTCGGTACCCAGGTTCGGTACCCAGGTACGGTACCCAGGTCCGGTACCCAGGTACCCAAGTACCCAGGTACGGTACCCAGGTACGGTACCCAGGTATCCAGGTACCCAGGTACCCAGGTACGGTACCCAGGTACCCAAGTACCCAGGTACGGTACCCAGGTACCCAAGTACCCAGGTACGGTACCCAGGTATCCAGGTACCCAGGTTCGGTACCCAGGTACCCAGGTACCCAGGTTCGGTACCCAGGTACGGTACCCAGGTACGGTACCCAGGTACCCAGGTACGGTACCCAGGTACCCAAGTACCCAGGTACGGTACCCAGGTACCCAGGTACCCAAGTACCCAGGTACGGTACCCAGGTACCCAGGTACCCAGGTACGGTACCCAGGTACGGTACCGAGGTACGGTACCCAGGTACGGTACCCAGGTACCCAGGTACCCAGGTACGGTACCCAGGTACCCAGGTACCCAAGTACCCAGGTACGGTACCCAGGTACCCAGGTACGGTACCCAGGTACCCAGGTACGGTACCCAGGTACCCAGGTACGGTACCCAGGTACCCAAGTACCCAGGTACGGTACCCAGGTACCCAGGTATCCAGGTACCCAGGTATCCAGGTACCCAGGTATCCAGGTACCCAGGTTCGGTACCCAGGTTCGGTACCCAGGTTCGGTACCCAGGTACCCAGGTACCCAGGTACGGTACCCAGGTTCGGTACCCAGGTTCGGTACCCAGGTACCCAGGTACCCAGGTACGGTACCCAGGTCCGGTACCCAGGTACCCAGGTACGGTAGGTACCGAGGTACCCAGGTTCGGTACCCAGGTACCCAGGTACGGTACCCAGGTACGGTACCCAGGTACGGTACCCAGGTACGGTACCCAGGTTCGGTACCCAGGTACGGTAGGTACCCAGGTACCCAGGTTCGGTACCCAGGTACCCAGGTACGGTACCCAGGTACGGTACCCAGGTTCGGTACAGGTTCGGTACCCAGGTTCGGTACCCAGGTTCGGTACCCAGGTTCGGTACCCAGGTTCGGTACCCAGGTACGGTACCCAGGTACGGTACCTAGGTTCGGTACCTAGGTTCGGTACCCAGGTACGGTACCCAGGTCCGGTACCCAGGTTCGGTACCCAGGTTCGGTACCCAGGTCCGGTACCCAGGTACGGTACCCAGGTACGGTACCCAGGTACGGTACCTAGGTTCGGTACCTAGGTTCGGTACCCAGGTACGGTACCCAGGTCCGGTACCCAGGTTCGGTACCCAGGTTCGGTACCCAGGTCCGGTACCCAGGTTCGGTACCCAGGTACGGTACCCAGGTCCGGTACCCAGGTACCCAAGTACCCAGGTACGGTACCCAGGTATCCAGGTACCCAGGTTCGGTACCCAGGTACCCAGGTACGGTATCCAGGTACCCAGGTTCGGTACCCAGGTACCCAGGTACGGTACCCAGGTACCCAGGTACGGTACCCAGGTACCCAGGTCCGGTACCCAGGTACGGTACCCAGGTTCGGTACCCAGGTACCCAGGTCCGGTACCCAGGTTCGATACCCAGGTTCGGTACCCAGGTTCGGTACCCAGGTACGGTACCCAGGTCCGGTACCCAGGTACCCAAGTACCCAGGTACGGTATCCAGGTACCCAGGTACGGTACCCAGGTACCCAGGTACGGTACCCAGGTTCGATACCCAGGTTCGGTACCCAGGTTCGGTACCCAGGTACGGTACCCAGGTCCGGTACCCAGGTACCCAGGTACGGTACCCAGGTATCCAGGTACCCAGGTTCGGTACCCAGGTACCCAGGTACGGTACCCAGGTACCCAGGTACGGTACCCAGGTACCCAAGTACCCAGGTACGGTACCCAGGTACCCAAGTACCCAGGTACGGTACCCAGGTACCCAGGTATCCAGGTACCCAGGTTCGGTACCCAGGTACCCAGGTTCGGTACCCAGGTACGGTACCCAGGTACCCAGGTACGGTACCCAGGTACCCAAGTACCCAGGTACGGTACCCAGGTACCCAAGTACCCAGGTACGGTACCCAGGTACCCAGGTACGGTACCCAGGTACGGTACCCAGGTACCCAGGTACGGTACCCAGGTACGGTACCTGGGTACCCAGGTACCCAGGTACCCAGGTACGGTACCCAGGTTCGGTACCCAGGTTCGGTACCCAGGTTCGGTACCCAGGTACCCAGGTACCCAGGTACGGTACCCAGGTCCGGTACCCAGGTACCCAGGTTCGGTAGGTACCGAGGTACCCAGGTTCGGTACCCAGGTACCCAGGTACGGTAGGTACCCAGGTACCCAGGTTCGGTACCCAGGTACCCAGGTACGGTACCCAGGTACGGTACCCAGGTTCGGTACAGGTTCGGTACCCAGGTTCGGTACCCAGGTTCGGTACCCAGGTACGGTACCCAGGTACGGTACCTAGGTTCGGTACCTAGGTTCGGTACCCAGGTACGGTACCCAGGTCCGGTACCCAGGTTCGGTACCCAGGTCCGGTACCCAGGTTCGGTACCCAGGTTCGGTACCCAGGTCCGGTACCCAGGTTCGGTACCAAGGTACGGTACCCAGGTCCGGTACCCAGGTACCCAAGTACCCAGGTACGGTACCCAGGTATCCAGGTACCCAGGTTCGGTACCCAGGTACGGTATCCAGGTACCCAGGTACGGTACCCAGGTATCCAGGTACCCAGGTTCGGTACCCAGGTACCCAGGTACGGTACCCAGGTACCCAGGTACGGTACCCAGGTATCCAGGTACCCAGGTTCGGTACCCAGGTACCCAGGTACGGTACCCAGGTACCCAGGTACGGTACCCAGGTACCCAAGTACCCAGGTACGGTACCCAGGTATCCAGGTACCCAGGTTCGGTACCCAGGTACCCAGGTTCGGTACCCAGGTACGGTACCCAGGTCCGGTACCCAGGTACCCAGGTACGGTACCCAGGTACCCAGGTACGGTACCCAGGTACCCAGGTACGGTACCCAGGTACCCAAGTACCCAGGTACGGTACCCAGGTACCCAAGTACCCAGGTACGGTACCCAGGTACGGTACCCAGGTATCCAGGTACCCAGGTTCGGTACCCAGGTACCCAGGTCCGGTACCCAGGTACCCAGGTACGGTACCCAGGTACCCAGGTACGGTACCCAGGTACGGTACCCAGGTACGGTACCCAGGTACGGTACCCAGGTACCCAGGTTCGGTACCCAGGAACGGTACCCAGGTCCGGTACCCAGGTTCGGTACCCAGGTACCCAAGTACCCAGGTTCGGTACCCAGGTACCCAAGTACCCAGGTACGGTACCCAGGTCCGGTACCCAGGTTCGGTACCCAGGTTCGGTACCCAGGTACCCAGGTACGGTACCCAGGTACCCAGGTACGGTACCCAGGTACCCAGGTACGGTACCCAGGTACCCAAGTACCCAGGTACGGTACCCAGGTACCCAGGTATCCAGGTACCCAGGTTCGGTACCCAGGTACCCAGGTTCGGTACCCAGGTACGGTACCCAGGTACGGTACCCAGGTACCCAGGTTCGGTACCCAGGTACGGTACCCAGGTACGGTACCCAGGTCCGGTACCCAGGTACCCAGGTACGGTACCCAGGTACCCAGGTACGGTACCCAGGTACCCAGGTACGGTACCCAGGTACCCAGGTACCCAGGTACGGTACCCAGGTACCCAGGTACGGTACCCAGGTCCGGTACCCAGGTTCGGTACCCAGGTTCGGTACCCAGGTTCGGTACCCAGGTCCGATACCCAGGTTCGGTACCCAGGTACCCAGGAACGGTACCCAGGTTCGGTACCCAGGTTCGGTACACAGGTACCCAGGTACCCAGGTTCGGTACCCAGGTACCCCGGTACGGTACCCAGGTTCGGTACCCAGGTTCGGTACCCAGGTTCGGTACCCAGGTCCGGTACCCAGGTTCGGTACCCAGGTACCCAAGTACCCAGGTTCGGTACCCAGGTACCCAAGTACCCAGGTACGGTACCCAGGTCCGGTACCCAGGTTCGGTACCCAGGTTCGGTACCCAGGTACCCAGGTACGGTACCCAGGTACCCAGGTACCCAAGTACCCAGGTACGGTACCCAGGTACCCAGGTATCCAGGTACCCAGGTTCGGTACCCAGGTACCCAGGTTCGGTACCCAGGTACGGTACCCAGGTACCCAGGTACGGTACCCAGGTACCCAGGTACGGTACCCAGGTACAGTACCCAGGTTCGGTACCCAGGTACCCAGGTTCGGTACCCAGGTACCCAGGTTCGGTACCCAGGTACCCAGGTTCGGTACCCAGGTACCCAAGTACCCAGGTACGGTACCCAGGTACCCAGGTATCCAGGTACCCAGGTATCCAGGTACCCAGGTATCCAGGTACCCAGGTTCGGTACCCAGGTACGGTACCCAGGTTCGGTACCCAGGTTCGGTACCCAGGTACCCAGGTACGGTACCCAGGTACCCAGGTATCCAGGTACCCAGGTATCCAGGTACCCAGGTTCGGTACCCAGGTACCCAGGTTCGGTACCCAGGTACCCAGGTACCCAGGTACGGTACCCAGGTTCGGTACCCAGGTTCGGTACCCAGGTTCGGTACCCAGGTACGGTACCCAGGTACCCAAGTACCCAGGTACGGTACCCAGGTACCCAGGTATCCAGGTACCCAGGTTCGGTACCCAGGTACCCAGGTACCCAGGTTCGGTACCCAGGTTCGGTACCCAGGTACGGTACCCAGGTTCGGTACCCAGGTACGGTACCCAGGTCCGGTACCCAGGTTCGGTACCCAGGTTCGGTACCCAGGTACGGTACCCAGGTACCCAGGTACGGTACCCAGGTTCGGTACCCAGCTGGGTACCGAACCTGGGTACCGAACCTGGGTACCGAACCTGGGTACCGAACCTGGGTACCGAACCTGGGTACCGTACCTGGGTACCGTACCTGGGTACCTGGGTACCGAACCTGGGTACCTGGGTACCGAACCTGGGTACCTGGGTACCGTACCTGGGTACCTGGGTACCGTACCTTGGTACCTGGGTACCGTACCTGGGTACCTGGGTACCGTACCTGGGTACCGAACCTGGGTACCGGACCTGGGTACCGAACCTGGGTACCGGACCTGGGTACCGAACCTGGGTACCGTACCTGGGTACCGTACCTGGGTACCGAACCTAGGTACCGTACCTGGGTACCGAACCTGGGTACCGTACCTGGGTACCGTACCTGGGTACCTGGGTACCGAACCTGGGTACCTCGGTACCTACCGTACCTGGGTACCTGGGTACCGAACCTGGGTACCTCGGTACCTACCGTACCTGGGTACCTGGGTACCGAACCTGGGTACCGAACCTGGGTACCGAACCTGGGTACCGGACCTGGGTACCGTACTTGGGTACCTGGGTACCGTACCTGGGTACCTGGGTACCGAACCTGGGTACCGAACCTGGGTACCGAACCTGGGTACCGGACCTGGGTACCGTACTTGGGTACCTGGGTACCGTACCTGGGTACCTGGGTACCGAACCTGGGTACCGTACCTGGGTACCGTACCTGGGTACCGTACCTGGGTACCTGGGTACCTGGGTACCGAACCTGGGTACCTGGGTACCTGGGTACCTGGGTACCGAACCTGGGTACCTGGGTACCGAACCTGGGTACCTGGGTACCGTACCTGGGTACCGTACCTGGGTACCGAACCTGGGTACCGGACCTGGGTACCGAACCTGGGTACCGTACCTGGGTACCGTACTTGGGTACCGTACCTGGGTACCTGGGTACCGAACCTGGGTACCGTACCTGGGTACCGTACTTGGGTACCGTACCTGGGTACCTGGGTACCGTACCTGGGTACCTGGGTACCTGGGTACCGTACCTGGGTACCGAACCTGGGTACCGGACCTGGGTACCGTACCTGGGTACCTGGGTACCGTACCTGGGTACCTGGGTACCTGGGTACCGTACCTGGGTACCGAACCTGGGTACCGGACCTGGGTACCGTACCTGGGTACCTGGGTACCGAACCTGGGTACCGTACCTGGGTACCTGGGTACCGAACCTGGGTACCGAACCTGGGTACCTGGGTACCTGGGTACCGTACCTGGGTACCTGGGTACCGTACCTGGGTACCGAACCTGGGTACCGAACCTGGGTACCGGACCTGGGTACCGAACCTGGGTACCGGACCTGGGTACCGTACCTGGGTACCGTACCTGGGTACCGAACCTGGGTACCGAACCTGGGTACCGGACCTGGGTACCGTACCTGGGTACCTGGGTACCGTACCTGGGTACCGAACCTGGGTACCGAACCTGGGTACCGGACCTGGGTACCGAACCTGGGTACCGGACCTGGGTACCGTACCTGGGTACCGAACCTGGGTACCGAACCTGGGTACCGAACCTGGGTACCGAACCTGGGTACCGGACCTGGGTACCGGACCTGGGTACCGTACCTGGGTACCGAACCTGGGTACCGAACCTGGGTACCGAACCTGGGTACCGGACCTGGGTACCGAACCTGGGTACCGGACCTGGGTACCGTACCTGGGTACCGTACCTGGGTACCGAACCTGGGTACCTGGGTACCGAACCTGGGTACCTGGGTACCGAACCTGGGTACCTGGGTACCGAACCTGGGTACCTGGATACCTGGGTACCTGGGTACCGTACCTGGGTACCTGGGTACCGAACCTGGGTACCTGGGTACCGAACCTGGGTACCTGGGTACCGAACCTGGGTACCTGGATACCTGGGTACCTGGGTACCGTACCTGGGTACCGGACCTGGGTACCGTACCTGGGTACCTGGGTACCTAACCTGGGTACCGAACCTGGGTACCTGGGTACCGTACCTGGGTACCTGGGTACCGTACCTGGGTACCGTACCTGGGTACCGTACCTGGGTACCGAACCTGGGTACCTGGATACCTGGGTACCTGGGTACCGTACCTGGGTACCTGGGTACCGTACCTGGGTACCGTACCTGGGTACCGTACCTGGGTACCGTACCTGGGTACCGTACCTGGGTACCGTACCTGGGTACCTGGGTACCGTACCTGGGTACCTGGGTACCGTACCTGGGTACCGTACCTGGGTACCTGGGTTCCCGTACCTGGGTACCTGGGTACCGTACCTGGGTACCGTACCTGGGTACCGTACCTGGGTACCTGGGTACCGTACCTGGGTACCTGGGTACCGTACCTGGGTACCTGGGTACCGTACCTGGGTACCTGGGTACCGTACCTGGGTACCTGGGTACCGTACCTGGGTACCTGGGTACCGTACCTGGGTACCTGGGTACCGTACCTGGGTACCTGGGTACCGGACCTGGGTACCGAACCTGGGAACCTGGGTACCGTACCTGGGTACCTGGGTACCGAACCTGGGTACCTGGGTACCGTACCTGGGTACCTGGGTACCGAACCTGGGTACCTGGGTACCTGGTTACCGAACCTGCCTGGGTACCTGGGTACCGAACCTGGGTACCTGGGTACCGAACCTGGGTACCTGGGTACCGAACCTGGGTACCTGGATACCTGGGTACCTGGGTACCGAACCTGGGTACCGAACCTGGGTACCGAACCTGGGTACCGAACCTGGGTACCGGACCTGGGTACCGTACCTGGGTACCGTACCTGGGTACCTGGGTACCGTACCTGGGTACCTGGGTACCGTACCTGGGTACCTGGGTACCGGACCTGGGTACCGTACCTGGGTACCGTACCTGGGTACCGAACCTGGGTACCTGGGTACCGAACCTGGGTACCTGGATACCTGGGTACCTGGGTACCGTACCTGGGTACTTGGGTACCTGGGTACCGGACCTGGGTACCGTACCTGGGTACCGAACCTGGGTACCGAACCTGGGTACCTGGGTACCGAACCTGGGTACCTGGGTACCGTACCTGGGTACCTGGGTACCGAACCTGGGTACCGAACCTGGGTACCGTACCTGGGTACCGTACCTGGGTACCGAACCTGGGTACCGAACCTGGGTACCGTACCTGGGTACCGTACCTGGGTACCTGGGTACCGAACCTGGGTACCGGACCTGGGTACCGTACCTGGGTACCTGGGTACCGTACCTGGGTACCTGGGTACCGAACCTGGGTACCGAACCTGGGTACCTGGGTACCTGGGTACCGAACCTGGGTACCTGGGTACCGTACCTGGGTACCGAACCTGGGTACCGAACCTGGGTACCTGGGTACCTGGGTACCTGGGTACCGAACCTGGGTACCGAACCTGGGTACCGGACCTGGGTACCGTACCTGGGTACCGTACCTGGGTACCTGGGTACCGTACCTGGGTACTTGGGTACCGTACCTGGGTACCTGGGTACCGAACCTGGGTACCTGGGTACCGTACCTGGGTACCGAACCTGGGTACCGGACCTGGGTACCGTACCTGGGTACCTGGGTACCGTACCTGGGTACCTGGGTACCGAACCTGGGTACCTGGGTACCGAACCTGGGTACCTGGGTACCGTACCTGGGTACCGAACCTGGGTACCGAACCTGGGTACCGAACCTGGGTACCGAACCTGGGTACCTGGGTACCTGGGTACCTGGGTACCGAACCTGGGTACCGAACCTGGGTACCGGACCTGGGTACCGTACCTGGGTACCGTACCTGGGTACCTGGGTACCGTACCTGGGTACTTGGGTACCGTACCTGGGTACCTGGGTACCGAACCTGGGTACCTGGGTACCTGGGTACCGTACCTGGGTACCTGGGTACCTGGGTACCGTACCTGGGTACCGTACCTGGGTACTTGGGTACCGTACCTGGGTACCGTACCTGGGTACTTGGGTACCGTACCTGGGTACCTGGGTACCGTACCTGGGTACCTGGGTACCTGGGTACCGAACCTGGGTACCGAACCTGGGTACCTGGGTACCTGGGTACCGAACCTGGGTACCTGGGTACCGAACCTGAGTACCTGGATACCTGGGTACCGTACCTGGGTACCGAACCTGGGTACCGAACCTGGGTACCGTACCTGGGTACCTGGGTACCGTACCTGGGTACTTGGGTACCGTACCTGGGTACCTGGGTACCGAACCTGGGTACCTGGGTACCGTACCTGGGTACCTGGGTACCTGGGTACCGTACCTGGGTACCGTACCTGGGTACTTGGGTACCGTACCTGGGTACCTGGGTACCGAACCTGGGTACCTGGGTACCTGGGTACCGAACCTGGGTACCTGGGTACCGAACCTGAGTACCTGGATACCTGGGTACCGTACCTGGGTACCGAACCTGGGTACCGAACCTGGGTACCGTACCTGGGTACCTGGGTACCGTACCTGGGTACTTGGGTACCGTACCTGGGTACCTGGGTACCGAACCTGGGTACCTGGGTACCGTACCTGGGTACCTGGGTACCTGGGTACCGTACCTGGGTACCGTACCTGGGTACCTGGGTACCGAACCTGGGTACCTGGGTACCTGGGTACCTGGGTACCTGGGTACCGTACCTGGGTACCTGGGTACCGTACCTGGGTACCTGGGTACCTGGGTACCGTACCTGGGTACCGGACCTGGGTACCTGGGTACCTGGGTACCGAACCTGGGTACCGTACCTGGGTACCGAACCTGGGTACCGAACCTGGGTACCGGACCTGGGTACCGGACCTGGGTACCGAACCTGGGTACCGGACCTGGGTACCTGGGTACCTGGGTACCGAACCTGGGTACCGTACCTGGGTACCGAACCTGGGTACCGAACCTGGGTACCGAACCTGGGTACCTGGGTACCGTACCTGGGTACTTGGGTACCGAACCTGGGTACCGAACCTGGGTACCGAACCTGGGTACCGAACCTGGGTACCGGACCTGGGTACCGGACCTGGGTACCGAACCTGGGTACCGAACCTGGGTACCGAACCTGATTACCGGACCTGGGTACTGAACCTGGGTACCGAACCTGGGTACCTGGGTACCGAACCTGGGTACCTGGGTACCGAACCTGAGTACCTGGATACCTGGGTACCGTACCTGGGTACCGAACCTGGGTACCGAACCTGGGTACCGAACCTGGGTACCGGACCTGGGTACCGAACCTGGGTACCGGACCTGGGTACCGAACCTGGGTACCGAACCTGGGTACCGAACCTGGGTACCGGACCTGGTACCTGGGTACCGGTACCGGACCTGGGTACCGAACCTGGGTACCGAACCTGGGTACCGAACCTGGGTACCGAACCTGGGTACCGAACCTGGGTACCGAACCTGGGTACCGAACCTGGGTACCGAACCTGGGTACTTGGGTACCGAACCTGGGTACCGAACCTGGGTACCGGACCTTGGTACCGGACCTGGGTACCTTGGTACCGGACCTGGGTACCGGACCTTGGGTGCCGGACCTGGGTACCGGACCTGGGTACCGGACCTGGGGTACCGGACCTGGGTACCGGACCTGGGTACCGGACCTGGGTACCGGACCTGGGTACCGGACCTGGGTACCGGACCTGGGTACCGGACCTGGGTACCGGACCTGGGTACCGGACCTGGGTACCGGACCTGGGTACCGGACCTTGGTACCGGACCTGGGTACCGGACCTGGGGTACCGGAACTGGGTACCGGACCTGGGTACCGGACCTGGGTACCGGACCTGGGTACCTGGGTACCGGACCTGGGTACCGGACCTGGGTACCGGACCTGGGTACCGGACCTGGGTACCGGACCTGGGTACCGGACCTGGGTACCGGACCTGGGTACCGGACCTGGGTACGGTACCTGGGTACCGGACCTGGGTACCGGACCTGGGTACCGGACCTGGGTACCGGACCTGGGTACCGGACCTGGGTACCGGACCTGGGTACCGGACCTGGGTACCGGACCTGGGTACCGGACCTGGGGTACCGGACCTGGGTACCGGACCTGGGTACCGGACCTGGGTACCGTACCTGGGTACCGGACCTGGGTACCGGACCTGGGTACCGGACCTGGGTACCTGGGTACCGGACCTGGGTACCGGACCTGGGTACCGGACCTGGGTACCGGACCTGACCTGGGTACCGGACCTTGGTACCTGACCTGGGTACCGGACCTGGGTACCGGACCTGGGTACCGGACCTGGGTACCGGACCTGGGTACCTGGGTACCTGGGTACCGAACCTGGGTACCTGGGTACCTGGGTACCGTACCTGGGTACCTGGGTACCGTACCTGGGTACCTGGGTACCGTACCTGGGTACCTGGGTACCTGGGTACCGTACCTGGGTACCGAACCTGGGTACCGAACCTGGGTACCTGGGTACCGAACCTGGGTACCTGGGTACCGAACCTGAGTACCTGGATACCTGGGTACCGTACCTGGGTACCGAACCTGGGTACCGAACCTGGGTACCGTACCTGGGTACCTGGGTACCGTACTTGGGTACTTGGGTACCGTACCTGGGTACCTGGGTACCGAACCTGGGTACCTGGGTACCTGGGTACCGTACCTGGGTACCTGGGTACCGTACCTGGGTACCTGGGTACCTGGGTACCGTACCTGGGTACCGTACCTGGGTACTTGGGTACCGTACCTGGGTACCTGGGTACCGAACCTGGGTACCTGGGTACCTGGGTACCGAACCTGGGTACCTGGGTACCGAACCTGAGTACCTGGATACCTGGGTACCGTACCTGGGTACCGAACCTGGGTACCGAACCTGGGTACCGTACCTGGGTACCTGGGTACCGTACCTGGGTACTTGGGTACCGTACCTGGGTACCTGGGTACCGAACCTGGGTACCTGGGTACCGTACCTGGGTACCGAACCTGGGTACCGAACCTGGGTACCGTACCTGGGTACCTGGGTACCGTACCTGGGTACTTGGGTACCGTACCTGGGTACCTGGGTACCGAACCTGGGTACCTGGGTACCTGGGTACCGTACCTGGGTACCTGGGTACCGTACCTGGGTACCTGGGTACCTGGGTACCGTACCTGGGTACCGTACCTGGGTACCTGGGTACCGAACCTGGGTACCTGGGTACCTGGGTACCGTACCTGGGTACCTGGGTACCGTACCTGGGTACCTGGGTACCTGGACCTGGGTACCGGACCTTGGGTGCCGGACCTGGGTACCGGACCTGGGTACCGGACCTGGGGTACCGGACCTGGGTACCGGACCTGGGTACTTGGGTACCTGGGTACTTGGGTACCTGGGTACCGAACCTGGGTACCGAACCTGGGTACCGAACCTGGGTACCGAACCTGGGTACCGGACCTGGGTACCGAACCTGGGTACCGAACCTGGGTACCTGGGTACCTGGGTACCGTACCTGGGTACTTGGGTACCTGGGTACCGAACCTGGGTACCGAACCTGGGTACCGAACCTGGGTACCGAACCTGGGTACCGAACCTGGGTACCGGACCTGGGTACCGGACCTGGGTACCGAACCTGGGTACCGAACCTGGGTACCGAACCTGGGTACCTGGGTACCGAACCTGGGTACCTGGGTACCGAACCTGAGTACCTGGATACCTGGGTACCGTACCTGGGTACCGAACCTGGGTACCGAACCTGGGTACCGAACCTGGGTACCGAACCTGGGTACCGGACCTGGGTACCGAACCTGGGTACCGAACCTGGGTACCGAACCTGGGTACCGGACCTGGGTACCGAACCTGGGTACCGAACCTGGGTACCGAACCTGGGTACCGGACCTGGTACCTGGGTACCGGTACCGGACCTGGGTACCGAACCTGGGTACTTGGGTACCGGACCTGGGTACCGGACCTGGGGTACCGGACCTGGGTACCGGACCTGGGTACCGGACCTGGGTACCGGACCTGGGTACCGGACCTGGGTACCGGACCTGGGTACCGGACCTGGGTACCGGACCTGGGTACCGGACCTGGGTACCGGACCTGGGTACCGGACCTGGGTACCGGACCTGGGTACCGGACCTGGGTACCGGACCTGGGTACCGGACCTTGGTACCGTACCTGGGTACCGGACCTGGGTACCGGACCTGGGTACCGGACCTTGGGTGCCGGACCTGGGTACCGGACCTGGGTACCGGACCTGGGTACCGGACCTGGGGTACCGGACCTGGGGTACCGGACCTGGGTACCGGACCTGGGTACCGGACCTGGGTACCGGACCTGGGTACCGGACCTGGGTACCGGACCTGGGTACCGGACCTGGGTACCGGACCTGGGTACCGGACCTTGGTACCGGACCTTGGTACCGTACCTGGGTACCGGACCTGGGTACCGGACCTTGGGTGCCGGACCTGGGTACCGGACCTGGGTACCGGACCTGGGTACCGGACCTGGGGTACCGGACCTGGGTACCGGACCTGGGTACCGGACCTGGGTACCGGACCTGGGTACCGGACCTGGGTACCTGGGTACCGGACCTGGGTACCGGACCTGGGTACCGGACCTGGGTACCGGACTTGGGTACCGGACCTGGGTACCGGACCTGGGTACCGGACCTGGGGTACCGGACCTGGGTACCGGACCTGGGTACCGGACCTGGGTACCGGACCTGGGTACCGGACCTGGGTACCTGGGTACCGTACCTGGGTACCTGGGTACCGTACCTGGGTACTTGGGTACCTGGGTACCGAACCTGGGTACTTGGGTACCTGGGTACCGAACCTGGGTACCGAACCTGGGTACCGAACCTGGGTACCGAACCTGGGTACCGAACCTGGGTACCGGACCTGGGTACCGAACCTGGGTACCGAACCTGGGTACCTGGGTACCGAACCTGGGTACCTGGGTACCTGGGTACCGTACCTGGGTACCGAACCTGGGTACCGAACCTGGGTACCGAACCTGGGTACCGGACCTGGGTACCGAACCTGGGTACCGAACCTGGGTACCGAACCTGGGTACCGAACCTGGGTACCGGACCTGGGTACCGAACCTGGGTACCGAACCTGGGTACCGAACCTGGGTACCGGACCTGGGTACCTGGGTACCGAACCTGGGTACCGTACCTGGGTACCGAACCTGGGTACCGAACCTGGGTACCGAACCTGGGCACCGGACCTGGGTACCGAACCTGGGTACCTGGGTACCGTACCTGGGTACTTGGGTACCTGGGTACCGAACCTGGGTACCTGGGTACCGTACCTGGGTACTTGGGTACCTGGGTACCGAACCTGGGTACCGAACCTGGGTACCTGACCTGGGTACCTGGGTACCGTACCTGGGTACTTGGGTACCTGGGTACCGAACCTGGGTACCTGGGTACCGTACCTGGGTACTTGGGTACCTGGGTACCGAACCTGGGTACCGAACCTGGGTACCTGACCTGGGTACCTGGGTACCGAACCTGGGTACCGTACCTGGGTACCGAACCTGGGTACCGAACCTGGGTACCGAACCTGGGTACCGAACCTGGGTACCTGGGTACCGTACCTGGGTACCTGGGTACCTGGGTACCGTACCTGGGTACCGTACCTGGGTACTTGGGTACCGTACCTGGGTACCTGGGTACCGAACCTGGGTACCTGGGTACCTGGGTACCGTACCTGGGTACCTGGGTACCTGGGTACCTGGACCTGGGTACCGGACCTTGGGTGCCGGACCTGGGTACCGGACCTGGGTACCGGACCTGGGGTACCGGACCTGGGTACCGGACCTGGGTACTTGGGTACCTGGGTACTTGGGTACCTGGGTACCGAACCTGGGTACCGAACCTGGGTACCGAACCTGGGTACCGAACCTGGGTACCGGACCTGGGTACCGAACCTGGGTACCGAACCTGGGTACCTGGGTACCGGACCTGGGTACCGGACCTGGGGTACCGGACCTGGGTACCGGACCTGGGTACTTGGGTACCTGGGTACCGAACCTGGGTACCGAACCTGGGTACCGAACCTGGGTACCGAACCTGGGTACCGGACCTGGGTACCGAACCTGGGTACCGAACCTGGGTACCTGGGTACCGTACCTGGGTACCGAACCTGGGTACCGAACCTGGGTACCTGGGTACCGAACCTGGGTACCTGGGTACCGTACCTGGGTACTTGGGTACCTGGGTACCGAACCTGGGTACCGAACCTGGGTACCGAACCTGGGTACCGAACCTGGGTACCGAACCTGGGTACCGGACCTGGGTACCGGACCTGGGTACCGAACCTGGGTACCGAACCTGGGTACCGAACCTGGGTACCTGGGTACCGAACCTGGGTACCTGGGTACCGTACCTGGGTACCTGGGTACCTGGGTACCGTACCTGGGTACCGTACCTGGGTACTTGGGTACCGTACCTGGGTACCTGGGTACCGAACCTGGGTACCTGGGTACCTGGGTACCGTACCTGGGTACCTGGGTACCTGGGTACCTGGACCTGGGTACCGGACCTTGGGTGCCGGACCTGGGTACCGGACCTGGGTACCGGACCTGGGGTACCGGACCTGGGTACCGGACCTGGGTACTTGGGTACCTGGGTACTTGGGTACCTGGGTACCGAACCTGGGTACCGAACCTGGGTACCGAACCTGGGTACCGAACCTGGGTACCGGACCTGGGTACCGAACCTGGGTACCGAACCTGGGTACCTGGGTACCGGACCTGGGTACCGGACCTGGGGTACCGGACCTGGGTACCGGACCTGGGTACTTGGGTACCTGGGTACTTGGGTACCTGGGTACCGAACCTGGGTACCGAACCTGGGTACCGAACCTGGGTACCGAACCTGGGTACCGGACCTGGGTACCGAACCTGGGTACCGAACCTGGGTACCTGGGTACCGTACCTGGGTACCGAACCTGGGTACCGAACCTGGGTACCTGGGTACCGAACCTGGGTACCTGGGTACCGTACCTGGGTACTTGGGTACCTGGGTACCGAACCTGGGTACCGAACCTGGGTACCGAACCTGGGTACCGAACCTGGGTACCGAACCTGGGTACCGGACCTGGGTACCGGACCTGGGTACCGAACCTGGGTACCGAACCTGGGTACCGAACCTGGGTACCTGGGTACCGAACCTGGGTACCTGGGTACCGAACCTGAGTACCTGGATACCTGGGTACCGTACCTGGGTACCGAACCTGGGTACCGAACCTGGGTACCGAACCTGGGTACCGAACCTTGGTACCGGACCTGGGTACCGAACCTGGGTACCGAACCTGGGTACCGAACCTGGGTACCGGACCTGGGTACCGAACCTGGGTACCGAACCTGGGTACCGAACCTGGGTACCGGACCTGGTACCTGGGTACCGGTACCGGACCTGGGTACCGAACCTGGGTACTTGGGTACCGAACCTGGGTACCGGACCTTGGGTGCCGGACCTGGGTACCGGACCTGGGTACCGGACCTGGGGTACCGGACCTGGGGTACCGGACCTGGGTACCGGACCTGGGTACCGGACCTGGGTACCGGACCTGGGTACCGGACCTGGGTACCGGACCTGGGTACCGGACCTGGGTACCGGACCTTGGGTACCGGACCTGGGTACCTGGGTACCGGACCTGGGGTACCGGACCTGGGTACCGGACCTGGGTACCTGGGTACCGGACCTGGGTACCGGACCTGGGTACCGGACCTGACCTGGGTACCGGACCTTGGTACCGGACCTGGGTACCGGACCTGGGTACCGGACCTGGGTACCGGACCTGGGTACCGGACCTGGGTGCCGGACCTGGGTACCGGACCTGGGTACCGGACCTGGGTACCGGACCTGGGTACCGGACCTGGGTGCCGGACCTGGGTACCGGACCTGGGTACCGGACCTGGGTACCGTACCTGGGTACCGGACCTGGGTACCGGACCTTGGTACCGGACCTGGGTACCGGACCTGGGTACCGGACCTGGGTACCGGACCTGGGTACCGGACCTGGGTACCGGACCTGGGTACCGGACCTGGGTACCGGACCTGGGTACCGGACCTTGGTACCTGGGTACCGGACCTGGGTACCGAACCTGGGTACCGGACCTGGGTACCGTACCTGGGTACCTGGGTACCGTACCTGGGTACCTGGGTACCGAACCTGGGTACCGAACCTGGGTACCTGGGTACCTGGGTACCGAACCTGGGTACCTGGGTACCGGACCTGGGTACCGGACCTGGGTGCCGGACCTGGGTACCGGACCTGGGTACCGGACCTTGGTACCGGACCTGGGTACCGGACCTGGGTACCGGACCTGGGTACCGGACCTGGGTACCGGACCTGGGTACCGGACCTGGGTACCGGACCTGGGTACCGGACCTGGGTACCGGACCTGGGTACCGGACCTGGGTACCGAACCTGGGTACCGGACCTGGGTACCGGACCTGGGTACCGTACCTGGGTACCTGGGTACCGTACCTGGGTACCTGGGTACCGAACCTGGGTACCGAACCTGGGTACCTGGGTACCTGGGTACCGAACCTGGGTACCTGGGTACCGTACCTGGGTACCGAACCTGGGTACCGAACCTGGGTACCGAACCTGGGTACCGTACCTGGGTACCTGGGTACCGTACCTGGGTACCTGGGTACCTGGGTACCGTACCTGGGTACCGAACCTGGGTACCGAACCTGGGTACCTGGGTACCGAACCTGGGTACCTGGGTACCGAACCTGAGTACCTGGATACCTGGGTACCGTACCTGGGTACCGAACCTGGGTACCGAACCTGGGTACCGTACCTGGGTACCTGGGTACCGTACCTGGGTACTTGGGTACCGTACCTGGGTACCTGGGTACCGAACCTGGGTACCTGGGTACCTGGGTACCGTACCTGGGTACCTGGGTACCGTACCTGGGTACCTGGGTACCTGGGTACCGTACCTGGGTACCGTACCTGGGTACTTGGGTACCGTACCTGGGTACCTGGGTACCGAACCTGGGTACCTGGGTACCTGGGTACCGAACCTGGGTACCTGGGTACCGAACCTGAGTACCTGGATACCTGGGTACCGTACCTGGGTACCGAACCTGGGTACCGAACCTGGGTACCGTACCTGGGTACCTGGGTACCGTACCTGGGTACTTGGGTACCGTACCTGGGTACCTGGGTACCGAACCTGGGTACCTGGGTACCGTACCTGGGTACCGAACCTGGGTACCGAACCTGGGTACCGTACCTGGGTACCTGGGTACCGTACCTGGGTACTTGGGTACCGTACCTGGGTACCTGGGTACCGAACCTGGGTACCTGGGTACCGTACCTGGGTACCTGGGTACCGTACCTGGGTACCTGGGTACCGTACCTGGGTACCGTACCTGGGTACTTGGGTACCGTACCTGGGTACCTGGGTACCGAACCTGGGTACCTGGGTACCTGGGTACCGTACCTGGGTACCTGGGTACCGTACCTGGGTACCTGGGTACCTGGACCTGGGTACCGGACCTTGGGTGCCGGACCTGGGTACCGGACCTGGGTACCGGACCTGGGGTACCGGACCTGGGTACCGGACCTGGGTACTTGGGTACCTGGGTACTTGGGTACCTGGGTACCGAACCTGGGTACCGGACCTGGGTACTTGGGTACCTGGGTACTTGGGTACCTGGGTACCGAACCTGGGTACCGAACCTGGGTACCGAACCTGGGTACCGAACCTGGGTACCGGACCTGGGTACCGAACCTGGGTACCGAACCTGGGTACCTGGGTACCTGGGTACCGTACCTGGGTACTTGGGTACCTGGGTACCGAACCTGGGTACCGAACCTGGGTACCGAACCTGGGTACCGAACCTGGGTACCGGACCTGGGTACCGGACCTGGGTACCGAACCTGGGTACCGAACCTGGGTACCGAACCTGGGTACCTGGGTACCGAACCTGGGTACCTGGGTACCGAACCTGGGTACCTGGGTACCGAACCTGAGTACCTGGATACCTGGGTACCGTACCTGGGTACCGAACCTGGGTACCGAACCTGGGTACCGAACCTGGGTACCGAACCTGGGTACCGGACCTGGGTACCGAACCTGGGTACCGAACCTGGGTACCGAACCTGGGTACCGGACCTGGGTACCGAACCTGGGTACCGAACCTGGGTACCGAACCTGGGTACCGGACCTGGTACCTGGGTACCGGTACCGGACCTGGGTACCGAACCTGGGTACTTGGGTACCGGACCTGGGTACCGGACCTGGGTACCGGACCTGGGGTACCGGACCTGGGGTACCGGACCTGGGTACCGGACCTGGGTACCGGACCTGGGTACCGGACCTGGGTACCGGACCTGGGTACCGGACCTGGGTACCGGACCTGGGTACCGGACCTGGGTACCGGACCTGGGTACCGGACCTGGGTACCGGACCTGGGTACCGGACCTTGGTACCGTACCTGGGTACCGGACCTGGGTACCGGACCTGGGTACCGGACCTTGGGTGCCGGACCTGGGTACCGGACCTGGGTACCGGACCTGGGTACCGGACCTGGGGTACCGGACCTGGGGTACCGGACCTGGGTACCGGACCTGGGTACCGGACCTGGGTACCGGACCTGGGTACCGGACCTGGGTACCGGACCTGGGTACCGGACCTGGGTACCGGACCTGGGTACCGGACCTGGGTACCGGACCTGGGTACCTGGGTACCGGACCTGGGTACCTGGGTACCGTACCTGGGTACTTGGGTACCTGGGTACCGAACCTGGGTACTTGGGTACCTGGGTACCGAACCTGGGTACCGGACCTTGGTACCGGACCTTGGTACCGTACCTGGGTACCGGACCTGGGTACCGGACCTTGGGTGCCGGACCTGGGTACCGGACCTGGGTACCGGACCTGGGTACCGGACCTGGGTACCGGACCTGGGGTACCGGACCTGGGTACCGGACCTGGGTACCGGATCTGGGTACCGGACCTGGGTACCGGACCTGGGTACCTGGGTACCGTACCTGGGTACCTGGGTACCGTACCTGGGTACTTGGGTACCTGGGTACCGAACCTGGGTACTTGGGTACCTGGGTACCGAACCTGGGTACCGAACCTGGGTACCGAACCTGGGTACCGAACCTGGGTACCGAACCTGGGTACCGAACCTGGGTACCGGACCTGGGTACCGAACCTGGGTACCGAACCTGGGTACCTGGGTACCGAACCTGGGTACCTGGGTACCTGGGTACCGTACCTGGGTACCGAACCTGGGTACCGAACCTGGGTACCGAACCTGGGTACCGGACCTGGGTACCGAACCTGGGTACCGAACCTGGGTACCGAACCTGGGTACCGAACCTGGGTACCGGACCTGGGTACCGAACCTGGGTACCGAACCTGGGTACCGAACCTGGGTACCGGACCTGGGTACCTGGGTACCGAACCTGGGTACCGTACCTGGGTACCGAACCTGGGTACCGAACCTGGGTACCGAACCTGGGCACCGGACCTGGGTACCGAACCTGGGTACCTGGGTACCGTACCTGGGTACTTGGGTACCTGGGTACCGAACCTGGGTACCGAACCTGGGTACCGGACCTGGGTACCTGGGTACCGAACCTGGGTACCGTACCTGGGTACCGAACCTGGGTACCGAACCTGGGTACCGAACCTGGGTACCGAACCTGGGTACCTGGGTACCGTACCTGGGTACCTGGGTACCTGGGTACCGTACCTGGGTACCGTACCTGGGTACTTGGGTACCGTACCTGGGTACCTGGGTACCTGGGTACCGAACCTGGGTACCTGGGTACCGAACCTGGGTACCTGGGTACCGAACCTGAGTACCTGGATACCTGGGTACCGTACCTGGGTACCGAACCTGGGTACCGAACCTGGGTACCGAACCTGGGTACCGAACCTGGGTACCGGACCTGGGTACCGAACCTGGGTACCGAACCTGGGTACCGAACCTGGGTACCGGACCTGGGTACCGAACCTGGGTACCGAACCTGGGTACCGAACCTGGGTACCGGACCTGGTACCTGGGTACCGGTACCGGACCTGGGTACCGAACCTGGGTACTTGGGTACCGGACCTGGGTACCGGACCTGGGTACCGGACCTGGGGTACCGGACCTGGGGTACCGGACCTGGGTACCGGACCTGGGTACCGGACCTGGGTACCGGACCTGGGTACCGGACCTGGGTACCGGACCTGGGTACCGGACCTGGGTACCGGACCTGGGTACCGGACCTGGGTACCGGACCTGGGTACCGGACCTGGGTACCGGACCTGGGTACCGGACCTTGGTACCGTACCTGGGTACCGGACCTGGGTACCGGACCTGGGTACCGGACCTTGGGTGCCGGACCTGGGTACCGGACCTGGGTACCGGACCTGGGTACCGGACCTGGGGTACCGGACCTGGGGTACCGGACCTGGGTACCGGACCTGGGTACCGGACCTGGGTACCGGACCTGGGTACCGGACCTGGGTACCGGACCTGGGTACCGGACCTGGGTACCGGACCTTGGTACCGGACCTTGGTACCGTACCTGGGTACCGGACCTGGGTACCGGACCTTGGGTGCCGGACCTGGGTACCGGACCTGGGTACCGGACCTGGGTACCGGACCTGGGGTACCGGACCTGGGTACCGGACCTGGGTACCGGACCTGGGTACCGGACCTGGGTACCGGACCTGGGTACCTGGGTACCGGACCTGGGTACCGGACCTGGGTACCGGACCTGGGTACCGGACCTGGGTACCGGACCTGGGTACCGGACCTGGGTACCGGACCTGGGGTACCGGACCTGGGTACCGGACCTGGGTACCGGATCTGGGTACCGGACCTGGGTACCGGACCTGGGTACCTGGGTACCGTACCTGGGTACCTGGGTACCGTACCTGGGTACTTGGGTACCTGGGTACCGAACCTGGGTACTTGGGTACCTGGGTACCGAACCTGGGTACCGAACCTGGGTACCGAACCTGGGTACCGAACCTGGGTACCGAACCTGGGTACCGAACCTGGGTACCGGACCTGGGTACCGAACCTGGGTACCGAACCTGGGTACCTGGGTACCGAACCTGGGTACCTGGGTACCTGGGTACCGTACCTGGGTACCGAACCTGGGTACCGAACCTGGGTACCGAACCTGGGTACCGGACCTGGGTACCGAACCTGGGTACCGAACCTGGGTACCGAACCTGGGTACCGAACCTGGGTACCGGACCTGGGTACCGAACCTGGGTACCGAACCTGGGTACCGAACCTGGGTACCGGACCTGGGTACCTGGGTACCGAACCTGGGTACCGTACCTGGGTACCGAACCTGGGTACCGAACCTGGGTACCGAACCTGGGCACCGGACCTGGGTACCGAACCTGGGTACCTGGGTACCGTACCTGGGTACTTGGGTACCTGGGTACCGAACCTGGGTACCGAACCTGGGTACCGGACCTGGGTACCTGGGTACCGAACCTGGGTACCGTACCTGGGTACCGAACCTGGGTACCGAACCTGGGTACCGAACCTGGGTACCGAACCTGGGTACCTGGGTACCGTACCTGGGTACCTGGGTACCTGGGTACCGTACCTGGGTACCGTACCTGGGTACTTGGGTACCGTACCTGGGTACCTGGGTACCGAACCTGGGTACCTGGGTACCTGGGTACCGTACCTGGGTACCTGGGTACCGTACCTGGGTACCTGGGTACCTGGACCTGGGTACCGGACCTTGGGTGCCGGACCTGGGTACCGGACCTGGGGTACCGGACCTGGGTACCGGACCTGGGTACTTGGGTACCTGGGTACTTGGGTACCTGGGTACCGAACCTGGGTACCGAACCTGGGTACCGAACCTGGGTACCGAACCTGGGTACCGAACCTGGGTACCGGACCTGGGTACCGGACCTGGGTACCGAACCTGGGTACCGAACCTGGGTACCGAACCTGGGTACCTGGGTACCGAACCTGGGTACCTGGGTACCGAACCTGAGTACCTGGATACCTGGGTACCGTACCTGGGTACCGAACCTGGGTACCGAACCTGGGTACCGAACCTGGGTACCGAACCTGGGTACCGGACCTGGGTACCGAACCTGGGTACCGAACCTGGGTACCGAACCTGGGTACCGAACCTGGGTACCGGACCTGGGTACCGAACCTGGGTACCGAACCTGGGTACCGAACCTGGGTACCGGACCTGGTACCTGGGTACCGGTACCGGACCTGGGTACCGAACCTGGGTACTTGGGTACCGAACCTGGGTACCGGACCTTGGGTGCCGGACCTGGGTACCGGACCTGGGTACCGGACCTGGGGTACCGGACCTGGGTACCGGACCTGGGTACCGGACCTGGGTACCGGACCTGGGTACCGGACCTGGGTACCGGACCTGGGTACCGGACCTGGGTACCGGACCTGGGTACCGGACCTGGGTACCGGACCTGGGTACCGGACCTGGGGTACCGGACCTGGGTACCGGACCTGGGTACCGGACCTGGGTACCGGACCTGGGTACCGGACCTGGGTACCGGACCTGGGTACCGGACCTGGGTACCGGACCTGGGTACCGGACCTGGGTACCGGACCTGGGTACCGGACCTGGGTACCGGACCTGGGTACCGGACCTGGGTACCGGACCTGGGTACCGGACCTGGGTACCTGGGTACCGGACCTGGGTACCGGACCTGGGTACCGGACCTGGGTACCGGACCTGGGTACCGGACCTGGGTACCGGACCTGGGGTACCGGACCTGGGTACCGGACCTGGGTACCGGACCTGGGTACCGGACCTGGGTACCGGACCTGGGTACCTGGGTACCGTACCTGGGTACCTGGGTACCGTACCTGGGTACCTGGGTACCGAACCTGGGTACCGTACCTGGGTACCTGGGTACCGTACCTGGGTACCTGGGTACCGAACCTGGGTACCGTACCTGGGTACCGTACCTGGGTACCTGGGTACCGTACCTGGGTACCTGGGTACCGAACCTGGGTACCGAACCTGGGTACCGTACCTGGGTACCGTACCTGGGTACCTGGGTACCGTACCTGGGTACTTGGGTACCTGGGTACCGAACCTGGGTACTTGGGTACCTGGGTACCGAACCTGGGTACCGAACCTGGGTACCGAACCTGGGTACCGAACCTGGGTACCGGACCTGGGTACCGAACCTGGGTACCGAACCTGGGTACCGAACCTGGGTACCGAACCTGGGTACCGAACCTGGGTACCGGACCTGGGTACCGAACCTGGGTACCGAACCTGGGTACCTGGGTACCTGGGTACCGTACCTGGGTACCGAACCTGGGTACCGAACCTGGGTACCGAACCTGGGTACCGGACCTGGGTACCGAACCTGGGTACCGAACCTGGGTACCGAACCTGGGTACCGAACCTGGGTACCGGACCTGGGTACCGAACCTGGGTACCGAACCTGGGTACCGAACCTGGGTACCGGACCTGGGTACCTGGGTACCGAACCTGGGTACCGTACCTGGGTACCGAACCTGGGTACCGAACCTGGGTACCGAACCTGGGTACCGAACCTGGGCACCGGACCTGGGTACCGAACCTGGGTACCTGGGTACCGTACCTGGGTACTTGGGTACCTGGGTACCGAACCTGGGTACCGAACCTGGGTACCGAACCTGGGTACTTGGGTACCTGGGTACCTGGGTACCTGGGTACCGAACCTGGGTACCGAACCTGGGTACCGAACCTGGGTACCGGACCTGGGTACCGGACCTGGGTACCGGACCTGGGTACCGAACCTGGGTACCTGGGTACCTGGGTACCGAACCTGGGTACCGGACCTGGGTACCGAACCTGGGTACCGAACCTGGGTACCTGGGTACCGGACCTGGGTACCTGGGTACCGGACCTGGGTACCGGACCTGGGTACCGGACCTGGGTACCGGACCTGGGTACCGGACCTGGGTACCGGACCTGGGTACCGGACCTGGGTACCGGACCTGGGTACCGGACCTGGGTACCGGACCTGGGTACCGGACCTGGGTACCGGACCTGGGTACCGGACCTGGGTACCGGACCTGGGTACCGGACCTGGGTACCGGACCTGGGTACCGGACCTGGGTACCGGACCTGGGTACCGGACCTGGGGTACCGGACCTGGGTACCGGACCTGGGTACCGGACCTGGGTACCGGACCTGGGTACCGGACCTGGGTACCTGGGTACCGTACCTGGGTACCTGGGTACCGTACCTGGGTACCTGGGTACCGAACCTGGGTACCGTACCTGGGTACCGAACCTGGGTACCGTACCTGGGTACCTGGGTACCGTACCTGGGTACCGTACCTGGGTACCTGGGTACCGAACCTGGGTACCGTACCTGGGTACCGTACCTGGGTACCTGGGTACCGTACCTGGGTACCGAACCTGGGTACCGAACCTGGGTACCGAACCTGGGTACCGTACCTGGGTACCGTACCTGGGTACCTGGGTACCGTACCTGGGTACTTGGGTACCTGGGTACCGAACCTGGGTACTTGGGTACCTGGGTACCGAACCTGGGTACCGAACCTGGGTACCGAACCTGGGTACCGAACCTGGGTACCGGACCTGGGTACCGAACCTGGGTACCGAACCTGGGTACCGAACCTGGGTACCGAACCTGGGTACCGAACCTGGGTACCGGACCTGGGTACCGAACCTGGGTACCGAACCTGGGTACCTGGGTACCTGGGTACCGTACCTGGGTACCGAACCTGGGTACCGAACCTGGGTACCGAACCTGGGTACCGGACCTGGGTACCGAACCTGGGTACCGAACCTGGGTACCGAACCTGGGTACCGAACCTGGGTACCGGACCTGGGTACCGAACCTGGGTACCGAACCTGGGTACCGAACCTGGGTACCGGACCTGGGTACCTGGGTACCGAACCTGGGTACCGTACCTGGGTACCGAACCTGGGTACCGAACCTGGGTACCTGGGTACCGTACCTGGGTACTTGGGTACCTGGGTACCGAACCTGGGTACCGAACCTGGGTACCGGACCTGGGTACCTGGGTACCGAACCTGGGTACCGTACCTGGGTACCGAACCTGGGTACCGAACCTGGGTACCGAACCTGGGTACCGAACCTGGGTACCTGGGTACCGTACCTGGGTACTTGGGTACCTGGGTACCGAACCTGGGTACCGAACCTGGGTACCGAACCTGGGTACCGAACCTGGGTACTTGGGTACCTGGGTACCGAACCTGGGTACCGAACCTGGGTACCGAACCTGGGTACCGAACCTGGGTACCGGACCTGGGTACCGGACCTGGGTACCGGACCTGGGTACCGAACCTGGGTACCTGGGTACCTGGGTACCGAACCTGGGTACCGGACCTGGGTACCGAACCTGGGTACCGAACCTGGGTACCTGGGTACCGAACCTGGGTACCTGGGTACCGAACCTGAGTACCTGGATACCTGGGTACCGTACCTGGGTACCGAACCTGGGTACCGAACCTGGGTACCGAACCTGGGTACCGGACCTGGGTACCGAACCTGGGTACCGAACCTGGGTACCGAACCTGGGTACCGAACCTGGGTACCGGACCTGGGTACCGAACCTGGGTACCGAACCTGGGTACCGAACCTGGGTACCGGACCTGGGTACCTGGGTACCGAACCTGGGTACCGAACCTGGGTACCGAACCTGGGTACCGAACCTGGGTACCGAACCTGGGCACCGGACCTGGGTACCGAACCTGGGTACCTGGGTACCGTACCTGGGTACTTGGGTACCTGGGTACCGAACCTGGGTACCGAACCTGGGTACCGTACCTGGGTACCGAACCTGGGTACCGAACCTGGGTACCGAACCTGGGTACCTGGGTACCGTACCTGGGTACTTGGGTACCTGGGTACCGAACCTGGGTACCGAACCTGGGTACCGAACCTGGGTACCGAACCTGGGTACCGGACCTGGGTACCGGACCTGGGTACCGAACCTGGGTACCGGACCTGGGTACCGAACCTGGGTACCGAACCTGGGTACCGGACCTGGGTACCGGACCTGGGTACCGAACCTGGGTACCTACCTGGGTACCGTACCTGGGTACCGTACCTGGGTACCTGGGTACCTACCTGGGTACCTGGGTACCGTACCTGGGTACCTGGGTACCGTATCTGGGTACCGAACCTGGGTACCTGGGTACCGTACCTGGGTACCGAAACTGGGTACCTGGGTACCGAGGTACCGAACCGTACCTGGGTACCGAACCTGGGTACCTGGGTACCGAACCTGGGTACCGAACCTGGGTACCTGGGTACCTGGGTACCGTACCTGGGTACTTGGGTACCGTACCTGGGTACCTGGGTACCGAACCTGGGTACCTGGGTACCTGGGTACCGTACCTGGGTACCTGGGTACCTGGGTACCGTACCTGGGTACCGTACCTGGGTACTTGGGTACCGTACCTGGGTACCTGGGTACCGAACCTGGGTACCTGGGTACCTGGGTACCGTACCTGGGTACCGTACCTGAGTACCTGGATACCTGGGTACCGTACCTGGGTACCGAACCTGGGTACCGAACCTGGGTACCGTACCTGGGTACCTGGGTACCGTACCTGGGTACTTGGGTACCGTACCTGGGTACCTGGGTACCGAACCTGGGTACCTGGGTATCGTACCTGGGTACCTGGGTACCTGGGTACCGTACCTGGGTACCTGGGTACCTGGGTACCGAACCTGGGTACCTGGGTACCGAACCTGAGTACCTGGATACCTGGGTACCGTACCTGGGTACCGAACCTGGGTACCGAACCTGGGTACCGTACCTGGGTACCTGGGTACCGTACCTGGGTACTTGGGTACCGTACCTGGGTACCTGGGTACCGAACCTGGGTACCTGGGTACCTGGGTACCGTACCTGGGTACCTGGGTACCGTACCTGGGTACCGTACCTGGGTACCGTACCTGGGTACTTGGGTACCGTACCTGGGTACCTGGGTACCGAACCTGGGTACCTGGGTACCTGGGTACCGAACCTGGGTACCTGGGTACCGAACCTGAGTACCTGGATACCTGGGTACCGTACCTGGGTACCGAACCTGGGTACCGAACCTGGGTACCGTACCTGGGTACCTGGGTACCGTACCTGGGTACTTGGGTACCGTACCTGGGTACCTGGGTACCGAACCTGGGTACCTGGGTATCGTACCTGGGTACCTGGGTACCTGGGTACCGTACCTGGGTACCGTACCTGGGTACTTGGGTACCGTACCTGGGTACCTGGGTACCTGGGTACCTGGGTACCGTACCTGGGTACCGTACCTGGGTACCTGGGTACCTGGGTACCGGACCTGGGTACCTGGGTACCTGGGTACCGAACCTGGGTACCGAACCTGGGTACCGGACCTGGGTACCGGACCTGGGTACCGAACCTGGGTACCGGACCTGGGTACCTGGGTACCTGGGTACCGAACCTGGGTACCGTACCTGGGTACCGAACCTGGGTACCGAACCTGGGTACCGAACCTGGGTACCTGGGTACCGTACCTGGGTACTTGGGTACCGAACCTGGGTACCGAACCTGGTTACCGAACCTGGGTACCGGACCTGGGTACCGGACCTGGGTACCGAACCTGGGTACCGGACCTGGGTACCGGACCTGGGTACCGGACCTGGGTACCTGGGTACCGGACCTGGGTACCGGACCTGGGTACCGGACCTGGGTACCGGACCTGGGTACCGGACCTGGGTACGGTACCTGGGTACGGTACCTGGGTACCGGACCTGGGTACCGGACCTGGGTACCGGACCTGGGTACCGGACCTGGGTACCGGACCTGGGTACCGGACCTTGGGTACCGGACCTGGGTACCTGGGTACCGGACCTGGGGTACCGGACCTGGGTACCGGGCCTGGGTACCTGGGTACCGGACCTGGGTACCGGACCTGGGTACCGGACCTGGGTACCGGACCTGGGTACCGGACCTGGGTACCGGACCTGACCTGGGTACCGGACCTTGGTACCGGACCTGGGTACCGTACCTGGGTACCGGACCTGGGTACCGGACCTGGGTACCGGACCTGGGTACCGGACCTGGGTACCGGACCTGGGTACCGGACCTGACCTGGGTACCGGACCTTGGTACCGGACCTGGGTACCGTACCTGGGTACCGGACCTGGGTACCGGACCTGGGTACCGGACCTGGGTACCGGACCTGGGTACCGGACCTGGGTACCGGACCTGGGTACCGGACCTGGGTGCCGGACCTGGGTACCGGACCTTGGGTACCGGACCTGGGTACCGGACCTGGGTACCGGACCTGGGTGCCGGACCTGGGTACCGGACCTTGGGTACCGGACCTGGGTACCTGGGTACCGGACCTGGGGTACCGGACCTGGGTACCGGACCTGGGTACCTGGGTACCGGACCTGGGTACCGAACCTGGGTACCGGACCTGGGTACCGGACCTGGGTACCGGACCTGGGTACCGTACCTGGGTACCGGACCTGGGTACCGGACCTTGGGTACCGGACCTGGGTACCTGGGTACCGGACCTGGGGTACCGGACCTGGGTACCGGACCTGGGTACCTGGGTACCGGACCTGGGTACCGGACCTGGGTACCGGACCTGGGTACCGGACCTGGGTACCGGACCTGACCTGGGTACCGGACCTTGGTACCGGACCTGGGTACCGTACCTGGGTACCGGACCTGGGTACCGGACCTGGGTACCGGACCTGGGTACCGGACCTGGGTACCGGACCTGGGTACCGGACCTGGGTACCGGACCTGGGTACCGGACCTGGGTACCGGACCTGGGTGCCGGACCTGGGTACCGAACCTGGGTACCGAACCTGGGTACCGAACCTGGGTACCGAACCTGGGTACCTGGGTACCGTACCTGGGTACCTGGGTACCGAACCTGGGTACCTGGGTACCTGGGTACCGTACCTGGGTACCGGACCTGGGTACCGGACCTGGGTACCGGACCTGGGTACCGGACCTGGGTACCGGACCTGGGTACCGGACCTGGGTACCGGACCTGGGTACCGAACCTGGGTACCGAACCTGGGTACCGAACCTGGGTACCGGACCTGGGTACCGGACCTGGGTACCAGACCTGGGTACCGTACCTGGGTACCGGACCTGGGTACCGGACCTTGGGTACCGGACCTGGGTACCTGGGTACCGGACCTGGGGTACCGGACCTGGGTACCGGGCCTGGGTACCTGGGTACCGGACCTGGGTACCGGACCTGGGTACCGGACCTGACCTGGGTACCGGACCTTGGTACCGGACCTGGGTACCGTACCTGGGTACCGGACCTGGGTACCGGACCTGGGTACCGGACCTGGGTACCGGACCTGGGTACCGGACCTGGGTACCGGACCTGGGTACCGGACCTGGGTACCGGACCTGGGTACCGGACCTGGGTGCCGGACCTGGGTACCGGACCTTGGGTACCGGACCTGGGTACCTGGGTACCGGACCTGGGGTACCGGACCTGGGTACCGGACCTGGGTACCTGGGTACCGGACCTGGGTACCGAACCTGGGTACCGGACCTGGGTACCGGACCTGGGTACCGGACCTGGGTACCGTACCTGGGTACCGGACCTGGGTACCGGACCTTGGGTACCGGACCTGGGTACCTGGGTACCGGACCTGGGGTACCGGACCTGGGTACCGGACCTGGGTACCTGGGTACCGGACCTGACCTGGGTACCGGACCTGACCTGGGTACCGGACCTTGGTACCGGACCTGGGTACCGTACCTGGGTACCGGACCTGGGTACCGGACCTGGGTACCGGACCTGGGTACCGGACCTGGGTACCGGACCTGGGTACCGGACCTGGGTACCGGACCTGGGTGCCGGACCTGGGTACCGAACCTGGGTACCGAACCTGGGTACCGAACCTGGGTACCGAACCTGGGTACCTGGGTACCGTACCTGGGTACCTGGGTACCGAACCTGGGTACCTGGGTACCGGACCTGGTACCTGGGTACCGAACCTGGGTACCGAACCTGGGTACCGAACCTGGGTACTTGGGTACCGAACCTGGGTACCGAACCTGGGTACCGGACCTTGGTACCGGACCTGGGTACCTTGGGTACCGGACCTGGGGTACCGGACCTGGGTACCGGACCTGGGTACCGGACCTGGGTACCGGACCTGACCTGGGTACCGGACCTGGGTACCGGACCTGGGTACCGGACCTGGGTACCGGACCTGGGTACCGGACCTGACCTGGGTACCGGACCTTGGTACCGGACCTGGGTACCGTACCTGGGTACCGGACCTGGGTACCGGACCTGGGTACCGGACCTGGGTACCGGACCTTGGGTGCCGGACCTGGGTACCGGACCTGGGTACCGGACCTTGGGTGCCGGACCTGGGTACCGGACCTGGGTACCGGACCTGGGTACCGGACCTGGGTACCGGACCTGGGTACCGGACCTGGGTACCGAACCTGGGTACCGAACCTGGGTACCGAACCTGGGTACCGGACCTGGGTACCGAACCTGGGTACCGAACCTGGGTACCGAACCTGGGTACCGGACCTGGTACCTGGGTACCGGTACCGGACCTGGGTACCGAACCTGGGTACCGAACCTGGGTACTTGGGTACCGGACCTGGGTACCGGACCTGGGTACCGGACCTGGGTACCGGACCTGGGTACCGGACCTGGGTACCGGACCTGGGTACCGGACCTGGGTACCGGACCTGGGTACCGGACCTGGGTACCGGACCTGGGTACCGGACCTGGGTACCGGACCTGGGTACCGGACCTGGGTACCGGACCTGGGTACCGGACCTGGGTACCGGACCAGGGTACCGGACCTGGGTACCGGACCTGGGTACCGAACCTGGGTACCTGGGTACCTGGGTACCTGGGTACCGTACCTGGGTACCTGGGTACCGGACCTGGGTACTTGGGTACCTGGGTACTTGGGTACCTGGGTACCGAACCTGGGTACCGAACCTGGGTACCGAACCTGGGTACCGAACCTGGGTACCGGACCTGGGTACCGAACCTGGGTACCGAACCTGGGTACCTGGGTACCGTACCTGGGTACTTGGGTACCTGGGTACCGAACCTGGGTACCGAACCTGGGTACCGAACCTGGGTACCGAACCTGGGTACCGGACCTGGGTACCGGACCTGGGTACCGAACCTGGGTACCGAACCTGGGTACCGAACCTGGGTACCTGGGTACCGAACCTGGGTACCTGGGTACCGAACCTGAGTACCTGGATACCTGGGTACCGTACCTGGGTACCGAACCTGGGTACCGAACCTGGGTACCGAACCTGGGTACCGAACCTGGGTACCGGACCTGGGTACCGAACCTGGGTACCGAACCTGGGTACCGAACCTGGGTACCGGACCTGGGTACCGAACCTGGGTACCGAACCTGGGTACCGAACCTGGGTACCGGACCTGGTACCTGGGTACCGGTACCGGACCTGGGTACCGAACCTGGGTACTTGGGTACCGAACCTGGGTACCGGACCTTGGGTGCCGGACCTGGGTACCGGACCTGGGTACCGGACCTGGGGTACCGGACCTGGGGTACCGGACCTGGGTACCGGACCTGGGTACCGGACCTGGGTACCGGACCTGGGTACCGGACCTGGGTACCGGACCTGGGTACCGGACCTGGGTACCGGACCTGGGTACCGGACCTGGGTACCGGACCTTGGGGACCTTGGGACCTTGGGTGCCGGACCTGGGTACCGGACCTGGGTACCGGACCTGGGTACCGGACCTGGGGTACCGGACCTGGGTACCGGACCTGGGTACCGGACCTGGGTACCGGACCTGGGTACCGGACCTGGGTACCGGACCTGGGTACCGGACCTGGGTACCTGGGTACCGGACCTGGGTACCTGGGTACCGGACCTGGGTACCGGACCTGGGTACCGGACCTGGGTACCGGACCTGGGTACCGGACCTGGGTACCGGACCTGGGTACCGGACCTGGGTACCGGACCTGGGTACCGGACCTGGGTACCGGACCTGGGGTACCGGACCTGGGTACCGGACCTGGGTACCGGACCTGGGTACCGGACCTGGGTACCGGACCTGGGTACCGGACCTGGGTACCGAACCTGGGTACCGGACCTGGGTACCGAACCTGGGTACCGAACCTGGGTACCGAACCTGGGTACCGAACCTGGGTACCGAACCTGGGTACCGGACCTGGGTACCGAACCTGGGTACCGAACCTGGGTACCTGGGTACCGAACCTGGGTACCTGGGTACCGAACCTGAGTACCTGGATACCTGGGTACCGTACCTGGGTACCGAACCTGGGTACCGAACCTGGGTACCGAACCTGGGTACCGGACCTGGGTACCGAACCTGGGTACCGAACCTGGGTACCGAACCTGGGTACCGAACCTGGGTACCGGACCTGGGTACCGAACCTGGGTACCGAACCTGGGTACCGAACCTGGGTACCGGACCTGGGTACCTGGGTACCGAACCTGGGTACCGTACCTGGGTACCGAACCTGGGTACCGAACCTGGGTACCGAACCTGGGTACCGAACCTGGGCACCGGACCTGGGTACCGTACCGTACCTGGGTACCGAACCTGGGCACTGGCTACCTGGGTACCGTACCTGGGTACCTGGGTACCGTACCTGGGTACGAACCTGGGTACCTGGGTACCGAACCTGGGTACCTGGATACCTGGGTACCTGGGTACCGGACCTGGGTACCGTACCTGGGTACCGAACCTGGGTACCTGGGTACCGAACCTGGGTACCTGGATACCTGGGTACCTGGGTACCGTACCTGGGTACTTGGGTACCTGGGTACCGTACCTGGGTACCTGGGTACCGTACCTGGGTACCTGGATACCTGGGTACCGTACCTGGGTACCTGAGTACCGTACCTGGGTCCTGGGTACCGAACCTGGGTACCTGGATACCTGGGTACCGTACCTGGGTACTTGGGTACCTGGGTAACGGACCTGGGTACCGTACCTGGGTACCGAACCTGGGTACCGAACCTGGGTACCTGGGTACCGAACCTGGGTACCTGGGTACCTGGGTACCGTACCTGGGTACCTGGGTACCGAACCTGGGTACCGAACCTGGGTACCGTACCTGGGTACCGTACCTGGGTACCTGGGTACCGAACCTGGGTACCGGACCTGGGTACCGTACCTGGGTACCTGTGTACCGTACCTGGGTACCTGGGTACCGAACCTGGGTACCGAACCTGGGTACCTGGGTACCTGGGTACCGAACCTGGGTACCTGGGTACCGTACCTGGGTACCGAACCTGGGTACCGAACCTGGGTACCGAACCTGGGTACCGAACCTGGGTACCTGGGTACCTGGGTACCTGGGTACCGAACCTGGGTACCGAACCTGGGTACCGGACCTGGGTACCGTACCTGGGTACCGTACCTGGGTACCGTACCTGGGTACCGTACCTGGGTACCGTACCTGGGTACCGAACCTGGGTACTTGGGTACCTGGGTACCGAACCTGGGTACCGGACCTGGGTACCGGACCTGGGTACCGAACCTGGGTAACGAACCTGGGTACCGAACCTGGGTACCTGGGCACCGAACCTGGGTACCGAACCTGGGTACCGAACCTGGGTACCGTACCTGGGTACCTGGGTACCGTACCTGGGTACCTGTGTACCTGGGTACCGTACCTGGGTACTTGGGTACCTGGGTACCGGACCTGGGTACCGTACCTGGGTACTTGGGTACCTGGGTACCGGACCTGGGTACCGTACCTGGGTACCGAACCTGGGTACCTGGGTACCGAACCTGGGTACCTGGGTACCGAACCTGGGTACCGAACCTGGGTACCGTACCTGGGTACCTGGGTACCGTACCTGGGTACCGTACCTGGGTACCTGGATACCTGGGTACCGTACCTGGGTACTTGGGTACCTGGGTACCGGACCTGGGTACCGTACCTGGGTACCGAACCTGGGTACCGTACCTGGGTACTTGGGTACCTGGGTACCGGACCTGGGTACCGTACCTGGGTACCGAACCTGGGTACCGAACCTGGGTACCGAACCTGGGTACCGAACCTGGGTACCGGACCTGGGTACCGAACCTGGGTACCGAACCTGGGTACCGGACCTGGGTACCGTACCTGGGTACCGAACCTGGGTACCGGACCTGGGTACCGAACCTGGGTACCGGACCTGTGTACCGAACCTGGGTACCGTACCTGGGTACCTGGGTACCGTACCTGGGTACTTGGGTACCTGGGTACCGAACCTGGGTACCGTACCTGGGTACCTGGGTACCGTACCTGGGTACCGTACCTGGGTACCTGGGTACCGTACCTGGGTACCTGGGTACCGTACCTGGGTACCTGGGTACCGAACCTGGGTACCGTACCTGGGTACCGTACCTGGGTACCGAACCTGGGTACCGAACCTGGGTACCGTACCTGGGTACCTGGGTACTTGGGTACCGTACCTGGGTACCTGGGTACCGAACCTGGGTACCGTACCTGGGTACCTGGGTACTTGGGTACCGTACCTGGGTACCTGGGTACCGTACCTGGGTACCGAACCTGGGTACCGAACCTGGGTACCTGGGTACCGTACCTGGGTACCTGGGTACCGAACCTGGGTACCTGGGTACCTGGGTACCGAACCTGGGTACCGAACCTGGGTACCGGACCTGGGTACCGAACCTGGGTACCGTACCTGGGTACCTGGGTACCGTACCTGGGTACCTGGGTACTTGGGTACCTGGGTACCGAACCTGGGTACCTGGGTACCGAACCTGGGTACCGAACCTGGGTACCGTACCTGGGTACTTGGGTACCTGGGTACCGAACCTGGGTACCGGACCTGGGTACCGTACCTGGGTACCGAACCTGGGTACCGAACCTGGGTACCGAACCTGGGTACCGTACCTGGGTACCTGGGTACCGTACCCGGGTACCTGGGTACCGTACCTGGGTACCGAACCTGGGTACCGGACCTGGGTACCGTACCTGGGTACCGTACCTGGGTACCGTACCTGGGTACCGAACCTGGGTACCTGGGTACCTGGGTACCGTACCTGGGTACTTGGGTACCTGGGTACCGAACCTGGGTACCGCACCTGGGTACCGTACCTGGGTACCGAACCTGGGTACCTGGATACCTGGGTACCTGGGTACCGTACCTGGGTACTTGGGTACCTGGGTACCGTACCTGGGTACCTGGGTACCGTACCTGGGTACCTGGGTACCGAACCTGGGTACCTGGGTACCGTACCTGGATACCTGGGTACCGTACCTGGGTACTTGGGTACCGAACCTGTACCGAACCTGGCTACCTGGGTACCGTACCTGGGTACCTGGGTACCGTACCTGGGTACGAACCTGGGTACCTGGGTACCGAACCTGGGTACCTGGATACCTGGGTACCTGGGTACCGGACCTGGGTACCGTACCTGGGTACCGAACCTGGGTACCTGGGTACCGAACCTGGGTACCTGGATACCTGGGTACCTGGGTACCGTACCTGGGTACTTGGGTACCTGGGTACCGTACCTGGGTACCTGGGTACCGTACCTGGGTACCTGGATACCTGGGTACCGTACCTGGGTACCTGAGTACCGTACCTGGGTCCTGGGTACCGAACCTGGGTACCTGGATACCTGGGTACCGTACCTGGGTACTTGGGTACCTGGGTACCGTACCTGGGTACCTGGGTACCGTACCTGGGTACCTGGGTACCGTACCTGGGTACCTGGGTACCGAACCTGGGTACCTGGGTACCGTACCTGGATACCTGGGTACCGTACCTGGGTACTTGGGTACCGAACCTGTACCGAACCTGGCTACCTGGGTACCGTACCTGGGTACCTGGGTACCGTACCTGGGTACGAACCTGGGTACCTGGGTACCGAACCTGGGTACCTGGGTACCGAACCTGGGTACCTGGATACCTGGGTACCTGGGTACCGGACCTGGGTACCGTACCTGGGTACCGAACCTGGGTACCTGGGTACCGAACCTGGGTACCTGGATACCTGGGTACCTGGGTACCGTACCTGGGTACTTGGGTACCTGGGTACCGTACCTGGGTACCTGGGTACCGTACCTGGGTACCTGGATACCTGGGTACCGTACCTGGGTACCTGAGTACCGTACCTGGGTCCTGGGTACCGAACCTGGGTACCTGGATACCTGGGTACCGTACCTGGGTACTTGGGTACCTGGGTAACGGACCTGGGTACCGTACCTGGGTACCGAACCTGGGTACCGAACCTGGGTACCTGGGTACCGAACCTGGGTACCTGGGTACCTGGGTACCGTACCTGGGTACCTGGGTACCGAACCTGGGTACCTGGGTACCTGGGTACCGTACCTGGGTACCTGGGTACCTGGGTACCGTACCTGGGTACCTGGGTACCGAACCTGGGTACCGGACCTGGGTACCGTACCTGGGTACCTGTGTACCGTACCTGGGTACCTGGGTACCGAACCTGGGTACCGAACCTGGGTACCTGGGTACCTGGGTACCGAACCTGGGTACCTGGGTACCGTACCTGGGTACCGAACCTGGGTACCGAACCTGGGTACCGAACCTGGGTACCTGGGTACCTGGGTACCTGGGTACCGAACCTGGGTACCGAACCTGGGTACCGAACCTGGGTACCGTACCTGGGTACCTGGGTACCGTACCTGGGTACCTGGGTACTTGGGTACCTGGGTACCTGGGTACCGAACCTGGGTACCTGGGTACCGTACCTGGGTACCGAACCTGGGTACCGAACCTGGGTACCGAACCTGGGTACCTGGGTACCTGGGTACCTGGGTACCGAACCTGGGTACCGAACCTGGGTACCGAACCTGGGTACCGTACCTGGGTACCTGGGTACCGTACCTGGGTACCTGGGTACCGTACCTGGGTACCTGGATACCTGGGTACCGTACCTGGGTACCTGAGTACCGTACCTGGGTCCTGGGTACCGAACCTGGGTACCTGGATACCTGGGTACCGTACCTGGGTACTTGGGTACCTGGGTAACGGACCTGGGTACCGTACCTGGGTACCGAACCTGGGTACCGAACCTGGGTACCTGGGTACCGAACCTGGGTACCTGGGTACCTGGGTACCGAACCTGGGTACCGTACCTGGGTACCGTACCTGGGTACCTGGGTACCGAACCTGGGTACCGGACCTGGGTACCGTACCTGGGTACCTGTGTACCGTACCTGGGTACCTGGGTACCGAACCTGGGTACCGAACCTGGGTACCTGGGTACCTGGGTACCGAACCTGGGTACCTGGGTACCGTACCTGGGTACCGAACCTGGGTACCGAACCTGGGTACCGAACCTGGGTACCTGGGTACCTGGGTACCTGGGTACCGAACCTGGGTACCGAACCTGGGTACCGAACCTGGGTACCGTACCTGGGTACCTGGGTACCGTACCTGGGTACCTGGGTACTTGGGTACCTGGGTACCGAACCTGGGTACCTGGGTACCGAACCTGGGTACCGAACCTGGGTACCGTACCTGGGTACTTGGGTACCTGGGTACCGAACCTGGGTACCGGACCTGGGTACCGTACCTGGGTACCGAACCTGGGTACCGAACCTGGGTACCGAACCTGGGTACCGTACCTGGGTACCTGGGTACCGTACCCGGGTACCTGGGTACCGTACCTGGGTACCGAACCTGGGTACCGGACCTGGGTACCGTACCTGGGTACCTTACCTGGGTACCTGGGTACCTGGGTACCGAACCTGGGTACCTGGGTACCTGGGTACCGTACCTGGGTACTTGGGTACCTGGGTACCGAACCTGGGTACCGGACCTGGGTACCGTACCTGGGTACCGAACCTGGGTACCTGGATACCTGGGTACCTGGGTACCGTACCTGGGTACTTGGGTACCTGGGTACCGTACCTGGGTACCTGGGTACCGTACCTGGGTACCTGGGTACCGTACCTGGGTACCTGGGTACCGAACCTGGGTACCTGGGTACCGTACCTGGATACCTGGGTACCGTACCTGGGTACTTGGGTACCGAACCTGTACCGAACCTGGCTACCTGGGTACCGTACCTGGGTACCTGGGTACCGTACCTGGGTACGAACCTGGGTACCTGGGTACCGAACCTGGGTACCTGGATACCTGGGTACCTGGGTACCGGACCTGGGTACCGTACCTGGGTACCGAACCTGGGTACCTGGGTACCGAACCTGGGTACCTGGGTACCGAACCTGGCTACCTGGGTACCGAACCTGGGTACCTGGGTACCGAACCTGGGTACCGAACCTGGGTACCTGGGTACCGAACCTGGGTACCGAACCTGGGTACCGAACCTGGGTACCGAACCTGGGTACCGAACCTTGGTACCGTACCTGGGTACCGAACCTTGGTACCTGGGTACTTGGGTACCGAACCTGGGTACCGAACCTGGGTACCTGGGTACCGAACCTGGGTACCTGGGTACCTGGGTACCGAACCTGGGTACTGTACCTGGGTACCGAACCTGGGTACCGAACCTGGGTACCGAACCTGGGTACCGGACCTGGGTACCGAACCTGGGTACCGAACCTGGGTACCGAACCTGGCTACCTGGTACCGAACCTGGGTACCGTACCTGGGTACTTGGGTACCTGGGTACCGAACCTGGGTACCGGACCTCGGTACCGTACCTGGGTACCGAACCTGGGTACCGAACCTGGGTACCGAACCTGGGTACCTGGGTACCGTACCTGGGTACCTGGGTACCGAACCTGGGTACCTGGGTACCTGGGTACCGAACCTGGGTACCGAACCTGGGTACCGGACCTGGGTACCGAACCTGGGTACCGTACCTGGGTACCGTACCTGGGTACCTGGGTACTTGGGTACCTGGGTACCGAACCTGGGTACCGAACCTGGGTACCGTACCTGGGTACTTGGGTACCTGGGTACCGAACCTGGGTACCGGACCTGGGTACCGTACCTGGGTACCGAACCTGGGTACCGAACCTGGGTACCGAACCTGGGTACCGTACCTGGGTACCTGGGTACCGTACCCGGGTACCTGGGTACCGTACCTGGGTACCGAACCTGGGTACCGGACCTGGGTACCGTACCTGGGTACCGTACCTGGGTACCTGGGTACCTGGGTACCGAACCTGGGTACCTGGGTACCTGGGTACCGTACCTGGGTACTTGGGTACCTGGGTACCGAACCTGGGTACCGGACCTGGGTACCGTACCTGGGTACTTGGGTACCTGGGTACCGTACCTGGGTACCTGGGTACCGTACCTGGGTACCTGGGTACCGTACCTGGGTACCTGGGTACCGAACCTGGGTACCTGGGTACCGTACCTGGATACCTGGGTACCGTACCTGGGTACTTGGGTACCGAACCTGTACCGAACCTGGCTACCTGGGTACCGTACCTGGGTACCTGGGTACCGTACCTGGGTACGAACCTGGGTACCTGGGTACCGAACCTGGGTACCTGGATACCTGGGTACCTGGGTACCGGACCTGGGTACCGTACCTGGGTACCTGGATACCTGGGTACCTGGGTACCGTACCTGGGTACCGGACCTGGGTACCGAACCTGGGTACCGTACCTGGGTACCTGGGTACCGTACCTGGGTACTTGGGTACCTGGGTACCGAACCTGGGTACCGTACCTGGGTACCTGGGTACCGAACCTGGGTACCGAACCTGGGTAACGAACCTGGGTACCGAACCTGGGTACCGTACCTGGGTACCGTACCTGGGTACCTGGGTACCGTACCTGGGTACCTGGGTACCGTACCTGGGTACCTGGGTACCGAACCTGGGTACCGTACCTGGGTACCGTACCTGGGTACCGAACCTGGGTACCGAACCTGGGTACCGTACCTGGGTACCTGGGTACTTGGGTACCGTACCTGGGTACCTGGGTACCGAACCTGGGTACCTGGGTATTTGGGTACCGTACCTGGGTACCTGGGTACCGTACCTGGGTACCGAACCTGGGTACCGAACCTGGGTACCTGGGTACCTGGGTACCGAACCTGGGTACCTGGGTACCGAACCTGAGTACCTGGATACCTGGGTACCGTACCTGGGTACCGAACCTGGGTACCGAACCTGGGTACCTGGGTACCGAACCTGAGTACCTGGATACCTGGGTACCGTACCTGGGTACCGAACCTGGGTACCGTACCTGGGTACCTGGGTACCGTACCTGGGTACCTGGGTACCGTACCTGGGTACCTGGGTACCGAACCTGGGTACCGTACCTGGGTACCTGGGTACCGTACCTGGGTACCGAACCTGGGTACCGAACCTGGGTACCGAACCTGGGTACCGAACCTGGGTACCTGGGTACCTGGGTACCGAACCTGGGTACCTGGGTACCGAACCTGAGTACCTGGATACCTGGGTACCGTACCTGGGTACCGAACCTGGGTACCGAACCTGGGTACCGAACCTGGGTACCGGACCTGGGTACCGTACCTGGGTACCGAACCTGGGTACCGAACCTGGGTACCGAACCTGGGTACCGAACCTGGGTACCGGACCTGGGTACCGAACCTGGGTACCGAACCTGGGTACCGAACCTGGGTACCGAACCTGGGTACCGAACCTGGGTACCTGGGTACCTGGGTACCGAACCTGGGTACCTGGGTACCGTACCTGGGTACCGAACCTGGGTACCGAACCTGGGTACCGAACCTGGGTACCGAACCTGGGTACCTGGGTACCTGGGTACCTGGGTACCTGGGTACCGAACCTGGGTACCGAACCTGGGTACCGGACCTGGGTACCGTACCTGGGTACCGTACCTGGGTACCTGGGTACCGTACCTGGGTACCGTACCTGGGTACCGTACCTGGGTACCGAACCTGGGTACTTGGGTACCTGGGTACCGGACCTGGGTACCGTACCTGGGTACTTGGGTACCTGGGTACCGGACCTGGGTACCGTACCTGGGTACCGAACCTGGGTACCGAACCTGGGTACCGTACCTGGGTACTTGGGTACCGTACCTGGGTACCTGGGTACCGAACCTGGGTACCGAACCTGGGTACCGAACCTGGGTACCTGGGTACCGAACCTGAGTACCTGGATACCTGGGTACCGTACCTGGGTACCGAACCTGGGTACCGAACCTGGGTACCGAACCTGGGTACCGGACCTGGGTACCGAACCTGGGTACCGAACCTGGGTACCGAACCTGGGTACCGAACCTGGGTACCGGAACCTGGGTACCGTACCTGGGTACCGAACCTGGGTACCGAACCTGGGTACCGAACCTGGGTACCGAACCTGGGTACCGAACCTGGGTACCGAACCTGGGTACCGAACCTGGGTACCGGACCTGGGTACCTGGGTACCGAACCTGGGTACCGAACCTGGGTACCGGACCTGGGTACCGGACCTGGGTACCGAACCTGGGTACCTGGGTACCGAACCTGGGTACCTGGGTACCGAACCTGGGTACCTGGGTACCTGGGTACCCAGGACCTGGGTACCTGGGTACCGAACCTGGGTACCGTACCTGGGTACCGAACCTGGGTACCGAACCTGGGTACCGAACCTGGGTACCGAACCTGGGTACCGAACCTGGGTACCGGACCTGGGTACCGAACCTGGGTACCGAACCTGGGTACCGAACCTGGGTACCTGGGTACCGAACCTGGGTACCGAACCTGGGTACCGGACCTGGGTACCGAACCTGGGTACCTGGGTACCGAACCTGGGTACCGAACCTGGGTACCGAACCTGGGTACCGTACCTGGGTACCTGGGTACCGTACCTGGGTACCTGTGTACCTGGGTACCGTACCTGGGTACTTGGGTACCTGGGTACCGGACCTGGGTACCGTACCTGGGTACTTGGGTACCTGGGTACCGGACCTGGGTACCGTACCTGGGTACCGAACCTGGGTACCGAACCTGGGTACCTGGGTACCGAACCTGGGTACCTGGGTACCGAACCTGGGTACCTGGGTACCTGGGTACCCAGGACCTGGGTACCTGGGTACCCAGGACCTGGGTACCTGGGTACCCAGGACCTGGGTACCTGGGTACCGAACCTGGGTACCGTACCTGGGTACCGAACCTGGGTACCGAACCTGGGTACCGAACCTGGGTACCGAACCTGGGTACCGAACCTGGGTACCGGACCTGGGTACCGAACCTGGGTACCGAACCTGGGTACCGAACCTGGGTACCTGGGTACCGAACCTGGGTACCGAACCTGGGTACCGGACCTGGGTACCGAACCTGGGTACCTGGGTACCGAACCTGGGTACCTGGGTACCGAACCTGGGTACCGAACCTGGGTACCGAACCTGGGTACCGAACCTGGGTACCGAACCTGGGTACCGAACCTGGGTACCGAACCTGGGTACCGAACCTGGGTACCGAACCTGGGTACCTGGGTACCGAACCTGAGTACCTGGATACCTGGGTACCGTACCTGGGTACCGAACCTGGGTACCGTACCTGGGTACCTGGGTACCGTACCTGGGTACCTGGGTACCGTACCTGGGTACCTGGGTACCGTACCTGGGTACCTGGGTACCGAACCTGGGTACCGTACCTGGGTACCTGGGTACCGTACCTGGGTACCGAACCTGGGTACCGAACCTGGGTACCGAACCTGGGTACCGAACCTGGGTACCTGGGTACCTGGGTACCGAACCTGGGTACCTGGGTACCGAACCTGAGTACCTGGATACCTGGGTACCGTACCTGGGTACCGAACCTGGGTACCGAACCTGGGTACCGAACCTGGGTACCGGACCTGGGTACCGAACCTGGGTACCGAACCTGGGTACCGAACCTGGGTACCGAACCTGGGTACCGTACCTGGGTACCTGGGTACCGTACCTGGGTACCTGGGTACCGTACCTGGGTACCTGGGTACCGAACCTGGGTACCGTACCTGGGTACCTGGGTACCGTACCTGGGTACCGAACCTGGGTACCGAACCTGGGTACCTGGGTACCTGGGTACCGAACCTGGGTACCTGGGTACCGAACCTGAGTACCTGGATACCTGGGTACCGTACCTGGGTACCGAACCTGGGTACCGAACCTGGGTACCTGGGTACCGAACCTGAGTACCTGGATACCTGGGTACCGAACCTGGGTACCGTACCTGGGTACCTGGGTACCGTACCTGGGTACCTGGGTACCGTACCTGGGTACCTGGGTACCGAACCTGGGTACCGTACCTGGGTACCTGGGTACCGAACCTGGGTACCGTACCTGGGTACCTGGGTACCGAACCTGAGTACCTGGATACCTGGGTACCGTACCTGGGTACCGAACCTGGGTACCGAACCTGGGTACCGAACCTGGGTACCGGACCTGGGTACCGAACCTGGGTACCGAACCTGGGTACCGAACCTGGGTACCGAACCTGGGTACCGGAACCTGGGTACCGTACCTGGGTACCGAACCTGGGTACCGAACCTGGGTACCGAACCTGGGTACCGAACCTGGGTACCGAACCTGGGTACCGGACCTGGGTACCGGACCTGGGTACCGAACCTGGGTACCGAACCTGGGTACCGAACCTGGGTACCGGACCTGGGTACCTGGGTACCGAACCTGGGTACCGTACCTGGGTACCGAACCTGGGTACCGAACCTGGGTACCGAACCTGGGTACCGAACCTGGGTACCGAACCTGGGTACCGGACCTGGGTACCGAACCTGGGTACCGAACCTGGGTACCGAACCTGGGTACCGGACCTGGGTACCTGGGTACCGAACCTGGGTACCGAACCTGGGTACCGAACCTGGGTACCTGGGTACCGAACCTGGGTACCTGGGTACCGAACCTGGGTACCTGGGTACCTGGGTACCCAGGACCTGGGTACCTGGGTACCGAACCTGGGTACCGTACCTGGGTACCGAACCTGGGTACCGAACCTGGGTACCGAACCTGGGTACCGAACCTGGGTACCGAACCTGGGTACCGGACCTGGGTACCGAACCTGGGTACCGAACCTGGGTACCGAACCTGGGTACCTGGGTACCGAACCTGGGTACCGAACCTGGGTACCGGACCTGGGTACCGAACCTGGGTACCTGGGTACCGAACCTGGGTACCGAACCTGGGTACCGAACCTGGGTACCGTACCTGGGTACCTGGGTACCGTACCTGGGTACCTGTGTACCTGGGTACCGTACCTGGGTACTTGGGTACCTGGGTACCGGACCTGGGTACCGTACCTGGGTACTTGGGTACCTGGGTACCGGACCTGGGTACCGTACCTGGGTACCGAACCTGGGTACCGAACCTGGGTACCTGGGTACCGAACCTGGGTACCTGGGTACCTGGGTACCCAGGACCTGGGTACCTGGGTACCGAACCTGGGTACCGTACCTGGGTACCGAACCTGGGTACCGAACCTGGGTACCGAACCTGGGTACCGAACCTGGGTACCGGACCTGGGTACCGAACCTGGGTACCGAACCTGGGTACCGAACCTGGGTACCGAACCTGGGTACCGAACCTGGGTACCGAACCTGGGTACCGAACCTGGGTACCGAACCTGGGTACCGAACCTGGGTACCGTACCTGGGTACCTGGGTACCGTACCTGGGTACTTGGGTACCTGGGTACCGGACCTGGGTACCCAGGGTACCGAACCTGGGTACCTGGGTACCGTACCTGGGTACCTGGGTACCGAACCTGGGTACCGTACCTGGGTACCGAACCTGGGTACCGAACCTGGGTACCGAACCTGGGTACCTGGGTACCGAACCTGAGTACCTGGATACCTGGGTACCGTACCTGGGTACCGAACCTGGGTACCGTACCTGGGTACCGTACCTGGGTACCTGGGTACCGTACCTGGGTACCTGGGTACCGTACCTGGGTACCTGGGTACCGAACCTGGGTACCGTACCTGGGTACCTGGGTACCGTACCTGGGTACCGAACCTGGGTACCGAACCTGGGTACCGAACCTGGGTACCGAACCTGGGTACCGAACCTGGGTACCTGGGTACCTGGGTACCGAACCTGGGTACCTGGGTACCGAACCTGAGTAACTGGATACCTGGGTACCGTACCTGGGTACCGAACCTGGGTACCGAACCTGGGTACCGAACCTGGGTACCGGACCTGGGTACCGAACCTGGGTACCGAACCTGGGTACCGAACCTGGGTACCGAACCTGGGTACCGGAACCTGGGTACCGAACCTGGGTACCGAACCTGGGTACCGGACCTGGGTACCTGGGTACCGAACCTGGGTACCGTACCTGGGTACCGAACCTGGGTACCGAACCTGGGTACCGAACCTGGGTACCGAACCTGGGTACCGAACCTGGGTACCGAACCTGGGTACCGGACCTGGGTACCGGACCTGGGTACCGAACCTGGGTACCGAACCTGGGTACCGGACCTGGGTACCGGACCTGGGTACCGAACCTGGGTACCGAACCTGGGTACCGAACCTGGGTACCGGACCTGGGTACCTGGGTACCGAACCTGGGTACCGAACCTGGGTACCGAACCTGGGTACCGGACCTGGGTACCGAACCTGGGTACCGGACCTGGGTACCGAACCTGGGTACCGAACCTGGGTACCGAACCTGGGTACCTGGGTACCGAACCTGGGTACCTGGGTACCGAACCTGGGTACCTGGGTACCTGGGTACCCAGGACCTGGGTACCTGGGTACCGAACCTGGGTACCGTACCTGGGTACCGAACCTGGGTACCGAACCTGGGTACCGAACCTGGGTACCGAACCTGGGTACCGAACCTGGGTACCGGACCTGGGTACCGAACCTGGGTACCGGACCTGGGTACCTGGGTACCGAACCTGGGTACCGAACCTGGGTACCGAACCTGGGTACCGGACCTGGGTACCGAACCTGGGTACCGAACCTGGGTACCGAACCTGGGTACCGAACCTGGGTACCGAACCTGGGTACCGGACCTGGGTACCGAACCTGGGTACCGGACCTGGGTACCTGGGTACCGAACCTGGGTACCGAACCTGGGTACCGAACCTGGGTACCGAACCTGGGTACCTGGGTACCGAACCTGGGTACCTGGGTACCGAACCTGGGTACCTGGATACCTGGGTACCGTACCTGGGTACCAAACCTGGGTACCGAACCTGGGTACCGAACCTGGGTACTTGGGTACCGAACCTGGGTACCGGACCTTGGTACCGGACCTGGGTACCTTGGTACCGGACCTGGGTACCGGACCTTGGGTGCCGGACCTGGGTACCGGACCTGGGTACCGGACCTGGGGTACCGGACCTGGGTACCGGACCTGGGTACCGAACCTGGGTACCGTACCTGGGTACCGGACCTGGGTACCGAACCTGGGTACCGAACCTGGGTACCGGACCTGGGTACCGGACCTGGGGTACCGGACCTGGGGTACCGGACCTGGGTACCGGACCTGGGTACCGGACCTGGGTACCGGACCTGGGTACCGGACCTGGGTACCGGACCTGGGTACCGGACCTGGGTACCGGACCTGGGTACCTGGGTACCGTACCTGGGTACTTGGGTACCTGGGTACCGAACCTGGGTACCGAACCTGGGTACCGAACCTGGGTACCGAACCTGGGTACCGGACCTGGGTACCGGACCTGGGTACCGAACCTGGGTACCGAACCTGGGTACCGGACCTGGGTACCGAACCTGGGTACCGAACCTGGGTACCTGGGTACCGAACCTGGGTACCTGGGTACCGAACCTGAGTACCTGGATACCTGGGTACCGTACCTGGGTACCGAACCTGGGTACCGAACCTGGGTACCGAACCTGGGTACCGGACCTGGGTACCGAACCTGGGTACCGAACCTGGGTACCGAACCTGGGTACCGGACCTGGGTACCGAACCTGGGTACCGAACCTGGGTACCGAACCTGGGTACCGGACCTGGTACCTGGGTACCGGTACCGGACCTGGGTACCGAACCTGGGTACTTGGGTACCGAACCTGGGTACCGAACCTGGGTACCGGACCTGGTACCTGGGTACCGGTACCGGACCTGGGTACCGAACCTGGGTACTTGGGTACCGAACCTGGGTACCGAACCTGGGTACCGGACCTTGGTACCGGACCTGGGTACCGGACCTGGGTACCGGACCTTGGGTGCCGGACCTGGGTACCGGACCTGGGTTCCGGACCTGGGGTACCGGACCTGGGTACCGAACCTGGGTACCGAACCTGGGTACCTGGGTACTTGGGTACCTGGGTACCGAACCTGGGTACCGAACCTGGGTACCGAACCTGGGTACCGAACCTGGGTACCGGACCTGGGTACCGGACCTGGGTACCGAACCTGGGTACCGAACCTGGGTACCGAACCTGGGTACCTGGGTACCGAACCTGGGTACCTGGGTACCGAACCTGAGCACCTGGATACCTGGGTACCGTACCTGGGTACCGAACCTGGGTACCGAACCTGGGTACCGAACCTGGGTACCGGACCTGGGTACCGAACCTGGGTACCGAACCTGGGTACCGAACCTGGGTACCGAACCTGGGTACCGGACCTGGGTACCGAACCTGGGTACCGAACCTGGGTACCGAACCTGGGTACCGGACCTGGTACCTGGGTACCGGTACCGGACCTGGGTACCGAACCTGGGTACCGAACCTGGGTACTTGGGTACCGAACCTGGGTACCGGACCTTGGGTGCCGGACCTGGGTACCGGACCTGGGTACCGGACCTTGGGTGCCGGACCTGGGTACCGAACCTGGGTACTTGGGTACCGAACCTGGGTACCGGACCTTGGGTGCCGGACCTGGGTACCGGACCTGGGTACCGGACCTTGGGTGCCGGACCTGGGTACCGGACCTGGGTACCGGACCTGGGTACCGGACCTGGGTACCGGACCTGGGTACCGGACCTGGGTACCGGACCTGGGTACCGGACCTGGGTACCGGACCTGGGTACCGGACCTGGGTACCGGACCTGGGTACCGAACCTGGGTACCGAACCTGGGTACCGGACCTGGGTACCGAACCTGGGTACCGAACCTGGGTACCGAACCTGGGTACCGGACCTGGTACCTGGGTACCGGTACCGGACCTGGGTACCGAACCTGGGTACCGAACCTGGGTACTTGGGTACCGAACCTGGGTACCGGACCTGGGTACCGGACCTGGGTACCGGACCTGGGTACCGAACCTGGGTACCGGACCTTGGGTGCCGGACCTGGGTACCGGACCTGGGGTACCGGACCTGGGTACCGGACCTGGGTACCGGACCTGGGTACCGGACCTGGGTACCGGACCTGGGTACCGGACCTGGGTACCGGACCTGGGTACCGGACCTGGGTACCGGACCTGGGTACCGGACCTGGTACCTGGGTACCGGTACCGGACCTGGGTACCGAACCTGGGTACCGAACCTGGGTACTTGGGTACCGAACCTGGGTACCGGACCTGGGTACCGGACCTGGGTACCGGACCTGGGTACCGAACCTGGGTACCGGACCTTGGGTGCCGGACCTGGGTACCGGACCTGGGTACCGGACCTGGGTACCGAACCTGGGTACCGGACCTTGGGTGCCGGACCTGGGTACCGGACCTGGGTACCGGACCTGGGTACCGGACCTGGGTACCGGACCTGGGTACCGGACCTGGGTACCGGACCTGGGTACCGGACCTGGGTACCGGACCTGGGTACCGGACCTGGGTACCGGACCTGGGTACCGGACCTGGGTACCGGACCTGGGTACCGGACCTGGGTACCGGACCTGGGTACCGGACCTGGGTACCGGACCTGGGGTACCGGACCTGGGTACCGGACCTGGGTACCGGACCTGGGTACCGGACCTGGGTACCGGACCTGGGGTACCGGACCTGGGTACCGGACCTGGGTACCGGACCTGGGTACCGGACCTGGGTACCGGACCTGGGTACCGGACCTGGGTACCGGACCTGGGTACCGGACCTGGGTACCGGACCTGGGTACCGAACCTGGGTACCGGACCTTGGGTGCCGGACCTGGGTACCGGACCTGGGTACCGGACCTGGGTACCGAACCTGGGTACCGAACCTGGGTACTTGGGTACCGAACCTGGGTACCGGACCTGGGTACCGGACCTGGGTACCGGACCTGGGTACCGGACCTGGGTACCGGACCTGGGTACCGGACCTGGGTACCGGACCTGGGTACCGGACCTGGGTACCGGACCTGGGGTACCGGACCTGGGTACCGGACCTGGGTACCGGACCTGGGTACCGGACCTGGGTACCGGACCTGGGGTACCGGACCTGGGTACCGGACCTGGGTACCGGACCTGGGTACCGGACCTGGGTACCGGACCTGGGTACCGGACCTGGGTACCGGACCTGGGTACCGAACCTGGGTACCGGACCTTGGGTGCCGGACCTGGGTACCGGACCTGGGTACCGGACCTGGGTACCGAACCTGGGTACCGAACCTGGGTACTTGGGTACCGAACCTGGGTACCGGACCTGGGTACCGGACCTGGGTACCGGACCTGGGTACCGAACCTGGGTACCGGACCTGGGTACCGAACCTGGGTACCGAACCTGGGTACTTGGGTACCGAACCTGGGTACCGGACCTGGGTACCGGACCTGGGTACCGGACCTGGGTACCGAACCTGGGTACCGGACCTGGGTACCGGACCTGGGGTACCGGACCTGGGGTACCGGACCTGGGTACCGGACCTGGGTACCGGACCTGGGTACCGGACCTGGGTACCGGACCTGGGTACCGGACCTGGGTACCGGACCTGGGTACCGGACCTGGGTACCGGACCTGGGTACCGGACCTGGGTACCGGACCTGGGTACCGGACCTGGGTACCGGACCTGGGTACCGGACCTGGGTACCGGACCTGGGTACCTGGGTACCGTACCTGGGTACCTGGGTACCGTACCTGGGTACCTGGGTACCGTACCTGGGTACCTGGGTACCGTACCTGGGTACCTGGGTACCGTACCTGGGTACCTGGGTACCGTACCTGGGTACCTGGGTACCGTACCTGGGTACCGAACCTGGGTACCGAACCTGGGTACCTGGGTACCGTACCTGGGTACTTGGGTACCTGGGTACCGAACCTGGGTACTTGGGTACCTGGGTACCGAACCTGGGTACCGAACCTGGGTACCGAACCTGGGTACCGAACCTGGGTACCGGACCTGGGTACCGAACCTGGGTACCGAACCTGGGTACCGAACCTGGGTACCGAACCTGGGTACCGGACCTGGGTACCGAACCTGGGTACCGAACCTGGGTACCGAACCTGGGTACCGAACCTGGGTACCGGACCTGGGTACCGAACCTGGGTACTTGGGTACCGAACCTGGGTACCGGACCTGGGTACCGGACCTGGGTACCGGACCTGGGTACCGGACCTGGGTACCGAACCTGGGTACCGGACCTTGGGTGCCGGACCTGGGTACCGGACCTGGGTACCGGACCTGGGGTACCGGACCTGGGGTACCGGACCTGGGTACCGGACCTGGGTACCGGACCTGGGTACCGGACCTGGGTACCGGACCTGGGTACCGGACCTGGGTACCGGACCTGGGTACCGGACCTGGGTACCGAACCTGGGTACCGGACCTGGGTACCGAACCTGGGTACTTGGGTACCGAACCTGGGTACCGGACCTGGGTACCGGACCTGGGTACCGGACCTGGGTACCGGACCTGGGTACCGGACCTTGGGTGCCGGACCTGGGTACCGGACCTGGGTACCGGACCTGGGGTACCGGACCTGGGGTACCGGACCTGGGTACCGGACCTGGGTACCGGACCTGGGTACCGGACCTGGGTACCGGACCTGGGTACCGGACCTGGGTACCGGACCTGGGTACCGGACCTGGGTACCGGACCTGGGTACCGGACCTGGGTACCGGACCTGGGTACCGGACCTGGGTACCGGACCTGGGTACCGGACCTGGGTACCGGACCTGGGTACCGGACCTGGGTACCGGACCTGGGTACCGGACCTGGGTACCGGACCTGGGTACCGGACCTGGGTACCGGACCTGGGTACCGGACCTGGGTACCGGACCTGGGTACCGGACCTGGGTACCGGACCTGGGTACCGGACCTGGGTACCGGACCTGGGTACCGGACCTGGGTACCGGACCTTGGGTGCCGGACCTGGGTACCGGACCTGGGTACCGGACCTGGGGTACCGGACCTGGGGTACCGGACCTGGGTACCGGACCTGGGTACCGGACCTGGGTACCGGACCTGGGTACCGGACCTGGGTACCGGACCTGGGTACCGGACCTGGGTACCGGACCTGGGTACCGGACCTGGGTACCGGACCTGGGTACCGGACCTGGGTACCGGACCTGGGTACCGGACCTGGGTACCGGACCTGGGTACCGGACCTGGGTACCGGACCTGGGTACCGGACCTGGGTACCGGACCTGGGGTACCGGACCTGGGTACCGGACCTGGGTACCGGACCTGGGTACCGGACCTGGGTACCGGACCTGGGTACCGGACCTGGGTACCGGACCTGGGTACCTGGGTACCTGGGTACCGGACCTGGGTACCGGACCTGGGTACCGGACCTGGGTACCGGACCTGTGTACCTGGGTACCGTACCTGGGTACCTGGGTACCGTACCTGGGTACCTGGGTACCGAACCTGGGTACCGTACCTGGGTACCTGGGTACCGTACCTGGGTACCTGGGTACCGTACCTGGGTACCGAACCTGGGTACCGAACCTGGGTACCGTACCTGGGTACCTGGGTACCGTACCTGGGTACTTGGGTACCTGGGTACCGAACCTGGGTACCTGGGTACCGAACCAGGGTACCGAACCTGGGTACCGAACCTGGGTACCGGACCTGGGTACCGAACCTGGGTACCGAACCTGGGTACCGAACCTGGGTACCAAACCTGGGTACCGGACCTGGGTACCGAACCTGGGTACCGAACCTGGGTACCTGGGTACCTGGGTACCGAACCTGGGTACCTGGGTACCGAACCTGAGTACCTGGATACCTGGGTACCGAACCTGGGTACCGAACCTGGGTACCGGACCTGGGTACCGAACCTGGGTACCGAACCTGGGTACCGAACCTGGGTACCGAACCTGGGTACCGGACCTGGGTACCGAACCTGGGTACCGAACCTGGGTACCGAACCTGGGTACCGGACCTGGGTACCTGTGTACCGAACCTGGGTACCGGACCTGGGTACCGAACCTGGGTACCTGGGTACCGAACCTGAGTACCTGGATACCTGGGTACCGTACCTGGGTACCGAACCTGGGTACCGAACGTGGGTACCGAACCTGGGTATCGGACCTGGGTACCGAACCTGGGTACCGAACCTGGGTACCGAACCTGGGTACCGGACCTGGGTACCTGGGTACCGAACCTGGGTACCGTACCTGGGTACCGAACCTGGGTACCGAACCTGGGTACCGAACCTGGGTACCGTACCTGGGTACCTGGGTACCGTACCTGGGTACCTGTGTACCTGGGTACCGTACCTGGGTACTTGGGTACCTGGGTACCGGACCTGGGTACCGTACCTGGGTACTTGGGTACCTGGGTACCGGACCTGGGTACCGTACCTGGGTACCGAACCTGGGTACCGAACCTGGGTACCGAACCTGGGTACCTGGGTACCGAACCTGGGTACCGAACCTGGGTACCGGACCTGGGTACCGAACCTGGGTACCTGGGTACCGAACCTGGGTACCGAACCTGGGTACCGTACCTGGGTACCGTACCTGGGTACCTGGGTACCGTACCTGGGTACCGTACCTGGGTACCTGGGTACCGAACCTGGGTACCTGGGTACCGAACCTGGGTACCTGGATACCTGGGTACCGTACCTGGGTACCGTACCTGGGTACCGTACCTGGGTACCGGACCTGGGTACCGGACCTGGGTACCGGACCTGGGTACCGGACCTGGGTACCGGACCTGGGTACCGGACCTGGGTACCGGACCTGGGTACCTGGGTACCGTACCTGGGTACCTGGGTACCGTACCTGGGTACCTGGGTACCGTACCTGGGTACCTGGGTACCGTACCTGGGTACCTGGGTACCGTACCTGGGTACCTGGGTACCGTACCTGGGTACCTGGGTACCGTACCTGGGTACCTGGGTACCGTACCTGGGTACCGAACCTGGGTACCGAACCTGGGTACCTGGGTACCGTACCTGGGTACTTGGGTACCTGGGTACCGAACCTGGGTACTTGGGTACCTGGGTACCGAACCTGGGTACCGAACCTGGGTACCGAACCTGGGTACCGAACCTGGGTACCGGACCTGGGTACCGAACCTGGGTACCGAACCTGGGTACCGAACCTGGGTACCGAACCTGGGTACCGGACCTGGGTACCGAACCTGGGTACCGAACCTGGGTACCGAACCTGGGTACCGAACCTGGGTACCGGACCTGGGTACCGAACCTGGGTACTTGGGTACCGAACCTGGGTACCGGACCTGGGTACCGGACCTGGGTACCGGACCTGGGTACCGAACCTGGGTACCGGACCTTGGGTGCCGGACCTGGGTACTGGACCTGGGTACCGGACCTGGGGTACCGGACCTGGGGTACCGGACCTGGGTACCGGACCTGGGTACCGGACCTGGGTACCGGACCTGGGTACCGGACCTGGGTACCGGACCTGGGTACCGGACCTGGGTACCGGACCTGGGTACCGAACCTGGGTACCGGACCTGGGTACCGAACCTGGGTACTTGGGTACCGAACCTGGGTACCGGACCTGGGTACCGGACCTGGGTACCGGACCTGGGTACCGGACCTGGGTACCGGACCTTGGGTGCCGGACCTGGGTACCGGACCTGGGTACCGGACCTGGGGTACCGGACCTGGGGTACCGGACCTGGGTACCGGACCTGGGTACCGGACCTGGGTACCGGACCTGGGTACCGGACCTGGGTACCGGACCTGGGTACCGGACCTGGGTACCGGACCTGGGTACCGGACCTGGGTACCGGACCTGGGTACCGGACCTGGGTACCGGACCTGGGTACCGGACCTGGGTACCGGACCTGGGTACCGGACCTGGGTACCGGACCTGGGTACCGGACCTGGGTACCGGACCTGGGTACCGGACCTGGGTACCGGACCTTGGGTGCCGGACCTGGGTACCGGACCTGGGTACCGGACCTGGGGTACCGGACCTGGGGTACCGGACCTGGGTACCGGACCTGGGTACCGGACCTGGGTACCGGACCTGGGTACCGGACCTGGGTACCGGACCTGGGTACCGGACCTGGGTACCGGACCTGGGTACCGGACCTGGGTACCGGACCTGGGTACCGGACCTGGGTACCGGACCTGGGTACCGGACCTGGGTACCGGACCTGGGTACCGGACCTGGGTACCGGACCTGGGTACCGGACCTGGGGTACCGGACCTGGGTACCGGACCTGGGTACCGGACCTGGGTACCGGACCTGGGTACCGGACCTGGGTACCGGACCTGGGTACCGGACCTGGGTACCTGGGTACCTGGGTACCGGACCTGGGTACCGGACCTGGGTACCGGACCTGGGTACCTGGGTACCGTACCTGGGTACCTGGGTACCGTACCTGGGTACCTGGGTACCGAACCTGGGTACCGTACCTGGGTACCTGGGTACCGTACCTGGGTACCTGGGTACCGTACCTGGGTACCGAACCTGGGTACCGAACCTGGGTACCGTACCTGGGTACCTGGGTACCGTACCTGGGTACTTGGGTACCTGGGTACCGAACCTGGGTACCTGGGTACCGAACCAGGGTACCGAACCTGGGTACCGAACCTGGGTACCGGACCTGGGTACCGAACCTGGGTACCGAACCTGGGTACCGAACCTGGGTACCAAACCTGGGTACCGGACCTGGGTACCGAACCTGGGTACCGAACCTGGGTACCTGGGTACCTGGGTACCGAACCTGGGTACCTGGGTACCGAACCTGAGTACCTGGATACCTGGGTACCTGGGTACCGTACCTGGGTACTTGGGTACCTGGGTACCTGGGTACCGGACCTGGGTACCGAACCTGGGTACCGAACCTGGGTACCGGACCTGGGTACCGTACCTGGGTACCGAACCTGGGTACCGGACCTGGGTACCGAACCTGGGTACCGGACCTGGGTACCGAACCTGGGTACCGTACCTGGGTACCTGGGTACCGTACCTGGGTACTTGGGTACCTGGGTACCGTACCTGGGTACCTGGGTACCGAACCTGGGTACCGAACCTGGGTAACGAACCTGGGTACCGAACCTGGGTACCGTACCTGGGTACCGTACCTGGGTACCTGGGTACCGTACCTGGGTACCTGGGTACCGTACCTGGGTACCGTACCTGGGTACCTGGGTACCGAACCTGGGTACCGTACCTGGGTACCGTACCTGGGTACCGAACCTGGGTACCGAACCTGGGTACCGTACCTGGGTACCTCCCAACTAACAAACTCTCCAGACCAAAACTCTTACGAATTTTGAAATCTTCTCATTAAACTTTCTTAACACACTGGATATTCTCATAACATAGTTCTTGTAATGACACTCTAATTTTTTCTGATAGCGTTCTTTTTATAAGAGTATGACGCTACTAGAGCTACTGAATCTTTTACGCTTATAGCAAGGCGATTTTTGAACTCTTGTAGCGAGCCTTTAAAAACTTATGTTCTCATTGTATATTTTTTATAAAGTTTTAACACTTAAAGAGTTTAAATCTTAAATAAAAATGTTATGAGCAGTTAAATCGTATGATTCTCATAAAAACGCGCTTGTAAAAGTTTAAGTATAAAAATACTTGTTAAAATGCTCATATGAGACATAAAAGAATTAAACTCGCATAACGCGAGCTTATGTTCTTACTAGTAGAATTTTATTCTTAAAATAAATCTTCGTCAACAGGCGCCATATTTTCCCTTGATCTTTTTTAACAGTAAAACTTTGAAATTTCAAAAACAGCTTATATATGTAAATTAGGATCTAAAAACACTGCAAAAAGCTATTTTCTTTAAAAACAAAAACGCATTAAAACAATTGAAACAGTTTGATCAATTATATTAAAAATTTAATTATATTTCCGATTTATAATATATCTCACTTTTTCGATTTTTTCGAGGGGTTTCGCGTTTTTTCGAAGTAAAATATGTTATATGATCAGTAAAATTGCATTCCCCATATAATTTCTGTCTATATATCCGAAAAAATAGAATTTAAAATCTATGTCATATGAAATTCTAATACAATATTATCATACGCAAACGTAGACATAACTCGGATCCGAAAATAAATAAACACTTCAAAAATAACTTTTACTCTTTAAAAAATTACTTTAACTCTTCAAAAAAAAAACCGGCTAGATATTTTTATATACTCTTCTCTTTTTAGCAAAGCATAAAGTACTTGTTATGAAAGTTTTATGAGAATATCAATAAACTCTCATTAGAATTCAAATAGTGTTCTTGTGAGACTTTCGTGACTCTTACAAAAAGAACTGATGTCTTGTTATAAAATAAAAAAAGTTCTCATAAGTGCGCCATTTAAGCCTCATGAGCCACTCATAAAACAGTTGTAGCATTCTACAAGGGTGAAATAGCCCTGTATGAAAACTCTCAAAAGACTCTAGTAGAGTCTTATGAGATGAAAATTGTTAGTTGGGCTGGGTACTTGGGTACCGTACCTGGGTACCTGGGTACCGAACCTGGGTACCTGGGTATTTGGGTACCGTACCTGGGTACCTGGGTACCTGGGTACCGTACCTGGGTACCGAACCTGGGTACCGAACCTGGGTACCTGGGTACCTGGGTACCGAACCTGGGTACCTGGGTACCGAACCTGAGTACCTGGATACCTGGGTACCGTACCTGGGTACCGAACCTGGGAACCGAACCTGGGTACCGAACCTGGGTACCTGGGTACCGAACCTGAGTACCTGGATACCTGGGTACCGTACCTGGGTACCGAACCTGGGTACCGTACCTGGGTACCTGGGTACCGTACCTGGGTACCTGGGTACCGTACCTGGGTACCTGGGTACCGAACCTGGGTACCGTACCTGGGTACCTGGGTACCGTACCTGGGTACCGAACCTGGGTACCGAACCTGGGTACCGAACCTGGGTACCGAACCTGGGTACCTGGGTACCTGGGTACCGAACCTGGGTACCTGGGTACCGAACCTGAGTACCTGGATACCTGGGTACCGTACCTGGGTACCGAACCTGGGTACCGAACCTGGGTACCGAACCTGGGTACCGGACCTGGGTACCGAACCTGGGTACCGAACCTGGGTACCGAACCTGGGTACCGAACCTGGGTACCGGAACCTGGGTACCGAACCTGGGTACCGAACCTGGGTACCGGACCTGGGTACCTGGGTACCGAACCTGGGTACCGTACCTGGGTACCGAACCTGGGTACCGAACCTGGGTACCGAACCTGGGTACCGAACCTGGGTACCGAACCTGGGTACCGGACCTGGGTACCGGACCTGGGTACCGAACCTGGGTACCGAACCTGGGTACCGAACCTGGGTACCGGACCTGGGTACCTGGGTACCGAACCTGGGTACCGTACCTGGGTACCGAACCTGGGTACCGAACCTGGGTACCGAACCTGGGTACCGAACCTGGGTACCGAACCTGGGTACCGGACCTGGGTACCGAACCTGGGTACCGGACCTGGGTACCTGGGTACCGAACCTGGGTACCGAACCTGGGTACCGAACCTGGGTACCTGGGTACCGAACCTGGGTACCTGGGTACCTGGGTACCCAGGACCTGGGTACCTGGGTACCGAACCTGGGTACCGTACCTGGGTACCGAACCTGGGTACCGAACCTGGGTACCGAACCTGGGTACCGAACCTGGGTACCGAACCTGGGTACCGGACCTGGGTACCGAACCTGGGTACCGGACCTGGGTACCTGGGTACCGAACCTGGGTACCGAACCTGGGTACCGAACCTGGGTGAAATAGCCCTGTATGAAAACTCTCAAAAGACTCTAGTAGAGTCTTATGAGATGAAAATTGTTAGTTGGGCTGGGTACTTGGGTACCGTACCTGGGTACCTGGGTACCGAACCTGGGTACCTGGGTATTTGGGTACCGTACCTGGGTACCTGGGTACCTGGGTACCGTACCTGGGTACCGAACCTGGGTACCGAACCTGGGTACCTGGGTACCTGGGTACCGAACCTGGGTACCTGGGTACCGAACCTGAGTACCTGGATACCTGGGTACCGTACCTGGGTACCGAACCTGGGAACCGAACCTGGGTACCGAACCTGGGTACCTGGGTACCGAACCTGAGTACCTGGATACCTGGGTACCGTACCTGGGTACCGAACCTGGGTACCGTACCTGGGTACCTGGGTACCGTACCTGGGTACCTGGGTACCGTACCTGGGTACCTGGGTACCGAACCTGGGTACCGTACCTGGGTACCTGGGTACCGTACCTGGGTACCGAACCTGGGTACCGAACCTGGGTACCGAACCTGGGTACCGAACCTGGGTACCTGGGTACCTGGGTACCTGGGTACCGAACCTGGGTACCTGGGTACCGAACCTGAGTACCTGGATACCTGGGTACCGTACCTGGGTACCGAACCTGGGTACCGAACCTGGGTACCGAACCTGGGTACCGGACCTGGGTACCGAACCTGGGTACCGAACCTGGGTACCGAACCTGGGTACCGAACCTGGGTACCGGAACCTGGGTACCGAACCTGGGTACCGAACCTGGGTACCGGACCTGGGTACCTGGGTACCGAACCTGGGTACCGTACCTGGGTACCGAACCTGGGTACCGAACCTGGGTACCGAACCTGGGTACCGAACCTGGGTACCGAACCTGGGTACCGGACCTGGGTACCGGACCTGGGTACCGAACCTGGGTACCGAACCTGGGTACCGAACCTGGGTACCGGACCTGGGTACCTGGGTACCGAACCTGGGTACCGTACCTGGGTACCGAACCTGGGTACCGAACCTGGGTACCGAACCTGGGTACCGAACCTGGGTACCGAACCTGGGTACCGGACCTGGGTACCGAACCTGGGTACCGGACCTGGGTACCTGGGTACCGAACCTGGGTACCGAACCTGGGTACCTGGGTACCGAACCTGGGTACCTGGGTACCTGGGTACCCAGGACCTGGGTACCTGGGTACCGAACCTGGGTACCGTACCTGGGTACCGAACCTGGGTACCGAACCTGGGTACCGAACCTGGGTACCGAACCTGGGTACCGAACCTGGGTACCGGACCTGGGTACCGAACCTGGGTACCGGACCTGGGTACCTGGGTACCGAACCTGGGTACCGAACCTGGGTACCGAACCTGGGTACCTGGGTACCGAACCTGGGTACCTGGGTACCGAACCTGGGTACCTGGGTACCGAACCTGAGTACCTGGATACCTGGGTACCGTACCTGGGTACCGAACCTGGGTACCGAACCTGGGTACCGAACCTGGGTACCGAACCTGGGTACCGAACCTGGGTACTTGGGTACCGAACCTGGGTACCGGACCTTGGTACCGGACCTGGGTACCTTGGTACCGGACCTGGGTACCGGACCTTGGGTGCCGGACCTGGGTACCGGACCTGGGTACCGGACCTGGGGTACCGGACCTGGGTACCGGACCTGGGTACCGAACCTGGGTACCGGACCTGGGTACCGGACCTGGGTACCGAACCTGGGTACCGAACCTGGGTACCGGACCTGGGTACCGGACCTGGGGTACCGGACCTGGGGTACCGGACCTGGGTACCGGACCTGGGTACCGGACCTGGGTACCGGACCTGGGTACCGGACCTGGGTACCGGACCTGGGTACCGGACCTGGGTACCGGACCTGGGTACCGGACCTGGGTACCTGGGTACCGTACCTGGGTACTTGGGTACCTGGGTACCGAACCTGATACCGGACCTGGGTACCGGACCTGGGTACCGGACCTGGGTACCGGACCTTGGGTGCCGGACCTGGGTACCGGACCTGGGTTCCGGACCTGGGGTACCGGACCTGGGTACCGGACCTGGGTACCGGACCTTGGGTGCCGGACCTGGGTACCGGACCTGGGTTCCGGACCTGGTGTACCGGACCTGGGTACCGGACCTGGGTACTTGGGTACCTGGGTACTTGGGTACCTGGGTACCGAACCTGGGTACCGAACCTGGGTACCGAACCTGGGTACCGGACCTGGGTACCGAACCTGGGTACCGAACCTGGGTACCTGGGTACTTGGGTACCTGGGTACCGAACCTGGGTACCGAACCTGGGTACCGAACCTGGGTACCGAACCTGGGTACCGGACCTGGGTACCGGACCTGGGTACCGAACCTGGGTACCTGGGTACCGAACCTGGGTACCTGGGTACCGAACCTGAGCACCTGGATACCTGGGTACCGTACCTGGGTACCGAACCTGGGTACCGAACCTGGGTACCGAACCTGGGTACCGGACCTGGGTACCGAACCTGGGTACCGAACCTGGGTACCGAACCTGGGTACCGGACCTGGGTACCGAACCTGGGTACCGAACCTGGGTACCGAACCTGGGTACCGGACCTGGTACCTGGGTACCGGTACCGGACCTGGGTACCGAACCTGGGTACCGAACCTGGGTACTTGGGTACCGAACCTGGGTACCGGACCTTGGGTGCCGGACCTGGGTACCGGACCTGGGTACCGGACCTTGGGTGCCGGACCTGGGTACCGAACCTGGGTACTTGGGTACCGAACCTGGGTACCGGACCTTGGGTGCCGGACCTGGGTACCGGACCTGGGTACCGGACCTTGGGTGCCGGACCTGGGTACCGGACCTGGGTACCGGACCTGGGTACCGGACCTGGGTACCGGACCTGGGTACCGGACCTGGGTACCGGACCTGGGTACCGAACCTGGGTACCGAACCTGGGTACCGAACCTGGGTACCGGACCTGGGTACCGAACCTGGGTACCGAACCTGGGTACCGAACCTGGGTACCGGACCTGGGTACCGAACCTGGGTACCGAACCTGGGTACCGAACCTGGGTACCGGACCTGGTACCTGGGTACCGGTACCGGACCTGGGTACCGAACCTGGGTACCGAACCTGGGTACTTGGGTACCGAACCTGGGTACCGGACCTGGGTACCGGACCTGGGTACCGGACCTGGGTACCGAACCTGGGTACCGGACCTTGGGTGCCGGACCTGGGTACCGGACCTGGGTACCGGACCTGGGGTACCGGACCTGGGGTACCGGACCTGGGTACCGGACCTGGGTACCGGACCTGGGTACCGGACCTGGGTACCGAACCTGGGTACCGGACCTTGGGTGCCGGACCTGGGTACCGGACCTGGGTACCGGACCTGGGGTACCGGACCTGGGGTACCGGACCTGGGTACCGGACCTGGGTACCGGACCTGGGTACCGGACCTGGGGTACCGGACCTGGGTACCGGACCTGGGTACCGGACCTGGGTACCGGACCTGGGTACCGGACCTGGGTACCGGACCTGGGTACCGGACCTGGGTACCGGACCTGGGTACCGGACCTGGGTACCGAACCTGGGTACCGGACCTTGGGTGCCGGACCTGGGTACCGGACCTGGGTACCGGACCTGGGGTACCGGACCTGGGGTACCGGACCTGGGTACCGGACCTGGGTACCGGACCTGGGTACCGGACCTGGGTACCGGACCTGGGTACCGGACCTGGGTACCGGACCTGGGTACCGGACCTGGGTACCGGACCTGGGTACCGGACCTGGGTACCGGACCTGGGTACCGGACCTGGGTACCGGACCTGGGTACCGGACCTGGGTACCGGACCTGGGTACCGGACCTGGGTACCGGACCTGGGTACCGGACCTGGGTACCGGACCTGGGGTACCGGACCTGGGTACCGGACCTGGGTACCGGACCTGGGTACCGGACCTGGGTACCGGACCTGGGTACCGGACCTGGGTACCGGACCTGGGTACCGGACCTGGGTACCGGACCTGGGTACCGGACCTGGGGTACCGGACCTGGGTACCGGACCTGGGTACCGGACCTGGGTACCGGACCTGGGTACCGGACCTGGGTACCGGACCTGGGTACCGGACCTGGGTACCGGACCTGGGTACCTGGGTACTTGGGTACCTGGGTACCGAACCTGGGTACCGAACCTGGGTACCGAACCTGGGTACCGAACCTGGGTACCGGACCTGGGTACCGAACCTGGGTACCGAACCTGGGTACCGAACCTGGGTACCGAACCTGGGTACCGGACCTGGGTACCGAACCTGGGTACCGAACCTGGGTACCGAACCTGGGTACCTGGGTACCGAACCTGAGTACCTGGATACCTGGGTACCGTACCTGGGTACCGAACCTGGGTACCGAACCTGGGTACCGAACCTGGGTACCGGACCTGGGTACCGAACCTGGGTACCGAACCTGGGTACCGAACCTGGGTACCGGACCTGGGTACCTGGGTACCGTACCTGGGTACCGTACCTGGGTACCGAACCTGGGTACCGAACCTGGGTACCGAACCTGGGTACCTGGGTACCGTACCTGGGTACTTGGGTACCTGGGTACCGAACCTGGGTACCGAACCTGGGTACCGGACCTGGGTACCTGGGTACCGAACCTGGGTACCGGACCTGGGTACCTGGGTACCGAACCTGGGTACCGTACCTGGGTACCGAACCTGGGTACCGAACCTGGGTACCGAACCTGGGTACCTGGGTACCGTACCTGGGTACTTGGGTACCTGGGTACTTGGGTACCTGGGTACCGAACCTGGGTACCGAACCTGGGTACCTGGGTACCTGGGTACCGAACCTGGGAACCTGGGTACCGTACCTGGGTACCGAACCTGGGTACCGAACCTGGGTACCGAACCTGGGTACCGAACCTGGGTACCGAACCTGGGTACCGGACCTGGGTACCGAACCTGGGTACCGAACCTGGGTACCGAACCTGGGTACCGGACCTGGGTACCTGGGTACCGAACCTGGGTACCGTACCTGGGTACCGAACCTGGGTACCGAACCTGGGTACCGAACCTGGGTACCGGACCTGGGTACCGAACCTGGGTACCGAACCTGGGTACCGTACCTGGGTACCGAACCTGGGTACCGAACCTGGGTACCGAACCTGGGTACCTGGGTACCGTACCTGGGTACTTGGGTACCTGGGTACCGGACCTTGGGTGCCGGACCTGGGTACCGGACCTGGGTACCGGACCTGGGTACCGGACCTGGGGTACCGGACCTGGGTACCGGACCTGGGTACCGGACCTGGGTACCGGACCTGGGTACCGGACCTGGGTACCGGACCTGGGGTACCGGACCTGGGTACCGGACCTGGGTACCGGACCTGGGTACCGGACCTGGGTACCGGACCTGGGTACCGGACCTGGGTACCGGACCTGGGTACCGGACCTGGGTACCGAACCTGGGTACCGGACCTGGGTACCGAACCTGGGTACCTGGGGTGCCGGACCTGGGTACCGGACCTGGGTACCGGACCTGGGTACCGGACCTGGGTACCGGACCTGGGTACCGGACCTGGGTACCTGGGTACCGGACCTGGGTACCGGACCTGGGTACCTGGGTACCGGACCTGGGTACCGGACCTGGGTACCGGACCTGGGTACCGGACCTGGGTACCGGACCTGGGGTACCGGACCTGGGTACCGGACCTGGGTACCGGACCTGGGTACCGGACCTGGGTACCGGACCTGGGTACCGGACCTGGGTACCGGACCTGGGTACCGGACCAGGGTACCGGACCTTGGTACCGTACCTGGGTACCGGACCTGGGTACCTGGGTACCGTACCTGGGTACCGTACCTGGGTACCTGGGTACCGTACCTGGGTACCTGGGTACCGTACCTGGGTACCTGGGTACCGTACCTGGGTACCTGGGTACCGTACCTGGGTACCTGGGTACCGTACCTGGGTACCGAACCTGGGTACCGAACCTGGGTACCGTACCTGGGTACCTGGGTACCGTACCTGGGTACTTGGGTACCTGGGTACCGAACCTGGGTACTTGGGTACCTGGGTACCGAACCTGGGTACCGAACCTGGGTACCGAACCTGGGTACCGAACCTGGGTACCGAACCTGGGTACCGAACCTGGGTACCGGACCTGGGTACCGAACCTGGGTACCGAACCTGGGTACCGAACCTGGGTACCGAACCTGGGTACCGGACCTGGGTACCGAACCTGGGTACCGAACCTGGGTACCTGGGTACCTGGGTACCGAACCTGGGTACCTGGGTACCGAACCTGAGTACCTGGATACCTGGGTACCGTACCTGGGTACCGAACCTGGGTACCGAACCTGGGTACCGAACCTGGGTACCGGACCTGGGTACCGAACCTGGGTACCGAACCTGGGTACCGAACCTGGGTACCGAACCGAACCTGGGTACCGAACCTGGGTACCGGACCTGGGTACCGAACCTGGGTACCGAACCTGGGTACCTGGGTACCGAACCTGGGTACCTGGGTACCGAACCTGGGTACCTGGGTACCGAACCTGGGTACCGAACCTGGCTACCTGGGTACCGTACCTGGGTACCTGGGTACCGAACCTGGGTACCGAACCTGGGTACCTGGGTACCGAACCTGGGTACCGAACCTGGGTACCGAACCTGGGTACCGAACCTGGGTACCGAACCTGTACCGAACCTGGCTACCTGGGTACCGTACCTGGGTACCTGGGTACCGTACCTGGGTACCGAACCTGGGTACCGAACCTGGGTACCGGACCTGGGTACCGAACCTGGGTACCGAACCTGGGTACCGGACCTGGGTACCGAACCTGGGTACCGAACCTGGGTACCTGGGTACCTGGGTACCGAACCTGGGTACCGAACCTGGGTACCGAACCTGGGTACCGAACCTGGGTACCGGACCTGGGTACCTGGGTACCGAACCTGGGTACCGTACCTGGGTACCGAACCTGGGTACCGAACCTGGGTACCGGACCTGGGTACCGAACCTGGGTACCGAACCTGGGTACCTGGGTACCGAACCTGGGTACCTGGGTACCGAACCTGGGTACCGAACCTGGCTACCTGGGTACCGTACCTGGGTACCTGGGTACCGAACCTGGGTACCGAACCTGGGTACCTGGGTACCGAACCTGGGTACCGAACCTGGGTACCGAACCTGGGTACCGAACCTGGGTACCGAACCTGTACCGAACCTGGCTACCTGGGTACCGTACCTGGGTACCTGGGTACCGTACCTGGGTACCTGGGTACCGAACCTGGGTACCGAACCTGGGTACCTGGGTACCGAACCTGGGTACCGAACCTGGGTACCGGACCTGGGTACCGAACCTGGGTACCGAACCTGTGTACCGAACCTGGCTACCTGGGTACCGTACCTGGGTACCTGGGTACCGGACCTGGGTACCGTACCTGGGTACCTGGGTACCGTACCTGGGTACCTGGGTGCCGTACCTGGGTACCTGGGTACCGAACCTGGGTACCTGGGTACCTGGGTACCGTACCTGGGTACTTGGGTACCTGGGTACCGAACCTGGGTACCGTACCTGGGTACCGAACCTGGGTACCTTGGTACCGAACCTGGGTACCTGGATACCTGGGTACCGTACCTGGGTACCGTACCTGGGTACCTGGGTACCTGGGTACCGTACCTGGGTACCTGGGTACCGTACCTGGGTACCTGGGTACCGTACCTGGGTACCTGGGTACCGTACCTGGGTACCGAACCTGGGTACCGAACCTGGGTACCGAACCTGGGTACCGAACCTGGGTACCTGGGTACCGTACCTGGGTACCTGGGTACCGAACCTGGGTACCGGACCTGGGTACCGGACCTGGGTACCGAACCTGGGTACCGGACCTGGGTACCGAACCTGGGTACCTGGGGTGCCGGACCTGGGTACCGGACCTGGGTACCGGACCTGGGTACCGGACCTGGGTACCGGACCTGGGTACCGGACCTGGGTACCTGGGTACCGGACCTGGGTACCGGACCTGGGTACCTGGGTACCGGACCTGGGTACCGGACCTGGGTACCGGACCTGGGTACCGGACCTGGGTACCGGACCTGGGGTACCGGACCTGGGTACCGGACCTGGGTACCGGACCTGGGTACCGGACCTGGGTACCGGACCTGGGTACCGGACCTGGGTACCGGACCTGGGTACCGGACCAGGGTACCGGACCTTGGTACCGTACCTGGGTACCGGACCTGGGTACCTGGGTACCGTACCTGGGTACCGTACCTGGGTACCTGGGTACCGTACCTGGGTACCTGGGTACCGTACCTGGGTACCTGGGTACCGTACCTGGGTACCTGGGTACCGTACCTGGGTACCTGGGTACCGTACCTGGGTACCGAACCTGGGTACCGAACCTGGGTACCGTACCTGGGTACCTGGGTACCGTACCTGGGTACTTGGGTACCTGGGTACCGAACCTGGGTACTTGGGTACCTGGGTACCGAACCTGGGTACCGAACCTGGGTACCGAACCTGGGTACCGAACCTGGGTACCGAACCTGGGTACCGAACCTGGGTACCGGACCTGGGTACCGAACCTGGGTACCGAACCTGGGTACCGAACCTGGGTACCGAACCTGGGTACCGGACCTGGGTACCGAACCTGGGTACCGAACCTGGGTACCTGGGTACCTGGGTACCGAACCTGGGTACCTGGGTACCGAACCTGAGTACCTGGATACCTGGGTACCGTACCTGGGTACCGAACCTGGGTACCGAACCTGGGTACCGAACCTGGGTACCGGACCTGGGTACCGAACCTGGGTACCGAACCTGGGTACCGAACCTGGGTACCGAACCGAACCTGGGTACCGAACCTGGGTACCGGACCTGGGTACCGAACCTGGGTACCGAACCTGGGTACCTGGGTACCGAACCTGGGTACCTGGGTACCGAACCTGGGTACCTGGGTACCGAACCTGGGTACCGAACCTGGCTACCTGGGTACCGTACCTGGGTACCTGGGTACCGAACCTGGGTACCGAACCTGGGTACCTGGGTACCGAACCTGGGTACCGAACCTGGGTACCGAACCTGGGTACCGAACCTGGGTACCGAACCTGTACCGAACCTGGCTACCTGGGTACCGTACCTGGGTACCTGGGTACCGTACCTGGGTACCGAACCTGGGTACCGAACCTGGGTACCGGACCTGGGTACCGAACCTGGGTACCGAACCTGGGTACCGGACCTGGGTACCGAACCTGGGTACCGAACCTGGGTACCTGGGTACCTGGGTACCGAACCTGGGTACCGAACCTGGGTACCGAACCTGGGTACCGAACCTGGGTACCGGACCTGGGTACCTGGGTACCGAACCTGGGTACCGTACCTGGGTACCGAACCTGGGTACCGAACCTGGGTACCGGACCTGGGTACCGAACCTGGGTACCGAACCTGGGTACCTGGGTACCGAACCTGGGTACCTGGGTACCGAACCTGGGTACCGAACCTGGCTACCTGGGTACCGTACCTGGGTACCTGGGTACCGAACCTGGGTACCGAACCTGGGTACCTGGGTACCGAACCTGGGTACCGAACCTGGGTACCGAACCTGGGTACCGAACCTGGGTACCGAACCTGTACCGAACCTGGCTACCTGGGTACCGTACCTGGGTACCTGGGTACCGTACCTGGGTACCTGGGTACCGAACCTGGGTACCGAACCTGGGTACCTGGGTACCGAACCTGGGTACCGAACCTGGGTACCGGACCTGGGTACCGAACCTGGGTACCGAACCTGTGTACCGAACCTGGCTACCTGGGTACCGTACCTGGGTACCTGGGTACCGGACCTGGGTACCGTACCTGGGTACCTGGGTACCGTACCTGGGTACCTGGGTGCCGTACCTGGGTACCTGGGTACCGAACCTGGGTACCTGGGTACCTGGGTACCGTACCTGGGTACTTGGGTACCTGGGTACCGAACCTGGGTACCGTACCTGGGTACCGAACCTGGGTACCTTGGTACCGAACCTGGGTACCTGGATACCTGGGTACCGTACCTGGGTACCGTACCTGGGTACCTGGGTACCTGGGTACCGTACCTGGGTACCTGGGTACCGTACCTGGGTACCTGGGTACCGTACCTGGGTACCTGGGTACCGTACCTGGGTACCGAACCTGGGTACCGAACCTGGGTACCGAACCTGGGTACCGAACCTGGGTACCTGGGTACCGTACCTGGGTACCTGGGTACCGAACCTGGGTACCGAACCTGGGTACCGGACCTGGGTACCGAACCTGGGTACCGTACCTGGGTACCTGGGTACCGTACCTGGGTACCTGGGTACTTGGGTACCTGGGTACCGAACCTGGGTACCTGGGTACCGAACCTGGGTACCGGACCTGGGTACCGAACCTGGGTACCGTACCTGGGTACCTGGGTACCTGGGTACCGAACCTGGGTACCGGACCTGGGTACCGTACCTGGGTACCGAACCTGGGTACCGAACCTGGGTACCGAACCTGGGTACCGTACCTGGGTACCGTACTTGGGTACCTGGGCACCGTACCTGGGTACCGAACCTGGGTACCGGACCTGGGTACCGTACCTGGGTACCGTACCTGGGTACCTGGGTACCGTACCTGGGTACTTGGGTACCTGGGTACCGAACCTGGGTACCGGACCTGGGTACCGTACCTGGGTACCGAACCTGGGTACCGAACCTGGGTACCGAACCTGGGTACCGTACCTGGGTACCTGGGTACCGTACCTGGGTACCTGGGTACCGTACCTGGGTACCGAACCTGGGTACCGGACCTGGGTACCGTACCTGGGTACCGTACCTGGGTACCTGGGTACCGTACCTGGGTACCTGGGTACCGAACCTGGGTACCTGGGTACCTGGGTACCTGGGTACCGTACCTGGGTACTTGGGTACCTGGGTACCGAACCTGGGTACCGGACCTGGGTACCGTACCTGGGTACCGAACCTGGGTACCTGGATACCTGGGTACCTGGGTACCGTACCTGGGTACTTGGGTACCTGGGTACCGTACCTGGGTACCTGGGTACCGTACCTGGGTACCGAACCTGGGTACCGTACCTGGGTACCTGGGTACCGTACCTGGGTACCTGGGTACTTGGGTACCTGGGTACCGAACCTGGGTACCTGGGTACCGAACCTGGGTACCGGACCTGGGTACCGAACCTGGGTACCGTACCTGGGTACCTGGGTACCGTACCTGAGTACCTGGGTACCGCACCTGGGTACTTGGGTACCTGGGTACCGAACCTGGGTACCGGACCTGGGTACCGTACCTGGGTACCGAACCTGGGTACCGAACCTGGGTACCGAACCTGGGTACCGTACCTGGGTACCGTACCTGGGTACCTGGGCACCGTACCTGGGTACCGAACCTGGGTACCGGACCTGGGTACCGTGCCTGGGTACCGTACCTGGGTACCTGGGTACCGTACCTGGGTACTTGGGTACCTGGGTACCGAACCTGGGTACCGGACCTGGGTACCGTACCTGGGTACCGAACCTGGGTACCGAACCTGGGTACCGAACCTGGGTACCGTACCTGGGTACCTGGGTACCGTACCTGGGTACCTGGGTACCGTACCTGGGTACCGAACCTGGGTACCGGACCTGGGTACCGTACCTGGGTACCGTACCTGGGTACCTGGGTACCGTACCTGGGTACCTGGGTACCGAACCTGGGTACCTGGGTACCTGGGTACCTGGGTACCGTACCTGGGTACTTGGGTACCTGGGTACCGAACCTGGGTACCGGACCTGGGTACCGTACCTGGGTACCGAACCTGGGTACCTGGATACCTGGGTACCTGGGTACCGTACCTGGGTACTTGGGTACCTGGGTACCGTACCTGGGTACCTTGGTACCGAACCTGGGTACCTGGATACCTGGGTACCGTACCTGGGTACTTGGGTACCTGGGTACCGGACCTGGGTACCGTACCTGGGTACCGAACCTGGGTACCGAACCTGGGTACCGAACCTGGGTACCGAACCTGGGTACCGAACCTGGGTACCGGACCTGGGTACCGAACCTGGGTACCGTACCTGGGTACCTGGGTACCGTACCTGGGTACCTGGGTACCGAACCTGGGTACCGAACCTGGGTACCGAACCTGGGTACCTGGGTACCGAACCTGGGTACCGAACCTGGGTACCGAACCTGGGTACCTGGGTACCGTACCTGGGTACCGAACCTGGGTACCGGACCTGGGTACCGTACCTGGGTACCGTACCTGGGTACCGAACCTGGGTACCGAACCTGGTACCGAACCTGGGTACCGAACCTGGGTACCTGGTACGGTACCCAGGTACCCAGGTACGGTACCCAGGTACGGTACCCAGGTACGGTACCCAGGTACCCAGGTACGGTACCCAGGTACGGTACCCAGGTTCGGTACCCAGGTTCGGTACCCAGGTTCGGTACCCAGGTACCCAGGTTCGGTACCCAGGTACGGTACCCAGTACCCAGGTACGGTACCCAGGTACCCAGGTACGGTACCCAGGTACCCAGGTACGGTACCCAGGTACCCAGGTACGGTACCCAGGTTCGGTACCCAGGTTCGGTACCCAGGTTCGTTACCCAGGTTCGGTACCCAGGTTCGGTACCCAGGTCCGGTACCCAGGTCCGGTACCCAGGTTCGGTACCCAGGTACCCAAGTACCCAGGTACGGTACCCAGGTACCCAGGTAGGGTACCCAGGTTCGGTACCCAGGTCCGGTACCCAGGTTCGGTACCCAGGTCCGGTACCCAGGTTCGGTACCCAGGTTCGGTACCCAGGTACGGTACCCAGTACCCAGGTACGGTACCCAGGTACCCAGGTACGGTACCCAGGTACCCAGGTACGGTACCCAGGTACCCAGGTACGGTACCCAGGTACCCAGGTACGGTACCCAGGTACGGTACCCAGGTACCCAGGTTCGGTACCCAGGTACCCAGGTCCGGTACCCAGGTTCGGTACCCAGGTTCGGTACCCAGGTTCGGTACCCAGGTTCGGTACCCAGGTTCGGTACCCAGGTTCGGTACCCAGGTACCCAGGTACCCAGGTACCCAGGTACGGTACCCAGGTCCGGTACGCAGGTTCGGTACCCAGGTTCGGTACCCAGGTTCGGTACCCAGGTTCGGTACCCAGGTTCGGTACCCAGGTTCGGTACCCAGGTACGGTACCCAGGTTCGGTACCCAGGTACGGTACCCAGGTTCGGTACCCAGGTACGGTACCCAGGTTCGGTACCCAGGTTCGGTACCCAGGTTCGGTACCCAGGTTCGGTACCCAGGTACCCAGGTACGGTACCCAGGTACCCAGGTACGGTACCCAGGTACCCAGGTACGGTACCCAGGTACCCAGGTTCGGTACCCAGGTTCGGTACCCAGGTTCGTTACCCAGGTACCCAGGTACGGTACCCAGGTACCCAGGTACCCAGGTTCGGTACCCAGGTTCGGTACCCAGGTTCGGTACCCAGGTCCGGTACCCAGGTCCGGTACCCAGGTTCGGTACCCAGGTTCGGTACCCAGGTTCGGTACCCAGGTACGGTACCCAGGTACCCAGGTACCCAGGTACGGTACCCAGGTACCCAGGTACCCAGGTACGGTACCCAGGTACGGTACCCAGGTACCCAAGTACCCAGGTACGGTACCCAGGTATCCAGGTACCCAGGTTCGGTACCAAGGTACCCAGGTACGGTGCCCAGGTACCCAGGTACGGTACCCAGGTACCCAGGTACGGTACCCAGGTACCCAAGTACCCAGGTACCGTACCCAGGTACCCAGGTATCCAGGTACCCAGGTTCGGTACCCAGGTACGGTACCCAGGTTCGGTACCCAAGTTCGGTACCCAAGTACGGTACCCAGGTTCGGTACCCAGGTTCGGTACCCAGGTTCGGTACCCAGGTTCGGTACTCAGGTTCGGTACCCAAGTACGGTACCCAGGTACGGTACCCAGGTTCGGTACCCAGGTTCGGTACCCAGGTACGGTACCCAGGTTCGGTACCCAGGTTCGGTACCCAGGTTCGGTACCCAGGTTCGGTACCCAAGTTCGGTACCCAAGTACGGTACCCAGGTTCGGTACCCAGGTTCGGTACCCAGGTTCGGTACTCAGGTTCGGTACCCAAGTACGGTACCCAGGTACGGTACCTAGGTTCGGTACCCAGGTTCGGTACCCAGGTTCGGTACCCAGGTTCGGTACCCAAGTACGGTACCCAGGTACGGTACCCAGGTTCGGTACCCAGGTTCGGTACCCATGTACGGTACCCAGGTACGGTACCCAGGTTCGGTACCCAAGGTCGGTACCCAAGTACGGTACCCAGGTTCGGTACCCAGGTTCGGTACCCAGGTTCGGTACTCAGGTTCGGTACCCAAGTACGGTACCCAGGTTCGGTACCCAGGTTCGGTACCCAGGTTCGGTACCCAGGTTCGGTACCCAAGTTCGGTACCCAAGTACGGTACCCAGGTTCGGTACCCAGGTTCGGTACCCAGGTTCGGTACCCAGGTTCGGTACTCAGGTTCGGTACCCAAGTACGGTACCCAGGTACGGTACCTAGGTTCGGTACCCAGGTTCGGTACCCAGGTTCGGTACCCAGGTTCGGTACCCAAGTACGGTACCCAGGTACGGTACCCAGGTTCGGTACCCAGGTTCGGTACCCAGGTTCGGTACCCAGGTTCGGTACCCAGGTTCGGTACCCAAGTTCGGTACCCAAGTACGGTACCCAGGTTCGGTACCCAGGTTCCGTACCCAGGTTCGGTACCCAGGTTCGGTACTCAGGTTCGGTACCCAAGTACGGTACCCAGGTACGGTACCTAGGTTCGGTACCCAGGTTCGGTACCCAGGTTCGGTACCCAAGTACGGTACCCAGGTACGGTACCCAGGTTCGGTACCCAGGTTCGGTACCCAGGTACGGTACCCAGGTTCGGTACCCAGGTTCGGTACCCAGGTTCGGTACCCAGGTTCGGTACCCAAGTTCGGTACCCAAGTACGGTACCCAGGTTCGGTACCCAGGTTCGGTACCCAGGTTCGGTACCCAGGTTCGGTACTCAGGTTCGGTACCCAAGTACGGTACCCAGGTACGGTACCTAGGTTCGGTACCCAGGTTCGGTACCCAGGTTCGGTACCCAAGTACGGTACCCAGGTACGGTACCCAGGTTCGGTACCCAGGTTCGGTACCCAGGTACGGTACCTCAGGTACGCTACAACAAAATAGCTGTTAGGCAGTGTTATAGGACATTTAGAACGATTATTTTAGAATTCTTTTGACCATTGGAGTAAATTGATGCCATATGGCGTCACTCTTAAAAACCACTTTCTAGATAAAAAAAATTTTTTTTTTAAATGAATACTTAAACGTCATTAATTTGTATAGAGAGTATTTTTAATCCCCATAGAAAAAAATATGTACCGAAAGGGTTAAGAAAGTATATGTGCTGAGTGCATTTTATATTTTTATCAAAATAACCAATTTTAACCTTAATCCGCACACCCGGTGACTTTTAGTCACCGTTTCAGTTTTGAGAGTGATTGTTACGAATGTTAGAAAAGTTATTGCATTCATGCTCCTTGACTTTGTTTTTTTAAGCCTATACTATTTAAAAACGAAAAAAAAAAATTAAATTTTTTTACTACAACAATAATATTTCGCTTTTATGAAATTCACCCTTAATCCACGCAGGCGATGACTTACAGTCACCGTAACGGTTTTACCAGCAAAGAAAGGTTATTTTGGTATCACTTTGCTTCTGTTTCGCTAAATATCGGACCGTAGTAGGGGATAATAACTGTAGCATTTCCCAAAAGAGAAAACGTTGCTTCCTGTGTCCCCATTGCTAAGGTCGCGCTTTGAAGCAAATATATGCAAATGTAAAAAAAATGTTTGTAACGAAAATTTCTGAAAATCTATTTTATGCTACAATTATAAAGAGTACGAATGATGTACATATATATAAATAAATATTATTAACTTAAAAAAATTAATTAAAAAAATGCAAACTCACAAAATTTTTTTTTCCTGCATGGTGACTGTGAGTCACCGCCTGCGTAGATTAAGGACAAAATTAGCCTGAGCTGATTAGGGTGAAAGAACATTCCTTTTGAAACCCTAAAACACTAGTGGGACAACTTGTTTGTATTTTTCAGTGCACTTTGAAAGTATGTAACATTAGAAAACTTTTTTATTTTTTTTTTAAATCTCAGATATAAAACAAATTTCATAGAATGTAAATAACCCACCAACGCGAAAAACTCTTGCAAAACTTTTTGTGTGGGTATAAAAACTGAATTGTAGTTCTCGTTGAACAATTGTGTTAAAGCGTTCCAATTGCTTTGCAAGATGTTTGTCTATTTTAAAAATGCATTTCTGTGTATTCCTTGCACTTTATTATATCGATTTTCATAGCAAAACGATGTTAAAATGAAAGGATTCGTCGTAGAATCCTTAAACGTTTTTATGACTTTCTGGAACAAAAGTTTCTCTCTTTAGGCACCGACATGTAGTGGAGTTGATCATAACATTGCAATATCTGTTCCCTGAAACATTGCCAAATGAATGCTTTAGTCAGATACAACTTTAGTTAAACTTCCTTAAAGTCCCTTCTTTCCACGCTGCAGTTCACCTAACGAAATTACATTAACTATGACGTGCATGCGTTTACAGTGGTGTCATTAGAGTAAACTTTAGTTGTTTGTTGACAATGCCCCCAGGGAAATACAAGATGAAAGTATTTAATAACCAAAAAGGATAATATCCTTACAGAGTTCATCTATTGAAATTTCGCCATAATGAATGCACTTAAAGTAATGAATGCTAAAACTTTTCACTTTTGATGTGACTGAATGATGAAAATTTCGCAATTTTCGTAGATTGTATAGATAAAGGAATAAAAGCTCTTCAAACGTATTGAAAATAAGTTCGTGCCAACGAATTTCGTATTTAGAAATTTACTTTTAATTACGTCTAAGACAAAATTATCTTCTATGGAGAAATTGTTGTCTTGGCAAATATTAGCAATTATTAAATGTTGTCAGTCAAATCTTGATATTTCTTGCATATTTTTGTTGAAGTTTTCATGCAACTGATTTAATATTAGTATAAATCAGAGAATATTTTAATAGAGATAAATTTTGAGTCTTAAGCGGCCCCTACATGTTCAATCTTGCAGTCAATCATCGCATGCTGTGACTGCATTTTGAACGTCTATGGTGATGCTGTCATGCAAAATTCCATGATTCCCAGCTCGCTGGTCAATATCAAAATTTAACCTTTAATGAACCTTTAATGCTCCACTCTTTGAGTTTCCTATCTCGGGATTTCCACGAAATTCGCGTTTTCCGATATTGCATCATTATTATCCGCCGATTGTAGCTTCCATCTTCCGATAATATTCTCTGGCACTCCGTACGCTTTGTCGAAAATTAAAAAGAATTAATGCTGGAATGCATAAATGTTCCTTGGACATCTCTGGTTTTCGCTTATTTTTCTTTTTCGAAATTTTAACTGGTCCAGATCATCCGATGTTGAGCATTGCCAGATCATCCGATGTTGATCATTGCCAGATCATCCGATGTTGATCATTGCCAGATCATCCGATGATTATTAAGCGAGAACCCAATTGGGCAGAGGCAGCAGCAGAGGCAGAAGCAGAAACACATTTTAGCTCTAATCTCTAAATTTCTGCTTTCAATTTAACCTCACAAATCGTTGTTGATATTTTTTGCATATATGGATGGAAGTAAATATTTGTAATACTTGAAATGGAGGAGAAATTAATTGAATACTTAAAAAACAACAAAATATTATACGACAAATCATGCCGCGGATATAAATACGTGCAACGTTTTGACAGGTTTCTGCTATTTTCGTCAGAATTCAAATTTCATTGTGGGACAGAAAGCAGATTCTGCCACTGCTTCTGCGTCTGCTGCTGCCTCTGCCCAATAGGCGATGCGAGATGCTACGTGTTATCGCAAACGTGAAATGGTTTATTTTCAGGATTACTGCGGCACCGTACGTGGAGTATCTTTTGCTCTGGCCGTGTAACCACACATGCCATTTAAATGTGTGCGTGTGTAGGGCTTAGAATATTTGCGTGGGAGCTTTGTGAATGGCAGCATACTTGAACGTGTATGGCGAAGCTGTCAATCAATTCGTCATTTCAGCGTAATTTTTAGTAATGAAAAGATGTCCCATATAAAAGACAGAGTTTTTTGGGAATCTTTTTCGAGTTATATACTCGTATAAAGGGTCTTTCAAAAAGGGCATAACAATTTGGTATTTTAATAAAAACGCATGATCTGGCAATGCTGAAACGTCAGTCAAGGTTTACATTTTTATCATAGTGAAGTTCACGAACGAGCAATCCCGCACAGCTGGTCAAACAATTGATCTATTGAAGGAGAAGTTCGGTAATCGTGTAATCTCGAGAAATGGTCCGGTCGAATGGCCACCTCGCTCATGCGATTTAACGCCGTTGGATTTCTTTTTATGGGGTTATGTTAAGTCGTTGGTTTATGCCAACAAGCCAACAACGTTAGAGGAGCTCAGGAACAATATCGAACGCGAAAATGCCAACGTTCCGGCCGATATGTGTGGAAGAGTGGTGGAAAATTAGCTCCAAAGAATCAATCAGTGCAATGCTCGCGGTGGCATATGAACGACATCGAATTTCATACTTAAATGTAACATGTCCACTACACCTGGAATAAATTTCAGCCCGATTCTGTGTTTCATTTAAATACAAAATTGTTATGTCCTTATTGAAAGACCCGATGCAAAGAAATAAGGACAAACAATTTTTAAATTGATATTTGTGCTGTCGGTTTGAGTGTTTCGAATTAAGTGATGCTTGCATACTTTGGATAAATTTTTTTAAATGTTTTTTGGCTTTAATTTAGTATTTTTGTTTACATTTACTGTAATTTCCGAAATAATATTACTGTTGTGAAATTCAATCACGCACAACCCTCCCCTCCCTTCGGGGGACATATACCTGTCGACTCAGTGCGATGAGTTTTGTTATTTTCAGATGACATTTAACTTTTAAGTAAAAGCCTCTTCTGTACCAAATTTTAACTTTCTACATGAATTAGTTCTCGAGTTTTCAAATGTTTTTTATAAAAAAATTCAACACAAATATCCAATTTTTCACATATGAGGCTTGATTATGTAAGGAAAATATTACCTTAGTGCTATGTGGATAAAGCTTTGTTTTGTCAGAGCAATTTCTGATACTCTTACCTGCATCCTTAAACATCACTTTCATCCTGAATAAGCTAAATCTTCAATGACAACTAAAACAATTACAATAAGAATTACCGAAGAAAAACAACTCAATTTCTCAATTCCTTTGAAATCTCAGCGTCTACCTGTTTATTGCTGATTTATGTCACGTTTATTTCGCGTAATTTACCCAATAACCCTAAATCTTCTTTTAATTTATACAAAACACAATTTGCCATTACATTTATTTGTTATTTTTTTCCCTTTATCCGCCATCACCTCTTCACTTCCCAACGAATATCCTTAATCGCTCTCAATCCCACGGAACAGGACATTTCAACATTTACACGTTTTCATTTTCCCAACAGTATTCCACTCTCGACCAATATGGGATCGTCGTCGGTTCCATTTCGGCGGGAAAACAAAGAGATCCGTAATTCGTGAGATTAGCCAACTCCTATATAACGAAACGTATTCATGTCATCCTTGATGGCAGGCACTAATACCGGCGGAATGTTCACCATTGTCATCTTTGCCGTTTCGTTTCATTTCCCAGCTATTGAAACTCACCCGCCACGGCCCACTAAATCGAGAAAAACTTATTGAAGTATTTTCCGGCTAAAGAAAAGCCAAACGGCACAAACGAATGCCAGCGAGAAAAACCTTCAAAGAAAGAATAGAAAATCGCATGGAGCCTACAATTGTAATCAGACGTCAACCCCAAAGGCAATTTGCCACTTTTCCATTTTCTTTTCGTTATCTGTTATTTACACACATAAACACTACTCGAGCCATGTTTTCCTTGAAATGGAAATCTTCCCCTCTGCCTAACATTCACCATGCCACGATTTTTTTCCACCACCCCTTCGTCCCTTTGGGGGGTCTTTCTAGGGGACTCACACTACTCGCATTTCCTGCCGCTTGGAGGAATCAATGGATCCGTGACAGGCAAGAGCACCCTCGGCGTCCTTTTGGAAATCACACCAAGCCTTGTCTAAGGGTTGGCGGTGAATCTTCAATAGGGACAAAGTCGAAGGGGGTGAAAACCGAGGCCCCGACAGACAGCCACTGATTTGGTCCGACGGAACAACTGGACGTAAATGAAGACTCCGAATCGATTGGAATTTCCCGAAATTCGTACATCGCAGCCCGAACAAAGAACACTTCCGCAGGGCTTGAAGACAGGCGCCAAAAGGATGAGACCGCTTATCCTCATGAAATGTGATAACAATCTTACAAAATACAGTCGCAAACGTGATGCAAGAGACCAAGGATTTACTAGAGTCTATCTAAGGATAGTCGATTTGGGCGTTCAGGGGATTTGGCTGTGGGCTTGTTTGGGCTGATTTCGATGGAACCATTACCAACTTACCATAATCAAATGGAATATCACGGTAAAAAGGAAAAAGAACCCATCAACAATCTACCCCTCAAATTCAACCCAGAGGTTTATTCTAGGCCCGAATGTGGAGTTACATATGAGAATGAAGGAAAAATTACAAAAAGGTGAAATGGATGCGAGCAAGGATGAAGCGGAAGATATTTTTGAAAATGGAAAGCAATCCCCCACAGAAAAAAATGGAAAGCAAATATATAAATAAATAAAAGAGACTATCATTCCGACCCATGGGTGAAGGATTCCAAATTCCCCCCGTCCACCATCAGACCACTTTTCTTATGGCCCCGAGGCCAATTTCAACCAATTTACAATTCAACGCACGAAACGTCTTCGAATGGAAATCGAGAGCTTCCACAAAAGCAGAAAAGATATATGGAGAGCCAACGACTATCACCAAGGCCCTAGAACTTTGAGACGGCACAGTAGGAAGTTTTTGTTGCAGGACGAACGGAAGGGAGGAGAAGCATAACATCAATACCGATGAAGTTTTTAAGAAGTCTTGAGTGTTGTATGGAGTTACAATTCCATTGGAACCGGGAACTAAACAACTTTCAATTCCAAAATTCGCATGTAAACGTTCAAAGCGAATAGGTTTCAAATGGTTTTGTTGATTTTTTTTTCATTTCTTCTTCATCCATTTGCCAGTTGAAAACGGCACACATTGCCTTGGGAGCTAAAAGAAACCCAGAACTTTTGCAGATCGACTTTGGTACTATTTCGTCGTCGACAATTTCCCGCATTATGCCCGTTTTAAATTAGGAAGGATGCGCCCCATTTCAGATCATTTTCCTACAACGGGAAACTATTTTTGCAGAAATTTTAGAGATAATTTGAGATACGGATATAAAAATGGAAGTAAATTCACTTTCAACTTTCTTTCCATCACTGTTTCCGTCATCGTTTAGTCCTTTGTCCGGAAAGGATTCGAATTCATCGAGGGAAGGATAATGTTTTATGATCGGCAGGATTAAAGATCTTGAGAGCGGTAGTGAGTCGATGTTGAATCTTCCTGCACCATAAAAAATAAAATGGTGTACTTTAGTCAATAGAAGCTTTCTGATTACTGCAAATATCGAAAACTACAATTCGTGGTCCGGTTAAGGGGCTATGACTATCTGTAAAGTCTGAAAATAACGTGTTTTATGGCATTTATATACTGTTTAAAAAACTATTTTATTTCGAGTCTTTTTGGATTTGATCAAGAACATATGTTTGACAATGTTCTAGATTTTTTCATATAAAAAAATACTATTTTAGTCCGTGTTTTTGTAAGCGTACCAAAGAACGGATCACCAGTCCGTGGTCATACATCCAAAATCAATTAAATGTGTTTTTTTATTCTATACACTCAGAAAAATTGAGTAAAAGTCCTCGACTTGCGTACGGCGAAAATTTAGCCTGTGCTAAGCGCGCGTTCACCTGCGTTAGGAAAAATAAAAATGTGTCAATCTGTGGCGATAGAAATTCAAAACTTGAATCTGCAGCCAGTAAAGTAGGTGTACGGAGCTGCACGGGTTAACCTGAGATAGGTATTTCAAGGATGTATTGTCATATGATGGATAGCTCCCGTTTGCCTGCTACAGGCCAGAGTTGACTTGTCAAAAAGTTGACTTGGTATTTTTCAGTATTTTTCTCAGTGTATAATCAAATACTGTCTTGGTCGGGTCGGAATTTCAAAAATATCATTACTAACAAAATGGCGCCCTTTTTAAAATAAACGATCGATTTCATGATAAAAATTTGCTGTTTTTTGACTGCAAAAATTTGCAAAAAGCCCAATCCAGGATTAGCTAAACTAATCATACTAATATATATAGAGTTGGTGTCTGTCTGTTCCTCTTCCCCGTGGAAACGCATGAATCGATTGACCTGAAATTTGCCATGGATGTTCGCTGTAGGCCTGGTTCCAACATAGGCCTATTGTAAAGCAGCCCGAGGGTGGGGGAAGTAAGGGGAGGGGATAAAATGAATCTGAAGCTAGGTTTTCCCTCTATGCTATTCTTTTGCGAGAAAACTACCGAGCCGATTGGCTTAAAATTCGACATAGAAATGGAGGTCCAGCTGTAACATAGACCCATTGAAAAGTAGCCTGAGAAGTAGGGGGAGTAAGGAGAGAGGATAAAGTGTATCCGAATCCAAATGCTGGATTTTTTTTTGTTAATTTTTGAAAACCGTTTTCCGAAGAGAAAAGTTTGCAACTAAATTTTGCTTTCCTAGGTTTTGTTCTACTCATGCTTTTAGCCGGGTAAAGCCGGGTCCAAATTCTAGTGCGTAATAATTCTGCAAGGTTTCAAAGAAATCAGTCGAGGGTTATTGAGTAATCGTTGTAACCAATTTTGGAAACATAATTTTAAGAGAATTGCGTTTAAAGTTTCAAGTTTTTTCGTGAATACTAAAAATCCGGCTGCACACATCGCATAACTTCGGAAATGTTCATCCGATCAACTTAATATTTTGAGAGACAAAAAAGACAGGATCGCCAAACTTGGGAGAAATCGATTTTTTTTGGATATTCTTATGACGTTTTCGACTGGCAGATTCAGGGCAGATTCAGAGCACGCTCTACCCCAGTTTAGAGCAAGGTATTTCGAGCAGATCTCGAGTAGATTTCGAGCACCTCTGCTTGGGAGTCGAGCATTTCTCAAAGAACAAGAAGAAGCATAAAACAAATTAAAATTAATTTTGATATATTCCCCTTAAGTTGACACTGCACTAATATATTTCTGACCAAATGAAATTCTTCTTCACTAGATGAAGAAGAATCCAAGAAATCAAAATCATAAATATCTTCCATTTACGATTCCACACGATTTTGTTAGCCTTAACCTCAAAAGAGCAACTCAAATCTGACTACATTAGGCAGATCACAAAATTGCTCGAAAAATGCTCTTTTAGTGCTCGCATACGGAGTACTTGCGTCACTCGAACACGTAACTCTTTTTCGAGCGATCAAAAAATCTCAGTCGAACACAAGATCTCAGAGTGAGCAAATTTAGAGCAACTTCAGAGCAAAAAGAGCATGCCAGTCGAAAACGCCATTAAAGTATGTTATATTTTGTTTAAGGTACGACTTATTCAGTGCTGAAAACCCGATCAAAATTCCTTCAGCGATCTAGGAGATATCAGGGAAGAGGTTTATGGATCTAGGAGATATCAGGGAAGAGGTTTACGGATCTAGGAGATATCAGGGAAGAGACAATTTTTTTAATGTCGAATGCATCTCTCCATGATCCTTTATTCAACACAGAAAACGAAATTCCAATCGGTCGAACAGTTCAAAAGTTAACAGGGGAACGTTACCTTGACCTACAACTGAAATTTCGCAGGAATATTTCTAATTATTAACGAGTTATAAAACTAAATTTATTTGATTTTCCTTAACAAATTACAACTACTATTTTTCCTTAAAGCACAGAATTAGCATTTTGTCCCCGGTTATATTTGACGTGAACTCTTAATAGCTGCGATAAAATATCGCAGAACGACTATATATGACTGTCAAATGCAAACGAAACTGTGAAATTTCGTCAATCCATAAGCCTAGGATTCTTGGAGCATATAAGTACGGGAAAAACATTTTTCCCTGTACCAAATTGCAGAGTTGATGATGCAGAAGATGTTGTCTTGTCGAATAAAGAGTTTAATCAACCAAAAAAATTTCAATTTTAAAATTCATTTCCTCAGAATCGAGAGTCTTATTATTTTTCCCGAAAAAAATTAAAATTAAATTTAAAAATCAATTTACAGTTAAATTGAATTTTGAGACTTTCTTTTTCAGAAAAAGTAGAGCAGAAAAGCCAGACTAAGATTTTTTTTATCCTATTGACAAAAAATTAAAGGACTTTAAATTTAATATATTTTCACGGATTCTTTTTAAAAACCCAACCCATTGAATTCAAATAAATTTTCACGAAAAATTTTATATAAACTTTATTGGTGTAGTAGGAATAAATTGACAAATAACGGATGAGTAAAATATATGAGTTGTCAATTCACCTTAAACTTTTCGACCTTCATGTAGAACAGTCTTATAATGCCATAAATTTCATCGACGTCACATTTCAAAGACGTTTTCTTTTGGTATTTTGTAAGGGAATTTTGCATGTAAATTGAAAAGGGACAAACCTCTGTGCAATAAATAACTTGAGCTCAATTGATATCCTGACATCGGTACGAGGTACCCGGCACTACACTTTTTAAATTTATTCAAAATTAATACAAAAAGAAAATCTGTGTTGGAGAAGAAAACCCATATAAGTTTTATTTCGTATCTTCTTTAAAAATTAAATAAAAATTTCATATTTTTTACATTAAACCATCAAACTCTCTTTGGAAGGACTGAAAAAGTCTTTATGGTGTTTATATCAGCGTCTTGCACTCAATGAACTTTCATAAAAACGGTTTATTTTATAAAAATTCTTCTTTAATAGAGGGTAAATTTTCTTTATAATATTTATTTAAATTTTCCTCTTGAGTCAAAGGCAGTTTCAGTATGGTTGCCCGGCTATGCCCTTTGTTAAGAAATTTTTTAACTTTTATAGGATTTTTTTCAGAAATTTTATTGAAAATTTTCTCTGGAAAATCTTTTAAGATGTTTTTCAGTACTGCCTTTAAAGTTTTTTTCAAAAAATTTATTCGGAAAATTTTTGATACAGTTTCTAAAATTTTTTTGAGAAATTTTGTTAAGACTTTTTTTGGGGAAAACTTGAAGCTTGTTTAAGAAATTTGATGGGAATTTTTGTTGGGAAATATTTTTGTAGGAAATTTTGATGGAAGATTTTCAAAAAAAATTGTTGGGAAACTTTTTTGAAAATTTTTTTGGGTCTCCGTCTTCATCCGCACCCCTCTCACCATCCCGAAAACGACATACCGGAAAGTAAAAATCGAAGTCAAATTGTTGTCGGGAGCGGAAGGAAGTAGCTTAGCGTTCGTGTGCGTAAGCAAAATCAACGTTCGGGAAATATTCGAATGACTGAACCAAAAGGATAACAACAGGAAAGGAATTGAAATTCAGGATGTGAATGTAGATCAGGCATGCGATGGGATGAAGTGCGCGGATAGCCGATTGTTATCATCAGGAGCCTTTAAAAGGATAATGGAAAACGAATTCAGTGGATGAATAAGTGATACCCGGATCCCTCTGATTCAGTTCGCCTTTCTTCAACTTCAGAATCAGTAAGGGGGGTTGTCTAACATCCAGAAAAGAAAAACAGTTTCCTTTTTCCGTTGATTTTATTCCTGGACGATTTTTTTTGTTAAGGAAGTCTTGCTGTGCCTAATGTTATGTTGATGGTGGCAAAGTGACGGCAATTTGCAATTCAATTTCGGTATGTGCTATAAGAAGGAGTCTTTTTTGAAGTAAATCTGCTCGGGGGGAATGAAACCCTTAACACTTTTTTACATTTTCTTTCGTTTTTTTATAAATTCAAGCAATTGTATCTAAAGTAGCCGTAAATTGGGACAAAGTTGAAAGAAATGAATTCAACAGGATGCTCGAAATTTTCTTAAAGAAGTGTGAAAATTAGGTGTCCAATAGGAAAAACAAATGAATTTTCCATCTTACTTAAATTATTTATAACGTCCTAAAACAAGACGAGTCTTTTAAAACTAAATCAGTGCTAATGGGAAAAAATTTCATAAATATTTTCAATTTGTTTCTATAAAAACGAAGAAGTCTTTGTTTTCTTAACAAACAAAAAAAAACAAAAAGATTTTAAAAGCAAATAAGCTATTTGATATCAAAAAAAAAAGAAAACTTTTATTAATAACATAGCTTTATCCACCTAGCGGTGAGACGGTATCTTTCTTACATAATTAAACCTTTACATAATTTATAAAACTAGACGTTAATGTTGATTCTTTTTATACAAAAAAAAAAATGAGCCACCGACAACTACTTGAAGTAGAGTTGAAATTAGGTATGGAACAATCTTTTACCAAAAGTAGCCCATCCAAAAATGAGTAAAAATAAAAGCAAGCCAGATAAAAGATAATTTTTAAAATACATTAGGAAGTAAAATTCCGAAAATTTTAGGCAAAAGCTAGAAAGAGTTTTTTTAAGGTTTCTATAAAATAGTTTTATAATTAGGCATTATCGGGATCCAGAAAGTTTACATTTTCGCTAAATCTCCTAAATTCAAATTCCAATTACCAATGTCATTTGATAACGGCACTTTACACCGCAAAGGATTCTTCGGCAAAATCACATCTTCTGATTGAAAAATTAGTCTCGTAAGTCCACCTAAACTTTTAGTTTTGGTTTCCCAAACTTTTTGTGTTTTTCCTTAACTAAGCAGTTTTGACAGTTTATCCTGTTTGCACAACAACCTTAACCCTTGCGGCTTATCCCAGCTCCTCAAGTTGAAATCCATGACCGTCAACAACCTTTCAAAGAAAAAACAAAGGAAAACAACCAAGAAAAGGATAAGTAAACAAGAAACTTTATTTTTCTATTTCACTGGAGCTACAGGCAACGCACCCGTAAAGGGGGAAACGAAAAAAAATCAAGGAATAAAGCGTGGAAAGGCGAGACAGCGATCGGGAGAAAAGCTATTTTTGATGGTCTCGAATGTCTGAAAAGTTTTGGTCGATGAAGAAAATCGAATCGGACTTCTTCCTGATTCTATAAAATCCCAAACTTTTTAAGAACCCGCGCCGGATGCTTTACTGAATTTAAGATGGTGTGGCTTTTGTTTTTCTTTTAAGTCTAGTGACAGATATCTTATATGTGCTTTACGGAGTTCAAAAGAGAAAATTCGATATTAAAACTCGATCAGATCGAAAGTTTCTTACTGGATACAAGAAAGTTAATGTCATTTAATTCATTTTTAAGATTCCCTACCAAAAATACTAAACCACAACACTTTTTTAGTCGTCTGTCCGTTTGGTAAGTTGCAGACTTCTTAATAAGTTTAGTTAAACCCGTTTACGAACAATTCGGTAAACGAAAAGGTTCGCTAAACCTAATTCGGTAAACATAAAGTCGAACGGTTCTAAACACGAACAAAGACGAAGGGAAATCGCTTTTCTTATAATTTATCGAAACTGTCATTGAGTTTAGGCATTCCTGGATTTAAGAAAAATCTTGACATTTTTCCGTAAAAAATTAGTAAACAATAATTGTTTACGTAAACAATAGGAAATAATCATAAAGATTGTAAACTGCCGTAAATAAATAGCTGTTTTATGTAAAATGTAATCTCTGAATTTCGTTCTGTTAATAAAAAACAAATATTGAACGTGTTTCGTTTTATTCGATCAGTAGTTTCAAGTTTGGAGCAAATCAATTTTCGATGTAATTCAAAAAATTAGTTAGGGTATTCACAATCCTCTTTTAATTTTCCGTATTCGGTATTTTCGGTAATATTAAAAGACTGAAAATATTCTGCTGTGAACATCCCACAGCACAGATTTGAGAACAGCGCTTTTATTTGATACGTGACCAAATCATGAACTTCGAATTTGATTGTAAAATATGTCACATACCTTTAAATCCATGTTTGATGTATTTTTTTGAATTTCTATTGTGGCAACGGCTATCAAAATTGAAAAAAATTGCAGTCCGATGAGATAACCAGCGAGAAAATTTGACAACTAAAAACATTACTAGCGCCACCCGCGGTTGATTCTTGATACCGAATACCCGGGCCGAAAAACACGACTCAAGGCAGGCATGTATGCAATTACCGAATCTGGTAATTCATTTTTACATGAACCAAGTTACCGTCTCGGTAAAAATCTGTTAAATTTGACTGAATTACCGAGCGGTAAATTTACCCGCAATTTAAAAGACGACTGTGAATACCCTGAGTATATTAATTTGAATGAGAGACCAAAAGGTAGTTGTTACGTTCACATTAGAACAGTGAATAATTTTTGAAGCAGTTTGGGACTTGAAGATTTGCATTTAGTTATTCACTCGGCCCATGGAAGAAAGTCATATCGATTCAGATTTTTAGATAAAAAGTTGGTTCGCATTTCTCCTTATAAAATGTTTAAAAAATGTTTTAAAGCAAGTTTTATGATTTCATTTGGTTGCTTCAGCATTATAATATTGCAGTTACTAGAAAGAAGAATAACAACGAATTCTTTACATTGTTTACATTGTTTACATTTTTTACGTTATCTATTGTAATTTTCGTGAACAATTATGTATTTACAAGTAAACTATTACGTAAAATACGTTTTGTAAAAAATCTGCACAACGATATACGACATTTCAAATCACGAAATTTTCAAAAACGTCGTAAATCGAGGAATAACTGGTAATTCAAAATGACAAGAAGTGAATTATTAATATAGGACTGTCCATAATATATGTCATGCTAATTTTGAACATTTTAAATCCCGCCGCTCCCCCTTCAACCACTTTTCTGCGAATTTCTGTATAGAGTTTAGTGCCGCCGACCCAGTACCGCAGACCCCCTTTCCCCTAAAAGTGTGACGTATTTTATAACTAAAATTTGGACCCATCGTTGCTATACTTAAGTATTTTGTATGAATTATGGAAATCCCAAAAAAAAAGAAATAATACGTAGGATTTTCGGGTACAAATTCCACAATCTCGACATTAGATTCGTTATCAGTAGCCCCTTAAATTTCTACTAGAGATTTTTCCAAAAAAGGAAATTTTTGAGGAAAAGTTAAAAAAGTTTTTCTGGATAAAATTTTAACAAAAAAAAAACAACGAGACCTAAAAATTTATATAAAAAACACACCTACAAAAAAAACCTAAAATGAAAAAAAAAAACGTTTTACATAAGTGAATTACTGTAAGAAAACCATCACTATCTGCACTTGAACATTTCCTAAATGACATCTTAAAATATTCACGAAAGCTCCTTCAGTATTATTTAAAATTCCTTGCCACATTTCTTAAATTGATCCACAATTCGAACAAAACTGAAAATGTCTCTGTTGAAAATTGTTTTACTAACATAAAGTTGATAATCGATTTTCCCTCTCAGACACTCACTAAACACATAGTGCTGGCTTGCCAAGAAAATCGAAAAGAAAACTCTATTAACTGTAACCACCCATGTCGGATGATTTGAAATATTCATTGACTTTGCTGCCATAACATCGTCCTCCAGAACTCCCAATAATCATCATTGGTATCCGAATAGGCAATACGCCAATGGAAGGCAGTTTAAAGGTCATCTCTCTTCCTACACAAATTGTCGTAAGCAATCGAAACAAGGCCCACTTCCCATTTACAAGAAGAAAAAAAGGATTCGATGTGAGCCGCCAAATGGCGCCTGTTACCAAGACGAGTTCTTTTCCTGCCAAGTGTGGAGAGGCTTCCATTATCGGGGAACATACATTCTGCCAAAAGGAATAACCCGTAACGAGTTTTTTCTTTGTTGGTCTTTGCCTCTATTATCCTGTCAGTCGAGCCGATCTCATACTATAAAATGCAGTTAACCATCCCACCTCCTCCATCCCATAAAAAAGTCCATGAATGTCTGAAAATACTGGGACGTGACTGCACTGCAAACGGAAAAGGGAAAAATCGAATACTGGAATCGAGTCGAATTGAAGATTCCCATCCTTAAAATTTGAACCCAACCTCAAACTGCATGGAAAAACTATCGAATTGACTACAGGATTTTCCAGTTACTAGATGGAATTGCCTTTTTGAGTTCCGATTCCTAATAGTCGAGCTACCAGCTTCGATATATTTTAGAAAGAAACCATTGACAAGATATTCCCAAAAAGGGCAGAAATTTCAAAAAAGTGCATTCTTATACATAATTTAGAATTGCCTACAATCAAGATGTAATATTACAATTCTAGTTGAATTTTCCCTTTAAATATTTTGAATTTAAAATAAAAAATCCGATTTTTAATCTTACTTCATCTTTATACGTAGTAAAGCGGGATGCGGGTTTCTTCGTAGGCAGTAAAAAGTGTTGTTTCCGAATTTAGCCGGTCACGAACTAGAGCAATTTTCTCCAGAGATTCCGGTCTCGTTCGGATGTCATCCAGTTTTGCACCCCAATTTTCGTCCTGATTCCTAGTCTACAACCGCAAATTATTTGATACGCCAAAATTGGTTAAATTCGAGCAAAAAAAAATTAGGTTCAGAATTTCTAATTTTCATGTTATGGTGCCAAAATTTTGTATCCGGTTAGCAGTTTAACCCTTTTTACTTGTGCGACAGTCAGTTGGTTATAATTTGGTCAAAATCCTTAAGGCCTGTGTCCACATGGAGGTTTATTTGCAGAAGTCGCTTCTACCAGAGACTTCTGGAAGTTTTTCCCGTGGAAACACTAACTGCAAGTGAACTTCCAGAAGTTGTGACACCAGAAATATCTTCTAGAAGCGACTTCTGCAAATAAACTTCCATGTGGACACAGGCCTTTATAGAAGTTAAAGTGATAGCGGGAGGCGGGTTTCACAGAAAATGAGTGAGAAAACATATGGTAAATTGTGAAAAGCGGATATAAATTTCTTAAACTGCTCAGGAGATTAGTAAGAGGAACGGAAAACAAGAAATGGAGAGTAACCGCATTGCATAAAACCCGAAAACCACTCGTCGCAGTGGCTTCTAGTTTTATATTTAAATATTTTCTTTAATTTTAAAATGGAACAAAAATTTAAGAACATTTTCATGCCTATTCTGGAATCCGAAGTAGCGTTAAGTTTGTCCGATTTTCCCTCAATTTGTATTCTTGAATCCGCCGCGTTTCACAACTCTTCGATTGCGTATGATCTAGTAACGTTTTGAGGGTAAAATTACTCGTTGCAAATTTCAAAATACCAGAATACCAATTGAATGGCGAATCAAATCGACTTTTACGTTTTAACTTCGGATTCCAGAATAGCCATGATTATGATTAAATTTTGAGCATGTCTTAAATTGTTGGCTACATTTAATTTAAAGTTTCCTTGAATCTCAATTTTTTATAATTCTTCTGGTGAAATGTCAAAGTGAAGCCAAAGTTTAAGTTCTGGTATTGCTGCAGCGGTATGTAGAACATAAAAAAAACACGCCTATACTCAAATATTTTATACTCTGTATCATACAGACTGTATGATATCTTATATAGAAGTATATTAGATTTAGTATACAAAACGACAAACGAAACCATGTTTGCAATTTTCTCGAAAACGGTGAATCGGATTGAAAAATTTATAATGGTAAAATGTGCAGATTTTACATAATTTATCCACACATCAAAATCCAGTTGACCCACTCTTTCCCTCTGCCCCATACAAATGGAGTACTTTTTCCCGATTTTCTTCAAAACGGTACATCGTATTGAAAAATTTATATAGACGTGTTTAGAATATGATTTTACATAACCGCTCCATACATCAAAATCCAATCGGACCACTCCTTTCTCCCTCACCCATACAAATGGATTTTTCTTAAATAAAAATTTTATCAGTCCTCATAATGGGTATTCGGCGATTGGTCCCTGGAAATTGTAGCTTTCCTTATGTTTTATTAATATTTCATTACTCCAACTTCACTTTTCGGCCGCCATTTGTACCACTCATAAAATTTGTCTTAGATCTTTGTCCAAGTCATTAAAAGTTTCCTATAATTTTATTGCTCCATTTTTTATGGCCTGCAATTAAAAAAACACTTGCAGACATAGTTTTTCCGTGCATTTTTGCACAAGATATTCTGACAAATGATGTTTGACGTTTCAATGTCAGGCCATGAGAAAAATCGCAATTTTCGCCTAATCGAGACGGTCTAATCAAGAAAGCGGTTACGCTAGACATTTTATGGACATGGCAAAGACAAAAACATAATTTATTTCCAATCAAGACAACAATCAAAAAAAAAAAAATAGAAGCCAACTCGATTTTAAAAGACTTTCCTTGAATTTTCTTCACAATTACAATTTTACCCAACCGAATTGTAAATTTGCAATTACCTACCCCATTCCTAGCACTAGCATCAATGCAATAGCCAACAATCCAAAAATATGAAGTCCCAAATAAGTTAGAAGTCACATTTGTTCCGCGTGTGCAATATTGCCAAAGACTCTGTTCTATAAAAATTCTACTATGCTCATATTCGCGTTGATGGAATTTATGATGTTCCTAAGAACGTCTAACTTGATCGGCCCGTTACCCCGAACTCGCTCATACAATTTTCACATGAAGATTCTCTATTTCCCAATTCCCCAAGCTATATGGGCAGAAATTGGCCAGCATAAACGAACAAAACATGAACCACACGGACTTGCAGACTTTATTTCGATTCGGTTTTGTTCGTCCTGGGCTCCCTTGAACCGCTATATTCCCGGATAAGGGTTCAAACTGTTAAATTTTTTATGCTGCGCCAGGAAAATTCTTTTCGATTTCATTTATGACTTATGTTGTTACATAAAAGTGCATTTCAACGGAATTAAGGGTGGTTTACTGTTCAATTCGGGCATACAAGAGTAAAAAAGGGTTGTTTGTTGAGTTGTGGATTGAGTTTGGTCGATGGTTCGTTGAGCAATTTAACGATTTTTTGCAGATCTTTTCCTGTTGCTTATTTGTACTATGGTAGATAAATTTGTTTTCTTTCAGCGTATATTTAAAGCTCACGACACCATCAAAAACATTTACAGGTTTTCATTTTTTTTATGCAAAATGCACAGAAAATCGAGTGGATAAGTGACACTTTGAGCGCGTTTTTTTCAGTTTATTGGTCTTACATATTCGACTGAATATAACGATTCGAGTTCTATGGTTATAAAACCTTTACTTTCATGAAAATGCGAAAAAATACGATCTTTAAATTGTTTATTTAGGATAACGAAAATTGTCACTCTTCAAGCTATAAATTTTCATATATTTACATGACAATTTATTTAATTCTCAAAAATAGAAAGCAAATTGAAATAAAAATGTATCGAAAACCGGTCGGAGCAATATCTTCGAAAAAACATTTCGATATAGAATTTTATTTGTTTATTTATTTTTCAGTCTAGCAATAGAGTTTACAAACATTTGGAAAGATTAAGACAGTTTTTTAATACATTTAAAGTTCAAATTTTCGCGCCTAAAGCCACGTTCACACTTACGATTTTTTCTTGAATTTCTCCGCAAATTTTATTTAGAATTTGTACCGTAAATTTTATTCATCAATTGCGGAATAAAATCACTTAGCAAAAGTTGTCAAAATTTGTCAAAAAAGATGTCAAAAGTTGTCAAAACAAATCGAGTTTGCGCGTCTTTGAAGAATAAATTTCTGAATTTTGTGAATTATGCGGCGGTCACACGACGCTGTTTTACCAGCGCTAGTGGCTGTTAGCAGCCGTTTCAGCCCTAGTGCGTTGCTACTACCAGCAGCAGCGTGATGATTTTAGCAGCGCTAGTAAAGTAGAGACCGTTCTATACTTTGTCAGCGTACTAGGGATCACGTGACCCTGTCACATGGTTTCTGAGCTGTCAAAAGTCTGATAAGTGGCAAAATTTGTTTATTGTAAGTTGTTATTTTACGTTTATTTATTTAAATTTGTGTGTAACGTTTATTATTTAAAAAAATCTCCCAGATTAAAATGTCAAACCACCGTTTTGCTACTTGCTAGCACTATTAAAGTAGAAATCGTGTGAACCCTCTCAATACGCTGGCTGCTGTTGCTACTTGCCAGCGCTACTAACTAACAGCAGCCAGCGGCTGGCAAAACAGCGTCGTGTGACCGCGGGATTAGTGTCGAAGAATAAAATCAGCGGAATGAACTGTCAGATGTAACCGGCGCCTAAAATGTAAAAGAAAAGATAAAACCAAACACAATTTAAAATTGGTTCAATGATTTAGGTAAAGAAAAAAATTAATATAAAACTTGCTATAAAAAGCCATTTTAGATTAAGAAAAGGTGCCTTACCCGCCTAAAAAGAAAGAAAGTTCTTTAATTGAATACGCATTACGTTAATGCATCTTTTTCTGCATTAACTCCTCATAGAGTGCTACTTCGATTTTTCCCGCTTCTATTAAAAACGATTTACCATAGAGATAACGTGCAAACTCAGCTGAAAACCATAAAAAAATCAAAGATAAAAAAAGATTTTCCTCTTCATCTCTATGGAAGAATTGAACACGAATTAAGTTCGAGAAAGAAATTGGCTTTTTAGATTAATTTCGCTATTTGAATTTTTTTTTCCTTAGCAACTCTGGTTGTAACGGTCTGTGCCAAATTACTCTGGCCCGTCCTCAATTTGTCCGCGTCGGTTTAAGATTCTAAATAACCTCAGCATTAGCAACATTAGAAAGAAGAAGCAAAAACATCATCTATTCGATCTTAAGATAATCACCTTTCGTTAACGTGAACCCATCTGAGGCACGGCACGATGGCCACAGCTCATAGGTCATGGTTTGTTTAAAAATCTAATTGACTTACCTCTCGGGTGGCAAAAAAAACTAGAAAATCTCCCGTCTTCTGCTGTTATGCAGGTAGGCTAGCTAAGCAGTTAGATATAACCTTTCGAGCATCGTGATCACACATCAGGTTAGCAGCTTCAGGTGAACCGATCATTTCGCTCAGTTAATCCAATTTATCTTTTTGCGTACACACGCAATTGGCGCAGAACATTAACAAATCTCAGCATTTTATTTCATCTTACTTATTGTTAGCCCATTTTCTTTTATTATGTTTGAAATCAATTTTCGGTGCGAGTCATTTCCACAGCTGGAAATTCTGTAACCCATCAAAGAATGTGAGGTGAACATCCCGGGCTCAATGGCCTTTGAACCATTATAGAGAAGCTTAACGTTTTCTACTGTTGGTTGATTGGTGATTTGTTTTAAATTTTAGAGTGTTACCAGATTTTAAGATTAAATTTTGAATTCATGAGAAATTTGATATAGTTTACTATTTTTTAGGGATAAGACATCGTCTCATTCGAAAAGAATCCAGAGCCCTTTTACTATGATTTTACATAATTTTCCCATACATCAAAATTCGAATGGAGCGAATTTTTACCAATTCCATTGGATCACATGATTTCAATTGGTGGTTTTCGCACCCGCTTTCGAGCACTTACAGCTATTATTCTAAAAAAGATGACATTTCTCACTAGTGAGTTCTACACTCTAGAGAATTTTATTGTAATTTTACCCCTATAATCGTAGGAAACCATTTTCCTACGATAATAGGAGTAAAATTAAACCGAGTTGTAATGGCTTAAAAGCTATGCATTTTTACTCATTTTGTGGCGTACAAAAGCCTCTTTACGGGGGAACTTTAAGCTAAATAAGAAGTAAAAGTACAATACGGGTGTAATTTTACGACATGGATGTTTAAAATTACCACATTTTTGTTGTAATTTTCCTCCTATTTGGTAGCAAAACCGCGTCTTAAAGGTGTAATTTTACGACATTTTTTGTTTAAAATTACACCGAAAATGGTATTAGAATTTCTCGGCTTATACGGTCTGCAAAAACAAAAATATTATATTATTTTTGTGGATGTTTTCACATCCAAATTTCCCGGGCATGTCTGCAGGCGCCACACAGGATTTTGGTAGAGTAAAACTCGATTCTAGTATTTATACTCCGATGCCACAAACCTTATGCGAATTATAAGGTTAAGGTTAAATTGTCCGTACAATAATGCAAAAATACCCTGCGAGCGTGTTTTTACACCAAAATGAGAGTAAAAATACGAATATTGGTCGAAATTTTACGCAAGGTTTAAAATTACCCTATTTCTAGTGTAATGCTACATTTACACGAATGACAAATTTGTCATTTTTTTCTTGTCATTATGTTAATTCCCGTGTAAATGGCATAATTTTTGTAATTTTTTCTGCCAGAAAATGTCAATCTCTCATAAAAGAATGAACTTGTCCATTCTTTTATGCCAGATTGTCATTCGTGCAAACGCAATATTAGTTATGACAACTTTAGTATTCAACTTTTGTCATAACTAATATTGCGTTTGCACGAATGACAATCTGGCATAAAAGAATGGACAAGTTCATTCTTTTATGAGAGATTGACATTTTCTGACAGAAAAAATTACAAAAATTATGCCATTTACACGGGAATTAACATAATGACAAGAAAAAAATGACAAATTTGTCATTCGTGTAAATGTAGCATAAGATTAATGTTTTTTTGGGTGAGTTTACAACTTAAATGGTGTGCGTGCTAAATTCTGATTTTTTTTCGAAATTTTACGACGTTTTTGCAAATTTACCCCGTCTTACCCCATTTTTCGGTTTAAATTCAAATTCATTTTCTACAGTGTACGTAGGAACACAGAATCCATATTGTTGGATGGAATCATCCGATATTGCCAGTTCAAGAACTTAGCGTAGCCATTTATGAGAAACGTAAGTATAGAAAATTTCGAGTCTCTAGCTCAATATTTTCGAAAGTTAAGGTGGTCACGGTCGGACGGACTGACATACGGAAATCAAAATTTTTCATCCCTAACACCCTGGGGTAGTTCATTTTTGTTGTCCGATGATTGTTTCGATACGTTACAAACGGTATACTAAATCTAATATGTTATATCATATAGAGTATAAAAATATGGCAATACTTTTTTAAACTCCAAAACGAAAATAATTGAATAGAAAACTTCGATTGGTGTTTAAATTAATTTGCAGAAACACCAAAGAAAATTCTTCAAGTAATTTCAGAAATCCATCAATGATTCACCAGAACTGAGCAATCGGAACATTAACCTCAAAATTGCCGCGATATCATCCCCGTGGGTGATTTCTGCTGAAATTTTCACAGAAATTTTCACAGAGAGCGAAAAAAAAACTCATAAAAACTCGAAAGTGATTAAAGCGATTTCTTCCGTTTTTTAAGAAAAACTCATTCAATCAATCGCCTTTCTGTGGAGAACGTTGGAGCCACTTAAAAGTAATTGCTCACTAAATTAAAACAAATCACTAAAAGCATCTCGTCCTCTTCGATTGGAATTAAATCTGCACCCAAATGAAAGAGTTTGCTCAGTTTTTTCTGTGGATTTTCCCTTTTCGAGCCGTTGTTCAAGAAAACTTTTATACATTAATGGATCGCCAGGAAAAACTCCAACCAGCAAAGGAATCTAGAAAGTGATTTAATTCTCAAGTGGTGAAAAAAAAGCGGAAAAACTCCTCAACAAATGGTCGCTAATTTTTCCTCCAGCCCCCAAAAGATCCCGAAACCCATCCCCCAACGTGTTCGCTTCCTCCGTAAAGTGGCGGAAAATTGAATTGAACAATCGCGTTTTTCCAACAACTGCTCAAACTAAAGAACTAACGGTTATTTGCCTTCATTTTTTATTTTCTGTAAAAAAAAAGTTCCAACATTTAAACATGAGTAGTTCTGCACGCTTCAGGGATAATTTTACTTTGTTGCTGGGGCTTTTTTCGCTATTTTTATTAAGTTTATAGTAAAAAATGTGATTAATGGCAGCCCTGCTTATACGTTGAGTGCCTTCATTACGAGAAAAATGTCGTCCTGTTTCTGTTCTATGTCGCCTTTACGCGACTGCAATTTGAATTCCAGCAGCATGTTGTGAAAATGCGATTTAAAAAAAAATATGCGCGCAAAACAAACAAATAGTTAATGGGTACGAAGTTGGAGTACATCATCATAAAAGGACGTTGAAATGTAATGAAATTATTTTTTCAAAATGGAAAAACCGGAATAAAGGCAAAATTTGTCGCATGGTATTCCATGAAATACCAGAACTTTAAAAAAGGGTTTTCCAAATTGGCGAGTTAAGTCCATTTACCACAATAAATTTGCATTGCTGTATATAAATCGGGGGTGGTTTTAATTGTACATGACTCACATAATAAAATTTTGCAAAGTTACGAAGGATGACGGTGGGTAAGTTATTATCTAACCTTTTACTCTATTCGTTTTATAGGTTGACGGATTATGTAATAAACCGTTATATTAATGTTTTGATACCTCCTGGTAGTTCCGGAAGGTCCCTGCCAAAAAGCCGACTAGAAGCCTGTTGGAAGCTAATTTGGTCTTTGTCAGTGCAAAACTTACCAGGTTTCACATTAATTAACAAAATTTTTGCGAACAAATTAAAAATGGCAGTGCGATACACCTTTTATAGAAAATGCTAAGTGCTCCTCTTTCCCCTCCCCCGCGACTTTTAACTTTTCTAAAATTGAAAAAAAAACATCACGGACAAACTATGAGTCGTAGCAGCGAGAGGTTGGTGCATATTGTATTTTGCGCTATTCGTTAACCCAATATACCCCCCTCTCCTAATATCTACTGAACCGTGGGGCAGTTTTGGCACAGTTTTAACCATGGGGTAGAGGGTCTCCCCTGGAAAATTTTCACCCACTCAAATCGACCTAACCTTGTTTATAACATCTACTCCTGTTATAGTCCGTTAGAGCAGTTTGGATGCAATATTCGCACCGGGAACATCGTTTCACAGGGCAGGCAATCATTAAAAAATCACTAATCAAATTTTTTACACTCAAATTCAACAAGTTTTGGGGTGTGGAATCCATGCAGGTCGAAGATAACGCATTTGAATTTTATTTTATATTCAAACTCGTGGACTAAAAATAATATTGAAAAAATGTTCATGACAAAATTACAATAGACACGATTCTTATGCAAGCTACACACATTCCACAGTAGCTCCACAGTTAGCTCCATTTTTCGATCTCACATTATATGCGGGCTCTAGCCGTGCAGTTGGGGTAGATATTACTGGGCGAAAATTTTTTGTCCGGGCTCATTTCTCTAATAATGAAAACCGAATACAAATTCCTTTGGGATTTCAGGAGATAGCAGGAGAGGGGTTTAAATAGAGTGGAAGGGGGAAGATATTAATAAGTGGGAATTTACCTGAAGGTCTAACATATTTAATTATGAAAACCGGATCCAAATCAGTTCAGAGGCTCAAGAAATATTAGGGGAGAGGGTAAGAAGGAAGGGGAAATTAAAAAAACAGCCTAGCATATAACTATCCTATAATATAATACGAGGAATGTCTGTCTGTCTGTCTGCACAAACGATCTCGAAAACCCGCCTAACGATTTTCACGAAACTTGGGGGTTAGGGATTTTCGGGAACAAGGAATCGATCTAGATAGGTCTCACCTCTGAGAAAATTCCCCCTCGATACCCATCGCCTGGTATCTTCGAACTAGGTGTTCCGATCTGAATGAAACTTTACAGTATTACTAAGAGGGCTAAGGGCTTTCGATTTATCCACTACAAACCTGACTTTTCCCTCCCCTCGATACCCCTCGATAACCCTCACCTGGTGTCTCAAAACAACGTTTCAAAAATCAGTGGCAGCGATTACTCAATAACCACTCAACCGATTTCTATGAAATTTTGTTATCGCGCGTTAGTTTTAGTTCTAGCTTTCTAGGTCGGGAATTTAAAAACTCTGGAAAAGCTCTGTAAAGATAATGTGAATTTAGTTTTTCCCCAAAAATCAGCAAAAGTAGAATTTTAAGGTCACCGAGCATGGCTCGGTCTTCCTGGTACTTTCAATGATACTCTGAACTTAAGCTGTAAAGTTTCGGTAAAATCGGTACGGTAGTTTCTGAGAAATCCGGTTATAAAAAACCGACTTTCCTTTTTAACAAGGCGATGATGCCAGAGTCAAATTCGGGGAGTCGTAGTTGGGACAAATATATTGCTTTAGGAGTCGAAGTCAGTCAAGTTTCACAAAAGAGTTTAACAGTTGGACTCGGAATCCAAGTAAATTTTTCGATTCCAACTCCGAACCGATTATTTAACCTCCATTGGCCGCCCTCCAGTTTGTTATCTCTCCAGTTTAAGGTAAACCTCAATGTTTTGCAAGAAAAAACAATGTTTGATTTCAGGTTTGAAGTGATTTGATCATCTCTTTTAGCCGAAGGAATCAAAGTGGGAGTTGGAGTTATACCTGTCTATTCTATCAGGAGTTGGAGTCGGAACCGAAGGTTGAGCTACCGACTCCACAGTCCTGCTTTAAAATATTAATATTATGTGATAATATGATAATTACTCCATGCGATTTAAGAAAAAACCGCCATGAACCTGAAACAAAATATTCAGTTTCCTAGAAGTCGTCAGAATTGACCATCGTTTTGGTCTTGGTATCTTTTCTATCAAAACTTTTTTGTCTCAACCGACAAACGATCGCGTTTGAATGCAGCAAACTATTTACCCTTCCTGTAATCGTACAGGTGTAATAAATTAATTCGTTTTTCACCTGACTATGTCTCCACTAAATGTTCTAACGGCTGAAATTCAGTTCATTCAACCGAAGACATTTTGACATTTGAACGTTTCATAAAGTTCTTGGCGGTTTTTTCTTCTCGAGAGAAATAAATAGCAACAAATCACACTTGGCAACTGAAATTAGCATAAAAAACTGAAATTAAAACCATAACACTTGAAAAAAAAAGTTCATTGAAAGAATAAATTTATATATAAGGTTCGCTATGAAGTCTGAACTTCAACCCACTTCATTTCGTTCAACTAGGACTGGGTGACTTACTTAACTTTCCCATCATCGTCATTTGTTACTCGCACATTACAACAGTTTAAAAACTAAGTGAGTGAAATGAAAAAAAAAATACTTTTTCTTGCACAACCCTTCCGTTAATGTTCGCAAAAATAGTGTTACGCTCTGTACTTTTCGCTAAACAAGAAATTTTTCGCATGAGAAATTTTTTTCTTATTCAACTCGTTTCTTGAATTTTGTTCGTTTTTATATTTCTGCAGAATAGCCAACATGTGATTTTTATGCTTTTAATTGAATCATAACTGCTGCGGTCACAAAGAATGTTTTCCAAGATAATTTTATCATAGCGCATATAAGCATATGACAGAATTTTTTTTTAAAAATCATAAAAGTCAGACATTTTTACTGCGCTCTTTTTTAAATGGATCTACTGAGTTTTAAGTGCTTCACACTTTGACATAAAGATTTAATGTTAGCTCCACACTCTCCCCGAATGTTGGCGAATCGTTTTCTCGCTTACCAGATTGGACGCATTTTTAAAAGCTTTTATTTAGTTTGCTGTCGTGTCTCTCTGTCTGTTTGTCTGTCTGTTTGTCAGGGTCAAATCTTGCCATCTAAAAAAATACACTCAGAAAAATGGAGGCTAACTCGACGACCTACATACGGCGTAATTGGCCTCGGGCAGGCGCGCGTTCGCCTGCATGTGGGCAAGTAAAACTGAGTTGACCTGTGGTCGGAGAAATTCTGAAATTAAGCCACCAGCAGGTGAAGTAGGGCATTGGGAGCTGCACGAGTTGACCTTAGATAGGTTAACTCTGACCGCTAGCTGGCTTACAGACACCTCTGTAAGGTCAGAGTTAACCTGACAAAAAGTTGACGTGAACATTTTTCTGAGTGTACCTGGAAAATCGCGATTTTTTTCGACACGACGTACGGTTTTTGATAAAATCGCGGGTTAATACGCAATTTAGAAACCGCAAATATTGTTGGCCACCACTAAAGGTGCCGCTCCACGTGAGAGTAAATACGCGAGTAACTCTCAAAAACTCTCGAGAGTTACTCACAGGAGGTTGTCCATTTGAGAGTTAATTTCGGCGATTTTTCTCTTTTCAAGACCAATATCTTGATTTTTTTTGACATCTTGCTTTGGCGAGTTCTCGAGAGCTACTAGCGAAATTCAAACGCCGTTCGTATCTGGCGAGCAACTCGCCGATAGTTCAGTGGGTGCGTGTCGACTAGAGAGTAGAATCACTTTTGACAGCTCGTAAAAACTAGCTTGCGAGTTTTTGTGAGTTTCTGCGAGCGACTCTCAGAGACATGTCCATTTGCGAGTAACTGCTATCGAGAGGTTCTCGCCGGCATTTACTCTCATGTGGAGCGGCACCTTAAGTTATAAAGAAGGCTCTTTTCATTTCTAATTCAATTTTACGTGGAATCGATTTAGACCTAAAACATTATTCTAATTGAAATATGAATATTTCAAACATTTTTGGAAATTTGTCCAGCATTCACATACATTAATCATAAGTTTCAACTGTTAGATGCTCTTCTTCTCAATTTAAAACGCGACTTTTTTACAACATGCAAATAACAAACCGAATTTATAATAATGAACAATCATAAATTCACCACGAAATACCTTCGTGTCAAAATATTCCCAGCTGATTTAGAGTTAGGTAGGAGTTGCTCTTTATGAGTTTACCAACTTATGGGAATAAAATTTTCCCATCTAAGTGTGCAAAATGCAACATAAATTCAACAAGCACAAAAATAAGAACCTCTTGCTGCACTAACGATAGTGTCTTGGTTTATTTTTGATTTGGTAACATTCCCAGAGGAAATAGTAACCCAAGACGACACTCGTTTGCATCTTGTCTTGCAGACATCTGGATAAAGATTCTTAATTTATGTCCTTCGGACGTTGCTTTCAGTTGAACACAATTACAATTCTATGCACAAAGATTTTATAACTGTGTGTGAATTGAGTTGTTTTTAAGGATCTGGAATTTTAAATGTTGCCCACATAAATGTACTTTGCAATATTTATTGCGTACCTACTAAAAATTCAAGGGTAAATTATCTGAAAGATATTACAATTTTCAAAATTTATGGGTTTTAAAAAATTTAAAGAAAAACATTTAATTTCTTATAAACTTATCGGTAGTGGATATTTATTTCTTTTTCTTCTAAAAAGCTTTGCTTCAACTAACGGAAAAGATTAAATCAACTGATATTAAGGTCTATTATTCCGTGCCCAGCACAAACAAAGCATCCTCCAATCTTATTAAAAATCCAATTTAAAAAATTATTGATATTCAAAGGAATTGGGATAGGAAAACGATGTTGGTATATACATAAACATATTTAAAAATAGTACCCACCAACAATAAGAATAAGAATCATCCGATTATCCGACCTATCGATTCCGTAACTGACACCTTTTCGATGCCATTAAAGGCGATAAACATTTTTCCCTTCCATCCCAATTATTATCATTGGTCCGGACGTCGTTTATTCTCGGATTACCCTTCAAATCTAATCTAATTTGACCAACGAGCTATACAAAAATAGTAACAGCGCGCGGCAACAATAAACCTTGTATAAAACATCCCAGAATCCCATCGATAACCGTTCGTCCCCTTCCCTCTATATTCTCACAGTTTCTCTAATTCGAATCCGGAATTCCTTCAGAAAGCGGTTGGTAGGCTCAGCTCTACTTACCCCTGGCCCACTTCTATCATCTTTAACGGACGGATAGATTCATTTTACCGGCCGGTGTTGTTATTCTCCTGTAACCCGTCGAACCTGTTTTATTGGCCTTCGACCCTCCTGGACGATTTGCCTGCCCCGATCCGCTTTACAATTTCCATCCACTTTGTACATTAGATGAAGAATCCGATTCAACGTTTCTTATTCTACAAGATGTATTCTTAAGGTGCCATTCAACCGGGTACTGGGAATAATTTTGCATTAATTGATTAATTTTTATATTGCCTCGATGTCCCAGAAACCAAATTTTTTTCCCGGAGTATTCAATAAACACACATGATTTCGGGGGAAAATTGCAACAAGTTAATTTTTTTTACAAACTTTCATCTAGGGAGTATATTTTTCTCCTGCGGCGCATTCTTCATTTATTTATGCATTGTAAAAAAGTAAAAAATGAATGTCCTCTTCGCTTGAGACTGTGCAGCTCCTAATTTAAATCGTTACGTCAAGATAAAAGGAATCTCGCTTGAGGATTATGGCATTTTATTTAATGATTGTCATTCAAATATGTGTTTTGTATTTTTGGATGAAAAGTACTTTCGCATTTACACGGCATCGTTCTACGCGAATTCACTTTTATAGATAGGATTTCCACTTACAAACATAAATGGAAGATTTCCCAACACTGTAAGGGAAAGTGAGTGAGATAACACTAGTACACTCGTAGTACCTCACACGTATTCTCCCCATCAGATTTAGAATACCCTCTGTAACGCATCAAACCAATCATCGGATACAAAAATAAACTACACCAGAGTGTTTGGTATAACAAAAGATTTTGATTTTTGCGTGTACGTCCGTCCGTGAACATCATAACTTTCGAAAGAATTAAGCTAGAGACTTGAAATTTAGCATATTTGCAAGTTTTTCTTTTGGTTTAGTTTAACGTTTCTGTTTACTTTTACTTTTTTGCAAATTTTCCGATGCTTTGTTTTCCCCTTATGTTACCCTTCCGCGGGAAAACTGTTGCTCCGATTGGCCTGAAATTCGGCACAGATAATAATTGCGAGTCCAGCTCTAGCACAGATCCATTGAAAATTAGCCTGGAAGGTGGGTATAAGGGGACAATGATAAAGTGAATCCGAAGCTCAGTTTTTCGTGTATGGTACTCTTTCGCGGAAAACTCTCGAGCCGATTAGCCTGAAATTCGGCACAGATAAATTTTGTAATCTCATTGCAAACAACCAGATTCCGAAATTTAGTAAAAAACAAGATTCCAACGTTTCCAATGCCTACTGGACGGCTCTCTTAAAAACTTCCTAAGGATTAAATGAATTATTATAAGAATCGGCAAGCTTTTTATTTTATTTTCTTGGTCTATTGCGATGCTGTTGTTAGACTGGTTGCGGCCGTGATTTTATCTTTTCATTCGTTACTCTTTTTGTTAAATTTTTCTACTTAGATGCCCATCAGATCGAAGGTAGCAACAATTCCCCTTCATTCATTTCTTATTTCTGCGCATCAGAGAAGAATTTATCTTTTAGCCGAAGGCAATCGCCATTTGGTATTCACATAGACGCCACACCGTAATTTCCTCACCGCACTGTGCCAAAGAATTGTGTGAAAACCTCAGAAAATCTTCAAAGATGACGGTTTATCTATAGGCCACCATACTACTATCCACCACTGATCCCAACAGGACGTTGGTTCATCTTCAGTCTATCCAATAGACAGCTAATCAGATGAATTGGCATTGTGCGTCTGTTACCATCGGCTAGGAAGAATTTGATGGTGCCACATGGAAGTTATAGTCACCATCTGTAATTTTCATTCTCTCCTATTGTCTACCAGGATCTCAGGGATTTCTTTGCAATTCACCTTCCCTGTCGACTTACTCCTTGGGTTGTCGCTGTTCAATTCATTTCCAAAACACCCATCCAACTTACTATACTTGACCGAATCTTCTTGAATATCAGGTCGGCTCCTTTTGCCTTTTTCTCTGTTGTTTCCTACTGACAATAGACATACTTTTTATAGTTGACCAAGGGCAATTTTGAAACATCTAAAAAAGTCTTTTCACTTGTTTTTTTTAATGCCATACTGCTTGTGGCCGTTATTACTCGGCCGTTGCTTCAATTGACAATATAAATGGTGCGGGAAATCTGACACAATCAGACAATCTAGGGGGACTGTTCTCTATTGCGACACAAATTTTTTTAGGGATTTGACCAAGCTGATAGAATGTCTGTATAGCATTCAACTATTTTAAGCGCCCCACAAGATTACATTGATCAATTTTTATAAAAGAATTTAATTTTTAATGAGACTGTAAAAAATTGACTTTTAAAAAAGTGGGCAAGAAATCATAAAAATTATTTTTCTTGACACAAGCTTCTTGTCCTGCCCTGATACTTGATTAGGCTTTTACAACCCAAATTTTATTGGCTTAGTAAAAATTTCGCAGTCTCGCGGTTTTCCCACAACATTGTACCTTTTTAGAAAAATTTTCATATCCGCGATCAACCGAAACCGTTCTGCAAAAAAAAACGATTCAAAAAACAATATAGCTCAATTTTTGTAACCAGGAATGCAAAATAGTGGGTTAAATATCACAGGAAAGCAAAACATTGCACTAATTCCCACTTTTTCGAACACTGTAAAAAAATTGCGTATATTTCATACGTAGGGAAAATTGCAGAGCATTTCATATTCCAGCATGGCATAAAATAATTTGGTTTTACAGCCCAATATAGTTATTTTTACTGCCAATCACTGGTAGAGCTACAAAAAAAAAGTCAAGAGCGGACTAACTACAATGAGCCTCAACTTTTAAAAGGAAAATCTCATTTGATAAATAACTAGCCGCGCTTGAAATGTAGGGCAAATAAATGCTGTTTTACAATATTTGTAAAACTATTAATTTTAAAAACAGCAGAACAACAAGTTTCTTTTTTTTCATCAAAACCAACTGTTTTTGATTGACCTGCAAGCAGTATGGCAAAACTTGCCCTGTGCATGAAATAGAAGTAAAAAATTTAAGGATTTATATGAAGAATTTTTGTTTATCAAAATTTTTTACAGCAAATTTATATTAACTTGCACTCAACATTTGGTGTAAAATGTCAAAACAATATTTTTTTTATTTGATTCAATTTTTAAAACAAGCCATTGATATAAATTTGGTGTGAAAGATCCGGATAAACAAATTTTTTTCATAAAAATAATTAAATTTTTTACCGTAAACCCTTCTCTCCTCCTTACCGCATTTTTTTGCAATTTTTTTGTCAAGAATTTAATACTTTCGTCACACTTAGAAAAATTGAGTAAAAGTCGTCGACTTGCGAAGGACGTAATTGGCTTCCTGCAGGAAAATTTAGCCTGTGCTAGACGCGCGTTCACCTGTGTTAGGAAAAGTAAAAAATGTGTTAATTGTGGCCAGAGAAATGCAAAAATTAAACCTGCAGCAAGTAAAATAGGGTATAAGGAACATCTTGGGTTGACCTGAAATTGGTACTTCGAGGATGTACTTTCATGTAATGGATATCTCCGCCTGCCTGCTACAGGCCAGAGTTGACTTGTCAAAAAATTGACTTGGATCAACTTTATTATTTTTCTGAGTGGCACACTACCGCAGACCCCACCCCTTCCTCCAAAATGTTTAACATTATTTATGGATAGGTCCTTACCAATGTTATTTAGCAGTAGCAGTAATTAGGAAGTTCTGCGTGTGTGAGTTGTCCGAAAATCTAATTGGACAAACTAATTGGGGGTAAATAAAATAAAACCCAAAAGAACACTGTAAAAAAAACTTCTATGTAAAAATACACGGCCTGTATTTTGAGAACTTGGTTCCAATTTAAAAAAAAACTGTTGTAGATGGAATATAGTTTTGAATAAGCTAAACGGGTTGAGCTGTATATCCAGAATTTGAAGCCAATCGGTTCAGGGTTTTTTTTTCATAAAAGAGTAGCAGGTATGGCCTAACAATTTAACATTTTAATCAATTTAACTAACTAACAATTTAATCAATTTAAAATCAAAACATAACAAAAGCTATAATTGCCAATCTGGCAATCATTGGAGACCCGTATGGTGCTATTCGTATCAAAATTCGAACAGTTATACCAAAATTCCACTTTGAAGTCAAACATTCCAATAAGATTTTTTTAAAATTTATCTCAATCGGATTTTGATGTATGGGAGTTTTATGTAGAATCATGTCCTAAATAACTTTTGTTCTCGGACTTTTTTGATGAGATGCACCGTTTTTGAGATATTCACAAAAACCGTTTTCGTTCGTATGGGGGGTACCCCCCCTAATGGTCCATTTTTGCCCATTAACGAACTTAGCCTCGCATTTTACGAAAAACGAATCTGCGCAAAATTTCAAGTCTCTAGCTCAATCCGTGCGCCCGCAATCCGCGCCACAGGCAGACGGACGGACAGACAGACGGACAGACGGACAGACAGACGGACGGACATACAGAAATTAATTATTTTTATCATTCTAAACACACTGGTGTAATTCATTTTTTTGTGTGATGACGGGATCTTGGCGTTACAAACGGTAAGGCAAAGTTAATATACCCTTTGGTTTCACCATACGGGTATAAAAAGAATATCTACCTGTTCATTGCCAAAAGACCTAATAATTTTTTTAGATCAACATTTCAAATAAGAAAAAGTTTTTGTGAAAAAAATCAACAAACCAAAATACTTCATTTTCATTATATCATCTAAAAATAAACTCAAATTCCTATAGATTTTGATCCGCGTTCCTCAACGCCGACATAACAAAGACGGCCCGAAGAATCTTATTCGATTCTTCTTTCTATTGTCAAAGTTCACTAATCTCTTTCTTTATTTCCATCTTTTTTGTTAATTTTAATTGTCACACTGGAAGTGAATCGCAAATTCCAATTAAACTTCAATCGTTTTATATTTTACAAAAACCGGTTCCCAGCACCCTCTGCTCTTTTTCCACAAGCATAAAATCTCATGAACACAAAATTGCATTGGAAGTCGTTAAATAGCAGAAAGTTGCAGATGATTTGTAGGGGAAAGCATCAAAAATTCCAGGGGATTCACTTCCAGTCTACCATATGATTTGATTGCAATTCAAATGTTATTCAGATACAAAGGAAATTCAAATCTGATTGAACGTTGAGGGACTACATGGAAATGGAACACGATATTTGAAGTAAATTTAGCCCCTTCGTTGGAAGTTTGCTGAAATGTCTGTCTTTCCAATAGTTGCATATATTCAGCGCTTCCTCAAAACAAAATTCATCAGCAAAAGTTTTTGCAAAAATTAATAAGGGGTAGCTTGCTATAATTTAAAAATTTGCACACATTTTGCATTCATTCCTCGATTTACGACGTTTTTGGGCGGGAAGAATTTTGTGATTTTGCATCGTATATCAAAACGTCGTGTATCCAAACGTCGTATATGAAGATGTCGTAGTTTTTTACATTGCGGAAATGATAGAGCTGAAGATTCTGATTAAAGGATCAATTTAGAAAAAAAGTTCAAAGTTGCCTCTTGGAAATTGAGCGTCGTATAGCGAGACGTCTTATATCGAAACGTCTTCATCCAGTATCAATATTTATGGCATTTTCGATTCACCGCTACAAAAGAGAAACTGGTTTATCTCTTTCTCGAAAAGGTGATTAAAGGAATGTCCTTAAAAATCTCACGCTAATTTTTGGCTTTTGGGATCCCCTCCTCACTCCATCTTTCAACCACTCGTCAAACTTTTTAGTGTTTTTATACCCGTATGGTGAAACCAAAGGGTATATTAACTTTGCTTTACCGTTTGTAACGCCAAGATCCCGTCATCGCACAAAAAAAATGAATTACACCAGTGTGTTTAGAATGATAAAAATATTTAATTTTTGCATGTCCGTCCGTCTGTCCGTCTGTCTGTCTGTCTGTCCGTCTGTCCGTCCATCTGTCCGTCTGTCCGTCCGTCTGTCCGTCCGTCTGTCCGTCTGTCCGTCTGTCTGTCTGTCTGTCTGTCTGTCTGTCTGTCTGTCTGTCTGTGGCGCGGATTGCGGGCGCACGGATTGAGCTAGAGACTTGAAATTTTGCACATATCCGTTTTTCGTAAAATGCGAGGCCAAGTTCGTTAATGGGCAAAAATGGACCATTAGGGGGGATACCCCCCATACGAACGAAAACGTTTTTTGTGAATATCTCAAAAACGGTACATCTTATCAAAAAAGTACAAGAGCAGAAGTTATTTAGGATATGATTCTACATAAAACTCCCATACATCAAAATCTGATTGGAATAAATTTTAAAACCTTTTTGAAAAGTTTGACTTCAAAGAGGAATTTTGGTACAACTGTTCGAATTTTGATACGAATATCACCATACGGGTTTTCAATAATTGCCAGATTGGCAATTATAGCTTTTGTTATGTTTTTGAGTGAACACTACACTACTTCTCCCAACTTAAATTGTGACGGATTTTATAGACAGTCCCAAAGAGTTTTTAAAAAGCGATTATTAGAAGAAAGAGACTTTAAATGAAATTGGAACTAATTGTTAAGAAAGCTAAGAAAGCTGAGCTAAAAATATTGACATTTAGCCAATAGTATAGCAAAGAGGGACCGGAAACGCATCATGTTTTTGGTTTCGTAAATTTGATTCCCAATTTGCGTCCTCTAACTGAGTAGTGATAGTTACTGCTTGGTGCTAACGACACCATCGATCTAGATAGCTATTACGACTTCTGCTGTTGATGGGTTGCGATGAAAAACCTTACAAATGATGCAATTTATTCGTAGTTCGCAATAAAACTGCAAGTGGCCGCAGCAAAAACGACAGTGTTGTGAAACCTGAATTGAAGAGGCCCAATTTTACTTTGGGATGTAGTGGCCTCTAGACAGATAAAACCTTAAGTCTATGAGACAAATTACACCACAGTTAATAGAAAATGATAAAAAAAAATCCATCACCCTTTTATTTTTATTAATTATTTTTTACAATTGAAAACTGCACCATTAAAAATCAATGCACATCCAAATCAAACCATTCAAAAACACCACCACATTCCAGAGCGACTGCCTGGGGAAGAGAAGCGATACGAACCAAGTTCAAAGCTCCAAGACGGGAAATGAAAATATCACGATAGCTTCCATGATAGACTGACTCACTCTCATGATATTTTCCAATGGTTGTTTGGCTTATTGTGGTCGCATTCAGAAACTTTAGTTCATTCGAATTAACACAATCGCAGTGTTAACAACGTGAACCTCGTGTGAAAATGCCGTGAAGAGAAAATTAAAGGCGAAATTACGTGATTTTCAAAGTTAGAAGGCGATTCGTTAATTTCAAATGAAAACTTTTAATTTTTGAATAAAATTTAAAAAAAAAAATACCAACGTTAAATGTCGAAAATTTGCTTAAGAACTTGTTTTTTTTTAAATTAATAATTTAAAATTATAGTAGAACGGAAGTTGATTGATTAAGGAAGTCGTAAAGGATTGCAATTGGTTAAAGTTTCTGTGGAAAATTGATGTAATGGTTTTTTGTGTTTTAAATTATTTCTCAATTCGTTTAAAATTTCAAAGTTTATGGCGGTTATTTCAAAGTAATTTTAACAAATAAATCTAAGGAAAATATCGCTGGAAAAATTTTAACTCTTTCAGACTTGGGAGAAAGATTAAAAGCTAATTTTATAACAAACTCTGATACATTTGTTACTTTATTTTTTGTAGTTAATCAAAATTTGTGTACTCTACATTAATTTGAATGCGTTATTAATTCAATTGAAGTTCGTCTTATAGTAAATAAGCTACAAATTATCCACATGTGCAAGACGTCCGATAAAGTGGATTACCAACAAAACAAAATTAATTTCACAAAAAAAGAATTTAAAACTTCGACGTTAAGTTTAAGTATCGGGCATCGCACACAGGATGTCGCCGTAAATGCATTCAAAGAAATGCACTTGGAATAATAAATCGTTTCGACTTCAGTTATCTTCAGTTGTTCGTTTTTTTTTTAATTTCCTTCCAATTTGTCTTCTTTTTTCCCCGGATCATTAACAAGTGAAGTGTGAAAAGAGCCTCTTTTTTATTTTCCATTAGTCGGAATTCAAAAGTCCTGAATTTCTAAAAATTTAATGATCAGACATTGTGCACGGATTACCAGTGAAATTTTAGGGAAATTTTTTTTTAATAAAAAATTTACATCTAGAAAAATTGTGGCAAGTGCTCGCAGTGTAATTGCACCCTTAAACAGTGGTGCGTATTGAATGAGAGTTAAAAAGATCTAAACCGTTATCCATCTGCAATATCAGTAGTTACAAAGATCAGTGGTTATTGAGAGATTCGAAAATTTGGAGCTGATTTAAAAAACAGCGAAATTTTTTTGAAAATTTCAAGAAAAATCGGCCGCGTTTTTGTTCCACGGAAAAAACGAGGAATTTGTAAAATTATTTTCATAACAAAAACGAAATATGCTGGTCACATCAGAGCCAAATTCAGGTCCTCCAAGCAGGACCCCATCGATCCTTGATAGCCCAACATTGGCACGTGTGGAACGTGCCCGGCTACGTTTGGAAGCGGCTAACGCCAACGGAGGCCAACAGCGCGAAGATAGTTTGGAAAGAAGCATTTTGGATCCAAAGGTTCGTACCAATTTTGATGTATTACAGACCAGTTTTTTACACGGCAAAAAAAATCAAATTTCGTTGTTTTAAATTTTGGTTTGAATTTCTTTTTTTTTTTGAATTTTTTTTCGCATTTTTTTTTTTTGAATTTTTTTTTTGAAAATTAATCTTTTGACAACGAGGGGAATTTCCCACAACTTATTGGTTCTATCTCAAAAACTACTCGACCAAATGAGATAAAATTTTCCCAAGCAGCATTCATGTCAACTGCTAACATCACGGTTGACACAAATAACACTTAATTTGGCTCATACTTTTTGCGGAAAGGATTCAAGGGTAGCTAAAAACAGTTATATATCATGTGTTTTCCTTGTCAGACCAGAAATTGTAAAATATAGTGTCAAAAACTTGGTATTAACAAAAAAGCTTGTTTGATCATTCATATGTGACAATTTTTTCATCCAAAAAAGTTCGCACGAAAGTTAGGTGATTGTATTTTTCCAAATGTCGTAAGAACCAAGGATGTAAGTACAAAATTATGTCATCCGTTTCAGGATCATGTTGCGGGAAGCGAAGTGCAAAATAAGCAGCAGTTCCCGGAAAAGTGATACTTTGACAGACATTTTAAAATTTTGCTGCGTCAAATCAAGACCTCTACGAGAACAAAGCATTCTCTCGCAACTCTAAGATTACCAATTCAAAGATTTTATTGACTTTAACACACAAAATCTTTGACTATAGGGGGAGAGGGGGGAGGGCGAAAGGGGCAGTTCTATGAAATTCAAAAATTTTCGCCTGCGGCACAATTTATTTTCAGTTTATTTTTTTTTTCTTTGCCAGCGGCACAATTTTTATTAATTTTCGGGTGAACAAAACCTTAATATTATTTATCTAAAGAATTAAAAGAAATCTTTTCCCCTCTGTTTTGTTTTTAAAAATTTTAATACATCAAAAAATTTGTTTTTGTAGCTTTTTGTGGGAAATATACGTAGAACAGGGCGCCGCTTTGTCTTCTTACGGTCCTGATCAATTTTAGAGCCCAAAATAGCTAAAAATCGTTGTTGACATTATATTTTTGTCAAAAATCCTGAATATCATTAACCGTTAAATATCATTAACAAAACACAAAATATATATTGTAGTGGTGTTTATTTTTCCCCTAAATTGACCTGCAATTTCTCAGGTTCTTTCAAACCATTATTTTTTTTTTTATTAACACTTTTTAAACAGCTTTGAAAATCATTTTTGGCAAAATCTCAACAATCGCTTAAAATTTTCAATGCGTATGCGGACTGCGAAGAGCACTTCGTGACCAAATATTTTTTTTTTGTGATTTCCAACTTGTTTCAAGGAACTTCGTGTATGGTCAATGCACGTCTTTTTTTACCTGCGAACGGAATTTGAAGTGCTCATTAATTTCGGTTATTCTCTGCTGGAATTTATGAAGAATGCTGCCTACTCTCAAAAAACAAAAGATAATCCTTTAAATGAGATGATTTTATTGTTTAAGATAAAAAGATATTTTTTTATTAATGTCTCAAATGTGCTTAACGTTCGACCTCAATTTGTTTATTTAAAAAAATTCAAAAATGTTATAAAAATTGACGTATTATTCGTTTGTGGAAAAAGAATCTGTTTCTTAATATTTTTACTTTTAAAAATTACAATGTGTAGCGAAATAAATCCCGATTTCTCGCATTAAGGCCGATTTCTCGCATTAAGGCCCGTCGTACACTTGAGCTAAATTAGCTTAGCTCAAGTGTACAACGGGCCTTAATGCGAGAAATCGGGATTTACGTGGCGTGTTCCGTCACGTATCAAAGTGAGGATAATATGAACCGCTAAACGTCCACGTCTTAACCAAACAGACACATAGCTGAGCTAACTTAGGTCAAGTGTACAGTGGGCGTTAACCCGGCATCTACAAATACGATTTTTTTGTACCAAGAATGGGATTTTTCAGACGAATGAGAATTTTTTGACAGCTGGCCAGAAAATTTCTTGACATTTCATTTCTCAAGACGCTTTTGAAATGAACACAACTAATCGCCGTTCTTGCCATCTATGATATTCAAAAAGTAAAGAATAACAGGAGAAAAGAAAAAGTCCCGAATATAGGAAAAGGCCTTTACAATCGTGTTGTTTGTAAAAATTATTGATTTTCGCGACATGTCGAGTAAATTTCGATTCCGCCATGATATCATCGGTCTAGATTGCTATCACGACCTCTGCTGTTGACAGGTTGCAACGTAAAAACCTTACAAATGTATTAATTTATTTATGCTTCGCAATCCATGTAAAAACGGTAGGTGCGAAGCAAGGAAGAAATAGTTATTAAACCTCAATTGAGGGTGCCCAGGCTCCTCGAGAGCTGTAGCGCCGAGGATGATGGAGGAATTGGAAAATGTCATGAAATTTGAAATTTCAGCATTGAAATCTTGTGTGGAATTTCTCTCTGGAATTTTTTGTCGCCACCAGCTCAAGCTCTGATTGGTCAATCATTGGGATAAAAAATTTCTTGTAATAAACAATGATAAGTGTAGAGGCCTGGTAAGACAGCCAACTGTTGATTGCATGTTTTTCAAATACAAATATTTAATTGTCAAAATAAGATTTATTCACTGCAACTGGATTAAGTGATAACAATTTTCCAAAAATCGAAATGTAAAAAATGAATCGAAATGAAAATTCTCCTGATATTTTGCCGGCGACACCAGATTTTACCTTGTCTTGAATAATTTGAAGAAAAACTCATCGATTTATGTCTTTCAATTAGCCTTTTTCGCTAGAGTCTAATACTTCATTACCGCTGAAATTTCATGAAAAGAATTATGAATATAAATCCTTAAAAGTGTCTGATTCACAACTTCTAAGCAAGAAAAACTCTCAAATTTCACGATCGATATTCATATGGGCCGTTTCGCGAAAATCCCTAACACATCCTGAAAAACACGCTGGAGGGCAAGGGCAGCTCCTTGAAAATCGTCTGTCTGCATAAAATACACAAAAAAAACTGAGGCAAAAAAAACAATCCCAGAAGGTGCTTCACCATGAAACCCCGACAAGTTGCTATCACAGATGCATACAAAAAGGTCCTGATTCCTTTCATTTTCCTTTCACATAACCCGACATGACTGATGGAAGCGGAAAAGTGACACCCTCTGCCGCACAGAATTCAAGGATCAACTCATGTGTGGTATAAGTTGGATGATCCTGTAAGGTTTCTGTGTGCGTGTGCTTGTCAGCAACGAAACCCCGTCCGTCATTGTCTACGGCTCATAGGTCCCGGTGCATTTTGGGTCCTTTTTCGCAACAATGAAACATCAAAACGTGGCATAAAAGCAGACATTAGGAACGCGAATAACAGGCAAAAAAAAGGTTCATTCAACGGCTGACATACTTGCAAAAAGAAAACATGTGCGTCACTGGGACCGTGAGAGCCTCACAGAAGATTGTATTTCTAGTTCGACTGGCCAACGTCAGTTCAGAGACAGCAAACGAGTATTTGTAAAATTAGACCAAAAAAAAACATCTAAGAAATATTGAAATTTTTTCATTTGGAAGAATACCAGGAAAACTTTCATAACAATTCCCAAAATACAAGAGTTTTGGGATGTGTACCGAAACTCAAGAGCAAAAAAAAATCTGTTTAAAAATATTTTGTAGCAAAATGGAAACATTTTGTGGCCTCATCCAGGTTGGCTAATTTAATGAATTATTCCCTGTTCCTCTGTTGGGCCAAAAGACACGGGAATTTTGACTTTTTCTTGTAGTGGACTTTAGTCGTAGTTTTGAGTTTAGTTTTTATTTTCCAAATGATTTCCAAGCGGCAAGGAATTACACGATTTTTACGATCTGCGAAATGAACACGAAAGGGCAATGAATTTTGACTTTTCTGGCACTTTTAGTTTCTTATAAAACGAAATCCATATAGAATAGATGTCATAAAAAATTTAAATTTCAGGAAAAATAAATATTTTTAAAAACAATGAGGGTATTCACAATCCTCTTTTAATTTTCGGTATTCGGTATTTTCGGTAATATTAAAAGACTGAAAATATTCTGCTGTGAACATCCCACAGCACAGATTTGAGAACAGCGCTTTTATTGGATACGTGACCAAATCATGAACTGCGAATTTGATTGTAAAATATGTCACATACCTTTAAATCCATGTTTGATGTACTCAAGGCATCTATACAATTACCGAATCCGGTAATTCATTTTTACATGAACCAAGTTACCGTCTCGGTAAAAATCTGTTAAATTTGACTGAATTAGCGAGCGGTAAATGTACCCGCAATTTAAAACACCACTGTGAATACCCTGAATATTTTACTAAAATGTACTAAAATGATAAAATGTAGACAAAGAAGTGAGTTGTGGATCATGAAAAGCGAAAAATATAAGGACGAAAATTGTTTAAATTCATATTTGTGCTGTGTGCTGTCGGTTTGGCTTTTTCGAAATAACTGATGCTTGCGTGCATGATTGAGCGTCTAGCGCAAATAAGCTTTTTGCTGTGACAGCATGATTGACTGCAAGATTGAACGTGTAGGGGCCGCTTAAGAATAAAAACTTTACTATTGAATCTCTCAAGATACTCAAGATAATTGCCGTCGACAAAAATTCCAAATCCGCTTTTCAAAAGATACTTTTTTCCACTCGTCCTATCGATAAACAATTTATATTTATATACGAAAAGGGACCCACTAAGAGAAAATATTAATACGAAAGAACTATAAATATCTATAACTAATATTCTCCCATAACATAAATTTCAGATTTCTAGCGATTTAACACATTGACTGCCATGGCTATCATTTTTGATAGCAAATGAAAAATGGCACAAGTTTTATGAGAGGCCTCGGTTATTATTTTCGATAGCCAGCGGCGGCTTCATGCAACTTATTCTCGGTCGACCGATAAGAGAATCCTTTTTCACCAAAACTGATTAAACAGGCCGACACTCACTCTGGGTCACACGATATAAGAATCTTTTCTAATTAATTTGGAGTCGCTGAGCCGGATCAGTTCTTGTTTTCAAAATATGAAGAAAAAAAGAATTGTTGATTTCCATATTATAAATATTTAGACCAATTTATGAATCACCCTTCATATTTGAAAAACGAGAGTTGGTACAGCCAAAATTCTACCAGATTCGGATTCAGCGATCCCAAATTACCCAGAAAATACTCTTATATCGTATGCACCAGAAAGAGTGTCGACCTGCGTAATAATTTTTGGTCATCTAAAGATTTCCTTCGACTACTCATTTTATCGAAAATAAGTTACATACATTCATACATACACACATATATTCTACAGGTCTACATGTATTGGCATTTTCTTTAAATATTTGCAAAACTTGTTCGGCAGTCAACGTGTTAAATAACTGAAAGCTTCAGCATTTTAGATGATAATCTCTTATTGAATGACATTACCTTGCAGGTAAACATTGAAAACTCTATCTAATTATAAGTCAAGAACGTATCTTAGGAGATTTCCATTTTATAGGTAAATTTTATGCGCCGGCAAATGAAGTAATTATCGATTTAACTTCATGTTGATGCATGATGCATATTTAATCACTAATAAAGATCTCAAGTATTTGTTTATAAGAGTAACAACCTTACCGTAAGTGCACATCAAGATTCTTAATACGCTATGCGATGTACTCGTATCTCTACTAAATTTATTGCTTTAATATCCAAGATAACCACATTGTAGAACGTATTATCGTCATCGTTATAATACCTGGATGAAACTGTTCAAGTAGGTACGGAAAATTGTGGAAAACCTCAATGGCTTCGGATCGAACGAGTTAATGGTGATGTCGTCACCATCTAATGCCCACATTAAGTCACAACACAACACGTTTTACAATTTTTCAGTCCAGGTTACATGGCCACTATGCACTTTGCATGTAGGGCGGGTAAATTATTCGAATACAACACCACATAGCATAGCATAAGCTCAGGTAGGTTAATAGTTAGTGTATACCTTAGGCAGAAGTGTTCCGTTCAATATTTCAAATTTGAAATTTCGAAACTCTATTTAATACGTCAAAGCATTTCCAATCTAACGCCGACACTTGTTTTTGGTTGATTTTCCCATCCTATAATGCCGCTGCTAATGTTTGCTACCTTTACCTGTTCTATTGCATAAAATTTTGTGCATTTTCTCAGAGACCGACGATCGGCGAATGAACAGTTTTTAGTGTTTAGGCGTATGAATATCTCTAAATGCATCTTCATTCATATGCATTTTCATCCTCTTCGTACATTATCGACAATTTGATGGAATAAACGATGATTTTGTAGGGGAGTTGCATCGCATTTGCATCATTCAGGGGGTGGGAGACGATGATGCATTTCGCAATCTATTAAAACTGACTGGTATGGCCATCCAGTAGCCAAATTGGACAACTGACATCATTAGTTTCACTGTCAAACACTTGAAGGGTTGACCAGCTCTCATGTTTAAAATGGGGTTGGCAAAGTATACCTGATTCACTGCTCTCCCCTCATCACTCTTTGACAATATCCAACATAGGATAGCCAATGAGTTGCAGCAAAACTATTTCAGGTAATTGAATTGTACTCGATTAAGTGGATTTAACCACTTAGTCCACAATATCCCTTGGTTACTTTATCCTCAGCAGCCCCATTTATTTGGTTTTAGCATCAATCATCCATCCCGTCATTACCACACCAATGCAACAATGTTGTTTCCACCCACACCTGCATAGTGATGCAATTTTAACCCAATTCGCCGGGGAAATGAACCGAATTGAAGTAAATAAAAGGGTGCATTCAATGTGGGCAAATTCAGGTAGTTTTTAAAGGAAGGAACGATTGTTAACATCCGCATCTCATGCACAATTATTAATTAGAGTGGAATTTTTATGTTGCCATTCGCTGTTCAACTCATGTTTCATGACCCAAAAATAATGTTTCCATAACCGTTAACTGCTCATCTCAGTGGATTACAATTTGAAGGATTTTTTCAAGTACGGATCAAATCATCCGATGGTTGACGGATTGTAGTTTTTTTATGATGTGCAAAAAAAAATTACTTTGATTAAAAAATGTACTTTGATTACGCATTTAGGCCAAAGACATGAAAGGGGAGAGAAATATTAAAATATATTTTTAAATCATATCATATTAACATTATGAAAGTAGGTTTTATTTGTAAGAAAATTTCTCTAAAATTACTGAATCGATTTTAATGAAATTTTGCAGTTAGTATCAGAATATCATTGAGACGGTTAAAAGTAGTTCCTCATTGGCGGACACAGTCACGGATTTTGGCATGTTGTCCCGGAATCTAAATTGTTGTTCCAGATTTTTATACCCGTATAAAACCAAAGGGTATATTAAATTTGCCTTACCATTTGTAACGCCAAGATCCTGTTATCACACACAAAAAAGAATTACACCAGTGTGTTTAGAATGATAAAAAAAAATTGAATTTTGCATGTCCGTCCGTCTGTCCGCCTGGCCGTCCATCCGTCCGTCCGTCTGTCCGTCTGAGGCACGGATTGCGGGCGCACGGATTGAGCTAGAGACTTGAAATTTTACGCAGATTCGTTTTTCGTAAAATGCAAGGCTAAGTTCGATAATGGGCAAAAATGAACGAAAACGTTGTTTGCGAATATCTCAAAAACGGTGCAAAAAAGTCCAAGAACAAAAATTATTTAGGATATGATTCTACTCCCATACATCCAAATCCGATTGGAATAAACTTTAAAAAATCTTATTGAAAAGTTTGACTTCAAAGTGGAATTTTGGTACAACTGTTCGCCGTTCACTTAAACTTCGAACAATGCCATATCACAATACGGGTTTTCAATAATTGCCAGTTTGGCAATTATAGCTTTTGTTGTGGTTCAATTTAGTCTTTGAACTGAAAATTTTCGCCTGCGCCACAATTTCTTCTAAAGTTTCTACCTCTATCGTGTTTGTATTAAAAAACTTTTTTTAAAAAAAAAGCTTTTATTTCAAAAATAGACAAAAAAAGAAAAAAATAATTTTTTCAGCGAATTCAGCGACCCCAAAAAACCCTCCAAATGAGTTTTTTTTAGAAAATTCCCTTATCCTTACAAACACAAAATAGTGAAAAAATGCAAAAGTTCACATTAATCTGATCAGTGAAAGTAGGTCAAAATTAGATTACAATATTTGACCCTGACAAACAGACAAACAAACAAAATATTTGAGATAAATCAAAGCTTTTATCTTTTAAAAATCGTGTACGAATAATTTTTTTAGGCAACCCAGTCGCCCTTAACAAAAATATTTAATGTGAACACCACCTTACACTCTCACAAACTAATAATCCGTCCCTGCGAATTGTTCCAGTTTAGTTGTTGTCCGTTGAAATTTTGAAAATTCAAAATTTAGCTTGCTTTCCCTAAGATCCACAAACTCTCAGATGAAATTATTATGGAAGTATTCGCTTCAAATAAAACTTATCCCTGCTCACACTAATCTAAACAGAGGTCAAGAACCTATCTTTGATGTATTTTTCTAGTTTAAATTTTATTACTATCCCTTTAGAAAGATACAAATTATTACCACAGAGTAAAAGAACAGAGCAACTTATTTTGGCTCCCTGATGATTCATTCACCGCCACAAATGATGTAATTTAACTACCAGCGCCCCTCGAAAAAGTCGAAATTCCTTCACACCGGATCACATCATCTACATACTCAATCAAAGTCACTGCACGGCTGAGTCTATCATAAAGATAGCTAAGATAATGTCATCTCCGTTGATTTTTCGACGACGATGCGAACTGTTTACAAATTACATTACATAGTTTTGAGTCACGTTTCCAGAAATCGCTGCCGGCTACTATCATCAGGGTCTTGACGTTGCGGCCTGGCCTCCTTTTGATGTTGCAATTCTGTCATTGGTGATAACTGATTGTCTGTACGTTCCCTGCCACCCTGCATACATCGCTGCGAAACATAACTTTCGACCGTGTTCTGACAGTTAGTTAGGTTTTATGACTGCTAATGATAACCATCAAAACAAAGATCACACAAACGATATGCAAATTAATTAATTATAAAATAAAATTACCACCAGATGAGGTCATCGCGCGATTTTCTTATAACTTTGGAAATGTATTTTTTTCTAATAGTTTTTAAACGAAATCTTGAGAATGACTATAGAATAAATAAAGTAGAAAAATTGTGAAAATCAGAAAGTTCAACATATTTAATTAAATTAATTTAATTGAACATAACATAATTAATAACATAATTAATTTAACTTAACATGATTTAATGATTTCCATACGCAAAAACAAATTTTCGTTAAAAAAAATTGAAAAAAAACCATTTTATTTCTAGTTAACGGTATTTTTTTCTTAAAAAATATTAGAGCAAAACATAATTTAAGATTGTGAAGAAAATATATTAAAATAAAATTTCATAGTCTTACAACTCTCTCAGAGCCACTAAAAGTGTGTCCAAGGGGGTAACTACAAATTATTGTCCCCCGCGAATCATTTTTGTGAGCAGACCGACATTTCCCGTATTTTATGGACAGTCCCATACACGACAGAAAATTTGAAGACCTTTTTTGAAGGAAATTTTAAGAGCACGACAATCACTTTGTTGTACAATATTCAATATAAGAAAGCGAAGAACACAAGATAAGATATTTTTTGCTTCAAAATATGTCAACCACTCATCAGTCTTTTTTCGGTGTTAATGCCTAACCCGCAGACAAGAAACGTGGATTTAAAAGAACACAAGATCAAGAAATAACTACCATTTGGCTTTCTTTGCAACCACTTTAAAATAAAAGCAGGAAGTCCTCTGGGACCAAACTAGAACGGGGAGGGATGCCGCTTTCTTTGACCGGAATAACTTTTGTTTCTTATACTCCAGCCGAAGAGGAAAAGGATCTAATTTTAGGCACTTGCCTAGAATTTGATTTACAGTGTTTCCTTCCTTTTGATTTTTACTTTCGATTTTAGATGCTTTTCAACTTTTTGCTTTCTAGTAATTCGATCTGAGCGGCATTTAAGAAAATATCAATGATTTAGAAGAAAGTTCTTAAACGATATACCCTTGACTTTGAGTTAAACTCACAAAAAAAAAAGAAATTTTATATTCAGTTTGTGATAAACAGATATCTGGTTCATTATGTAGTCCAAATTAATTCGGCCAGTAAAAGATCCTAAAAAGAAATCTATTAAAGAGATTAGGAAATTCTTAAACTGAAATTTTGTAAGCAAATAAAATTTGTTTGTTTGAATTGGACAAAGGGTTACGGCTGATTATTCAATTATTCAAAAGAAGTTTTATGGCAATCAACCCTTTCAAACATTAATTTAATTCGATTTTAAATTAGACTTATTGGAAGTATTTCAGATATATAAATATGTAAATAAGAGTTTTTTTTTTATCAATGTTAAAAGCCTTCGATGATTATGTAATATGCTATTGTAGAATCCAAGTTGAAAAAAAATTGAATAGCTGGGAGATATGAGTTAAGAAACCCAATAAGCGTGGGTTGCAATTTTCACATGTTTACTGGCGGCACAACCCAATTTGGGCTCTTGGTTGCTTTTGAAGATGGATGACCGCTATTGCCCTGCTGTTGCGCCCAACGTCAGTGGCGTAGCAAGGCTTGGTGCAGCCCGTGGCAAAAATCGAAATTACCCTTTATCCTTTAACCTTTATCGTTTAACCTTTAACTTTTAACCTTTAACCTTTAACCTTTAACCTTTAACCTTTAACTTTTAACCTTTAACCTTTAAACATTAACCTTTATCTCTTAACCTTTAACCATTAACCTTTACCTCTTAACCTTTATCTCTAAACCTTAATCTCTTAACCTTTATCTATAAACCTTTATCTCTTAACCTTTATCTATAAACCTTTATCTCTTAACCTTTAACCCTTAACCTTTAAGCCTTTAAAACCTAAAATACCTTTAAAACATTTTAAACGAGAAGCCTTTGTGTCTGCAATAATCAAGGATCGAGAAGAAACATAACAAAAGCTATAATTGCCAATCTGGCAATTATTGAAAACCCGTATGGTGATATTCATATTAAAATTCGAACAGTTGTACCAAAATTCCACTTTGAAGTCAAACTTTCCAATAAGATTTCTTACAATTTATTCCAATCGGATTTTGATATATGGGAGTTTTATGTAGAATCATATCCTAAATAACTTTTGTTTTGCAGTTTTTCGATAAGATGAACCGTTTTCGAGATATTTTCAAAAAACGTTTTCGTTCGTATGGGGGGTACCCCCCCCCCCCCCTAATGGTCCATTTTTGCCCATTAACGAACTTAGCCTCGCATTTTACGAAAAACGGATCTGTGCAAACTTTCAAGTCTCTAGCTCAATCCGTGCGCCCGCAATCCGCGCCACAGACAGACAGACGGACAGACAGACAGACAGACGGACAGACAGACAGACGGACGGACATGCAGAAATTAAATATTTTGATCATTCTAAACACACTGGTGTAATTCATTTTTTTGTGCGATGACGGGATCTTGGCGTTACAAACGGTAAGGCAAAGTTAATATACCCTTTGGTTTCACCATACGAGTATAAGAACTACCACAAATAAAAAATCGTTTAAACCCGCGAAAATTACTTCAAACTTATAATTTCTACTGCCTCGAATCTTAATTTTCCTACAGACTTTTCACAAACTTCGGTCAAGCGATCGAGCATTGCAATATCAGATTAACCACTTATTAATAAACAAAATTGATAGAAATGAAACAAAACTTTCTACAATAAAAAAATTAAATTAGGTAATTTCAAGCCCACTCAATTCTTTCCGCTATTTTAATTCTCACCATTTACGCTTGTGCTAGAAAAAAAAATGTGAAAAAATCTTTACAAAAATGTGCCATTTAACCATTTATGGCCACGATATTTTTTTAATAATCTTATCAGCCAGATATAAAAAATTATTTTGTTTTAAATTTTTAAGAAAAATATAGAAAGCAAACACATGTCAAAAGAGAGGTGAAAAGTTTATGAACTAATTTTGAAGCAAGAAAAAAATCCTTTATATGGGAAAACGATTTGCGTGAGTTGAAGATTAGTAAAAAATATCAGTTGTGGTCATCACAAAACTTTCTTCTACAAAATCTACGACCCTGCGCAATTTACGCTAGAGCCCTGTCGCATTGTCAACCTAAGACGACCTCCCAATAAATTCTTGGTTTATTCAAAAATATCAAAAATGTACAAAATTTGAGATAACTTGAGAACGGTAAAAGATATCAATTTACGGGAAAATGCAAAAATGTAAAAAATTTTAACATCTCCAATTCTTCCTTAAATTAATTTGTCGAGAACCCGTTAGTTTGCAAGTAATTTGCAAAAATATATTTTTTTATATTTTAATCTAAATATCTCAATAACGGTAAAAGATAACGGATAACGGTAAGAAACAAAATTGTGCAGAATGCCATTCTCATTAATTCACTTCATACATTCAGTCAGCAAAAACCCGCTAGTTTTCGAGATAATCGCAAAAAACTGTGTTTTTGGAAATAACGGTTTATCTCGATAACAGGTTGAGATATCGAGTTATAGTTAAAGACAAAAGTGTGGGAAATTTTATTTTCTCCAAGTTTTGTCATACTTAAGGCCACTAAAAAACGCGTAGTTTAGGAGTAAATCGAGAAAAACGAAATTGCGATTTTTGAAAAACCGCCATTTTGGATACTTCCGGTTAACGGATTTCCACCAAAAGTTGATAGGATCGTCCCATTCCAGGACCGAATATGCCTATAAAATTTCATGGCGCTAGCTCTATTAGTTTTTGAGAAATCTTGTACACAGACTGACAGACTGACAGACAGACTGACAGACAGACTGACAGACAGAAAGACATTTTTTAAATATGACTCCAATCGACTCAGGAGTGATCGGGAAATGTTTTTTAGGCAAAATTAAAAGGTCGAAATTTTTCATGAATACAATACTTTATTATACTCCGTAGAAGAAAGTAAAAAACTATGCCCGGAAAAGATTGCGATGAAAAATTATATGAAAAAGGCGGTGATTTCCTAAAGCATTTCACAGGTGCTTTTGTGTTTCTTCACTGCACGAAAAAAATAGATTTATGCTCATTCCAATGTTATTTATGAGGTCAATTAACCAAAAGGTTGAAGATGTAAAATTTAAATATGAAAAAAAGTCTATAAAATTTTAATGTTTGGTAATCTGCTTTTCTAAATTTTGATGTGAAACAATTTAATCTCATATGTTCAGTTATTCGATGTTATGAATAGGTGTCGAATTTCTTTGCAAAAACCCGATTGTCGAAATATCAAGACTAGACCTTGATATTATATTCTTCATGTTTCACATTAATTTTTAAATGATGTTTTATAAGTCCGGAACGCGATTTTACAATTATATAAGTTAATAACCGATATCTTTGTAAAACTTTTGATTTTCGCTCTATTTTCCACTGTCGATCCAGTCCTAGTAGACCGATTTTAATAGAGAAGATATAAAATGATTCGTTCAAGTGTCCGGATGGTCGTAGTGTATATTCAGAATTAATCATATATACCCTACATGATGAAATTACCAAAAAAGTTAAAGCGCTCCTCCTCATGTCACTTTTTTGAAATTGAAAATAACATAACAGACAAACTACGAGTCGTAGGGCCAAGCGGTTTCCAACATATGTTCTTTGTAACGAGGGGCATGTTTTAGGCCAGGGGTCATCAACGTAACTGTCGCTCCCTTTACAATCAAAATTTATAACCACTACAAATTAAAATACAGTTCAATGAAACACAACCTTCCACTGCAATGGCTTGACACGAACTGATTTAAAATGAAATGCGTCATGCTAATAATGCACCGATTCCAACTCAAAGCACGATTCGTTTTATTCCTGCGAACCGAAGCCGCAACACACAAGCATTACAGGCAGTGATGCTATATCGAGGGGAATTCCCCTTTTTGCGGGGAATTTGACTATAAAAATTGTTAATAGGGGAAAAGGGGAAAACGCTTCAAAACGAGGGGAAAATCTTCGCCTTACAACTAAATCCGAAATACTTTTAAAAAATTACGGAAAAGTAGAAATATAAATAAATAAAAACAATTACAATCCAATTCCAAGCTTAGGCAAAGGTAAAGAGTAAAGGAAATGCCTTTATTTATGCATTTGCCACTTTATAATGATCGTATTGCAATTGTAAAGTACACACCAATCTTTTAAACGAAAGCACTTTAAAATGGGTTTGGAATGTACGTTTAACCGATTTTTCAGTGTACTTTTTAACCGCTTTGAAAAGAGCACATTAAAAAGTACCAAAAAAGTTATCTTATTCAAAGTAATTACTTTAAACTACTTTAAAAGACTTTGATGGAAAGTAGTTTCCATGAAAGTTCATTGACGAATATTTTTTGTTCGTTTTTCGGATTTCTTAAATATATTTTCAATAGAAATATTTTAAATTGCAAATCAACAGAAGTGCTTTGTTTAAATTATGTAAAAATCAATTAAATCGGTAATTTCTTGGACATCTTTAAAATTTGGCTTAATGTACTAATTTCGACCAATATTCACAAGAAGAATGCATGGACCAGTGGCAAAGTGCCCGGAATACAAAAATCGAGTTCCAGTCGCGACTTGATTTCGTTTTTTTTCCATTTTTTGATATTTTTATGTTTTTTTAATTCAAAATATGGAAATAATTTTTACCGAATTTAAGGAGGACAGGATCATTTTAAGCTCAAAGGCAAAGCAACTACCTTGATTTATAAATTTGTGACTTGCTTTGATTATTATCCAATTGTGAATCCCGGCTTCTTTTCATATCTTATTTGACGTTTGGTTTGAGACCCGTGACGTTGTTATCGGGAATTTTGTTAAAGCTTTACAAAACATAATTTTTTTTTCCTAATTTGTGCTTTTTTTCTTTTAAAAGACTTTAACATGAATCCAGATGACAGATGCGATAATTTTTGGTTTTAATAAATGAATTCTTTATTTAAAATTCGTTGTTTTTATAGGGGAAAAACGAGGGGAATTTCGTCATTGAAAAAGGGGGAATTTCGTCATTTGAAAAGGGGAATGTCACTAAAGGTAAGGATACACGATGAGAGACTTTGGTCTCTGGTCTCCAGGGTACAAAAGGCAAAAATCTCCAAAGTGTATACACGTTCAGAGACATTTAAGTCTGGAGATCAAAAAATAGATCTCCGGAGACCTTTACTAAAAAGTCTCTCAAAGCAAAGTCTCTGGAATGCATACACGACGCAGGTATCTCATCTCCAAGCATAACAACAATATCACTAATCTAAAATATAAAATATGTAAAACACTTTTTTTCTTTATAAAAATTTACCTTTAAACTCAAAACAACGAAACAAATTCTCGTTCCCACAAAACAATTTCTTGAAATGTCAAAATTCGTCTCCTGAGACCAAGAGATAGATATCAAAACGTTTTGAAGACCGGAGACGCATTAAAAAGAGTAGCTACACGGCAAGAGACTTAAGTCTCCCAAGAGACCCGAGAGACTTGTACTTGGAGATAAATCTCCGGTCTCCGAAGTGTATACACAGGTCTCTTTGTATCCAGAGGTGAAATTTTTGGTCTCAGAGACCAAAGTCTCTCGTCGTGTATCCTTACCTTAAAAGTACATAGCATCACTGATTACAGGACACAATAAAAGGTCGATTATAGTGGCTACGCTGTTAAAGCCAATCTGTGTGATGAGCCAGCCGAGCCACTAGCAGATGATGCCCCACTTCTTACCCCTTCTTCCGCCATTTTCTTAACCGTTAAAGCAACTTTGACGCGGTTTACGCCATTGGGTAAATGGTACCCCAAGGATAGTTTTTGATCGCTAAAATCTACCCCTCCTCCTGTCTGTAAACCCCTCTTCAGCTATCTCCTGAACCGTTAGAGGAATTTTGTCGCGGTTTGCACCATTAACTTATATAATAGTCTTGATCGACATATCGATACTATAATTAATGCGAGTCGTAAGAAGGGTTACCGTAATATTGCTAGGAATTCCATAAGGTCACAAGCGACTGTCGATTCGACAACTTTTCAACTTTATCGCCTTAAGTGAAGCGATCAATTTGAAAAGTCGTTAAATCGATAGTCGCCTGTGACCTTACGAGATTCCTACCGTGATTGCGGTTTCCTGTCTTAAAACGAGTCCTAATTCTAGTATATAATAATTGCATTTGTGTTCGTTTTGTGACTATTTCAGAAATTTGTCAGTGCAAATTTTTGATTGAACCTTTAAAACTGACTTTAAACTTTCTATTACAGAATAAATAAAGAAAATTTCCCTAAAATCTACAACTAGTGCCGTATTTTTCTTTACAAAAGGACACAATTAATTTTTTTTATAGCTAAATTAATATATCCGTTAAAACACGTATTTTTTGCATAAAGATTTACAATATTTTTCTCAGTACCATTCATAATTCTCTTTTTTTAATTGAGAGTTTTTTTTTATTGTTTCCACATCTTAATATTATAGTATAAGTAGATGAATCATTTTTTACGTTCACTTAATTTATTTTTATTCACAAAAGCAAAAACGAATGTTTAACTGTTACTAATCACGCCATATACAAGTAATCTCTATATTATATTAGATTTTGATCGTTCAATTGCTGTGTAAATTATCCCCTCATTAATCATTACAATTTTTGCCAATTAGTTTTACTAATAATAATTATATATTTCATTTCTCCTTGCCCCTGAAATGTGGATTACTTGTAAATTGGGATCGCCAATTTATTTCATTCAACAAGTTTTTCTACCTGTCACAACGATCAGTTCAGTTAGTTTAGCTACTTGAAATTTACAAGTTGTTATTTAAAATTAATATCTTATAAAAAACTTTTGCAAAATGACAAATCGATAAATTGATAGAAAAAAGCGAAAGTCAACTGCCATTTAAATTCCTTGGAGAAATTTGCATTCTCGAGTGGTTTCGAATGTGGACAGATCTTTGGGAACTCGTTCAAATCGACTTTTATAAATATAAATTAATAAAATGATGGGAACGATTTTTAATCGTCAATTCGTGTCATTCACCTGACCAATTTTATAAGTTGACCCCTACGGGGCAAACAACTTTCTTACAAGATTGTAATTATGGTAAATCAATTAAAATAGTGGATCTTGTCATCTGCAAAAGAAATTTCTAGATTAATCACCAGCTGTACCAGTTCATAATTTTGCTACAATTTAAGTTTTTTTTATGGTTAAATTGCGCTTTTACTTTTAAATACACGCAAAGGAAAAACTAGTAAATCTAACTATTTTATAATGGAGAATCGTAACTTGTACTAAAATAATTAATTTCAAGTCCAAAAATAGTCTATTTAAGCACAAAATAGGAAATTTTACTACTAAGTAGTTAAGTTTATTACTAAAATATTCGATTTTGACTTTTTATACTCTATAAGAGAATAATATAGAAGTATATTAGATTTAGTATACCGTTTGTAACGCGTCGAACAAATTGTCGGAGACGAAAATGAACTACATCCTGGTATTTGGGATGACAAAAGATTTTGATTCACGGATGTCCGTCCGTCTCTCTGTCTATCCATCTGTCTGTCTGTCTATCTGTCCGCCCAATAGCACCATAACTTTCGAAGGGATTGAACTATAAACTTGAAATTTTGTACAGTTGTGTTTCTCGTAAACATCAAGGCTAAGTTCTTTAGCGGGCAAAATTAGACCACTCCTTTCAACGTTCTTTATTGTTATTCAAGTTATATTTTGTTTTTAACACTTTGAGCGCCACATGCCCACCGGTGGACATTCTTTGAATTACACAGTAGACCGCGTGCTTACGAGCGGGTATTCCTTTGTTGACATTCTGGGACCAACATTTTTTTAATTTATTTTTATTGATTTATTGCAAGTACTGCCAATTCCATGTAAAATAGGTTTACACATTCTGGGAATAATGACCACCGGTGGTCACTTGGTCCTCTGTTGGAAAATTAAAATGTTCACCGGTGGGCACGTGGCGCTCAACATGTTAAAGGAATATACAATTTCTTTGTCTTTGAATTTCTTTTCTCTCTAAATTTTCCAGACACGTTTTTTTAAATTTTCAAAGTCGTATCACTGGGAAAAACTGATTCCACCAACCGAAAAACCGATGAGTCTTAAATTTAGTAAGATATGGTTTTGATTCCCTTGCCCCGGATAGAAATGATTACAAGAAAAATCAAATTGGTTAAACAAAACATAAGAGTTAATAAACAAAACTCACAATAGTCAGTCCTCACAGTGCATTTTTTTTTAAATTTTCCAGTTTAATTACAGCAAAAGACTTGACATATGCTGTGAAGTCACCCTTAAACTAATTTGCATAAAATTTACTTGCCTTGTAGAGATCTTGTTTTACGCGATCGACATGGCTACGACAACTTTTCCAAATTCAAATGAATTCACACGTAATTTTAATGATCTTTACGTTAAGTTGCTTAATTTATAAACTGGAGGCTGGGATAGCCATTCATTCAGACGACAAAATATCAAGGTACAATACGAGTGAGTACCTGAATACTATGCAATTCGATAGTGATCGTCGTTTTGAATCGAGGTGAATTGTGGGATAGTCTCGACAGTTTGACTGGCGCGATCGACCACGATTTCGATACCATAATTAGACACTTGTCGTAATATTGGATGCTGAATTGTGGTTAAATATTTATTCCGATCAAATTGTGTAGAAAATGGATGTTAATATGGTTTTGAATACGGGGCCACAACAGCCACCGGAGAACCAACGAAACTCGACATACCCGTACGATCAATTGATCCATCGATCAGACACTTGAATAGTGAATGGATATCCATAAGAGTAAAGTAGAATGTCTTTAGGCGAATGAGTGAAAGCTCATTTATTTCAACCGCACTTGCATATTCGTCTTATAACCATAACAGTTGATTGAACCAAAAGAATTTATGTTGCACTGAATGTGCTAAATCTGCTAAAAACCAGTAGTGCGCATAAATTTTTCAGGTTAATCGATGCAAAGAAAAACATTCATTCGGATGGAAAATAAATGTTGTATCGTACTTCAAGCAGGTGAGGTGCAGTTTGTCTCAACATTTGACAAACTGTCAAATATTGTGTTTTTATAATATTACAGTGTGAAACATCATTGGATAAGATAAGTTAACCTAAAATTATTTCTTTTTATAGAGAAAAATCGTGAGATATGAATCTTTTTACCTTTCTTACATATATTACCTTTTTTACATATATTACCTTTCTGACATAAATTACCTTTCTTACATATAAGAAAAGTATTAAAATCACTTCAAAATCCGAAATCAGAACGGAGCTCCGTGCTTCCCCGGAGATAGACCAATCAACTCACTTCGATGAGTCCACAGCATGTCTGTGTGTGTGTATGTGTTCGTGTGTATGTAACGAAATTTGTAAGATCGGCTTTTGCCAGTAAACCTTAACCGATTATAACACGGTTTTTTACATTCGAAAGCTGTTATCAATCCATAGACCCTTATCAACCATTTTGTAAAAATCTTTTCCATTTGGCTCTCAATTCTCCGCGGCTTTAAACCTCTCAACTTACTCGAACATCGCCTTTGTGGTAAAATTATCTGTGTATTAGAAAAATCAAAGGAAAATCGCGGTTCCGGAGATAGAAGGGGAGCGCTACAGGCGACCGGGTTGGCAAATTTGAGTGGGAACGAAATTTTTAAGGCACAATCTATCTAATAGTGAAAACCCCATAAGCGGCCTATAAGACAGTTGAAGAGGGAGTTGCCGGGCGGGAGACAGATTTTTTTTAACTTCAGATGCTTGCTTGTCTGCCATACCTTTTATCCAACATAGGAGACCGCTCTCCATTCGGTCGAACGACTAAAAAGTTATCAAGGGAGGTGTATCCTATAATATAATACGAGGAACGTCTGTCTGTCTGTCTGTCTGCACAAACGATCTCGAAAACCCGCCTAACGATTTTCACGAAACTTGAGGGTCAAGAAATCGGTCTAGATAGGTGAGAAAATTCCCCCTCGATACCCCTCGCCTGTTATCTTCGAATTGGGTAGTCCGATTTTAATGAAACTTTACAGTATTACTGAGGGGGCCGAGGGCTTTCGATTTTTCCATTACAAACCTGACTCCCCCCCCCCCCCCGATACCTCTCGCCTGGTATCTTCGAATTGGGTGATCCGATCTTAATGAAGCTTTACGGTATTACTAAGGGGGCTAAGGGCTTTCGATTTTATCACCACAAACCTGACTTTTCCTTCCCCTCGATACCCCTCGCGTGATGTCTTCGAATTGGGTGGTCCAATCTTAATGAAACTTTACAGTATTACTAAGGGGGCTAAGGGCTTTCGATTTTTCCACCACAAATCTCACTTTTCCCTCCCCTCGATAACCCTCACTTGGTGTCTCAAAACAACGTTTCAAAAATCGGTGACAGCGATTACTCAATAACCACTGAACCGATTTCTATGAAATTTTGTTATCGCGCGTTAGTTTTAGTTCTAGCTTTCTATGTCGGGAATTTAAAAACTCTGGAAAAGCTCTGTAAAGATAATGTGAATTTAGTTTTTCCCCAAAAATCAGCAAAAGTAGGATTTTGAGGTCGCCGAGCATGGCTCGGTCTTCCTGGTACTCGAAGAAAAGAGAGGAGTCATTATGACTGTCTAAATAGTGGGTGCTTGGGCGAAAAAAATATACTTTTTCAAATAAAGTTTTCTGCATTTTATTCTCCAAGTAACTCTAACCATGTGCAAAATTTTATTAGAATCAGTTGAGCCGTTTACGCGTGATGCTCGAACAAACATACAGACAGACAAATAAGTTTTAAAATGGTTTGTTTTTTTTTTGCTTCACTACGATCAAAAAATAAAATTTTGAGAAAATCCAAAAATAAAAAAGTTTAAATATTGCTTTACAAAATATTTTTAAAGATTTAAAATCCAGACATTTCTTCTAATATTTGTTTTCTTTCTTTTCAGGTACTTTTGCTCTTCATAAATGTCTAGATTTTGCCTCTACAAATATATTGAAAAATATGGGAAACCCGCTTCAGGTAAATCGTGTATTTCCAAATTAACGGAGGTAAAGAATGAGTACAGGATTAGCAAAACTTTAAGCATTATTATGAATGCAGAGAAAATTCTGATTTTTTAACCCTGTTTCCAAAGATTTTTGTTTGAAAAAATAGATATTAAAACAAAAAAATAATAATTCACAACTTATTACAACTACAACCAAATCGAAAAAGTATTTCTTTGACATTTTTTTTTAGCAAATTTTATTTATTTTTAGATAAAATCCCGACGTACCTTTAGCAATTTCCGGCTATAAAAAGATTTTTTCTCTCTTTGATATTCAAATCCAATTTGATACCATTTCAATAAATTGATAAATGAACAACCAAAAGATTTTGTATTGGATTACCATAAAAACCAGTTTTTTAATCAATAGCTTTAATGTCCATTCCTAATGAAATTAGCAAAAAAAATGTCATTATTAATTGCGTCTTCCGGTGACATATGTCGAACAAGCGATCAGTTAATGTAAAGATATCTCTTGTCACATAATCAGCTTTGCATATAAAGCGCTTCCCGTAATCGTTAAATTCCCTGTCCACCAACTATGACATATGTGAGCTTTTTATCTTTTCCACTGGATATTCCCATTTCTATTGTTGGTGTTTTTTCCACTTTCAAATATCTTTTTAAAATTCGTACTTTTTTATTTAGTCAGCATATGACTTTCCTATACAAATATTTGACATTTTAAATAGCGAGAATTTATAATGTCAAAATATTTCAGGAAAATTTGAAATGTTTAATTTTTCTATGATAAAACTCGTCTTGATTAGACTCGCATACTTTCATGTCCTGCAAAAATATTAACGTGAAATAGCATTACTAACGACAATTCTGATGTGTTGGTCAAAAATGTTGGAAAAAAATCTATCTATTTTAATTTCAATTATAATTTAATCGAAAGCATGGCCTAATGAGTAACGCACGGAGTTTGTGAGCAAAAAATATTAGCTTTTATGTCACTGTGTTAGGTTTTAGCTAGCGTGTTCATACATCCCGGCATGACCGGGACAATCCCAGATTCAGGTATGTTACCCGGACGTCTCAAGAACTAAACTTTTGTTCCAGATTTTTCAATTTAGTGATATATTGATCAAACGCTTGGAAAAACGATCACTAAATATGCAAAAAGTACTCGACTTCAGCTGGAAGTTAATGTAAATTACACTTTTTTCGCCCGCGGCGCATTTTTTCAATGATTTTCCACGTGTATCTCAAAAGCTTTTTTAGACGTAAATAGCACGAAAAATCAAGCGTTCATTTTCGCTTGGTACTGTATAGCTTTTGATTAAAATCATTGCGTTGCATTCCGTTTGAAAAATTCGCCTGCGGCGTACATTTCCAAATTGTTTTTCCTTGGATTTTATCCAAATCAAGTTTTGTTTATAAAATTTGTTCTTTTGTTGGTGTTCCATCTTAGCCATCCCCCTACATCCCCCCCCTCGCCACCACGCCTCTCCCACCATTCCACGCCTCCCTACCTCTCCCATTACCCAAAATCTTGTCTAAGATTTTGGGTAATGGGAGAGGTAGGGAGGCGTGGAATGGTGGGAGAAAATTCCGTCTATGGCTCTTAATTTATGTTAAGTTATATAAAAGTCCAAGTGCGACATGAACGATTTTTTGAAAAGGCCAGATTTTATTTTGGGATAAAGCCGTTTTTAAGATTATTACGAAAGCCGGATATATTTGTTTAAAACAAATGTTATTTCGTTTGTTTTAAACACATTTTTTTTGAAAAATTAGCATTAACTCGTGGATGCTGTTTACAATGCAATTCTCGAGATCGTAAATTTCCAAACCAGCAATACTTTCTTATGCCGTCACCCAAAATCAAATAAAAAATTTATCCAAACTTGACAATATGGTTGAAATTAATCAACGGACTTCCTCTCACTTGAATTGCGCCATTCTCGCAGTGAGCAAACTTTGATGGGCAAAAAAAAAAGGACTTCCCCTCGGATCAATTTGTTATACATTCCAATGTTAATTCTTGGCACCCGGTTTTACGGCCGATTCCCACGAAATATGAATGGGACGACAAGATGGCATCATACCATGTAAACTAAATTGCAGCGACATTTCGTAGCCATCGTAAAAATTTTCTTTAATCGACTGTCGCGACGAAATTTAATGGATCTTTTCGCCTCTGTGATAACAGCTGTCAATTTGACAAGTGTGAGGCGCATGACGACGATGAACCCATCATCAGTGACATCATCGCCTCGACTTTGTTGCAATATACGCTGAATTCAACTAAAAATAATAATTAGCCACAATATTTTACTGGGTCAATTGCCAACATCTGATAGCCATGAAGGAAATTTTCTCTAAATGAATATCAAGTCTCCAGCCACCCGCTGCCACCGTTGCTATCACCAGCTTTACAATTAGATAATTACTCAATATGACAACTCCGTTTTTTCTACAACTGATTTGAATTCTAATTTTAACCACATGTCCGAGTGAAATCACTATACGATTAAAGTGGAATTTCCGTGTACACAACGTGAGTAATTTTCTAGCGAAAGAAAAAATTCCACGCGGCGCGGTAAGTCATTTGTTTTTCTTATCATTGTCAAAAAAACACATAAATAAACGGTGATAAGATGACAAAAAAAAATCGTACTATTATCGCGGATTTCAAGAAATCGGTGAGAACAAGAATGACAACCAGTTTCACAATAAACGCGGCGATTTAACGGTTTCATGGACGTTACAGTCATAGGAGGGCGGCCACGACCCCAGGTGTTCATGAATTTTTAATCGTGCGAAAAAAAATTCAATCGCAATCATTTGATTATAGTGTGTTGATGTCGAGCTGGTGCTGGAATTCAGTTTTTTTATAGCTGTTTTAATTTTAATCGTAAAAGAAGGTAATTTTATGATAACACCCACAGGCGGTTAGAAATGAAATTAGTTTATTTGAGGTTGTGACCCAATTCCGTTTAGATAAATTTAAAATTTTCTTTAGGCATTTCCAGATTTACATACGGAGTTGTTAATTTGGTTTTTAGTATATCTTCGCTATACTGAAAACAAAGGAAACGTTGGTAGTTGTGTGTTTAAAAAGTTTGACCATTTGGAGTTGTTCTACAGTCATTTATGGTATTCAAAAAAAAATTTCTTCATAATACTATCTCTATGCCACTACATTTCAAAGTAGGACTGAGCCTCCCCCAATTTGGTTTTGGAGCATTTTTTTTACCATCCCCACCTACAATTTTATGGATAACAAGTCAAGGATGAATTGCAACAATTGTAAGGTTTCGACGCAATCCATCCAAATCAGAGGTCGTGATAACAGTTAAAATCGATGGTTTCGTTACCACCAAGCAGTAACTAAAAAAATCTAACAAGTAAATAGTTTTTTTCAATTACAAACATGAGTAAAGCTACAATCGCCAGGGGCCAATCGTCAAATACTCTGTATGAAGACAAACAACATGTTTATTCAAAAAAAAAATCCATTTATATAGGAGTGGGACAAAGGAGTGGTCCGATTGGATTTTGATGTATGGAATAGTTATGTACGTAAAATCATATTTTAGAGACTGTGCCCGTTTTCGGGAACAAAGAAAAAAAATTATTGAATTTGTATGATGGAAGAGGGCAAGAGGTGGTCGAACTGGATTTGGATATATGGATAAGTTATGTAAAATCATATTATAAACACATTTTATAATAATGAATTTTTCAATGCGACTCACCGTTTTCGACAAAACTGTGGAAAACTGTTTCGTTTGCATGGGAGAGGGGGAAGGAATGGTCTGATATCGCCGGTTCAAGAACTTTGTCTTACCATTTCAAGTCTCTAGCTCAATACTTTCGAAAGTTATAAAAAAATTGCAAAAATCGAAATTGTCCGTCCGTCGGTCTGTCCATCCGTCGGTCTGTCCATCCGTCTGTCCGTCCGTCTGTCCGTCCGTCTGTCCGTCTGTCCGTCCGTCTGTCCGTCTGTCCGTCCGTCTGTGGCGCGGATTGCGGGTGCACGAATTGAGCTAAAGACTTGAAATTTTACGTAGGTTCGTTTTTCGTAAAATGCAAGGCTAAGTTCGTTGATGGGCAAAAATGGACCATTAGGGGTGGGGGGGGGGGGGGGGGGGTACCCCCCATACGAACGAAAGTGTTTTTGCGAATATCTCAAAAACGTTGCATCTTATCAAAAAAGTGCAAGAACAAAAGTTATCTAAAATATGATTCTACATAAAACTCCCAAACATTAAAATCCGATTGGAATAAATTTTAAAAAATCTTATTGAATAGTTTGACTTCAAAGTGGAATTTTGATACAACTGTTCGCCATTCACTTAAACTTCGAACAATGCCATATCACCATACGGGTTTTCAATAATTGCCAGATTGGCAATTATAGCTTTTGTTATGTTTGTAGTTGAAATTAACTATTTTAGTTATAGTCTCGATTCCCCATTATAAAATAGTTAAATTGACTATATCTTTCTCTACGTGTAGTTGCGGATCTGTTAATATTTTTCGGATAAAAGCGGAAAAGAAAAAAAATCGTGTGTCATACCGCAAAACAAAAAACCGGTTTTGAATAGCTTAAACCGTTTTTACTAGCTTAAAACATTTATTTAATCTGTTTAAAAGGTTTTGTTTCACTTAAGCCAAAAATATGTCGAACAACTGGTGAAAACCTACTTTCATTCAAACGAAAATTTTATTGAAAAATTGAAGAAAAGCCTACAAGAATACAAACTCAAAAGACCACCCAGCTCCAATTTTGCACTGTATTGCGAATGGCAAGACGTTGAAGAGATAAAAATACTCCAAACATGGTTAATGGCCCAAAATATAGAAAAGTACTCGCCGACATTTTGTTAACACCTCACAATGGGCAGTGAAACCCAACCGTAAAATGTAATAAATTCCATTCAGTTTTTCATCGGCCATTAATTTCAAATTAAGGCGTCAATTCATTTTTAAACTTGACTGTTCAATAAAGGCCTTTTTCTGCAAACTTGTTGGCGAACTTTCTTCTCTCTTCCAGCAGTGCTTTTCCAAATACCATCCTAAAGCAACGCAGCGTATCTTATTTAATGACCATCTGGAAAACTGTTTTCTATTATCGAATCCTATTATTTGGCAATCTTTAGAAAGTGTTACGAATTCATAAAACTGAAATTATGAAGATCGCTAACTGAGTGTAGGAACTTACCTATACTGAACACGGAAACCTTAACAGATGACCATTGAGGATCGGTACGTATCCACATTCCATAATTCATGTGTCGGCGGCGTCGAGGGAAACCGATCTTCATCAGTCTTCTGAAGAGTCTTCACTTATAAATATATACTCAGCCCAAATATCACTTGGACTGGAACTTGTGCCAACGACCGCTTCGTTGCTTCTGCTGCGTCTAGTATTACTTTTACAACTAACCGGTGCAAGATCATTAAAACGATCATAAGGAAGAAATCCACCTGAAGTCGCGATCTCACCGTCATATTTGTATCATTTATATTGCTTTCATGGATTGGACCATCTACCGCTTTTATGATGATTCTAGCGAAACTCATCTTCATCTTGGCATTTTTACTATATTTAGCCGTAATGCCGCTAGTATGATTCTCCACGATCATTACCGTAAGTCAGATGATGATCTTGGATGAAAAAAGATGGGTGAAGGCTGAGAAGTGCTGATCATGATCAGGTTTCTAGCTGAATATAATTTTCCTTAAGTTTTACCTTTGTGGCCATAACAGTAAACTTGAAAACAATGGAATGCCGTACAATCTTTTCTGGAGTGCTGAACACGATTGCAGGACAGAAGACTTCTTGCTGTGCATTCGCGATGTTAAATGTTAGTAGAAAAAATGCTGAAGACGGAAGACGAAGGTTCTGTTCATTTGGCCAACATTATTTTTGCATGGAAAACCTACACCTAATCGAATACCACCAAAGGAACAAACAGATCGTGACGGTCAAAGCCATTTCTGCATATACTTTTTACAATTTCCTATCTTCTTACCTTGATCATTTAGGCTTCTTCAAAATTATGGCGCTACTCCAGCTACTCAATTTGTATTCCCATAGAGGCTGAGAAACGTGAGGCACGATGCGACAATTTTCCAGTTAAAAGTAATGATAATGATGAGATCTTACAGAATAGTGCAGTCAAGAAACTGCTAAAAAGCACGACTCTTGGCAATTACTAGGCTTTTCTTTATTGTTATTACTTTTGAAGGTTAAGGTGGAGTGGTGGTGAGTCAACATGTTCAATGATTCTATCCTCTTTAACGAGACCATCTATTCTGGAAGGTTTAATCTGATGGCATAATTTTATAAAAATCAACAGAGCATTAATGAAGCCAAAATGTTGATTTCTGTTGCGCATTTGTTTACAAATTAGTTTTGAAAAATATTGCGGTGCTAAAAATTGTGTGTTTTATGAAAATTTTTGCAATTAATTGTGGCAGATTGAAGTTGGCTAAGATGAATTAAAGAGAAAGGGTTTTTTTTTAAATCTTACTTGCTTTGCATAGCTCCACAACATTAAAAAACACGCCTAATCACAAAGTTACTGAAGTAAAACTAGTACTAGTTTCAGACTTGGCAACTTTTTCTACGGAGCATAACGAAAAACTGCCCTACTTGTATGCTGCAATATCTGGAGCCCTCTACAACCCAGAAAACGGCGCAGCTTTTGAAACAGTCGCAGCTTTTGAAACAGTCGCAGCTTTTGAAACAGTCGCAGCTTTTGAAACAGTCGCAGGATTTTTAAATGCTGCGCAACCTAAGCAGCATTTACGTGTGAACACTGAAAAAGAAAAGTAGCCGCTGCCATGAAAAGTTTCTTTGGTTGAAACTTTTGTTGCTCAACTTTGTTAGAACTAGAAGTGTCAGCAGAAATTGACACTCTGAGTCGGATTTTTGACGTTTCTAAGCTTATTTCAATTGAAAGAAAACACGATAAAAGGGGAAAGTCTGTAGTTTACAAAGTTTTATCCAAGAACTTCGTTTGAGCTCTATTACGCTGGAACACAAAAGTAGCACACAAGAAAATTTTCTTCCACAAGTTTTGCTGTTTTTTTACTGCTATTTACTGCTCAAAAAAAAATTGCTGCTGCAGCCGTTTTTGAGATATTTGTTGTGTTCCAGCTTCAACCTGAAGATGTAAAACGGCAAATATCTCGAAATCGGCTGGAGCAGCAAATTTAATTCTTGCGCAGTAAAAGAGCAGTAAATTAGCAGTAAATCTTATGGAAGAAAATTTTCTTGTGTGCTATGTTTGTGTTCGAGCTTCAACCTGAAGCTGGAACACAACAAATTTCTCGAAAACGGCTGCAGCAGCAAATTTTTTTTTGAGCAGTAAATAGCAGTAAAAAAGCAGCAAAACTTGTGGAAGAAAATTTACTTGTGTGCTGCTTTTGTGTTCCAGCCATAGATATACTAGATCGCTCGATTTGCTGTCTCAAATGGTCCCATTTCAATACAGTTCAGTGGATCAAAACGAGTCAAGTAAGAGCGAGATAACCGTATGAAAATAAATATAGTCCTCTCGTTTAAACCGTGAGCTGTCAAAGGAAAATAGACTTTCGGAATGGTGTTGGCGCCTAAAGTTCGTTTTTGACGCCTAAAGTTGGTCTCAAACTTGTGAAATTTGAATTTCGCGGCAAACTAAATTTGAATTTCGCGACCTTATACAGTTCAGTGGATGCGTTCAAGTACAATAAAGAGGGAAATACTTTTGGGACCATTTTTCAGCAGAGCTTTGTATGGTGACAGTTGTTCTATGTTATATAGTTCTGTGGTTCCAGCGTAATAGAGCTCTTCGTTTGGTCAGGTGACGACGGCATTTTCTCTTCACCGACGATGTATGGGACAAACAACCTGCTGTTATCACCGAATCACTATTTTTAAAACATTTTATAACGTAAAAACTTAAAAAAAATATTTTCTAGCGAAGACATCGAACTGTCGAACAAAACTGCGAATCTGTGCTGCGGAGCAACAAAGTTGCGCCGTATGTGTGACTACGAATGCCAGTTTTTTGTCTGCAAGATTGCAAGCTGCGTGCTGCACGCTACTTGTCTATTGGGTGTGAACACCACACGCTATTTTTACAGCTGCAGTATAAAAGCAGCACAGTAAAAGTACCCAATTACTATCATAAAATGTCGGAATAATATGGTATTTTTTTAAAGACTTTAGCAAAAAAAAATTACTTGGACGAAACCACCAGTAATTTATTTAATTTTCGATGCAATTTTACTGTAAAATTGGTAGTCTTTAGTAAATTTTACCGTAGCTCCGTAAACAGGTTTTTCTAGTAAAATCCTGGGAAATTTGCTGTAGAAAAAGGGTTTAGTTGGTTATAAGTTATAAGCGAACAAACAGACACACAAGCCATAAAATTAAATTATATTTATTATTTAATTTTTTAATTACACCTAAAGGGTTCTGAAAAATTTGCAATCTTACTTTGAGATATTGTGCGATAAGACATTTTTTTAGCAAATTTAGTACCAATTGGTCTCTGCATCTTACGGATATTTCAAGAAAAAACTTCCCAAAATGACAAATAAGTTTTATTTTATTCAATTCAATCAAGTAAATAATTTTAAATGTCGAAGGCGTGCAAATATCATATCTAAAGAAGTTTGCAATTTATAGCAAAATAATGAGTGTTTATGCTGTTTCGTGCCTCAATTCTAATTCTATTTTATTATATCTCCATTCTATTAACGATAATCATTATACACAACTAACTTAACTAGATTCATTAAAACGAGCAACTAGTATAAAATAAAATGAATAATAATAAACTTTTGCGCACAGCTGATTAGTATCTATGAGCGTTTCGTCCGTATAAGGTTCGGCCTCTGCAACTCGATTTAGCTACTCTATGAGTATTTTATATCTATTTACGTATGAAAGTTATGTATGTTTTATGAAAAAAAAATAGTTTTATTTATATATGGCAACGAAGAGATACTACCGAAGCCGTTGTTTGCGATCTTTCCAATCGAACTGAATATTTATGCGCCAAGTAGTTATAATGTAATCTCATGAATAATGGTTTTTCGCTGTTTGCATTTTGTTTTAGCTCCAGCTATACGTTTGTGCCACCCCCTCGCACCCGCACATATCACATACGACAGTCTTTCTATCAATTCTATAAATTGTGGTTTTCTATTCATTTATTCACTTTGTTGCTAACTCGTATCTCGTATCTTTTCTATACTTCATTTCGCTCTTTGCTCATACATAGATTGCAACATAAAAGGATGAGGTAGAAGCTATTTATGTATTTATTTTTCTAACTGGCATGGCAGGAAGAAGGCGAACCCGTCAAATGTTTTTTTTTTCGTTGGTACCACACAACAATGAACAATAGCTTGATGACTCTGCCTGTAATTGGATTGGATTGCAGAAAAATATTCAAAATGCATTTTGAAGTATTACTTAATTCATGATTGAGACTGAGTGAATGGCTTTAGAACGAATCATGCATTTGCAAGTAGTTTGGATTTGATTGATGTAAACCTTAGATTATGGATTCAGTCGCTAATTCGTAAAGTTTTCATTATTATTTTTATCAAAGGATGGAAGATTCTTTATGGGAAACGAGCAAAAATTGCAAGACGTTTTGAAAATTTTTATTATACAAATTATCAGGTGCGGTGCATTGGCTTCTAAGTTTTTGTCTTTCATTTGAATACCAATTAACCTTGTGGAGTTACGCGAGTGCAATTTAGTTAACAAATGGCAAATTCATGAGTTTCAGAAGTTGAGAAGTTTGAAAATGACTAATTTCGAGTTGCTGTATTTGATAGGGTTGCAAAATTGGCTTTTATGGCAAAAGTCCTGATGGGAATTCTAGACTTTTGAGCCGTTTTTTTGTGGCAAAAGTCCTGATGGGAATTCTAAACTTTTGAGCCGTTTTTTTATTGTTATTCATTTTCCAGCCCACGTGAATTTTCGCCCTTTTAAACCACTTCCTCCTCATTATGATTTTTTGCAATTTTTTGCATGTTTTAATACCGCCGTCACACTGCCACAGACCTTTACTACCTTACAAATGTGACCAATTTTATTGACAGGATTCGTTTATTTAATGCAAAACGTAACCAGTTTGGTCTATACAAAAAATCGCGAAAAAGTTCGTTAGGGGAGAGGAGGAAGGGTTCAAAACTCCTATCCTAACATATTTTATGGATAACCAATTAGCAATTTTCTTTCCAATTCCAATCCAGAAAACCGGTTAAAATAATCAGGGTATTCACAGTCCTCTTTTAATTTTCGGTATTCGGTGTTTTCGGTAATATTAAAAGACTGAAAATATTCTGCTGTGAACATCTTACAGCACAGATTTGAGAACAGCGCTTGTATTGGATACGTGACCAAATCATGAACTGCGAATTTGATTGTCACATACCTTTAAATCCATGTTTGATGTATTCTTTTAAATTTCTATTGTGGCAACGGCTATCAAAATTGAACAAATTTGCAGTCCGATGAGATAACCAGCGAGAAAATTTGACAACTAAAAACATTACTAGCGCCACTCGCGGTTGATTCTTGATACCGAATAACCGGGCCGGAAAACACGACTCAAGGCATGTCTACAATTACCGAATCTGGTAATTCATTTTTACATGAACCAAGTTACCGTCTCGGTAAAAATCTGTTAAATTTGACTAAATTACCGAGCGCTAAAATTACTCGCAATTTAAAAAAGACTGTGAATACCCTGAATATTTACAAACGCTATTAAAGCGACTCATGACGCTATCACTCGACCAAGGCGTTGTAGTCATACAGAACCCTTATTTCCTTTGCATTAGGTGTGTCATCAAATAAGTTTTCGCAACAATTTCGAACAGGTTTCTTCTCCGCTTTAGCACCTACAATCTTACATGAATTGCAAGCCACACAACAATTGCAGCACTCATAACGCTTTTGCAACATTTCAACAAAGGCCGTGATAAAAGTCTACACGGATGATGTAGAGTAGAGCTTGAGTTTAAGTAGAGTAGAGCTTGAGCTTAAAACCCTTGGTGTACCATTAGTCCTTCAATTAGCCACACCAACACTAATTACACAGCAAGATTTTCCTGACTTACCATTTTATAGGCTTTTATTAATCTTACTTTCATACCTGTGTTTGTCTTTTTGTCAGGGTCAAATCTTATAATCTAGTTTTGACTCACTTCAATTCATCTAATTGACTTGAAATTTTGCACACATACGTAACTTCGATAACAATACAATATTCTCACTATTTCGTCCTTGTACGGATAACGGAAGGTCCCGTTAAGATAACGTGAATATAATTTTCCTCAGATTTTCCGAGAAAAAATCTATTCTGGTGGTTTTTGGGGTGGTTGACTTCGATTCTGGCAATAAGAAGTCGGTAAGGATAACGGAAGGTCCTGTAAGAATAACGTAATTATCCTTCTTCGAATTTTCCGGAAAAAATCTCATCAGTGGATTTTTGGGGTCGCTGTATCCGATTATGGAGTCAAAAAGAACGTAAGGACATCTCAAAGGCAAGGATTTGCATTCGTAGACTAAAAACTATATATAAGGGTGGCGAAAACAGATGTCCTTTAGGATTTTTAGTCATACTAATCAAACACAAAATGACTAAAAAGGATAAAATTTAAAAAAATTCAAAAAAAAAATTGAAAAAAGCTTCTATTTAAAAAAAAATGTGCTAAAAAGGGAAAAAAAATATTTTTTGGGCACTGTGTATTAGCAATAAAAACAAGATAAAAGCATAAAATGTAAAATAAAATGGATATTTATTTCTGATACACAGCGCAACATTTTTTTTAAAATCAAACCTTTTAAAAAAATTATATTTTTTTTTATTTTTAATGTTTTCAATCTAACAACAATTTCAACTTACATTGACGATGATGTTTTATAATTCTTATTCAGAATTGTTCAGAATTTTATTTTCCGTGTGCATCGCTGTGATAAAAAGGCGAAAATAATCTAATTATCGAACAAAGCATACCATTAAAAAGTCATTTACCTATGATCTTGAACTTTGTAGTAGTGATTTCCTGCCTTTGGTATACTTAGTTAATCGCATCAAACTTTCTTAAATCCTTTCAACTCAACTCAATTTTATATCCGTCAAAACACGCACATGAGATATCATTGCATCAGCAATAAAATCCAGTAACCACTTCCGTCCTTTCGTCAACATGATTCTCAAGGTTTCCTCTGCAATGTTAACCAAACCCTTTGTAAAGGCAAAACCAAACCAACAGCATCAAGAGCCAAAGGAATAAGCCACAACCCTCTCACCGCCGGCCAATCTGCAATCACTTTTTGAAATATGCACTGATGATTTCAGATTTTTGCGGTATCGAAATATGTTTTTTTTTTCGTTTCTGCTTCCAATTAAAATCTCTTCAATCCATGAATACTGCAATATTTACTTCAACTGAATACCGATGATAGTTAAATAGGAAATGCATTTTTTTTTTGCAAATTATGTTTATTTTTCCGGAATAACGACATTTATTGATTTCATGCAATGAATGGAAGCGTTTTACAAATGGAAAACATGAAAATCACAAAAGGCGTTTTCTCGTATTTTTGGTTCGTTTATTCCATTTATTCCAACAATAAAATTATGGAATATTTATTTTCCTCGTTATTCCCCTATCTTTATTTATTGTCTGATTTTGAAAACCGGTAGATTTTTTTCAATGTTTAAAATACATATATCTTGTATATTTTTCTTGTTTCATTAAAAAACGTGTATACCAATCGAATTCTACTAGGACACGTTATGCTACGTCCACACTCTTGACGAACGCAGGCGAATCGACGTTTGTCGAGCGAATCAGCAAAGATTTGCCAACGTGAATGTTTTAACCGCATCCACATTCTTGTTAATATTCGCCGAATGCCTCAGTCATTACTTCTATTTAATTTAAGATCAAAACTCAACACAAAAATTCCATAATAAAAAAAGAATACTTCCTTAATTGTAATGTTTTTGCTACAAAACACAGAACAAAAGTCATTTAGAGAAGAGGGTAAAAATACATACGTCTGACTCAAACCAAACATAGGCAAAGATCAAGGCGATCGCACCTACATTCTTGCGTTCGTTGGGATCCGCGTGTATTCGGTGAGAATGGCTCGATAAAATTGAAAAAAAATAGAATAAATGTTAACCCTTTCGAACAGCAATTCGTTTGTTTGAACTGTATGTGGTCCATATATGTACCATGCGATTCGAAAGGGTTAAATCCGTTCTCCCCTCATCTACATACTTCGCAAAGTACACCACGTTGAACAACGAAACAAGAAATTTTATACAAAATAGAACATGATTTGAACGAGAACCAAAAAAAATTAAATTATAGGAAATATAATAGTAAACGTGCGCCGCAGGCGAAATATTTCAAACGATAGCAATTTAGTGCAACAATTTTAATAAAGAGCTGCGACGTCCAAGCGGAACGAAATTGATCATACGAATATATAAAAATGAGTTGGTGTCTGTCTGTCTGTCTGTCTGTTCCTCTTTCACGCAAAAACGGCTGAACCGATTGACTTGAAATTTGGCATGAGTGTCTGTGGTAGTTCTGGTTCCAACATAGGCATACGGAAAAGTAGCGCGAGGGGTGGGGGGACTAAGGGGAGGGGGTAAAGTGATCTCGGAACTTAGCTCTTCCTCTATGTTACCCTTTCGCGGGGAAACTATCGAGCCGATTGGCTTTTAAACGATTTCGTTCGGTGGGTTTTTAAACGATTTCGTACAAGTTTCTTTTCAAGAGAATTTCAAGAGATTTGGCCTGCGGCACATTTCTCTTTATTGATGTTTTTACTTACAATTTCCGTTACGATAGTTAATGGAACGTAAACAGTGTGAAAAATCAAATTAATTTTTTCTTCTGAAACTCTTGATTCAAATCATTACGTCGCATTCTGTTTAAAAAATTTCGACTGCGGCGCAGATTTCTTAATTCTTTTCCTAAGTTTTCGTCCAAATGGAATTTTATTTTCTATCGGGTCTTTCGATAAGGACATATCAATTTTGTATTTAAATAAAACACAGAATAATTGAGATATCGGGCTGAAATTTATTCTAGGTGTAGTGGACATGTTACATTTAAGTATGAAATTCGATGTCGTTCATATGGCCACCGCGAGCACGTTTGCTGATTGATTCTTTGGCAATTTCGCGTTCGATATTGTTTCTGAGCTCCTTTAACGTTGTTGGCTTGTTGGCATAACCCAACGACTTAACATAACGCCATAAAAAGAAATCCAACGGGGTTAAATCGCATGAGCGAGGTGGCCATTCGACCGGACCATTTCTCGAGATTACACGATTACCGAACTTCTCCTTCAATAGATCAATTGTTTGACCAGCTTTGTGGCATGTAAGCCTAAAAAAACCTTAAAAATAAAAAAATGTAAACCTTGACTGACGTTTTAGCATTGCCAGATCATGCAAGTTTTAGAGTGCGTTTTTATTAAAATACAAAATTGTTATGTCCTTGTTGAAAGACCCTTTATATATAAAATTTGTTCTTTTTTGATATTCCATGTTATCCTCCCACCCCCGCTGTCCCATCACAATTCTCGTTCGAATAGCAACATTCAAAAGAGCTTTGATTAATAATGCTCCAATTTCATGTTTCTGTTTGTTCGCTATTTAGTCTAATCATAAACTAAACATTGATTTTTTTTAAATTTCATTAAAAATATTTAAATAGATTGAATAATTCGTCTGTTTCATTACATTGGCACAAAGTCATTTCCAATTAAATTCTTGTTTACTTACGACCACCATTGATTCGCATATTTATTGATAACAATTTAACTCGTGATCAAAAGTGCAAATAAAAAAAAAAATTTACGAATTAAGTGATAATCAATTATAGATAAAAAAAACAATCTTTTCTATTTTAACTCCACCCTGAAGTTAAAATGTGCCGAAATTTCGGGCGTATCCGCTGTTTAGCTTAAAATTCAATAAAATTCTTACGTTCATTCTTAAAAATGTAATCAAATTGTTTTCCGACTTCTAATATTTACCCTATCTCGTTTTAGTTTAAATATCAGTTAAAATGAATATTGAAAAACAACTGATTAACATTAATTTGAGAATTTAGTACATATTGGCGCTAGCTGCCATTGAAGGTTTTAAAAGTACAATGAATCCGATTCTATTTGTACAAATTTCTTGTGCTAAAAATGTTTTTCAGTTCATGCGCTTGAGTTAAGTAAATATACGCAAAAAGTGAAAATCACAAGGTAAACATCAAATTTCCTATTTTTTCGTACCATAGTATATAAAATGCAAACAGTTTAGTCAAAAGTGTATACAGTCGCCTTTATTTTGAGAATTTTTGTTGATATAAGAAAATTCCGCATAATTTTTGAAAAGGCTTTCATTATTTCAGTTATTTTTAGTTAATGTTCGAACTCAGTCTGACATAATTTTGCAATTGATCTATCAGCAATTTTGATGTTCTGCCACCATAAGTGTTTTTTGTTCAGTGGCAGATAAGTGCCAAACACCAAAGCTGATAATATGGTGGGTTGCCCACTTCTATAATGGAAACATAAACAAAGCTACAATTACGAAGGGGCAATCGTCAAATACTCTATCTGAGGGAAGACAAAAGGCTTATGAAAAAAATCTATTTGTATGTGAAAAGGGAGAAATATCGGTCCGATTGGATTTTGATGTATGGAACGGTTATGTGAAAACATATTACAAACACATTTCGTCTTTATACATTTTTCAAAACTGTGCACCGTTTTCCCTTAAAAAAAATTTCCAATACAACTCACCGTTTTCGATAAAATTCTAAAAAAAACTAGTTCGGTTGTATGGGGGAGGGGGAAGGAATGCTCCGATTTTGTCCGTTCAAGAATTTAGCCTAGCCATCTACCAGAAACGTAACTATACAAAATTTCAAGTCTCTAACTCAATCCTTTCAAAACTTTTGGTGTTCACAGACAGACAGACGGACGTACATGCGGCAATCAAAATCTTTTGGCATCTCTAACAGCCTGGTGTGGCTCATCTTTGTATCCGACGATTGGTTCGATGCGTTACACACGGTATACTAAATCTAATATACGCCAATATGATATATCATAAAGAGTATAAAAATTGAAGGAAATCATATTTCTGTCTACAAACCATTAAAGTCACTGATCATTTGTTACTGCGTCGTTTTTTGTGATTTAATAAAAAATCAACGCCTATAGCAATAATTTGACCTCTTTGTTCTTGATGTGCCAATACTTGAAATAAAAACAAAACTTTCAACATAAATTTTTCTAAGAAGTCCTCGAAATGTTTGAAGATCGCACGTCAGAAGGAGGAGACATTTGGACACAGACGGAATGATGAAGTCGAGGAGGACGTGTTTTAAAATTCTGAACTGATCTTAGCAGATGATATCCGCCAACGCAGAAGCGGACAAGTTAATGTCTTGTGTCATGCCTAATTACCGGAAAATAAAGTGATCTTGCGCGACGATCACGATCAAGACTCAGCGCCAAGATCTTCGCTACGCCCGCCGGGATCGCGCGGAATAGGTTGAGATGTTATGGGAATGGCACTGGGAATGGGATAGGAGGCGAGTGGAAAATTTCGTCTACCCAGCCATGATCGAATTAGATGGAATCCAGATCCGTGACAAAGTCTCCGGCGGTGTGGAAGTTGCGGAGGGCACTTTGAAATTTATCAGAATCAACCGATTGTGGCATTTAACAAGCGATGACACATGTGTCACTGTTTCAATGATCCGCTAATGTGAATTCCCAACGAATGTCAATCCTAATAAAAGTCACCATTCTAAACGCTATACTAATGTTCAGTTTATCCGAGTTGTGTAGTTTTCGTGATTAACATTGAGCCAGGTGTGATGAGGATTTTGTCAGCAAATCAAAGAGAGAATCAAGGTGATCGGATACTAAGCGAGTCGATTATATGTACGCAAATCACATTAACATACGATTATTATTAAATGCCATTGTAGAATATCGGGGTGTGGTGACAAATTGGTTCGCTGTCTTCTTATGAGTAAACAACGAAATTAATTGAATTATTGCCCCTAGGGGGATTTTAAAAAAAACAAATATATCTTGCGCTTAAGTCTGATTTTCGAGAGCATGTTTTTCTTATCCGACAAATTTCAGGCATTAATGGCTTGGAAAATCTTATTAATTGCTTCCTGCTTTTATGTTGAACTGTTTTTATTGCTACATAATGTGATCAATGGTATTTTAATATTTTTAATGAGGCTCTTATTAGGGATAAACAAAAACGAATTTGTCCTACTTCATGAGAAGCTTAATTAAATAAATGTTGACAAAGTGGTTAATTTTGGTCTGTAATTGTATTTTGTGAGTTATCTCAGTGACCCACAAACTCGGTTAATGATTGTATCTAAATTTGGGAAAAAATGTTGAAATGGCGAATGTGTTTTTCGAAAATCGGAATCATCTTCATTGCCTTTAATATAAAAAAATGGAAAATGCTTACACGTTCAAAAAAAGAATCAAATATGGTAAATAATATACCACAAAAAATTCAAATATGGTAAATAATTGACAACAAATGGACGAAAATTTTCACTGAGTTAAGAAAACGGGTTCAGACATTGCCTCCTATAAACACAAGGCCTAAAGATCTAAAACTGACGTCACATCAGTGGTAAAGCTCTTTTCGTTGTTGCTATGCAATTCAAATGGAGACAAATGAAAATTCGACTTTATCGGCTTATATCTCGGAAACTATTAATGCGACAACAAATTGACTTACGCACTATTATACTCAATGTAATTATCTGTCGTTTGGTTCATGTCCCAATCATGTCGAATATATATCAATTAAATTATTTGCGAAAACCCAAATCGATATGATTTTAGATGGAGAGTAGGAGTGGAGAGCGACGTGAAGAGAAAACGAAAAATCACTCCTTTGTTAAGATTTTGTTCGATAACTTTTTTTCTGTTGGCCTTTGGTAACTAAGGCATATGACTAAAAGCAAGAATATCGAATATTCTATAGGAAAGTGAAAACAGTTTTTCCGGCAAAGGAACAGTTTCCGAGATATAAGCCGATAAAGTCGAATTTTCGTTTGTCTCCATTTGAATTGCATAGCAACATCGAAAAGAGCTTTACCACTGATGTGACGTCAGAATAAAGTTCTTTGAGATATTGAGGCCTTGTGTTTATAGGAGGCAATGGTTCAGATGATTTCAAAACAGCAGAAAATATGAAGCTAAAAAACTGTAAATTTTGTTAAAATTAGAGAGATAGAGAGAGAGATAGAGAGAGAGATAGAGAGAGAGATAGAGAGAGAGATAGAGAGAGAGAGATAGATAGAGAGAGAGAGAGATAGATAGAGAGAGAGAGAGAAAGAGAGAGAGAGAGAGAGAGAGTGAGAAATAGAGAGAGAGACATTTGCTATACCTTTTTTCTCACTTTGGGTTTACTATGAACCAATTTTTAATGCAAAACTTGTTTTGCAAACAAAAATAAACAAAAAGAAATGCGCCGCGAACCATTTTTATGAAAACACATGCCATAGTAAGAAATTATCGAAGAAATGCGCCGCAGCCGAAAATTTTGGCATTTCAAGGTTAACACTAGATTGCCCAAGGAAGTCAAGCAGTCAAAATGACTGCTTTTGGCAATATAGGTATAACACATATATGTATACCGGAAATGAAGGAGGGGGGAGGTAACTACAATTATTAATAAACGCATTTATATGTTGTACAAAAAGTCACAAAATTCTAACAAATTGTGTCATTATATACATAATTGTTTTTTGTGATTGAAATTAAAAAGCAGTCAAAATGACTTGCTTGGGCAATCTAGTGTTAAATATACCCTTAAATTAAAAACCTTACACTTATTTCTTGACGTTTTGGTTTTATGAAGCAAAGTTCTTAATTCGCTCGAAATTTCACGGACGCTTTTAAAAACCCGGTACACATTGAAAATCCCTCTCCCGACGTCCGCGGAAGTCACTAAAAAGAAGACAGCGATCGGGGAAAAGAAGACGGCCTCCAACCCTTCAACATATATGATAGCAACCCTACGATAGCAACCCTTGCACGGATAGTAACCCTACAACATATATGAGTGTTTTCACATCCGACAAATTTTTCCTCAATAATTGTCGCGTGCCTGCTTTGGGAACCAAAATGTATTCTAAATTGAAACCTAGCGCCCTTTTTAAGACGCATTCTAGTTGGTTTCCGAACTGCGCTTGTTGTTTTTCTTTTTGGATAGCCCCTACGGCCTTTTTCAGCTCTTATCCTTTGATCCTTTGAAGCCTTTTTAAGCTCTTATCCTTTGAAGACCCGTCAGACCAGCATGATTCTATGGAAATATATGTTTCATAATGCTGCGGTATTAGTACTAAAAAGAAAAATATTGCGCCGCACCCAAATATTTTTCGAGCCAAACAGGCTAACAACAGCGTTCCGTATGCGAAAAACCTTGCAAAATCCTTAAAAAAATTGACCCTAAAATTTGTTTTAAAAAAAAATCGGTACATGAGAATAACTGCTGTCCAAAAAAATACACCACACTGATTGGTGGTTAGAATTATAAACAAACTGAATATTACTAAAATATATATAACTTCCAGACTAGTTGAAATACCGTCTTTAAACGAGCCCGAAAATCCATTTCTTTTATAAACAGCTAATTCTTCTCGTGTTTCCACAAAAATAAATTAAAACCCACATTTGATTAGAACCAATTTTAAAATCCAATTCGGTTAGCATTCCAAAAGCCTTCACTGATCGTGTCATTTTTACGCAGGCTAATTGGCGGTGCCTTTAAAAGTCAACACAAATGTCCGACATTGAAAACATTTTAAATAATTAGCAGCATATTTGCTAACCATCCATTTCAATCCAGAATATCCAGACCGGATGAAACTGATAAACTATGCTTGGAAAAGATACCCCAAACTAACCGCGAATAAGCAGACTTTTTAACTGAATTGCGGTGGATTCATCACTTGTCCATATGGAAAGAAGCAACCAGCAGAAGCACGTAGTCTCCACCATAAAATAATCGAAATGATAACAACTAGTTAAGGAATTCGTGTAGGGAATTTATGGTGACAGAGCGTCGATTAGATATCATTTCCTGGAGCGTAATGCGTATGCGTGAAGACATTTCCTCTATCCCTGTCAAATAATACAAATGGACTTTAAAGCGTACGAAGCGAATTTTGCAGAATAAAACCAGATTGATAAATAATTAACAAAATGCGATATTATATTTAAAAAAAAATCAGTCTATATTGAAAAACCAAAACTGTTTTTTTTTTGTTTCAACTGATAAAAAATTACCCCACAGAACAATGACCGACTTTGTTGAAGACGATCAGTTTTTATCTAACAGTGTAAACACAAACGGCAGTTAAACACTGGAAGATAACTAGAGAAAAAATTATCATGCCGGAAAATGTGATCACAAAAGAAGTGAATGGTTTTCTTATAAGTACAATTGTTTAACTTGTGCAATGTTTTTTCTATTTTTTTGTAGTTTTTATCTTTTTTGCCGGGTGGTGGTTATTCTTCTAGAGTTCATTTATCTCTCGTTTTTCGTTCGTTAGCCTCATACGAAATGCCATCGAGTCTGTAGTCTCTAATTGAATTTTCAATTAATTTCGAATTTCATCTTCTTACAATGCAATGAAAACAGGCGAAACCGAATTGACTTCTGATCCAATTGATTCAATTCAATTGAATTGTTTCAATACCGACATATTCACATCTTTAACATGGGCTCGTGCCTTCACTTTCGCCCTATTATGCTTCTTACGGCTTTAATGTTGAAAAATTGATTTTTAGTTTAGCTATTTTGAAAGTCAGATGAATGCTAATTTAATCAAAATTGAATCGTTTGGAACCCAATTTAAAATATTGGGTTGGGGTAAAAGTATCGCACCTTTTTCTCAGCTGACGGCTCTGATGCACCATTATTTTAAAACGATTTGTTGCACTCTGGCAATGCTGTACTGTTTGACAGTAGCTACATGAGCATCATTGAGTCATGACATCGCTAATGCCTGGAGCCCAATGAACGCAACGCGAACGCAGAAACTGTCACTTATAAGTTTGTTCCATAGAAATCATTTGAAGTGCGCACAGTGAACGCAGTGAACGCAACTACAACGCAAAAGTTTGCAAACTTCTAACTTAGCCGCAGAATTCTGCGTTGACAGTTCATAAAGTGAGGTTGGGGAAATGTCGTTCGAGGAAAAATTGATAGCCTTAATGCAATAACATACAAATAACAAAGATAAAGACCAACATAGCAAATTATCGCTTCAAAATTATCCATTTTTGTAATTTTGCCAACTTTATACCACTTTATATTATGTCACTCACTTGTACTACTTCACGAGATGCCATTGGGCTCTGCCGCTGAAATGTTGCGCTACATGACAGTTCACAGCGTTGGAGTTGCGTTCGCGTTGCATTCATTGAGCTCCAGAGGTAAGGAACTTAAGATCGACCACAAAACATTTTTCTCGACGTTTTGGATGACATATAAATTGACTGCGAAATATTTAATGGATCGCGTTTCCATGTGCAATTCACTGTACTGAAATCCAATGAAATCAAGCCATTTTTGAAGCGGTTGGTAACAGGCGATGAACAATTGATCACCGTGGTCGAAGCGAGGTGAAGCTGCGCAGACAGTGGGCGCGTTTAGACCGGTGCTAAGTTTTAATCTAGTACCGGTATATATGCGTTCTACTTTAGCAATTCATGCCATCTTAGAAGTGGTATTTCGGCACTACTAACTCTTGGCGCTAACATATAATTGCAAAATTAACTTTTGTGTAAGTTAAATTTTTACTTTAACCTTACGTTTTGGCCCTGTGGATTTTCTAATCCTTTGCACCGTTTTCATTTCTGTCTTTCTCCATTTTCTATTCCTTTGCGCCATTTTCATGCTATAGATTGCAAAAACTGTACATAAATGCAAAAAATTTACAGTCTAGGCAATATACACATTTTGTTCAGCGCCGCAAGATTGGCAATTCCAAGTTCACACGATCTAAATGCGCCCAGTGGCAAAGCCAGGACTGACTCCAAAGGTTTGAATTTTGAATTTCAGAGACTTGAATTTCAGTTATTCTTTAACAAGTAGTTTTCGAAATGTCATCATTAACTCTTAATTGATGAGGTGGGTCCAGTGGACCTACATTGACTTTTCTCTCTTTGCTATTTCTCATGTTTTCAGCACAGTGACTCTGAAATCTTCAGTACCTTCATACAGTATGGTGTTGTGTGCCGAGTTAAAAGCACGGATTTAGTATGTGATTAGAACAAGTCCATTGAAAACCACCTCATCATGTACGCATATGATTTTCACCTCATAAATTAAGGGTTAAAAATCTTGAATGTTTCAATCTTGCCCTAATCATTGAAAAATCTCTTTCAAAATCCTAACCTGAGCTTGTGATGCTTGAAATCCAATCCAATTCATTAAAAAAACTTAAAATTCTGGTTTAAATAAGCTTAAACGTTTTATTTTTCTTCAAAAAGTCTTAACAATTCTGTTTCCACAAAAAATCGAAAACACAATTAAACAAATTTCAGTCGTTCAGCCAACTTCTAATGACTTAATAATATGAGCCAACCCACCAAATCTTCTGGAGCTCTCGTTAAGTGTAAAAATCTGATTCATCTTTAATTTAATTGCAAATATTTGCGAATGTTTCGTTAACCTTTTTTTTGAGCAGACGAACAAAAAATATTCAACAAAAGAAGTGATTTTTTTGCATGAAAACATATTACAAACTATGAATCATCTTAGTAGCACTTCCAGCCAGTATAGATACATCTGTTTATGCTCTAAAATGGTACGAAGTGACTTATGAAAATCTTACTGGAAAATTTCGGATGTCATTACACTTAAAACTTCGTTACAATTGAGTGATCTAAGACAGAATGATGGCAACTTCCACTTCCAAAATACTTAAATGGCTTAAAAGCTTTGGAATTCGTGACTAAGCGAGTCGCTTAATCTAAATTAAACTAAAATCAAGCGGTCTGAATATTTGCTACCCCTTAGATCTACCAACTTTATATGTCACTCCCACAATCACTACCAACTTCTGTCACTGCCGGCCGGACATTTTTTGGGTCGTTTTTCATCTGTTAACGACGCTAAGCGTGATGATTAAACGCAATTGACGGCTCGGTGAGTAATCGACCGCTCAATTAGAAGAATTAAACGATCTTGTAAGTTTTTTTTCTGTTGCTTTTTGTATATTCATTAGACGAGACAGACGTATTGCAGAGACGCCTTTACGACTTTGCCAAGTATTGCAAAGCTTAACTAATCTTCAATGGAAATCTCGTCATCAGTTTACAAGGCATCTTAAACAGAGACGATCTACTCGTTAGATCATGATATGCAAATGAAATTTAATAAATTTCCAAGTGAAAATTATGCTGGATGAACAATCACACTTTGGAAATTACTTTACTTGTGACGCTTCATTGTAGAAAATGTGTGAAAACAGAAAAAAATGGTTTTTTTCAGATTTGAAATTTGATACGAGTTTAGTACTTTCGTAAATGATAGTGAAAGTGCTTTATGTTAATGGAAATCTTTTTTTTTTTTATTATCCACACTTCTATGCGATAATCTTTTTCGAAAAAGACGAGTATTAAATTAAAGTTTTGCTATTATTGTAACTCGTTAGCTGACAATTTGCCATGTAAAAAATGAAAGTTTCAATGGTTTTAAGCGTAACGATTCACATTAAAAAGTCATAACTGAATTTTCCCTAATTTTATAAATTGTAAAATACTGCTGAAATGATATGGTTTGTGAATTTATGTAACCGTATATGGTTGAAATTCTGGTTAAACTACTGGATTATGGCAATGAGGAAAATTAATTTGATTTTATTTCACACCAGCTTGCATACCCGTCGTTGCCGGGTTAAGTTTTTTCATTTTTTTTTGATGGTCTATGTTGGAGCTAAACTTCAGGCCAACCGGCTCGGTAGTTTCCCCGCGAAAGGGTAACATAGAGAAAGAGCTAAGTTTCGAGATCACTTCCCTTACTCCCTCCCCTTACTCCCTCCCCTTACTCCCCCGACCTCTCGGGCTACTTTTTAATGGGTCTATGTTGGGGCTGGACCCCGACGAACATCTATCCCAAATTTCAGGCCAATCGGTTTAGTAGTTTCCCCGCGAAAGAGTAACATAGCGCAAAAACTAAGTTTCGAAATCACTTTACCCCCTCCCCTTACTCCCCCCACCCGTCGCGCTACTTTTCCGTATGCCTATGTTGGAACCAGAACTACCACAGACACTCATGCCAAATTTTCAAGTCAATCGGTTCAGCCGTTTTTGCATGAAAGAGGAACAGACAGACAGACAGACACACAGACACCAACTCATTTTTATATATTAGTATGATTTGATTACGTTTCAATGATCCAACAGTTTTTTTTTGCGTTTTCCCAAATAAGATGCGTGGGGTTGTAGCTATCGAAGAAGTATGTTGCCCTCTAACTCTGGAACCACTCAACGGATAACATTGAACCACTCAACGGATAACATTGAACCACATCGCATTGGTTTGCTTGTGATGATGTAGGTGTTTTAGCCACCTTTGCATCAGGATTACCCCTCCCCTTTGACCCTTCACCTGCTGTCTCCTAAATCAGTCAGCGGATTTTTATGGGGTTTCCTTCATTCGATAGAGGACTTTTTAGAAAGCATATAACCTAAAAAAAATCATGATCTTCAGCTTCCTCCGATCCCCATTACTGCTATATCTGAAACCAGTCAACGAATTTTAATGGGGGTTTCGGTATTGGTTAGAGAATGTTATGAGAGAAAACTGCAGTTAAAAAAGGTACATCTTTCTACTTAAGAATTCTCGACCGATTTTCGTTTATTTGGCTCTGTCCAATAACGGTAAATCAACCCTTTTTTCACAATATTTGAACAACAAATAAATATACATTTTGGACGTTTTTACCATTTTTAGCAACCGATCAGGTAAATATGTGGTCACTTTAAATTTTGATACCATCGAAAATGTCTACCAATTTAGGTCATATTTATATGCCCCGAGACATTGCATAATACAATCCTCTGTGACTAAAATTATTGCTAGAAATTGATGTAGAACATGCTACAAAAACCGAATACATAATTTAATAGTAACGCTCGAAAATTTTACCCTAAAGCCCACATAATTATTCATTTTCCCATAATATCAATTTTTCTCGAAAAACATTTAGTTAATGAAGCATTAAAATATGAATTGTTTGGTATATTCCAATTAAAATTCAATTTAAATTCGAATGTCGGCTATCACATATCTCGGTATTTTCAAATTATGGATAAAAATACACAAAATGACATTTCAGATGATGGAATGGATAAAAATATCCTGGACTAAAAGTATCCTGATCCATCCTTTTTCCGTGCCATATACCGTGAGCGAAATTATAAATTTATATTTATAATTTTTTATGTGTGTAAATCATAGGAGCGATGGAAAAATTGATGGGAAAACTGAGAGAGAATTTTCAACTCCATTTAAAATTCAATTTAAATCAAAAGTGGACATGGCGTACGAGAATCGTTTACTATCGGCGTGTCACTTTTCCATATTTTTCACTTTATTTCAATGAGTCACAGAGGATTTTCCATTATTGGAATTAAATTTACCAGGAAACGTCAACAGGAATACATGTAAGAAAAGTTGTGCAAGATTGATTTTCGCCGTGTAAAAAGTTGGTAAAGAAAAAGAAGAGAGTAAAGTGCATTTCGTGGAAATGATATGAATTCTGCTAATACTAACCTGTTTTCTATACACACTCGAATACATATTTATTGCCGGTTAAGTTCTTGCAACCCGGAAAACTTTTCGCACGGTTCGATGAGTTTTTGCAGCATATCGACCTGATTCAAGAAACTTAAATAAGAATCGAATTTCAAGAAAAAAATTACGATTGCGACACTCAAGAGTGATCCACAGTGGAAGAAGACCGGGAATTTTTTTTAGATCTTTGGTTTTTTTGGGGGGGAGTGGTCCGATGAGATGTTGGTGTATGAAATAGTTGTGTAAAATCATATTCTAAACACATTTTTACTTTATAAATTTTTCAATAAGACTTACCGTTTTCGAGAAAGTTGTAAAAAACGGTTTTGTGGTTCGATTTTGTGGTCCGAACCCAAATATAAAACATTTCTCTGGCTCAATCCTTGCGAAAGTTATGGTGTTCACGGACAGACAGACAAACAGACCGACAGACGGACGGACAAATACACGGAAATCAAAATCTTTTGTCATCCCAAACACCTTAATGTAATTCATTTATGTGTCCCACGATTGATTCGATGCGTTACAAACGTTATACTAAATCTTATATACTATCATATAATTCCCATATAGAGTATAAACACACCCCGTTGCGAAACTGAACCTGCCCAACTAAACCACTCGAATAAAGTATTTAAATACGTGTAAATTAAAAACCCTTAGAAAATTAAAATAAAAAACCTCCACAAATTCCGGAAAGTCAAGAAATTCAGCCACTCTACCCACCATGCCATGAGCCGACTTGTGAAACTGCAGTAACCAGTAAAGATCTTTTAATGTTTCAGAATAACGAAAATATTTGTAGATTTTCAGGTTGTTGTTTTTGTGATTATCGGATTTCGAAATATTCGGATGGCTTTTCTTTAAAAAAAAATTGAAGAGGACGAAAAGTGAAAATGTCAGCTTTACGATATTTTTCGAATAGCCGAGGGTTAAATTTTGTTCCGTAACAAAAAATATTTTACCCACCGAATATCAAATAAAAGAAAATTTCCTTCTGGCTAAACCGGTGCCAATAATCCGTACCATTGCGCGTCTGCCCTAAAAGTTCAATGTTGTGTCCCACAGGCATCTCCCGACAGTGACTAATGGGACTCAAATACAAACCATCGAATTCGATGCTAAAACAGCCAAAACTTCTCCCATTGCGACATATGTTACAAAAGTTACAACTCGAAAGTCGACCCTATCATTTGGCAACGCATCGCTGCCCTCGAGCACACCAGCTTCTTACGCTTCTATTGCGACGTCTCCCTTAGTCTGGTCGATGAATGCTCATTTGGGTGGGCGTGTGAATAGGGCACTGGTGTAGTATATTTGGGTCAGTCGGACTTTGAAAGATTGGGTCATTTTCTGACGTTTTACAACTTTTCGCCAGCGAAACACATTTTTCCAATGGACTTTAAAAAGTAGAAAAGTCGAAGCATGTCAACGGCGAGTGAAACAATGCCGACATCCACATTCACGTAGGATTGAGTCAATAAGAAAACGCTAAATCCGTTTAAAAAAATATGGGGTGTTGCCACCCCTCGCCGCCTTGAAATAAAAAAGGGTTCGCCATGAAGGACATTAGATTTTTGGAGGTTGCGGCTCAGCTGGTCGAATCGATTCCATTTCAAAGCATTTAACGTCATCGCCTCCCATTTTATCGCCTGGTTTTTCACAGATTTTCCACCAGACGTTTCCATGGAAAGTTAAAACTTTGATTTGTTTATGATCTGCCAAAAATGAACACCGGACGCTAAAAATACCGGCAACAGCTGGTGGCTCCATTCGAATGAACGCCCGAGTGATTTATTTCGCATTTATCGACTGGTTCGCTGTATTTCCAGGGACTTTGGTGGGGGGTGGAGATTTCATTTTTGACCGACACCAGTGTATTTACGCACATCATTGACGTCATTCCAATTGGATTATATTTTTAAAAAATCATTGTGGTCATCAATTGACTTTACTATTAACAAAGGATTTAAATAAAATTTGTTTTTCCTCCGCTATTAACACTCTAACTGCCACGTCAGGCAAAAAGAATTGACACCTAATTATACACAACGGCCACAATGAACATTATTAAAGTGTTCGCTGCAACCGCAACGATTTTTTGAAGTTGCACACATTTTTTGGTAATAAAATAACATTTAGGTATAATTTTGTTTCAATTTTTTTTTTCTCTTAGTGCCTTTTTGGCTGACAACTAAATATTCCAAAAAGGCTTAAAACTGTCGTGGCAGTTAGAGTGTTTAACCCGTTCGGTATTTTGATGCCATAATATGGCAACGCAGTTAAAAATCTGAATTTAATTATTACTTATTTATTTTCAACACTCTATTCTCATTCAGTGCACCATTAAGTGCATATGGGACCCAATTTTGATTTTTTGAATAAAAAGCTGGACCACAGTGGACGTATTTGAAAAAAATTAAAATTTTTAATTTTTTTTTTAATTTTTTTTTTGTTTTAAATGAATACTAATAGCTTACACATCCTTAATTTGTATATAGAGTATTTTTAACCCCCATAGAAAAAAACATGTACCGAACGGGTTAATAGTGTTAGAGAAGCTTTATCTGCAGTGGGCTTACTAGTTTTTACCAGCTTTTAAATATTTAGTTTCACTTTTTTTGTACATATGTTTGTATGGGTCAAATATTGTAATCTAATTTTGACCCATTTGCACTTATCCGACTGATTTGGCACACATACGTCACGGAAAGATAATGTGATTATCCTTTTCCTCGAATTTTCCGGAAAAAATATCATCTGCGGATTTTTGGAGTCGCTGAAGCCGATTCTGACGTTAAGAAGCCTGTAACCATAATGGAAGGTCCTGTAAAGATAACGTGATTATCCTTTTCTTCAAATTTTCCGAGAAAAAATTCATCTGGAGGTTTTTGGGGTCGCTGAATCCGATCCTGAAATCAGAAAGTCCGTAAGGATATCTGAATGGCAAGGATTATTCAAAGACTAAAAAAATATAAAAAAAGGAAAAAAATTAGCCAACAAGCTTTTATTAACAAAAATGTACTGTAAAGAGAAAAAATAATATTTTGGGCGCCGTGTATCAGAAATAAAAGCGAGATAAAAGCATAAAAAATAAAATCAAATATTTATCTCGCTTTTATTTGTGACACATAAGGCTTAAAAAATGTTTTTTTTTTCTTTTCAGTAAAATTTTAATAAAAAATTGTTTTCCGAAACTCGAAAAACGAATTTATGATTATTTTCCCAAGCCTTTTATTAAAACCCCAAACTAGGGCTGTCAAATTTTTGAAAAAAAAACGGTATTCGGTGAAACCTGTATTCGGTTAAACCTGTATTCGGTTAAACCTGTATTCGGTTAAACCTGTATTCGGTTAAACCGGTTTTTGAGACTTCGGTTTAAACCGGGCCGGTTTAACCGGGTTCAAAAAACCGGTTATTAAAACACCGAAAAACCGTTTTGTTCAAATTGGGTAAGTTAGGTCTTAGATGCAACAAATACACTATAATACAAACAAAACACGTCAAGTGCCATATAATCCATTAAGAGGCCATAAATGACACAATATAATATTGTATTTGGTCAAGAGTGGCTAAAAAGAAGTGTTTCTAACAAATCAGTTGCACGAAAATTGGTTTAAAATTATTTACAAAAAAAATGATTGGTTTTTTTGAACGGTTTTTGGCTTTAAAAAAAACACCGGGTATAACCGTGCAAAAAAAACACCGAAAAAAAAACCGGTTAACCAAAGCAAAAACACCGGGTAATCGGTTTAACCGGTTCTTTTTTGACATCCCTACCCCAAACGATGTGTTCCTGGCATAATTAATTGATTCAACATGGCGCCTAGCAGACGCCATTTTTTTTAAACTATGCTTAGATACATCTTGTATGGTCGCCGGAGTTACGTATGTGTGCCAAATTTCAATTCAATCGGGTATGTGGAATTGTGTAAAAAAATCGGTCACAGGATTTAACCCTGACAAATAGATTAACAAACAAACAAACAGACGCTAAATAAAGCGTTTAAAATTTGATTTTAATAAAATACCAATATCTAAAATTCAAATAACGTACCATCAATACTTGAGTATATTGTATAAGAAAATCAAAAAAACTCGCCTTCAGTTGTCAATCCAATAAATCTTTAAACGATGGACTTTTCTCGCTCAACGAATTTCAAATTACAACATAAAGAAAGAACATTTTCCTAATAATTTATTATATTTCTGATACAATTAAGAACAAATTTCACTTTAACCACCCAAACAGAGAAGTAATCTCAGAAAGGCGACAAAGTTCAACGAAATGTTTCATAATTGATTGACCAAATGTCGTATTGTTTAATTAAGACCGGTTTGGGAAATTTTTCATTGTCAACCTGTTTTTCTCGTTACAAAACATAACAAAAACTAACAACAAAGGTGTAAATAACACTTTATTTATGCTCATTTTCCCACATTTAAAGAAAAAACTCTCTGAGACAATTTAGTTACTAATTGTAAGAAAACGTTTCGCTTCCGTAAAAAATCAGAGCAATGTGAAAATCTGTAAAAGGAATTTGTGACCGTTAATTATGGTTACAGTTGGATACGACATGATATAACCATGTAATCAGTGACCACTAGTGATGACCGCATCACTTTTAATTTGAAAAAAAAATCATGAGAAAACGCTCCAACAGCTGAATAAATAACGTTTAGGGTGACTCCAAGTGTGAAATTGTTTGCCATAAAATTGGAGACAAGCCTCAATTTCCGCGAAAAACACTCAATCATGTATGATTTTAAAAGTTTGTCTGCGGTTTTACGCCGTCAATAAAAAAAAATCCATAAGTGAGCCAGTAGTTATTCAGTGCTATTCACAGGAATTATATTCGAATTTACTAAATTACGTTTTTTCAATTTTACTACAGGTTTTTTTTTGGAGCTAATTTGTTTATTTAATTAAAGTTTTCATTCATCACACCTAATTGAAATGTGTGAATTCCACCCACAATTATGGTATCATGCGTCTCAGAATATCGGGATGAAGGAAGGGCAGGGGGAAGTCAAAAAAATAACATACTCAAAAATATCAGTGGGAAGGTTCAAGGGATCTGTAACCAATGGTTTACAGACTCCTTGAACCCCTCATCCCCTCTTCCTGGATTCAGACATGTTGTCCTGGCGTCCCGGAAACCATACTTCTGTCCCAATTTATACAATCTAGTGTTCAAATTTATTAAACGCTAAAAAACGATCAATGAATATGCAAAACATACTTTTCACATTTTGAGATATGATCAAAATATTTCACCTGCGGCATATTTTTATTTGCTGTGGTTTTCTTGCAATATCAGTTGCATTTAAAAAAAACTTCGAAAACTGGAGTCTGTTTTTACTTGAAACTAGTTTGTTTATTTTGCTAAGAGCTCTAAGGCCTCCCAATGTTCGCAATTGGAACCATAGCGTTCCCACAATTGTTTAACTTTTACTCGCGAGTGTCGCGTTGGCCGATCTATATTGTGTAGCTTTTGATTTAAGGCATTGTGTTGTGTTCTGTTTCACACGTTGGCTACCAGCCAAAAAAACGCTTACTCCGCTAGTATACACTGGGAAAAAACGCAAAAATCATTTCTGTACTTTGTGAGTCACCAGTGAACACAAGATCAATACAGACAAAAACGAACGAATCGAATAAAATATAACGGACAAAAAAAACCCCTTTGTACCGCAGGAGCGACTGCACTCAACCATGGAACTTGAGAAACTGACGGTAATGACAATAGTGTGACTCACATGGTAGCCAACGTGTTAAAAAATTTCGTCTGTGGCGCATATTTCTTAAATGTTTCGCCGGAATTTTATTTTTTAATTTTTATCCCAGTCTAAATGAAAAAAAATATGAAAATATTTGAAAAAGCTTTTATTTATAAAATGCACTAAAAAGAAAAAAATTCTTTGGGTGTTGTGTATCAGAAATTAAACCAAGATAAGTTTTTCCTAAAAATCGCTGGGGTGGGGGCTCAAAATCGCCACTGGCCGAATGTAGGTTAGGTTAGGTTAAGAAGACCGCGCGCGCCCAGGCGCGAGCACAGCCCTACACTCGGAGGCCTACAGGCTCAATGTAAATTTTAGATGAGTTTAACATATTCAAACTGACGACTTCGCATTGCGACAAAAATTTTCTTCCATGATTTGGCAAATTAACTATAACAAGCTAATCGACTAGATATAGCAGGCTAGATTATAGCATAAGGTCGCCCACCCACCTAGGGCGATATTTTGCTAAGGAGGAGCTTGAGGAAACGTTTTGAGAGATTTGGAAGTTCGCTGCGTCAAATACAGACCTCACAAACAGCAAAACATGGCGATACGCTTCTCTAGCAACTAATAAATCAATTTAACCATGTATTTGACATTGGCGTTTAAAAATTTTCGCCTGTGGCGCAATTTTGTTTTAAATATTTCTGCCTATATGCATTTTTTTAAATTAAAATTTTGCGTGTGGCAGTTTTGGTTGCATACCGAAGAACTATGATATCCTTTTTATCTAGCACATGTTGTTCTAATACAATTTCAATACAAAACGATTTGCATGGATCAAATTTATTGTTTCAAAGTCATTTGTTTGAATCCATTTTTTTTTTGTGAAATAACTTTACTGACCAGAAAGATCTTTCATTTTTTAATCCCTTGAAAGAAACAGATCAGAATGCATCAACAAATTTTGGATTAAAAACGGTACAATTTTAATAAATTTTCAATAACACAATAATCTCCCAAAATCATCATCATTAGAAAGAACAAACGAAAAATTTTATAGCTTCAAATGATTTTTTTTTTATTTAAAAGGTGATTCCTTAATGACATCACACCGTGTGATTCGAATGACACTCAAAATTTCTAAACTGTCATTGCCCTTTGTTTTCCACTTAAATTCTATCACTTAAAAAGCTTCAGGGATCAGCGTAAGCTTCAAGGATGTGACTCAACATTCCATTGCCGCCACAGCAATTTAATACGAAAAAAGGAAGCGAATGACAGGAAGAAGACTAGAAACTCACTTTAACCTCAATGACAGTAAAATTCGTGTCATCGCAGACAGATCCTTGTTCCCGGGGGATACCCGTACCCGAAGATAAATGAGGAAATGCGAGAAGTAACAGGCTGTTCATTTACGGCTGAGCATATGGGGGCGATTTCGATTAGGGCGCGATATTCCCGGATGCTGGGCTAGAAGGTGGCTGTTCTGCAGAGCAGACATCAAGTCTAGGACTCTAGCATCAGCAAGACTCGTGACTTCAGTGTCAATTTTAGTTTATGGTGAATTCTGGAGGCTATTTCCGGGAAGAGGATGGACCCGGCACAAATTCACAAGAAAATCATAATGTGTGGACTACACCTACGGCTGAACCTCCTGCATTGGGATTCTCCTCACGCCCGCTTCCCTTGCGGCCAACCGACAATGCCTATACAATTTTTGCCAAAAAAGGAAGCACGACGGTGTGTCACGCACTCGTTTTGGTACGAAGATAGACAGACGTGACGTTACTTGAATTTTCAATTAATTCGCCATTCATGTTACAATTTTTGGGGTTTCAAGTACAAACTGAAAAACGTCCAAGGGAAAATCTGTTAAAAATATTGCAAAATACCAAACAAGTTGTAAGGCAGTCAAATGCAAAACGAGTGATATGAAATCACCAACATTTCCGGGAACTGAATTCCACCTTCGGAAAGGATGTGATGTGGTACAACAACCCATCAACATCCCAAACCCCAGACCAGCCGCAAATTTTACCGCCCTTCAGGTAAAACAGATTACCGTGTAAAGGATGAACGTCGTATATTTGCGCAATTTTAAAACCAGTTTGGCGCCATTTACGTGGCTGTCGATTTTCCTGTGTATGGGTTCGGGAATCGCCACAGGTGGAAGTTTCCATAGATGGTATTTTACGGTTTTGTTTTGACTGGAAATTAAGTGCTTTTCAAATACTGTTTGGGAATGCGTGTATGTCAGCCGAAATGAAGGATTAAGAGCATTTTTGTAAACAAATTTTGTTACAATGGAGGTCTTACGTTGAAAGGCCATAGAGGGATAAGGGAACAAAAAGTGCCCCCAGAGATAGAAGCTTGAAATTTTTTTCGTAAGTTGCCACCATTACAACAAATAATTTCCCAAAATTTCAGTCCAAAAAAACGAGTAGTTTTGGAGAAAAAAAATAAAATATGTTTTTTTTGAAAAAAATCTAGCTCCGTAACGGGTTAACCGATTTTGATGAAACTTGTCGCAATTTCTTCGTTGAAAGTCATAGTTTTCAAAAAAAATTATAGCAAAAAAATTAAGTGTGAAGAACCGTTAGGAAAAAATATTTTTTGTTTTTAAAAAATTATAACGGTAACTTAACGATTTTGCACTACTTTTATTTTTCTCCCAAAAACTCCTTAATCCCTTACCTATAAAACAAAAAAAAAATCAGGGCAATCGGAGAGGTACTTCATATTCAAAAAAAATAAAATGTGAAGGTAGTCACATTATCATATGTGAAAGATGAATCAATTTGGGAACTAAATAATCTAGGAAAATTAGGATTTAACCTCTTAAAAAATCCTAGTTAACTGGATTTTTGCACAGACCTTTATTTTGACATAACAAATAACGTCCCAAAAGTCCATTCCAGAATTGCGCCGGCGTCGTGCGTTATTCAAGGTCAAAGGTCCCGAAAATCAGTTTTTTACGTTTATCTCACTTTGTACGGGTTGTACGTCTTTTTGAGGTTCAGATGAATTAATCACAATAAAATTATCTACAAAAAAGGTTAAATACAATTTTCTTGTAGGACAAACAGTTATCGAGATACAAGTCGTCAAACTATGCGTCGCACAGAGAAATTGCTATTATTCAAGGTCAAAAGTCAAAAAAATCGTAAATATCTCGCTTTGTATGACCTGTCCGCATTTTTTGTGTTCAGATGAATTGCTCCTCCGAAAATTCTCTACAAAAAAGGTTAAATACTTTATTTTTGTCGGGCGAATAGTTTTCGAGATAGAAGTCGAGAAACTCGTATATTCGTTTCCCCACCACCAGTGAGGTAGAATGCAAGGCGCGCTTTTTAGATGGTTTCCCCATTAGGCCTAATCCATATTTTTTCCACCTTCATTTATTCTCCTTCTGCTTCTTCTCTTCTTGTTCTTGTTGCTCATCATTTTCGATATAGGTATCATTTTCACTTACATTTAATGTTAAGGCACCAATAAGATCGAGTTCATCATCGACATCGTTTAAATTCAGTGATATCACAAGAAGCAGGATTTAAACATGATTGACCCCGACAAAAGGTACAAACGATGGAGCACGGTAATCTAATTTTTCTGCATCCACAATTAGAACCACAACCCTTTGTGCAGTTGCAAAAAACGGAATTCAGGAGTTCTTTCGGTGCTGGTGGAACTAATGTACTAACTGGCTGCAAGAAATTGTTGTTAAATGTCCATCGCCACTGTTGAGGGTCTAAGTCTTTTCCAAGCCAAGTTTGCACCTGATAATATATACGATACAGATGGTGTTTTGCGGCTCCTATTGTAGGTGGAAGTGAAGATAATTTAACTGCCTTATTGAGTCTTGTCGAAGTATTCAAGCAAGAGAATTGTTCACGGGATATTATTGCCAGAAATGGAACACTTTTTATTTTAGCAATGTACGGAGCTCCAAAAACTGAAGACTCCTTCGACAATTATTGCTACTTGGGTTTCGCTAAATCTACAAGACTCAATAAGGCTCAATAAGTGGTGGGGAAACGAATATACAGTTCACAGTTTCTCGACTTCTATCTCGAAAACTATTCGCCCGACAAAAATAAAGTATTTAACCTTTTTTGTAGAGAATTTTCGGAGGAGCAATTCATCTGAACACAAAAAATGCGGACAGGTCATACAAAGCGAGATATTTACGATTTTTTTGACTTTTGACCTTGAATAATAGCAATTTCTCTGTGCGACGCATAGTTTGACGACTTGTATCTCGATAACTGTTTGTCCTACAAGAAAATTGTATTTAACCTTTTTTGTAGATAATTTTATTGTGATTAATTCATCTGAACCTCAAAAAGACGTACAACCCGTACAAAGTGAGATAAACGTAAAAAACTGATTTTCGGGACCTTTGACCTTGAATAACGCACGACGCCGGCGCAATTCTGGAATGGACTTTTGGGACGTTATTTGTTATGTCAAAATAAAGGTCTGTGCAAAAATCCAGTTAACTAGGATTTTTTAAGAGGTTAAATCCTAATTTTCCTAGATTATTTAGTTCCCAAATTGATTCATCTTTCACATATGATAATGTGACTACCTTCACATTTTATTTTTTTTGAATATGAAGTACCTCTCCGATTGCCCTGATTTTTTTTTTGTTTTATAGGTAAGGGATTAAGGAGTTTTTGGGAGAAAAATAAAAGTAGTGCAAAATCGTTAAGTTACCGTTATAATTTTTTAAAAACAAAAAATATTTTTTCCTAACGGTTCTTCACACTTAATTTTTTTGCTATAATTTTTTTTGAAAACTATGACTTTCAACGAAGAAATTGCGACAAGTTTCATCAAAATCGGTTAACCCGTTACGGAGCTAGATTTTTTTCAAAAAAAACATATTTTATTTTTTTTCTCCAAAACTACTCGTTTTTTTGGACTGAAATTTTGGGAAATTATTTGTTGTAATGGTGGCAACTTACGAAAAAAATTTCAAGCTTCTATCTCTGGGGGCACTTTTTGTTCCCTTATCCCTCTATGGCCTTTATTCAATTTATAACATAAAGAGAATTGAAGGGTATTTTTTTAAACATATTTACGTATGATGAAAAATGACAAGAATTTCGAGTTAAAATATGTTGTTTTTTTTTAAATAAAGAAAAAATTAAATTAATACAAAATATACACCCAACCCTTTTTTTACACGGTAGATACGCTCCTCAGAAATTCGTGTGTAAAAAAGATACGTTTCCTATAGTAAAATTGGGGATAAGTTGCATGTTATCCGAAAACTGTCTAAGATGAAATAAAACATAACAAAAGCTATAATTGCCAATCTGGCAATCATTGGAGACCCGTATGGTGATATTCGTATCAAAATTCGAACAGTTATACCAAAATTCCACTTTGAAGTCAAACTTTTCAATAAGATTTTTTAAAATTTATTCCAACCGGATTTTGATGTATGGGAGTTTTATGTAGAATCATGTCCTAAATAACTTTTGTTCTTGGACTTTTTTGATAAGATGCACCGTTTTCGAGATATTCACAAAAAACGATTTCGTTCGTATGGGGGGTACCCCCCCTAATGGTCCATTTTTGCCCATTAACGAACTTAGCCTCGCATTTTACGAAAAACGGACCTGTGCCAAATTTCAAGTCTGTAGCTCAATCCGTGCGCCCGCAATCCGCGCCACAGACAGACGGACGGACAGACAGACAGACGGACAGACAGACGGACGGACAGACAGACGGACGGACATGCTAAATTCAACTTTTTTTATCTTTTTAAACACACTGGTGTAATTCATTTTTTTGTGCGATGACGGGATCTTGGCGTTACAAACGGTAAGGCAAAGTTAATATACCCTTTGGTTTCACTATAAAATCATAAAAACTATAAAATCATTTAATCTGATTGACTGACTGACTGACTGACTCATCAACGCTCAGCCCAAACCCCTGAAGCTAGAAACTTGAAACTTTCACAGTATGTCCCAACCATCACGTAGGCGCTCACTAAGGTGGGGTTTTCCGAAATTTTACCGGTAAGGGGGTAAACGGGAGGTAAAGGGGGTTTGGGTGTTTTTAAACCGTGATTTTCGCCATGAATCATGCTCAATAGGAGGCTGAAAAGTAGGAGGCTGAAAAGTTACACTCGGGGGTTTTCGGAGTGTTAGATTTTCGAAATTAGAAACGGAAGGTCCTGTAAGGATAACGCAAATATCCTTTTTCGCATTTTGCCCGGGGAAAAATGGCATTAGGGGGTTTTCGGGGTCGCTGATCACGAAATTGGGTTTTAGACTAATTCGCAACGGAGAGTCCTGCAAGGATAAGATTTTTCTCAAAAGTTTTTAAGTTCTTTCCGGTTTTCTTCGTATTCTAAAACTTATACAAAAAACTTAACTCGGCAACGACGGGTAGGCAAGCTAGTATTTATATACAAATGATATATGTATTCATATGCTGTTTTATTGGGCAATAAAACTTAAAATATAGTAGGTAAAAATATAGAAAACTTAAAATTAAAAATAGATATCAAGAAATACAATATTTTATTGTATTTATGTAATATTTAGTTCAATATAATTATGTAGGTAATATATTGATTTTAAAATCGTGTTAGACCAAATAAGTTTTTCAAAAAAGGAACACTTTTAGATTAGTATAGATGAAATTTTAGAAGCTAGAATTTTTAAAATATTTTTCCCAAATTCAGAGGGTGGTTTTCCTTCAGAAAGCAAATTTTCAGTCAAATATAAAAAACCATGCAATGAAGCGTTAATTTGACCCGGATTCACAAAAAAAGAGCCCTATTCTGGTGACTGGCAGTGACCGATGACTAGTTACAACTCGGTCACAAGTGGCTGAAATTCTATGGACTTTGTGACCTGTGACTCAAGTGTGAGAATGACAAAATAGGGCTGATGGTTACCCAATTTTGAAATTTAGGGAGATTTGGTAAATACTTTGATTTATCAGATTCCCTAAATAACTGCCACAAATTTGACAGCAATGTAGAGAATTTTAACATCCAGTAATTTTTAATTGTGATGAAAACTATAACCAGATTTTTTCTTTTCATAATCTACTTTCATTTTATTCCTTCCTCATTCACAATTCTAACCCAAAAGCGCCATTTTTTTGCTGCCTATAGCAACGACTAAATAATATTGTTTTTGACATATGTCAATACATGATTTTTTTATTAGCCCCGACAAGAAATAAAGTCATCACAACACATATTTGGCTCAACCAATCATAAAAAAATTAATTAAATATGCCGGGCATGCGTCGAAATGAAATTTCGAGAAAAAATAAAATCAAAAGTTGCATATCTTGAAGGTTAATCATAGATGACAGTAAACACAAAATAAAACTTCTGTTTCGTTTTTTTTAATCACTTTTTTATTATTATTCATGTAGGCATTTTGCGGTGTGATTTAGAAAACCGATAGCATTGAACGTATTAATCCGGATTCCATTACTATTTGGAGTAATACAATGGATTTGCTGAAATGTTAATGTCTGCCATATTTGGGGGTATTAGGTCATAAATTCACTTGTATTTTCATTGAATTTCTTTAAAATTTATCATAAATAGAGACTTTAATTATTTCAAATTTAAAATCGGTTTTGCTTTTTATTACTGCTCTGAATTTTTTTGAATCATGTGTCACAATGCCAGAATGAGGCTGATATGGTTGTTTTTCCGATAAAAAGTGAAAGACAGGATATTCGCGACATCCTTTTATTGCCATAACGAATTAAGATTAGACCTAGCGCAATCGTTTTTTCGTCCCTAACCACGTTTTTCGTTCCTAACCACGTTTTTCGTTCCTAACCACGTTTTTCGTTCCTAACCACGTTTTTCGTTCCTAACCACATTTTTCGTTCCTAACCACATTTTTCGTTCCTAACCACATTTTTCGTTCGTAACCTAACCCTAACCATTGCAAGAACTTGGGAAATCTTCGCGCTTCTTTTCAAGCTCGATGGAACTTAGAGGGTTATACGTTTTCAGTGAGAGTTTGTCTCATTATTTTTGATCCGATTTCGATCTCATGTCTTACATTCGGCTTGATATTACGAGAGGAAGGTGCATAAATATTTACCCCTCCCAGCTTTTAAAGCCCTATTCTTATATATATTCTTATATACTCTTTATATATTTTCTCCACTGGACTGATTTCTACCCGATTTTCGCCATTTGGCTTGCGATGGCATATAAAGGGTCTTTCAATAAGGACATAACAATTTTGTATTATGTGTATTTTAATATTATGTCCTTGTTATATGTCCTTAAGCGCCGATATTTAAAAATATCAGTTGTGATCAACACAACAAAAAGCTTTTCTCTGCAATATTTAGTTTCGAAAAAATATGTAAAAAATAATATTTTTTCAAATATCTTGAGAATCGCTAAAGCTACGTAAAACCATTTAAGGTAGGAATGCAGGAAATTTCTTTTTCTTTAAACTTGATTATATGCATTTTTTCCCAAATCAAGGTTTTTTGGAAATGTTTCCCAGAAAATTCCAAAAAAACTTGATTTTTATCAAATATGTTGAGAATTATTCGAGATACGCAAAAACCGTGGAAGCAAAAAATTTAGAAAAGTTTATTTCCTATAAATTTCGGAATATGCAAGTGCACAGTTTTCGAGGGATTATCAAAAAACTGAATTTTTTTCAAATGTCTTCAGAACCGTTAAACATACCAAAAACCGTTAAAGCAGAAAATGTAGAAGTTTTTTTTAAAGCAGAAAATGTAAAAAAATGTCCTTCAAATTTTATTGTACTCATTTTTCCCAAAAGCGCATCCCAAAAGCGTTTCGAGAAATTTTCAAAAAACGGTATTTTTTCAAAAACATTCTATGGGTGGTATCCGTTATAGCTGCCGTTACTTTTCCAAAAGTTGATAGAAAACCACGATTTGGTAAGACTTATTCAGATTCATTACCGTCTCTTGAGCATCGTCGCTCTGTTGGGGTACTCAGCATATTCTATAGATATTTTCAAGAAATGTTCCATCGAAATTTCCCAACTTATTCCTCCATGGTATGTTTTCCCTAGACCCTCTCGTGCAGCTAAACGTGCACACGACTTCTTTCTTGAGCCCCCCCGTTTCCGTATAGTAAAGTTTAGGAGTTCCTTTATTCCGCGAACAACAAGGCTTTGGAACAATTTACCATCCAATGTGTACCCCCAGGACTATAACCCGCAGAAGTTCAAGGGAACATACACCGACATCTCCTTCTGTCCTTCCGACCATCCTGAGCTCTGCTTCGGCATTAAAGGGTAGGGGAAGACTGGCTGAAACTATAAAAAAAAAAAGTTTTAAGTCGCTAGGTCAACGCGTTCTCGAGTTATTTACTTCAATGATTATTGGACCCATTTTAAAAATTTTGATTTCCTTTTTTTTACATGACTGGTTAATTTCTCTAGTATATATAGGTTCTCTACTCATTATTAGGTGTGTGAATTATTTTTAAGTTTTGATGTTTATTATTGTTGACATCTTATTTACTCCGGGTTTTTGAAAGCAAAATAATGAGTATACTGATGTGAAAACCGCGACTTTTTAAATTTTTGTGCAAATCTACTTAATGATTGCTTTCGATTAAAGACATAGGGCCTTACCAATGACCGGTGACTAACTTAGTAACAGTTTTTGGTGTGTGCGAAACGGGCTATTTACTTGCCAATTCTAGTAAGTTTTCACACATTTATCACAGCGAATTTAAAACTTTTCAATAAAAACTAGGATTTGAACCGAAATTAGCAAGCAAATAGCCCGTTTCGCACACACCAAAAGCTGTTACTAAGTTAGTCACGGGTCATTGGTAAGGCCCATAGTCATTTAAATCAGTCCGACAGAACTTAACAATTGAGGATGCATGAGAATTATTGTTCTTTTATAGATAACGCTTGATATACAAGTTATTGAAATATCGAAACATTTTTCTTACACAAGGGCTAATTTAATTAAAAAAATTAAATTCGCTTTCTTATTTAATTAAGTTCAACTAATATTTATTTACGCTAATTAATTAAGTCTTACTCTGCAGTCACAAAAAATTCAAGTTACAAATTTGCACAAATTCATTTCCTCGCTAGAAAGTATTTTTTACGACCATGTCACATAAAATCTGTGGCCATAAAGTGACCGGACAAACATCGTAAAGTCAATTTTTATCACAGAGAAATAAATCTTAATCCAATTTGCTTCAACAATTCTCTGGGTCAAAACTCACAACAGGAAATGTCAAGTCCAAGTTAAAGACGCTCATTATGACGTTCTATTGACCGCTAATCAATTCATTTTTTCTGATTAGTACTCGCCTCGGTTGGGATCTTAGCATTTTCCACGCTCTTTCTCAACAATCATAAACCAACAAAAGTCATAAAACTATGCTATCAAGTCGATATGTCATCAAAACCAGAAAACTGAATGGCTCTGTGAAAAAATACAAAGACGCCAACTTGGTACCCCACTAATCTCTTAATTTCACGCCATGCCAATCTCAAAGACAATCTTGAATTTTTCCCGCTTCAACCGAAAGTGCATCATCCCGCCACTGATGCATTTTCTTTTTGACATTACGACGAATTGTTGATAATGGCAGACCACCCATAACGGGCGAAAGCGATGAAATCCGCAATAAAACATTCAGATAACAAAACTCTATACAAATGATAGAAAATTACAAAAGGAAATTTCCCCACAAAAGTCAATGACAACAATAACAAATAAACAAATGACGATTAAAGACACAATGCAACTGTTGAATGTGGGTAATTACGGGACAAAGTGACAGTTGATGTCAACTAAGTGGCCAGTGCAGTCACACAAAATTATTGACCAGCAAAATGTTGCGGGTGACCGAATAGAGGAAGGAGAACTTGAAATGAAATTGTGGAAGTCAAGTACCGGAAGCAACAATTTCTTTTATTCCATATAGTAGTTGACTATACCATTGGAACGACATAAAACTGTAGTTGACCGCTCTCCCGCCATCATCTTTCCAATCGTCCATTATCAGTGCTTGTCCGTCTGCAAGACCTGGAATGACAGTTGCCTGCCACTCTGCATGAAACTTTATGGTAACCGCTGTGCGTTAGGGCCACTAAACGACCATAACATTTATTTTCCATGTACTTGTCGTGAGTTTTATTTTGCTCGTTTGACAGATTCTTGATGTTTGAATGGAAGAAGCGTTGGCAGTATTGGGGAAAAGGAGAAATTCCGTTGTTCTATGCAATTAAATTTACTTGTCAAAGAAATGACGGCCGTGACTTGGAAGATTTCAAAACAGAATGTTTGTTAATGCAATTATAATTATGGTCAATAAAAAAAATCTATAGAAATAGTTTAATTTCACCTGAGCCGAAAAAAATAGTTAGGTATAATTTACAATTTTATACACCTTCCAGTTTTTACACAATAATATGTTTAATGGCGAATTCGCTCCACAATTTTGATGAAGTCAGTACAATTTATTGGCATTTTTTTACTTATTTCGAAGTATTCGACACGGGTTTTAATTCAAAGTTTAACACACTGAAATTATAAAAAAAAAACTAGGTTAGATTCTGTCTATAAATATTTCACAAAATGCTCTTTTATTTCAACCTCCCTCTGCTCCCGTCGATACGCTATTCACGATTTTTTATAGAATTTTTCACCATTACACTATCCTGGATTACACTACCGCACACGCACCTCCCTCCTTCCAAAATGTGTGACGTATGTTTTCGACTGCCCCTGATTTGAATACCATCTGTTAATTTCCGTAAAATCTTTATGCATCACAAGCGTTTACACAGCAAAAAACCTTATAAATTCACCCAAAGTTAGATCTTTAATTTAGGTGGTCTACTTAATTGCATTTAAGGCGTTTATACCGTCGGGTTTAGGCCAACATTTTGAGTTAGAAATTTTTTTTAGGTCTAATTAATCTAATTTTAATTCACCTGGATCACTCCCGTTCCTTCCCCTTTACAAAATAAAATCCATTTCACAAAAAAAAACTTGGGCAGTGCCCGGGGCGGGTGCCTTTTTGGCCCCCTCGTTACGGCCCTGTTAATTGAGGCGTTAAAAGCTAGAGTGGACCAACCCACATAATCGAGTTTTTGAAGCTTTTTCACTTTTGTACTATTATTTACTGTAAATTTTTGGAAAAAAAATTTCTGTGGACTTTATTACTCAATGTTGAAATGTTCTTTTGTGCATCCAAACATTTTTATCTAGAAACTCACTCGCAATGGTGATTCAAACACAAAAAAATTCACGATTTCGACATGTGGGTTGGTCCACTCTAGCTTTTAACGCCTCAATTACTTTTGAACAGACCCGAGTGTAATTTGATTAAATCAAGACGTAAAGAGAACAAAACATAGAGCCACTTTTCTCTGACAAGTTTAAAGCTTTCAACTCGGCAGTATAATTGACCTTGACATCCGAAAATGTTCGCCTGCGGCGCATTTTAGTTGGTTTTTTTCGTTTTCGCTGTTTTTTAGTAGATTTGCCTGCGGCGTGTTTAATAAAATCAATAAACACAAACTAAAATTTGAACATTCCTTCTTTCTTTCAAAATTTGAGATACAAAGAGTTCAGTTTTATCCAATTCTTTTTTTTTTAAAAAGGGGGGGGGGCATGTTTTGGACCGCGTGCCACTTTCCCTTCGTACAGCTCTGCTTTCTGTAAGAGTTTGCGAATTTGACGAGTAATTGAATGTATTCAGCAGGATTTTTTTCTCTATTTTTTTAATACACAAGCTAATTATTGCACTGTTTTAAACGTTTTTAAATTCTTCCAGCATCAATAATATTATTTCTAGAAGTTTTCCTTCGACTTTGATCATTTCCAAATCAATTTTTCAGTTCAAGGTTATATTAAAGAAATAAATTGATTTACCGTTGAGGAAAAACGGAAATACTTCAAAAATCAAATTTCCCCAAAAATTTCTGAAACACGTTCCAAAAATAAATTTCAATCCAAATGATTCACGGAAAATGCAATAAAACAATCAAATAAAAATGCTTTATTTACAAAAACGAAAATGTTTTCCTTTCGTTGTTGAATCACTATTAAAAATTTTGTTTTATTTCAAAAAAAAATAATTGAAAAAGAGTTACATTACGAATTAATTTCGGGCTGCCAAATATGAAAAACGACGTTTATTTACCGCATGTTCACGTGCGGAAAAATTGTACTCATGTGTAATCGAGCGATAAAAATGCATTTGAGTGGATTTAAAAGAAAATTGAGGCAAACACACAATCTATCCCGCACTTCATTCCCTGTTGATATAAAAATCTGTTATTCATTTCAGATGTTTACATCTTTGCCTGGTTATTTTTAATTTTCAGAAAAACGCTTTCCATCTGGGAATAATTCTTGTTTCACAAACAAAATTCATCCTCACATATTTTCCAGTGCTCCTCGGTTTCTCTACGAAAAACCCCTTTCCCTTGCTACCGGATTTTAGGCTCAATCTATTTATGCGCTGTCAATATTTCCTTGTAATTTAATGGAAATAACAGAAAAACAATTTTCGGCAGAGTAAACAGCATGGAAAAAATTCCACCGCTATTCTGAAGAAATATAAAATTTTCCCAACCGTGACCACCCCCAATCCATCATTTCGCAGCACTTTTCCATCCCCACTCGACATTCAAATAGCAAACATCGTTTACCAGCTGTTGAGGAAAATCGAGGAAGTCAATAAGGGTGTGCGGGTGTGCGGGTGTGCAGACATTTTTTCCTCATTCTCCGAAATTGTCGGCAGGAACCTTTCAACTCTTTCGAGGTGGCAACGAATCCTTTTCCGTTCAGCCTATACCAAAAACCCCTGTTAGCCTACGCGTACACTTTCTCCACAGTTCAGATCAAACTCACATCATACTTTCCCATGGACGAAAGCGAATATATGAGAGATCGTGCAATGAATACATTAATAATTTCACCCTCTCCCCCATCTTTTTCGTTTAATCAAGAAACGAAAATCCATTTCAATTTCCCGCACCAAGATCTTTCCTAACTGCTTGACTTTCTCGCTTTCAAAGGGGGCTGTGAAATTTCGATTCAGGAGCGAAAAATTTGTATGGCTGTTTCCGCCATAAACAAATCCTATCTCTTAACAGGTGGAGGATAATGCGATAACGATATTAAAGGAAAAATCTGTAAGACTTTGCGAATTTGACGAGTAAAACCACTTGATTTTTTTTTCTGTACCTGGTAGGGAATTTATTCCATGAATGAAATTGAAGTTTGTAGTGGTAAAATTAATCGAATGTGAAAGGAATGGAAAAATTATTTATCGCCATTATTACAAAAAATAAATTTATCCAATTTATTCTCTAATATTTAAATTAAAAAATAATAATTACCACAAGCAGATCCTTTTTACAACGGCGGAATAAAAAGGCGTTTAAATTAAAATGAGATTCTTGGGAATTGTTTCAAACGACGCTTTCTGCTTTGTGGATATTTATTGGGAGATATTTACTTCTGGACAGAAGTTATCCAGAATAACTTTTCGACGATTGACTAACAAATCCAATTCCACAAAATTCCACATATAGGTTATGGTTCCTTTTTGACATTAGATGTACTAGAATTCACAAAAATCTACTACATTTTCGACTTATCCGCCGGTTAGTTAATTTAGACATGGTGAAAACGAAATTTAGTTTACCGGCACTTAACGGCGACCGCAAACTTAACCGCCGGTTACGTTACCGGAGGAGTTAACCGGACATTGTGAAAACCGCCCTTAATGTTGTTCTTGGCGTAAAACACTAACCACAACATTCAATTTAATATGCGAACCACGCGTATCGTATTATTTGATAAGTTTACCTTGAGCAGGCAAACTTTAGAGAAAAATATGAATACAAGTATATTTTGGTGTCTTAATAAATTTTTATTTCTACAAAAGTTCCTGCCGACAATGTCTGCACACCAACACATTCGGCAAGTTTGGTAGCACACAGTAATTTTATTATCGTTTGAGCCTCGTGAGCAAACTTATTTATCTAACAGAGGAAAATTTATATTCGACTTGGATCCTAGCGGTACATCGGAAAATAATTTAGCTCGCAAAGGAAAACTTTTGTTCTTGGTAAAAAAATCAGTTTCTCTCCTGAATTAAACTGTTTGATTTTTTTTCTATGGCAAAACTAGTTTGTCTATCCGAGCTAAAAGTTTCTTTCGAAAAGACAGGCCATTTTGTAGTTTTCTGCCGTGGAGAAAATGCTTTAATCAACAGCAATAAACTTTGCTTGGGAGAGGAAAAGATTGGATGGCAGAGGAAAAGTTTGCCTCTTCCAAATAAACAAAAACCTGCTATTCTTTCTTATTGCGCGAGGCATAACTTTCTGATACGTTCATAGAAATTTCGGTTTTAAAGCCTCTGGAGAAGATTTTTTTTAATTTCCCATTTTTTTTAGTTTCTTATCTACGACATATTTCACAAATATTAAAATCCCACACACTAACAGAAATTTCATCCCGTCCATCCCAACCCAACTTTTCCGCTTTCCACAATTTTCTTTGCCACCCTAAAAGTCTGACCGTAACCAAAGTTATCGTAATGGTTTAGTCTAGGTTTATTCTAAAAGTTCGTATAGTCTTTGACCATATACCCAATAGGTGCAGTCACTTTGAGGTTAAAATGAAAATGAATCCTGTTTCCTTTCTGCTGTTGTTGCCGAGACTGAGAGCAGAGGGATGCGGACAGAGAATAATTTCGTTGATTATAGAAACGGAAAGCGATTTTCATTTTTCTCTACCTTCACCATTCACGGTAGAATAACTATGCGGACTAACATCCCAAAAAAAAATCAAAAATGTGTACTGCAAACATAATAGGATGAAAGAGAAGAGGCCAGACGAATCTAGTGAAATTAAATCAAAGCAAAACCAAAGAGCCTCCTCTGGAAGCCGCAATTTCCACTCAACCCCAGAATATTCAATTTACTTAGTTATCGGTACGTTGGAGGTCTTGTGAACAGGTGAAGCTCCCAACTTATAGAATTTCATCAAAAAAGGGAAAAAATTCCAAGAAGAACAAAGGAAGAAATGTTACGCTAAAATAGAAAATGGGAGGGGGATTTCGGAAATAAAGTATTGCGGGTTTCATTCACATTAATTTTCGTATAAATTGAAATAAAATCAAGTCATTAATTAAATTTTCTACAATTTTCGACTTTTACAGCAGTCACTTCTGGCCGGACGGATTCCAATTGCCTCGATGACGGGACCAATTAAGAGAGGACTTCTTTGGCAGCAGAGAGATCGCCTATTCTCCAGGTGGAAAGAACGGTGAGTTATTTGTACCATTTTGTCCATTTCCCATTGGAATTTTAATTGAATTCAATGTGAATTTATAAAAAAGTGAAATTTTTCCTACCCCTCGCAATTTTACAACATCTAAAATCACCATCTGCTTTTTGTTAATTGCAAGAAAGAAGAATTCACCTTCATTCATTCTATTTTCTAATCAAAATAATTAATTTCAATTTTATCTCACATCTGACACTAAGATTTGATAAATTTCTTGGGCGGTTCCTTGGAAAAGTTCGATTTTTTTGTTTTACTATGAGATTATATAGGAAAGAAAGACAAAAAGCAAAGTAAATTAGAATAAAGTCAAACGCGAAAGTTTTTTTTTCTGAATTATAGAATACGGGTCAATCCACACCAAGTAAACGAGTAAAAAAAATGTTGTCTCGGATTTCTTTCTTTGACTCACCTAAAGTTCCCTCCAAGCTTGTTAAAAATGAAAAAAAATCAGATTTTTATTTACAGTAGTTTCAGAGTTAGTGTATTTTGAAATTCCATTTTGCTGCTAAAGTGCAATCACAAAAAATATCAAAATTGTAATTTTGTATGGGAATTTCGCTTGCATATTTGAAAAAAAAATCAAAAATGTTCCCGCTGTCATACTATTACTGGCGACGTACACGAAGCAACTTTCGGTCATCAGCATGCCTCAGCCTCACCAAATTGTAGGAAAGAAACGAGTGCGGCAAGAGGAGAAAAGTCGTCACTCGAAAAGTGTTCTTCACGTCTTCTTTTACGCACACAAACGAAGTTGCTCGTGCAGCACGTCAGCATGCATGTGTGCGTAATTTCATTGAGTCAGTCGGTGCTTAGCCACCGACTCGTAAACATATCTCAAATAAATAAAAATTGAATGCAAATCGTGAAATCCCAATTGCAAGTAGTTTTATTTTTCAGGTAGGTAGGTAAATAACAAAGCTCAAGTGTGCAACGAGGTGAGCTAACCCAGCTAGGCTATGTAACTATATCTAGCCTCGCTCACATAGCTTAGCTCAAGTGTATGACGGGCGTTATTCTTCTATTGTTGGCAGTTTCTATTTTTATACCCGTATGGTGAAACCGAAGGGTACATTAACTTTGCCTTACCGTTTGTAACGCCAAGATTCCGTTATCACACACAAAAATGAATTACACTAGTGTGTTTAGAATGATAAAAAAAATTGAATTTTGCATGTCCGTCCGTCCGTCTGTCTGTCTGTGGCGCGGATTGCGGGCGCACGGATTGAGCTAGAGACTTGAAATTTTACGCAGATTCGTTTTTCGTAAAATTCGAGGCTAAGTTCGTTAATGGGCAAAAATGGACCATTAGGGGGGGTACCCCAGAACGAAAACGTTTTTTGCGAATATCTCAAAAACGGTGCATCTTATCAAAAAAGTGTAAGAACAAAAGTTATCTAAGATATGATTCTACGTAAAACTCCCATACATCAAAATCCGATTGGAATAAATTTTAAGTTTGACTTCAAAGTGGAATTTTGGTACAACTGTTCGAATTTTGATACGAATATCACCATATGGGTTTTCAATAATTGCCAGATTGGCAATTATAGCTTTTGTTATGTTGGCAATTGATGTTGCCTCGGTACTAGCTAATAAAGGAATGAGCTGGAAATACAACACATATGAGAACCACACACACATGAGCGATCGCTTGTTGTACACAAGTTTTTCCTACTAAAAAGTGAAGAAGCGTGTACGTCGGAAAGGCATTTTGAGGAATAAAAGTCGCCGCGACGAGAAAAATCGTGTGCGTTCGCATGAAACTTTGCAGGAATGGTTGAGATATGCAAGTTTACTTTTAAATTTTTTCAAAAAAATTAACATATGGTCTTTTGAAAAGATCAAGGTCAAAGATTACATGACGTGACCTTGAAATTAAAAACTATCCAAAATATTTGACGTCATAAATCAAATGAAAGCTTATAAAATTACCTTCAAAACGAGTTATAAATTTCTTTGTGATTAACTTTAGCAGAAAATTGCAATTTTGGAAGGATTTCAAACTGCTGTAAACTCTGAAACTACTGCCAATGGAAATCTATTTTTTTTATAAGCTTGGTGAGCCAAATTTGAAAGAAATCCGATACAAGATTTTTTATACTCGTTCACTTGGTATGGATTCACCCATATGTGAAATTACAAATCTCTTATCAAATTTCATGCGCATTTAAAAGGTTTAGGTTACAATATGAAAAAAAAAAATTAAATAAATTAGCTGAAATGCCTAATGTTCACACTTAATCCTAGTTTGGAATTTCTATTCAAAGAAATTCCAAAAAAGTGTGAACAAAAAACTCGTTGAATGATGAATTTGATTTATTATAATGTCTATACATCAAAATCATTCCAAGAAGAGATTAAGTGGATTAAATAGCAAATTTGATAGACTTTGTAAGGGAAAAAAATATTTGGTGACAAAAAATTCTAAGAAAATATTAATATATTCTGTCATCAAATACCGACTTTTTTATCAAATCTTTTATCTATTATTTACTTATTTTTTTTACTGAAATCATAAGAACTTGATGTTGATCACTTTGAAAAGTGTTAATTGGGCTTGGTTTTGTTTTTTAAGATCATAATTTTTAATTTATGAAATAGTTTGAGGCGGGCCATGTAATAATGTCACGGCAATTTAAAGAAGGGGTGCGAATTATAAAAAAAAATACACGAGAGGGGGGATTTCCCCAGCTTTTTTGTATTTTTTTTATGATTCGCACCCCTTCTTTAAATTGCCTAAAATTGCGAAGTATTTTATAGACAGCTTTTTTCGCCATGAATAGAATTTAACATTCTTTATTAACCGTTTACTGCATGAATTTTTATATTTGGCAGAAAATTTGTTTTCTGACGACAACCTACCTTCCAAATTCAAAAAAATGTTTAAAAAATTCTACCGTCTAAAACATAGAAGGCATGAAATGAATTTTAAAATTTATCATCAATACTATCCCATTACAAGAAAATTTGTATATTAAATATAAGAAACACCCCAGCAAGATTCGAAACTAGTTACGAAACTAGTGGAGTAACGTGATAATTCACTGTTACCCTATGCGTGAATCTTCTTAGAGCGTTGGGAAAAAACTCACGTGCAATTGACAATCTGTGTGAATGTCTATCGCACTTAGTCCAACACCAAACGTATATAAGTATGTCTTGCTCTAGCAATGTAGAAACGAGACAGCCTTATGCTTATTAGGTGTGAGATGAAATGAGACGAAATATGTGAATATTTTGTTACCAGTAACGCTAAAAGTAACATGTGTTACTTTTAGCGTTACTGGTAACAAAATACTCCGATAATTTTATTTTATTTTTATTAAAGTGAATCCTCATTTCTTGTGTTTTCCGGATCCTCATTTGGTGATGCAGGAGCGTTTGCTATTCCCAATGAAATTTCTGCGGAAGTAACATCGAGTGGAAATTCCACAATTTGAAGATCCGAGTTCAAATTAAGGAATTCCCGAATCATTCGATGTTGCTTTCGCAGATATGTCACTGGGAATAACAAAAGTTGATGCAAGAACAGAATGGTTGGATGGAATGACATTAGTTTGTCTCTCTTCGTCCAATGGCGATGCGAAAGTAAATAAGAATACTTCACCACTACACGCACATTTACATCCTTCTACAGATGCGAAGTGTTGCATTTGTAGTTGAACACGTTACTAAAATCTTGCTGGGACAGGTTATTTCTATTAGTTGTTTACTTGTCTAGATGTTACCTCTAAACGTTATAGCACAGTATACAGTAAGCAAACTCGAAAATAACCCAATTTAACATGTAAGAGTAAAGAAAACACACCATATCCATAGGCAGAAAACACGAGAGTAAACGGCACAGCCATATATGCGTGTAACCGAAAATTTGTAAACAAAAGCGACACAGCTGATCGGTATCTTGTGCATTTCGCAATGTGTTTTGCGTGAAATTTAGTCGGCATAAAGATAAAATAATAAATAAAATATCAGCGGAATACACGAAATAGTATGGAAAAATACTAAATTATAAACTTTCTGTTTAAATCACTCACTTCATTTCACAGGAAATTGAGAAAAATAATGAAACCGAAATCCACCCGATTCGTTTCCCATCAAATCAGACCAACTGAAAGAAACAATTGCAAACAGCATTGCCAAATCTGATTTTTCTGCTGTTGATTTTATGTTTCAGAGGAGGGAAATTTAAAAATTGAAATCTGTTTTGACCACCATTTCTTATAAAGGTACAAACATTCTTCATTTTAGGTTGAAAATTTGGATAGAAAATTTAAATTGTCAGGATATAGTAGAAAAGCAATTGATATCCAATCTTCGGGTCTGTTAAAAACATTTTACAAACGACGTTATGCTAATTTCAAAGCAACAACGACGTTTGAAAAAAGCCAGTACCAGTATTGACTGAATTTCTAGTTTTCCATATTCAAGCGAACATAATATGTAACTCATGTTAGAACTGTATTTAATTTCGAAGAATAAAATATTTTTCTCATCTAGCTCATCTGGTAACGTCGTTGCATCTCTCATGTTTGACAGTATATTTCTTTCTCTGTTTCACTTTTATTAGATTCCTTTGTGGTCATATTGCTTGTTCATTCTTTGTACCCCAAAAATTTGAGATTTTTCTAACCAATTAGAATGCCTAGATTTGGGTATTTCTGGGTTATTCGTTTTCGGTTACACAGGTTATTTTCACATTTAATGTATGAAGTTTGTTTACTGTATACTGTGGTTATAGTTTTCACTGATTAAGAGTGTGAATAAAGTTTTTATTAGTGAAAAAACGCAACATTCAAAACTAGGATTTTTTTTAACATGACCGCCATTTTGGCGATTTTGAATTTTTTTTTCATGATTGATGGCAATGAAAGATTTTTTGTTGAAAATTTATCGGAATAATTATGATAATGAATAAAAAAACATTTATATATCACCAGTAATAATACACCATGCAGTGTGGGGTTAAAAACCCTAGGGTTAATACAGTGTAGGCACAAATAATATACAGATGAACAGAGCTCGAAGAAAACCATGTTATATGAAACCAATGATTACCTAATATAGATGGGAAGTAAACGGAAGTTTCCGTTTACCTACGGCAGAGAAAAGAGATGCGCGATAAAAAAAAGTCATCGAGCAACACCATCTTTCCCTTTTTTTCCTTCATGTCATATGGAGTTAAAGAAAAAACAAGAAACTTGTCGTTTAGTCAGGGCTAAACCAAGCGAGATTTTCATATCCTTATAGCAGTCAAAAACTTGTATTATATTTATACAACCCTTCCACTAACACCATCATGCTTCCGACAGCGGCCTGACAGCTCACGAAAATTTTCAAGCAAATTATAACACTTTTTTAGTATTTAAATCGCGAAATACACTAAAAATCAACTAAATTAACACGAAAACTAAATTTTCCACCGAAATTGGTGGTTTGTTTTGATTTTTAACTAACTGACTGCTGAGAATCAAATTTGTGTATTGCCATTGTGCGATTTTTTTATGGTTTTTTCGAGGCGCATTACAACTAATTACGCATTACAACTGAGATGTGGGAACACTTGAGATGAGGCCGCACACATAAATAACTCAGTATTCACACAGAAATTGAAACCGCCGGCATGTCGCTAGTTGTCCCTCTCTCAAACCAAATATTTTAGGAGAACTTTCTTATCTATATTAGGTAATCATTGATGAAACCAAATCAAGCGAGCTTTTAAAAGCCGAAAAACTTTTTCCTCTGGGAGAGAACCTTGTCTTCGGTTCTTTTGAGATGATTTCAAGCTTTTGTAAACTTGTTTTATACAACCCCACCGCCGCGCCAATCATACAAAAAAATTCAATACATTTATTACATTCACTTGTGTGTGTTCGGCATACGATTTGACGAGAAACTATCTCTCCACTCTCGCTCAAAATTTAAGTCAAAAGCTTTTGTCGGCTGATCTTCTGTCGGCTGATCGTTAAAAATTGTATCATGAGTTTCTTTGAGCTCTGGTCATCTGTATATTATTTGTGGTGTAGGGTTAAAAAGTAGTTTTCCATGCAGTGTAGAGATAAAAAGTAATTTAGGGTTAAAAAGTAGAAATATTATTAGAGGTCGCGATATGCGGTACAAATTTTTTTTATGAACTAAATTTTTCTATGAAATTATAAAGAATTCAGTAAAAAAAAGTAATAAACTTCAAATTACTTAACCCTTTCAGACCTGAATTATTTCTGGCGGTGAAATAATTTTTTTGATATGAGATTCTTATGTTAGAGATCAAAAACAGCTTAAATTTCAATTTTTTTTTTTTAACATTACTTGTTTGCTTCCGACAAAATATGAAATATTTCTGACAAAAAAGTCAGATAATTGGTTTTTACGGAGTTGCGTAATTAACAAAAGGCTCATTCAAGAATTTAAACAGTAATTTCAACGTCGGATAGCTGTAAAAACTAGTTTGAGGAATTCTCCCACTGGTGGGACATCAGGTCTCAAAGGGTTAAGGAAGAAGCTTCAACTTTTGTGATTTTTCAACAAAATTATAATTATTTTTCACTTTGAACGTTGAAAACTTTCGCCTGCGGCGCATTTCACCCCAAGGATTTTAATTGCTGTTGTTTTTCTTTTTTAAAATTTTCAGCAGAATTAGAATTAGAGATAAAATAGCAGCGTTACGAATAGTTCTCAGCCAATGAAAACATTTTTCTGCCGATCCATTGTAACTCAAGTGTCATTTTTTTAAATAGTAAAACCGTTTTCTTTATATTTTCATTTATCTGAAATCTTCTGAGATTCCTCTTGGATATGAAACAAAAATTTCGCATTTAAAGACTTGTATTCCCGGAAGTTGCAGAAAAAACTGCTTTAAAGAAATCCTTGCCGACCACGAAATTTGAATATAAAATGAGAAATCCTCACCTTAAAATAGTGAAAATGTAAAATCTTATTACAAAATCTCCTAACAAGAAATATGCAAAGATTTTTGACTCCATTAGAGTCTTACGGCGTTCTTATGATTCTTGGTCGATGTACATCCTAAAATGCACTATCGCACGTGTTATCCTATGCCATAGAAATTTCATTAAAATTTATCACTTAACCTGCCTGTGAAAGTGTTTCCTCTGCTCCTTTGGCTCTTGAGAACGAAAGAATATGCAAAAATCCTTATTACGATACACCAGGACTTTCAAATTATCCACATCTGACACATTCACAGTTCCCGGTCGACCAAAATTTCCCCACCCGGGGAATATTTTAGATTATGTAGGTAAGGTTTAGTCCCAAAAATGAGTTTCATCCACTTCCTGTATGCATTTTCTCATGGCTTAACATCGTCTATTAATTTCTTATCATAATCATATTAAGAGAAAGGGAAGAACAATTTCCACTTTACAGACACCATAACGAGCATAAATTTTTTAAATTAATGTGGTTTTCCTGCATCAGCATACATTCTATCAGACATTGCCATCCATGACTCACAGCAGCGCATAATGAAGCCGGTACATGCAATACTAATATTATTTTTTTTTTCATTCTATAACCATTATAGCTACATGTAAATGAAATTTTAATTATTAATAAATTTAACAATTTTTAACAATTTTTAACAATATTGTGTTATTTATTTATCCTTTATTTTCCTTATAGGTACTTTGTTTTAACAAGAGACTACCTGCACTGTTTTAAACGAGCTTCTGGATCCGCTGCGGAAAGAATCTCCGATATGGGGCAATTTATATTTAAGGTGTGTATTATTGAGATATTTAAAAGAATGGTAGAAATTAATGGGTGGAGCTTTAAACGTCATCATCTATATATCTGTGGTCACAAGGAAAAACCGCTTAAGTCGAGTTATGTGGTTTTAAAGGTTGGTGCATATTTGAATTCTCCTTATCCAGTTCTATATTCTGTCAAAATTTGGTTTTCATGCTGTACCCCTATGAGGAATGGCAGAGCAAAAACCATATAACCTAAGTCAGTTTTGCTTGCAAAAACAAAAATAATCAAAACTTTAAACCCAAATTACTCAAAACACGCTTTTTCGACTTAGGCGGTTTTTCCTTGTGACCACAGATATATAAAAATGGATGTATGTATGTATGTGGCTTATAGACTTCTAAGCCGCTGAACCGATTTTGACCAAATTTTCAGGAAAACTTTAGATTAGCACAGAGGGTGTTTCTGTGAAGTTTGGTGCACCTACCCCTTAAGCTTCCCCCCTCTCCCATACAATCCAAAAAGTTATTTGCAAATTTCTCGAAAACGAAGCGGTTCGAGGCGCAGCCCCTAGTATAAAATAAATTTTCACATCCATTAATGACTACTAAAGCAATAATTTTTGACTTAGGTTACAATCACCTCTATTCTTCAATACGTCGTTAGGAGCAAAAACCTAACGCGCTCGATTCGATTCGCTACGCAATTGGTATTCTGGAATACGCCGGAAGCTTCGCGTTTGGTATACATAAAGTATCGCATGGCAACGCGCTGTCAAACATTAGCTCACGATCGAACACTAATCGAGCAAATAAACGTAACGCCGTATTCAAGAATAGAGGTGAATGTGACCCTGGTCGCAAAGTGGCGGTTACAGATCCGTTTATATGACGGTTGCCTTTTGACCAATCACAAATTAACCGGTGTAAATTTATTACGTAACGACATTCACAAATGGCCCCATATATTTTGCAACTACACAGTTAAAATTTTTTAACACATTTATGTGTCCCATGGTGTCCAAACTGAAAAAAGTGTTACTTTAGCACTGGATCTCAGTGTTGAATCATTGAGACTTTTAAGTGTCATTTTAGATAAACACTTAAAGTGTTAAAAAAATTTTAACACTTATCAGTCTTAGGAAAAACAAAATCAATTTGGTAATTTTTTTTTCATTTTTATCGAATTAAAAGACTTACATGAAATGCATCTAACTATTATTCATTGTTTTTAATAAAAAAATGAATAAAAATAATAAAAAAGAAGAAAAAAAAATTCGCGTGTAGCACCGTATGGAATTCGAACCGTCGTGTTTTTGGTTTCTGACATCTTTCGCTTGTGAGTTCTGCGCGCCTTGCCCACTAGGCTGCTTGTTCCTTTGGTGGAGCATAGTTAAAATGCAACATGGTTTTTATTGTTTTTATTTTTAACAATATTAATTATTAGTAATGAAAATGGTTATTATTCATAATTTTTATTTAAAATATATTATTTTTATTTAAAAAATAATAATAAATTTTAAAAAAAAACCTAAAAACAGAAAAAAAATCCGTTGCGCGGGTTCGAGTCCCGATCTCGACTCGATTTTTTTTTCACTTTTTTTATGAAAATTAAAATTGTTATTATATTTTTATTTTTTTAATTCAATATTTGAATTAAAAATTTTTGAATTAAAATTCAATATTTGAATTAAAAAAATAAAAATATAATAACAATTTTAATTTTCATTCAATTTAATTCAATATTTTTTTGAACCCATATTTAAGTTATTTATCCAAGACGTTTTTATTAAATTTGCCATATTTTTCTTTCTGTATAGTAACATTTTTTTTAAGAAAATAAAACTTAGTACTACATCATTTCCAATTACCTTCAGATCTATAAAGAATTTCATTTTAAGACATTCAAGTCCCAATTTGTTTGATACTCGAAAGTGTTAAAATCAGTTAACTCCCAACAAGGTGTAACCCTCACACTTCAATGTGTTATTATTTTTTTACACATTTCCAAAGTGCTAAAGTGATATTTATAAGTGTTAAAAATTAACACTTTTTCTTTGAGACTAGAAGAAATTTGACACTGAGGGGTCAAATTTTTAACTGTGTAGTCACGACCGTTGGTGACCGTCGCGTAACCGGTATGTAGGCATTTTTCTTTCCACAAAGGGTTCTTATTTGCACAAATTTGTTGTGCAAATATAAACCTTTTGTAAAAAGGAAAAAAATCTAAATTTGCTGAAAAATTTAGAAATTTTTGCCGAAGGTCCTTTAAAAATGACGCGTTTTCAGAAAAGTTGTTAAAAAATCTGGAATTTTACAAAATACTTTAGCCCAGCAATCATGGGCTCATATTCTAGTGGAAGATATATTTGGCAATTGTTATCCCAAGAAACAATTTGTAACCGTGGTTACAAAAAAAACCTTAAATTTAGGTTACATTTTGGTTACATTTTAGATGGTTTCCGAATATATCCGCCAAACAAGGTTATTTTGAAAGGTTACAGAAACCAAATGTGAAACTTTTGAGTTTTGTTACCATGGTTTCAAATACGTTTCTTAACCGGAATGTAACCTCAAATTGTTACTTGGGATCCTATTGGTTGTAAAAATAGGAAGTTAAGTTGGAATTGTTAAATTATGAAAACAACAACTAACATCGTTCAGTAATTTAGAACATCTAGAAAATTTTCATTTATTCTTATTCAATAGAAAACTCGAGTTAGGTTAAGGCCTGTGTCCACATGGAAGTTTATTTGCAGAAGTCGCTTCTAGCAGAGACTTCTGGAAGTTTTTCCCGTGGAAACACCAACTGTAATTGAACTTCTAGAAGTTGTGACACCAGAAATCTTTTCTGGAAGCGACTTCTGCAAATAAACTTCCATGTGGACACAGGCCTTAAGACAGTCCTATTGGCAAAATACCTTTTATACAAATTTTCTCAATCTTGACCGATCAATCAATCAATTTCTTGAAAGCTATCTCAATTGACAACAGATTTTTCACACCTCTCCAATTTGCCAATCTATGTAAAACTATAAATGTCCATCCTTCATCTATTTTATTTCCCTTTTAAAAAACCCACATTCATTACTTAATTGATTTTTACACCACATTTACACGTCACTCCCTAAGACCATTTGAGCATTGGAAAAAATTGAGTAAATTTCGTCGACGCGTACTGCGTACTGCCGGAAAATTTAGTCTATGCTAGGCGCGCGTTCACCTGCGTTAGGAAAAATAAAAATGTGTAAGCCTTTGGCGAGAGAAATTCCAAAATTAAACCTGCAGCAAGCAAAGTAGGGCGTAAGGAGCTGCACGGGTGGATAAGTATTTCGAGGATGTAATGTCATGTTATGGATAACTCCATCTGCTTGCTACAGGCTAGAGGTGTCTTTAGTGTTTTGCTAAGTGTATAAATTCTAATTTACACCTGTCTCAAGACAAGACCTTCAACAGGCATCTCCCACAGAACCTAACCTTTTTAACCCTGAAACAAAACTATCTCATCACGCCCAACATTTTTATTCACAGCCACTCAATAATACTTCTAACAAATCTGTTTATTTTACCTGTTGCTTTCAAGTCTCTTTTCTAATTGAAATGAATCACCTGCAAAAATCATATTCAACGTTGCTAAGTGGCAGTGAAACATATCAAACTCGAGCATCAAAACATAAAAGCCGCTCGATCAACATCACTTTACTCCCCCTTACTTGTACTTTGGAACACAAGTGCTAATTTCTATTTATGTTCAATAATAACACAAAGTCGAGTGTACATAAATCGGTGCTAATTTTTAAGAAGCAGCCGAAACTTTGAAAAAAACTTTACGAAATTCTCATCGAAAATTTGTTGATTTAAATAAATTAACCGCCGCCCCATGTTGAGTCATATTCCAAGATTTAATGGAATCGTTAATGGAAGCTCACGAATCAATTCAAGTGGTCAGTTTTTTTTTCAATTTTTCTAATGAAAATTAAAATGGAAATCTTATCTTTTCCTATAATTGCTTAATTAATTATTTTTATAACGCTTGACGTAAATGAAGTTGAAAAAAAATCTTATCTTAACTACATACCTAAATTGAGATTTCGTTTTATTAATTTTACTATCTTAAAGTTGACTATTTTCTTGTTTGCGGGCACTAATTTTAATACATCATAAAAACTCTTTAGGCTCAAAAAACTGTCAACGGATTTTGATAATGTTTTTAGAATAAAGGATAATAACTACTTCTCACTGTTTAAAATGAAGCTTCAATTATAAATTACCTTTTGTTAATTTTTAAAGATTTTTTTTGTTGTAAAATTACACATTGTATGTAAATTTCAAGTATAAAACATGTAATCGCAAAAAGAATGTAAAAATTACAAATTATTTTCTGTCATTTTTTGCAATCACACAAAAATAAAGAAAAAAATAATTTTTGTTTTGAAATTACAGAACTTTTGTGTAAAATTCAGTGTTTCGTTGTAATTTTACAATTTTGATAATACGAAAATTAAAGAAATAAAAGGGATTCAAAGTGGAAGGATCGCTCAACATGAATGGTGGAAAATTTGGGTCGAATTTGTAAACTTTTTGAGTTTACGTATTTATTTTAACTAAATTGAGTTTAAACCAAAAGGTTTCAAATTTGTAAACAAAAAAATCACAAAGCTTTTTTAACCAAATTCTTTAAATTTTCATCTTTTTAGTTGAATTTTTAAAGTAAAAAAGTTGAATTAAAAATTTTGAATTTTTAAACCATCAAGGATGAATTTTTAAACCAAAAATGTCGAATTTTTAAACCAAAAAAGTCGAATTTTTAAACCAAGGCTGAATTGCAAGGTCTTTTTTGGTAAGGGGGAAATTGTCACATTTGCAAGGAGTGCTTGCTGAAGCATTTTCTTTCGTGATTTTTTTAAACCAAGTTTTTAATGGACTGGAAATCTTGCTATGAGCGAAATTCAAATCCTTGTCCTCCGGCTTCATGGGATGCACGCTTAAACATTGAGCTCCTCTTATACACAATGTTGGGCTGGTAAATTTGCTATTTCAACAACTCGATGCAGACAACTTTAAACCTTATGGTTGAAAAATTAAACCCAAAGGTGAAATTTTTCGTCGTTTCGGTTAAATTTTTAAGCTTTTTAGTTTAAAAACTAAACTATTTAAAGTTGAAGATTTTACGTTTTCGCCTGTTCGGTTTCGGTTGAATTTTTAAACTTTTATTTACCAAATTTCGTTTTAGAAAAATTTCAACTTTGTAGTTTAAAATTTAAACCAAAAGTATAAATTTTCAACTTTTCAGAATTAAATTTTCAACTAAATTGATTTAAACATAACAAAAGCTATTATTGCGAATCCGGCAATTATTAAAAACCCATATGGTGATATGGCTTTGTTCGAAGTTTAAGTGAACGGCGAACAGTTGTACCAAAATTCCATTTTGAAGTCAAACTTTTCAATAAGATTTTTTAAAATGTATTCCAATCGGATTTTAATGTATGGGAGTTTTATGTAGAATCATATCCTAAATAACTTTTGTTCTTGCACTTTTTTGATAAGATGCACTGTTTTTGAGATATTCGCAAAAAACGTTTTCGTTCGTAAGAGGGGTACCCCCCATAATGGTCCATTTATGCCCATTAACGAACTTAGCCTTGCATTTCACGAAAAACGAATCTGTGTAAAATTTCAAGTCTCTAGCTCAATCCGTGCGCCCGCAATCCGCGTCACAGACAGATAGACAGACGGACAGACGGACAGACGGACAGACGGACAGACGGACAGACGGACAGACGGACAGACGGACAGACGGACAGACGGACAGACGGACAGACGGACAGACAGACGGACAAACATGCAAAATTATATTTTTTTTATCATTCTAAACACACTGGTGTAATTCATTTTTGTGTGTGATGACAGGATCTTGGCGTTACAAACGGTAAGGCAAATTAAATATACCCTATACCCATACGGGTATAAAAAGACTGATGTAAAGAGACCTCTAAAAATTTGAAAAACTCAACCTAAAAGTCTAAAACCGTCAAAAATTTGTCTTTTAAACCTTCTCGGTTGAAAAACTTTTCAACTAAATAGTTTAAAAAATCGTTTTAAACCCAATATAGTTAAGTGGTGTTTAAAAATTCGACCCAAATTGTCCACCGCTTGGTAAACTCGAACGAGCTGGACAAGACTATAGAAATTTATTTTATTGTTTCGTTGCTGTTCTTTTTAAGTTTCTAAGGTCTAGAAAATGATAATGTATCTTGATTAGGAAAAAAAATTATAGAGCGACAACTCCTTTTCGCGGATTCTTCCCATACAGGTGGACAATTCCATTAAACGACTCTTCCAACATTCAGTCGTTCAGCAATACCAATATTAAAAGTGTTCTGATAACCAGACACGGGCGGTGTTCTGATAAATGCTTAGCGCGTAGAAAAGAATTTCTAAGACAAAATTATGCTTCTACTTTATTTCAGAAAATATTTTTCAGGAAAAAAATAATCATGAAATATTTTTCAATATTGATGTTGGAAAATCACAAACCATATGTAGTTTTACAACACTGAAATGTGATTTTCCGTCAATTCAGTCGGTATTTTACATTAATAAGGTTGTAAAACTACACAACAATTGTGAATTTAACTTTAATTAAAACTGTAATTTTACAACACTATATTTTGCGAGTTTACATAACAAATGTGTAATTTCGTTTTATATTTCCAATTGTAATTTTACACTTGGTTTGTAAATTTACGTGTGTGATGTAATTCTACAGAATTCAAAGTTGGCATAACATTGAATTTTGTAATTATTTTTAACTTTGTTGTTCTAACCTTCTACAGAAAAGTTCTCCTAATCAAATTTCAATTCGATAGCTAAATCCTTAATATAGAACCGTTAGTATCGAAAAACTTCAAATCATAATTTATGATGTTTGTTTTTTACTTCTCCACTTATTTAATCGTTCAACTTCTTTAAAACTTATGAAAGACTTTCTAAAGTTGTTCACTTTTGAAGAATCCAATTTATTTTGCAGCGATTTTAGTTTACTTTTCTTATCCATCGACTCGCAACATTTTTCACCTTCTTGGTGGAACGCATAAAATCATAAAGCGAAACAGGTTCTTGCCAAGGAAATAATATTTGCGGATTATCTAACACTTTTAACGAACAACACTAAACTCTCAACTCAATTTTGTCGTTCCATCGTCAGTGTAGTTTGGTATAGACGGCATACAAACATAAATTACATACAAAAAGACGTTGATAGCCCACTGGAATCCCATATGCGAACTGCATTCCCCATTTCCAATCAATCCAAGACACCGCGGTGCACTGACCATACCAAATGGTATGAGAAGCAACCAGGCAGGCAGGTCTGTCCAGTCCGTCCGAACATGAAAAGGAAATTCCAACGTCAAGTCGTGTCTCAGCTGACCACAACTGACTTAGCTTCTTAATTCAAGCAATGGCTTGGGACCCCTCTGGATGCTCTGGCAATTACAAAGTCCGAGCTACCCGAGTAGATGCCCCAAGGGGAGGTAGAGTTGATTTAAAATGACACCAGATGGAAAACACCAAACAAGGAAGACATTTAGCTCGGTTTGGCGTTGGTGGTGACTGTAAACATCCCCTGCCCCGACTTCAGTAATCACTTGTGGGTCTCCATGAATCGTGAAGATGAGCTCCAATGACATAACCGATAACTAATCATCTTTAAGTGGTGAAACCTCTTCGTCGTCGTCAGGTCGTCACCATTGAGGTTTTTTTTGTTTATTTTTCAAATGAAAGTAGTTTTGGTCGTGTGGGCGTCCAGTGGCCATCATCAATCGATTAGTGTGTTGCCTTCCCCGTCCTTTACTTTTGAATTCTTCAACGAACCACTTTTGTATATCTCTAAAAACAAAACGCTCCAATTTCAACGATAGATTCGATGTTTCACTAAAGATTTCTTTTCAACGTCGCCATTTCAGGTAAAGCTGGTCGATGTGGAGAAGGTCGAGTGGTTGAATCGAAGGTCATACAGCGCCATTGGTTTGCTATTGGGACGCGAAGGTCGTGTGTTGTTACGCTGCGACCAAGGTTTGGAGGAATGGTTTGAATATTTAGAGGTAACGTTCGCAAAATCCAGCAAATCGAAGTTCCATCAAGTATTAATAAATTGTATTTCTTAAATTCCTCAGGAATGTACTCTAATCAGCAAAGAACGTCGTCAAGCCCTAAAAGTAACGCAAGGTCCGCGATCGAGAGCTTCTCTGGCCGCACCACCATCCCATGCCTCGCTTCAGGCCCATCACTTCGGTCTGGGCGGAACCTACTCAAGTGCTCTCGATGACTGGCTTATGACCCGTCATAAAACTGTTAATACCACCAATCCGTTCCTATTTTCGGATTCGGTGCCCGATTTGAGTGCACTTAACAACGAGAATCATACCGGCAACGGAATGTCCACAAATCACTCAACGCCCAAGAAAATTCCCTACTCTAGCGGCAACATGAACGGCCGATACTCGTCGCCGAATAGTTATGTTGTCAATCAACAGGTGAACAATCTTCATCATTATCAGCAGCAGAACAACAGTTCCCTGTCATCGTCCTATTCGAACGGTTTTTATGGTTCACCGAGAAGAATCTTGATGAATAGCTTCGGAAGTAATAATATTGTGGATGAAGAGGACGAGAGCGAGGTTCAATTGAGACGCCCGAAACGCATTAATAACAATGAAAACGGCAACACTGAGGATAAGGATTGGATGTACCGGAAACCGAAAGGACCCAACGATAATCGGCATTCAGGTAGGAAATTTAAACTAAAATAATTGAATTTTTGAATATCTTTTTCCCTTTCATTGCTGATTTTACTATGTTATGTTCCAAAAGAAAATCTGTAACTAATTCTCGATGTAACTAGTAGAAATTAACACCCCCCCCCCCCCCTTCTCTTTTCCTGTTAAGTGTTTGTCATTAGAATCTTTTGTCTAGTTTTTGAATATTTAGCTCCAAAGACACCCATTCGAATTATTATATACAACGAAGCGAAAATCGCACGGTACCAGGAAATTTGTCCGGCTAAGAGAGGTTTCCGACTTATCCAGAGTCCGGCTTCTACAGGTTTTACTGTAGAAAATCGAGATTTTTTTTCAGTATATTTAGAGTTTTTTAAAGGTGGTTAATTACTACAAATTGTTATTACAGTGCAACCTTGTTAGTCCGAACCTCCAGTAATCCGAATTATTCAATAATTCGGACAAGCTAATTCATTATGCATATTGTAATCCGGATTTGAACTATTTTGGTAATCCGCATTCACAGAATGACAGTAATTTTGTAGGTATTTCTGGCCAAGGAAAATATACAGTGGGTTTCACACCCTATTTTAGAGCTATTTTGAGCCCACAGGGTGATTCTTCGGTAAGCATCTATCATCCCTGTCTCTGGCATTCCATTTGGTTATTCATGTGATTTCGAAGTATTTCAAAATGCCACCGAAAGATCACATTAAACATTGTCTCTGGGCAAGAAAAACACAATTTTGGAAACTGGGCAGGGGAGATAGTGGTAAGACATTAGCTAGAGAATTCCAAGTAGAAACTTCAACCATATCGGACGTCAAAAAGAACAGAGGATCAATTAACAGAAGTATAGATAGAGGAATGGATCAATGGAAATGAAAACTTGCTGCCTCTAGAAGACGTGTGTAACGAAGAAGAGTAAGGTCTGGAAGTGGTTGAAATGAGAGGTAGTATTAAACATGGAGCCGTCATCAACAGCTTCAGTGTATATTTATAATGGGCGGAAGAAAATCAAGCGGCATTACAAGACACCCTTGCTATAAGGAGATTAAGAGAGTCTGCACTCATTTCACAAACTAAAAAACAAACTAATATTACTGAGTTTTTTTAATAAACAGTTTTGTTTTTTTATGATATCTTGTCTTCAACAATAAAATATATTTCTTGGATGTACTGGGAGTCTGTTTCGTAACTTTTGCAGCAATATAATAAAGTTCTTCGGTAATCCGGATATTTCGATAGTACGGATCACCTCCGTTTTATTTGATCCGAACTAACGAGGTTACACTGTATAATTAAACACACCTGAAACCTTTTTAAACAAATCATTTTCAATACAAGTCAGCGTTTTAAATTACTCTCCACAAAAACTTTTTCCTTACAAGCAAACCTACGGAAGTCTTACTTACCGATTTTAATGAAACTTTGCACATTTGTAGAACTATATTCGACACGTATTTTTTTATTTTTATTTTTTTGTAATAATTCGGTTTTAAGGGCTTTCCCTTATTGGATATCTATGCGAAATTATACCAAAGAAAGACGATTTACCCTATAAATGGATTTTAGCTACTGAAACGGAAAAACAGGATAAAGTTCGATTTTTGCTGACGTTTCAAACTACAGTCGAATCTCGACTTACGCAATGCTCGATTTGTGTAAACGCTCGAATTACGCATGAGAAAAAATTTGTTCTTATTTATAAAAAAAAGTTGTGACAAATTTTTTTTTTTAAATTTCATTAATTGCATAAACATGCTTTCCCAGCATGTTTTTTTTTTTTGAACATTTGATTGTTGAAATTTCTCGATTTGTGCAAAAGGATTAAATTTTACCTTGTGCGGACATCAAGATTCGACTGTGTTGGCAACCAATAATCGGTTGAGTCGACTTAAGTCTATTTTTAATATGAGCTGTATTTAAACCTGCAAAATGAATATTTTCGCTTAAAAAAATCCAAATAAAGAAATCATATTTTTTGTACCATGATCTATATATATAAAAATGGATGTTTGTTTGTCTGTATTTTTGAGATCACAAAACTCAAAAACTACTGAACCGATTTTTACGCGGTTATTTGCAGAATGATCTGCGTTGCCAGGAACAGGTTTTTAGCTATCTTAGATTTTCAAAATTCGAAACAGAAGGTTCTGTAAGGATAACGCAAATCTCCTTTTTCCAACTTTTCTCGCAAAAACTGGTTTTGGGAGTTTTTCAGGGTTGCTTATCACGAATCTAGTGTTGGAATTTCAAAATTCGAAACGGAAAAGGATAACGTTTTTTCTCAAAAGTTTTTAAGTTTTTTATGGTTTTTTGGTATTCTAAAATTTATACAAAAAACTTTAAGCTGGCAACGAAGGGTCGGTTAGTATTCAATAGATATTTGTTTTATTATTACTTGTTATTGTTTTTCTGCAATTAAATGCATTTTCATAATGAAATTTCAAAAATTACCGTAATTTATATCCAAAATAACACCTTAAAACATGTTATTTTTCTGCAGAACATGTAAACACAATTAATGATAACCAAAAAAAAAATCATTACTTTTCTTGTTGGTGGAATCGCTTCAATAAACATTTCCATGTCCAGAAATGTTCTTTCCTAACAAAAGCACCGGCAAAGTGGTTGACATAATGACCCAACCGTGAAAATTCAATCGATACGATTCGGTTTTATGGACGATTGATCGAAAGAAATTATGTTGTCACACAATTCTACCTGTAATGTCTTCCCACCCCCTTCCCCCGACTTGTTACGCTTTATTTCATTATGTATAGAATATAAAAGATAGACTACCAGGTGATATAACAATCACTGAATGAAATCATACCCACTGAAAGTTCAACGGAACTTAAATTGAAATGCCGGTCTTTGGTGTGTTACGCCTTTGGACCGTGTCAAGTTTTCAGAAAACAAAAGCAAATATTGAGTGACACTGCATCGACATACTATTGATGTGTCAACTAACCTAGTCGATTATTATACGATATTCTCAATTAATTAATGCAGAGTTTCTTAACGTTGTAGTCTTAGATTCACAAACGTTTCTTTTTTTCACCCTAATGATACATATTAAAATTTTATGTCTTCTAAATTTAAAAAAAAATCCACTTAATTACCAAAACACCCCCTCGTTTGTTTATTTTTTCCAAACCAACAGCCTTGACCGACATTGACTACTCGGCTTGTGACAGTGGACTGGACACGCCCCCCTCGACTCATCGTCCATCTAGCTACCGTGACTACTCAAGCCCCAGAGATTCGGCCGAAACTACAGTCAGTTCATCACGCGGCACAATGTTGGTCTCCCCTGGCGGCAGTTTCCGGGCCAAGCACATGAACCAAACGAACAACATGATCAACGCGATGAACGGATCCCGTTACAGTGTTCAGGAGAAGATCCTGCGCATTCGAAACGGTGGCACCGATGAGGATCAGAGGTGCGCTTCCATCAAGTCCGCCAATCGCCTGAACCACAACGAACTCTACGACCCGAACCAGAATCGATACTACAAAATGAATGGCAACGGACATCATGTGTCCAATGGTAACGGTTCGGCTATACTACGCGAGAGGTACCAGCATCCGGCCCTAATCGCTATCATAAATGAAGCGCAGGGCGTCAAATTCCGTGGTAAGTAAAATGTATGTAAAGCAAGCAATATTTTTTTTTATTATTTGTTATTTAAATTCTTTTCATTGTGTTACTTTTGCTAGTAAATTGAAGCATGCTTTAGTTTAGTGCTTGATTGATTAAATTGATTTTAAGTGCATTAAATGTCAGTCACCCGCATCAAAATATTTTTCTATGATTTACAAGATGTTTGTCTCGCATGGAATCTCAAAGATCTTTAAGATTTCACATGATTCAATAAACATTAATATTAGAAAGAAAGCGTATAACATTTCTAAATAAGGTACAATAGATGAAATGGCAGTACCTTCAAATTCAATATTTAGTGTGAGTTTTTCGTAAATCGGGTTCTGAATACATTCTTCGTGCAAGATTATCGTATCTCTCTAAAGGTAGAAATAGATCATGCGATGTTGGGTACACAGTTAGAAATTTTTAACACATTTATGTGTTCCATGGTGTCCACACCTAAAAAAGTGTTACTTTAGCACTGGATCCCAGTGTTGAATCATTGAGACTTTTAAGTGTCATTTTAGATAAACACTTAAAGTGTTAAAAAAATTTTAACACTTATCAGTCTTGGGAAAAACAAAATCAATTTGGTAATTTTTTTTCATTTTTATGGAATTAAAAGACTTACATGAAATGCATCTAACTATTATTCATTGTTTTTAATAAAAAAATGAATAAAAATAATAAAAAAGAAGAAAAAAAAATTCGCGTTAGCACCGTATGGAATTTAAACCGTCGTGTTTTTGGTTTCTGACATCTTTCGCTTGTGAGTTCTGCGCGCCTTGCCCACTGGGCTGCTTGCTTAAAATGCAACATGGTTCTTATTGTTTTTATTTTTAACAATATTAATTATTAATAAAAATGGTTATTATTTATAATTTTTATTTAAAATATATTATTTTTATTTAAAAAATAATAATAATAAATTAAAAAAAAACCCTAAAAACAGAAAAAAAATCCGTTGAGCGGGTTCGAGTCCCGATCTCGACTCCATTTTTTTCACATTTTTTATGAAAATCAAAATTGTTATTATATTTTTATTTTTTTAATTCATTATTTTCAATATTTTCAATATTGAATTAAAAAAATAAAAATATAATAACAATTTTATTTTCATTCAATTTAATTCAATATTTTTTTGAACCCATATTTAACTTATTTATCCAAGACGTTTTGATTAAATTTGCCATATTTTTCTTTCTGTATAGTAAGATTATTTTTAAGAAAATAAAACTTAGTACTACATAATTTCCAATTACCTTCAGATCTATAAAGAATTTCATTTTAAAACATTCAAGTCCCAATTTGTTTGAAACTCGAAAGTGTTAAAGTCAGTTAACTCCCAACAAGGTGTAACCCTAACATTTCAATGTGTTATTATTTTTTTACACATTTCAAAGGTGCTAAAGTGATATTTATAAGTGTTAAAAATTAACACTTTTTCTTTGATACTAGAAGAAATTTGACACTGACGGGTCAAATTTCTAACTGTGTACAATTGTCGTGCCGATTTGCTGTCGCAATCGATAATTGTATATAAGTCGAAGCAGGGAAGCCCGAAAAAATTCAAGTTATCGAGGATTTCGAGATATCGACGTTAATTTTGTCTAGAAATATACCTCAAGGGTATTCGACCTATCGAGATTAAACTGCACAGTTATTTGTTTTTTATTTTAAACTAAAGTGTGTGTGTCAAAAATCATTTTATTTACATGCATGCATCGCTTTTTAATAGATTTTCTATTTTAAAAACCTACTGATTTCAAATATTTTTTCTTATTTTCAGATCGTTCATATTCTGACTGCCAACAGTGCCCAAGGCGTTCAGTTAACAATAATCCATCACCAAGTCCACGTCGAGCTGCCTTCTTTGGAACACCAACACGTGTTTAAACGCATCAAATATGCTACAGAATCTTTCAAATTTCACCACTGAAACGATTTAAATTTTATCAATTGACATTACAATCTACGAAACAAAAAAAAATCATAAAATTATAAAATAGAAAAAAAAATGAAATTATTGTGAAACAATTTTCAAAACGCACTAAATACGCTTTTTACTCAATGGCGATTCAAAAAAAGATCGCTTTCGACTTTTAGTTGATTAAGAGTGAACAAAAACAGGAAAACTAACAGATATTAATGATATCGAATATTATTAATAAACATCGATAAGATTAACTAAAATTATGTAAATTTACAATGAGCTGATAGAAGAAAAGCAAATGTTAACTAATTAGTATTATAAAAAAAACTGCACAACGAGAATGCGATTATCTTGTAACGCACTCCATTCAAATACACTGAAAACCATTGAAAAAAAAATGAAATCATTATCGAATGTAGAAAAGTGGAAAAATATTACAATTAAAAACATAATTTCATGCAAAACCAACAACTCAAATACCAAAAAATATATTTTAAAAACCGATATTTAATATACTCATTCAGAAAAACAAAAAAAAAACGTTGAAATAAAATTACTTACTGAAATCGTCTCGCTTTTAAAAGTTTAACTTTCAAATATAATCTTATTAGATTTCTTATTTATTACTGGATCGATTTGATTACTGTAAAAGTTTTATTTTGTTTTAAGAAATAGTAGAAAAAATTGTATCAAATAATGAGGTTTCGTAAGTAGATTCAGTGTTATTTATTTTTCTATTAATAACTATTAGAGGAATTTTTGTTATAATTTCTCATTTTATAATGTAAAAAGTTATAAATAAATTTTAAATTGTATTATAAATTTTATGAGTTATTTTTTTATTTTTTTCTACAGATTTTTTTTTCTTTATTCTGCTACCGAAGCAGCGTCACGATTTATGTCAACCACTAACGTCACGGATAACATAAATGCTGCTTGGGTATTTTACAGTGGCTAGCCAAATTTTTAAGGATATCATTTAACTGTTAGGGTTTCAAGTTAATTTTCGGCCTTTCGATCTTCTCTTTGTTACACAATTTCGCAATTTTTATTTTTTATATAAAGTTTAGTATCGCCGTTACACACCATTAATATTTCCAATAAAGTATCCCAAGAATTAGAACCCTTTCTTCACGGCCGAAAATTGAAGGACCTGTTTTAGAAATGTGAATATCTGAAGACACTTTTAGAAGAAGACCACAAAAATCTCGAGGTCTCCTCCGTGTCGTGAGTTATCGTGACTTAAGTCTTACAAGAAAATGTTTTTTCCCTAATATTATGGCAAACCACTATTTATGGCTGAGTTCAGACGAGGTTGAAACTGAAGTCAACCAGTTTGAAGTCAACCAGTTTCAACCTCGTCTGAACGCAGCCTATCAGTCCTAAATACTTTCTCCTTCGTTTTCCACTTCTTTTTGCAATATTATCAGTACCGGTGCATTGTATTGAAAATGTTTTCAGTCCTAAATATTTTGTCCTTCATTTTCCCCTTGAACCCATTTTTCAGTAATGAACAAAAATCCAAAAAAAAATTTAAATTTAGAAACGTATTAAAACCAAGATTGGACAATAAATTTAAATCTCAACTAAATTGTTTTATTTTACAGTCTTTAACAAATAACTTTATTTATTAAAACATTTGTTTATAACATATTTGTAGTTTTCGCTTTAATTTCCCTAAATTTAATTCACTGATAAAATGGAGTGACTAAAACTTAAATAATAAAATTATTTTTAGTAGAAGTATTACAAATGAAATTGATAACTTTGAAAATGAATTGATATTAGTAGTAATAAAATAAAATATAAATAGATGCAATTCTGATTGAAGGTATTTTCTAATGGGATGAGTATTGAAATTGGAAGAAAACTGGAACTAAGAAGAGAAAACAGATTGAAAAGCATTTTATTGCTGTGATTTTTATATATTAAAAAGAAGTGAAAAAAGGGAAAACAATTTTAAGAATTTAAACCCGACTAAATAAAAACTGATATGATAATATTGATTAGAAAAAAATAAAATTATAAAACAGAATTTTAATTGAGTTTTATTTAATTCAGCTGTTTTTTTTTTAACTTTTTTGCTTTTCAAGAGTACTAGCTGGAAAATCCTTTTTTAATTCAACTTTGGACAAAAAATTCACAGAATTTTCCCCCCTGAAAGTGCAGGGGAGAACGGATATAAAATATGGTTTGGACAAAAAATAAGAAATCAAATATGGGACAGACAATCAATAAATGTGCGTTGCAGGCGAAATATATTAAATGGAGTAATGCGCAATAATTTAAATCAAATATCAAGCAAAATTTAACTCAATTTTACGTGATCTTAACGTTCCATTAATGAATTTAACTGAAACGGTCAAAATACTAAAAATGTTTTACATTAGTTTTGCATTAGTAAAACATGTGTCTTAGATGGAAATTCATATAAAAATTCGCCGCAGGAGTAAAAATATAATTTACAGCGAACTAGATTATATTTTGCATATTAGTAATGTTTCTTTAGCGTTTAATATAAAATATAACACAAAATACGAGATGAAAATAAAGTTTCAGAGAGGCCGCGAAAAAATTCCTGTATTCGGGACTGTCCTGAGTAATCTGGGACATATGGTCACCCTGTTTAGATGGAATGAGAAATTTGATTCAAATTAGAGCCTTAGAATATAAATAGATTTGCTTATTTGCAATATAATTTATTTTTTCTTCACTTCGGAGTTATTCGTCATTCTGCAATTTTTTTGTTTCTCTCAACAACATCTATTAGATAGTGTTTCTACTCTACGTGTAAACTTTAATTGCCTAATTTAATAAAAATTAGAATTCCTCTTCTCATCATTTCCAAAAAAAAAAAAAAAAAAAAACAGTTTTTTGGATATCTCAAACATTTACTTTATCTCTTTTTATTTTCAAATTAGCGTTAAAAACTTGTTCGATTTTTCACCGTGGCGCTAGTGCTGATAGTAAGACGACGATACGAAATTCGACCGTTCGCAAACTAAATACAGGTATTTTCCTTTCCACTCATACTAGTGTCAAGTTTGCCTGCGCCGGCGCCATATTTGTTTTTGTGTATTTATTTTTTGTCCGAGAAAACAATCGCAAAAAATTGGCACTTCCAAAAGATTTCGAGTGTTTCATTTATTCAGGAGAAATTTAAGCGTTTATTGAAAAACTAGCAATGTTTGAGTTAAGGCCAGTGCAAGTGTCGTATTAAAACTATCGGTTTTTGTGCAAAAAACTTCGAAAAAGCGACATCAAGCAAAAATAAAACTGTCTGAAGACAAGCACCACACAAAATCACAAGTAATGAGAAAATATTTTCATGCAAGGACATTCTTTGAATTAATTTTTCAATATTGTAGAAAATGAGAAGTCGAACAGAACTAGTAACCACAACTTTTGTTGACTCAGAAGGTAAATTGCCCTCAGAAGTGGATTTTTTGTTTAAGAATTGTCCGTTTTAGATGATCAAAGTGATGACACCGACGATTCCGAGGAGGATTGGAGACCAAATGCTGACAAAACGGGTCGCAATGGCAAACGCAAAATGCAGAAGGCGGGCAGGAAGCGTCGAGGACCCAAACCGGGAATGAAAAGGAAGCGGGCCAAGGACGAAGATGACGACGATTCTGATGACGGGGCAGCGGTTTACGAGAAATACTACCGGCCAGTAACACACAGTGAAAAGCCCGCCACTACCACTTTGGCTGCAGCACCGGCCACTGCTATTGATCTCAAAGCGTCTCCAAAGAAGTTACCACCTGAGAAAAGCCTCCCCGACCGCAGCGGAACGTTTAAGCTGTATTTGTACAAGAGGGATCTGGACAAGGATTACAAAAACAACACACACTTGTGTCTGTGGCGGCGTGACGGCTCCAGTTTGCTGCAGAAGTACATTCGAGTGAAGAGCAACGGTGAGGAATTCATCTTCACATCTTCGTCTGTCGTGAGTAGTCCTCGAAATATTTTGAGAAACAATTTGCGAACTATAATTTTATTGTAGTACTCCAGTTGGGATGAGAAGCGGCGAAAAGAGTTTGCCGTGTTATCGGTAAGTAAATTTCTACCGTTTTAGGAGCGTTATCCCTTCTTAGATTCGATCAATCAACGTACTTACATTCATTGTGGGGTGAATATAGAAATGTTCCAAAGTTTTGTTTAATTTTTTCAATTTTTTGTAGCGACAAACAGTAGAAGCTCTCAAAATGTCGTCCTTTTATACTAATCTTCTATTTTTTCACGACATTATTGATTTATGCAGCCCGGAGGTAAACTGCATTTGGTTCAGTTTTTTTTTCTTTATTCAAATTTCCGGTTTTTTGTATTTCTGATAAAGATTTTTATGTTCTTTCCAATGACATCTAACATTTGGTTTTACTTCAAAAATTGGAGAAGTCACGAGCGTTTAAAGAACAACATCTTTCCTATAAAGCTGTGCGAATAAGACGTTTTTAAACCTTTCTCCTGCACATTTCACTTTATACCGCTTAGTGCAGTTCACCTCCGAGCAACAGATTGATTTTTATTCTGTTATTTATGTAGTACAAATTTTCTAGAAATAGCATATAACGGTGGAAAAACAAAAGTTTTTTTGTAGCTTCAACACAAAAAACGATTGTAAAAGTATGCATACTACATCTATCTTTATCTTTTGACCAAACTCTGAAAGCTTTAAAATTTAAAACTCGTACCGTGGAAAGCTTCAAGACTTTTTTTAAATTTAAGGTGAAATGCTTGGAGGAGAACAACCGGCGTGTTACGATCACAGATCTGGAAGACTTCCATAATTTAGCGGAGGAAATGATAACCCGCAAGGAAATGATCGAGAAGGGGGAAATCGATGAAAAGACTGAAGAAGACTGCTCCGATGGAGATCATCCGGACTCTCAAGACGATGAAGATGATTTCGAAGACAGTGAAAGCGAAGTAGAGGGAGTGGAGGCAAACAGCGAGGAGGACGAGTCTGACAACGAAGAGCCGGAAGAATGTGGCGATGAAGATGTTGTGGCAACTGGCGACAGTTTGGGAATTGCGGACTAAGACTGGTAAAAAGGCCAAGTATAAGGAAAAGCTTTGCAAAGCTAAAAGAATAATGAAAAGCTCAAAGGTATAGCAATTTTAATAAAATCCAGTTATGGCCAGTGATCTGAAAGACACATATTTACTCTTAATTATTACTAAATTTAATTAGTAGCCAAGTTATCAGTCGTAATTTGAAAAGAAGAATACTTAATGGTCCTAAGCTAATTAACCAACCGTTTATACCCCAATAGATTTTAAGTAAATTAACTTTTTAAATACTAAAAGCAGTTGAATTGAAAAATATTTCATCATTTCTAATGTTTTTTTACCAATTGGTATGATAATTTTGTTGCGTTTCATGCCATTTTAATACTATTTGACAAACAAAAATCTGATTATATTTGTTTTGTTTTGTAAATTCGAGCAATTAAAATGATCATTCAGTATATGGTTCCCTTTACCGAAGACGCTAATCCCGAGTCTGCATTGGACATAAATTTACTCCGTATCAATATTGTGCCATTAAATTGTTTTGTGAAAATAGCTTTTTTCAGGACATTTCTGATGTCTCGGGCAAAAAGTTCCTGAAAAATGTGGTCTTCAACCACATGTCAGGGGCAGCTTTAACGAACTTTATGGCTAGTGTAGACTTGGGGTAATAGAGAAAGATTTTAAAAATGATTCGGTTGGCAACAAACTCGACTGAACTTTAGTGACAGAGATTAAGTTCCTGTAGAATCTCAAGATATTTACGGGTGCACAATAGAGAATCAAACAATTAAGATTTAGGGACGATTTTTTTTACTTTTTCAATGGTTGATACATGATTTTAAATACCAGAAGAAATCTAAAGGCCCAATAAACGCTTTGCTATTAGAGAGCCTATAACCTAGAGAGTGGACAATGGGACGTGCAAAAATGGCCGCCAAGCTGAAAAACAAGCTCAAAAAACTTTAAAAATTTGATTCATTAAGGGTATTCACAGTCCTCTTTTAATTTTGGGTATTCGGTGTTTTCGGTAATATTAAAAGACTGAAAATATTCTGCTGTAAACATCCCACAGCACAGATTTGAGAACAGCGCTTTTATTGGATACGTGACCAAATCAGGAACTGCGAATTTGATTGTAAAATATGTCACATACCTTTAATCCATGTTTGATGTATTCTTTTGAATTTCTATTGTGGCAACGGCTATCAAAATTGAAAAAATTTGCAGTCCGATGAGATTAACAAAAAAACCAGCGAGAAAATTTGACAACTAAAAACATTACTAGCGCCACTCGCGGTTGATTCTTGATACCGAATACCGAGGCTGAAAATCACGACTCAAGGCATGTATACAATTACCGAATCCGGTAATTCATTTTTACATGAACCAAGTTACCGTCTCGGTAAAAATCTGTTAAATTTGACTGAATTACCGAGCGGTAAAATTACTCGCAATTTAAAAGAGGACTGTGAATACCCTTATTGTTAAAAATAATTGCCAAAATATCTGAAATCGGTTAAAATAAGTAAAAAGAACTCATGTCTAAAACAAAAACTCAAAAATGTCAAAAACTCTCGAGAGTTACTCGCAGGAGGTTGTCCATTCGAGAGTTAATTTCGGCGATTTTTCTCTTTTCAAGACCAATATCTTGATTTTTTTGACATCTTACTTTGACGAGTTCTCGAGAGCTACTAGCGAAATTCAAACGCCGTGCGTATATGGCGAGCAACTCTCCGAGAGTTCAGTGGATGCGTGTCACAGAAATATATCCCATAGAATGCGCCTTACTTGAAAAGCCCGTATAAAGAAATGGCCAAAAACACTAATGCTTTCTCTATTTTCATAAGCCTAAAATTTATTTGCATGCCATGGTGAAATGAATCCAGAATTGCCAACTTTGCTTTTATCAAGTTTCAAATTAAAAATGAATTTTAGCTTTTAAGTGAACTACAAACATTCTATATTCCAAAACGAAGCATGATATATTTATCTCCTTTCCCCATAATAATATTTTGACATTTCAGTGGCCCATTTGAGATAGCAAAACACGATATCTATTCTAATTCCGATATCTGTGATGCGTGTCGACTAGAGAGTAGAATCACTTTTGACAGCTCGCAGAAACTAGCTCGCGAGTTTCTGCGAGCGACTCTCAGAGACGTGTCCATTTGCGAGTAGCTGCTATCGAGAGGTTCTCACCGGCATTTACTCTCATGTGGAGCGGCACCTTAAGGTATCAAAAACAATTGAAAATTCAGAGTTGCTTTAATAAATTGAAAAATTGTTTACATGCTGTTCTAATCTGGAGAAAATACTGTTCTAACTGTTTTAATTGGAGTTAATAGACTGTCCTACTCAATAGGACAGTCTATTAAGTGCTGATGTCCACTCACTAGATTAAAGTCTCTCTATTTTGCTATGAGCGGTTTGACATCTGGTATTTCTGTGGTACTTATGTCTAATGAATGTAAAAAAAATGCGAAAATTTGATAAATAAGCGTTTGTCATGTATTTTGAATGTTTTTTCCATCGATTTTGTGAAAAACTCAATCGTCAGAATTGTCAAAGCGCATAAAGCAAAGCTTTAACCTAGATTTTTGTGACTTGATTGATTTTTTTAATATCTTCTGCTAAATTAAGTTTTTTCTGTAACGAAACAATCCAAGATACAGTCGACCCACGGTACAGTGAGCATTCGATACAATGAAAATCCAGTAGAGTGAACAGCGGGGTTTTTTCACAAAATTCCATTAGCTGATCTAACGAATGAACAATTATTTTATTAGAAATTTTAGCACATAAATGGGAAGAAATATATGTAGAGTAAACAGGCGTATGGTTGTTCAGTTTATGTAGCGGTTATTTTAATCGTTGTGCACGTGCATACTTTTGTTATTTTTCACCGTTTTTATTTAAAGTGAAAATTATTGAATTTAGCTTGTGAAAAATTGATTTTCAACTCTCTTTTTACCTTGTATAATCGTACACATATTTTTCCTAAAGAACCATGCAGGAAATAGCGTTTTTCGTGCCCCTGGGTTAACTTCTGAACCCCGCGTCGTTTTCACTTTGGTTGAATACTTTTTGGAAAGGACACAGTCTCTGAAAACTACACAGGTTCAAAAGTTTCATTCATATATGGCTTCAAGAGCCACCGAATTGCAGGGGGATGGTGAGGGGTTAACGAACTTTCTCGCGATTTTTCATATGATTTCTGCCATGATTTCTGTGAAAAATCACAAGAAAGTTCGTTAACCCCTCACCATCCCCCTGCAATTCGGTGGTTCTTGAAGCCATATATGGATGAAACTAGAGACTGGGCCCTTTCCAAAATGTATTCAACCAAAGTGAAAACTACACGGGTTCAAAAGTTAGTTTAGAGGTGCAAAATCGTGCATCGTTCTTTAATATCAAATTTTCATTCCTTTTTGTCCACTCAGTGGAGTGAACTTTCGATAGAGTGTTCAGCCATTGGTTTTTTTTTCACTCACTGTCCGTGCGTCTACTGCAATTTAAAAAAAATTGAAATTTTTAAAAACATAATCATTCCCATAACTAAATATCAATAGTATTTGTGTAGAATTAATTGCAATTTAAACGAATTTAGCAATTAAGAAAAATGAAGTCAATGTTTAAAACTGAAATTTTATCTTTTAAGTGTTAAGTGTGACACACAAAAAATTAAAAGAACTGCGAAATATCTATTGCTTAATGAGAAGATTCACAAAAGTATGAATAGATTTTCTTTCAATTGTTTTTAATTCCCGTTAAATTCGACTTTCCAATTCTTTGAAACTAGGAAGGGTCTAGGAGGTGTCTGAAAAAAAAACACTTTGCATCTATGGTGGGCGGGGAAGCTGTAAAAAGTGTGACCGTACATACAAAACATCATCAGTGGTTTGGATAAGAACTCGATGAGAACAAAAAAAAAATTAGCGTAATGTATTTTATAAAGAGCTCATCAGACAGTAATACCTGATGCTAGCGGTTGACATATCGTCGGCTAAAAGTGAAATTGTGCTAAGTTCATTTGGTATAATTTTCCAGAAGAGCAATGGAAACCTTGTTAAATCGTTTTAATTCTCTTTCAATAACACTGAGTTTTCTTTAAATGAGAAAAATTGGGCTCAGTTTTCTTTAAATGAAAATTTATCTCATTTATTATATGAACTGTTCTAAAAGATTATTACAGTTTAAACATGCCTGGAGCCCAATGAACGCAACTAAAACGGACAAACTGTCACTTACAAGTTTGTTCCATAGAAATCATTTGAATTGAGCACAGTGAACGCAACTACAACGCAAAAGTTTGCAAACTTCTAACTTAGCCGCAGCAATTCTGCGTTGACAGTTCATAAACTGAGGTTGGGGAAATGTTGTTCGCGGAAAAATTGATAGCCTTAGTGCAATAACATACAAATAACAAACATAAATACCAACAAAGCAAATTATCGCTTCAAAATTATCCATTTTTGTAATTTTGCCAACTTTATACCACTTTATATTATGTCACTTGTACTACTTCACGAGATGCCATTGGGCTCTGCCGCTGAAATGTTGCGCTGCGTGACAGTTTGTGCGTTTTAGTTGCGTTCGCGTTGCGTTCATTGGGCTCCAGAGGTTAACAAGGTTTTTTATTGCTCTTCTGTCAAATTTGGTATAATGGCCTTAGCACAATTTCACTTTTAGCCGACGATATGTCATGATGATATATATCAACCGCTAACGTCACGGTTGACATAAATGCTGCTTGGATCTCTATCATCAATGGCGAAATTTTACGTGAAAAGGGCTTATAAATCTGCCAGTTTTTTAAAGATTGTTTAAACTGTAATAATCTTTTAGAACAGTTCATATAATAAATCTCGATAATTTTTATTATTTGCACAGTATAATCTCCCCGTATGCCCCGTTTCTCAAATTTCCACATAATCATCATACTAATATATATAAATATGACTTGAAAGTCTGGCTGTCTGTCTGTCTGTCTGTCTGTTCCTCTTTCACGCAAAAACGGCTGAACCGATTGACTTGAAATTTGGCATGAGTGTCTGAGGTAGTTCTGGTTCCAACATAGGCATACGGAAAAGTAGCGCGAGGGGTGGGGGAGTAAGGGAAGGGGGTAAAGTGATTTTGAAACTTAGTTTTTGCGCTATGTTACCCTTTCGCGGGGAAACTACTGGACCGATTGGCCTGAAATTTGGCATAGATGTTCGTCGGAGGTCCAGCCCCAACACAGACCCATTAAAAAGTAGCTCGAGAGGTGGGGGGAGTAAGGGGAGGGGGTAAAGTGATCTCGAAATTTAGCTCTTCCTCTATGTTACCCTTTCGCGGGGAAACTACCGAGCCGATTGGCCTGAAGTTTAGCTCCAACATAGACTATCAAAAAAAAAAAATTGAAAAAACTTAGCCCGGCAACGACGGGTATGCAAGCTAGTTTCTAATATGACAACTAACTTCCTTCACGACTGGCAGCTCCTTCGCAACACTATGCGTAACGTATCTTTCAGACAACTGATAAACTCATTTTTTTAGACTGCACACGTTTTATAAGGGTTTTTAATAATCGACTTTTCGTTTGTGATTGCGAAAGAATAAAAATATATATTTAAATGTTCCTTATTTGTAAGTTTTGAACTTAAATAGATTTTAAGGTGTATTCAAATGTACAAAACTTAGTTTTTTAAGTTTTTGTTTTTCATAAGAAGGCAATTTTCTTTTTATTACAATATTTTTAAAATACTGGATCCATCCAATAAAATTTGGTGTTCATTTTATCAGAAAACTAAGTTCTTTTAGTAGAGGAAAACATTCCCAGCTATTGTATTTTATGTATTGCATTTTTGTGATATTTTTTTTAATTCTCTAGGGCTATATTAATTATTAAGCAATAAAGACTCCGAACTTCGAAATCCTTAAGCTTAAAAATGCATTTACTCAATTTAAATTCTATAGAATAAGTGCCAAATGTAATTTTTTTATTAAGGAAAAAAGGCAGAAAACAGTGAAAATCGGTTAAAATGGAAACATTTGTATGTATTGCTATGGGCGTTGTTTTAAAATGGATTTCTTGAAAAATTTTACTCTTTCGATTCGGAACGGGACATATGTCGGTTTATGTTTAAACAAATCTGTTGTGGAATCGCGTAAGGTGATAAGTGTTAGTGACTGTCACCTATCATTTTTTCGGATGACAATTCTGTACCCCAGAGGTAAACTGGGAATTTTACAGGAGAGCAATTTTCAGTTCGGAATTGCAAACTTTTTATTGTGTATGATTTTCGGTAATTATTGAAACTTTTGTAGTTTATTTTATTTTAGGACATTGTTTAAACAAAATATTAGTTGATATAATATGTACGTCCCCACAATGTAGTTACAACAATAACCCCAAAATCGCGGTTTTGGCAGTTACGACAGTTTACCTCTGGGGTACAGAATTGTTCAAATTTTCGAATAAAAACGACCACTACAAGAATACCATCACATTGCGATTCCATTTTGATCACAATTTGTTAAACATTACCGAATTCCAAAAAATTGACGTGTGATAGTCATTAGCACTTGTTGCCGTACGCGATTCCACCCCTGTATTTACTTCAGCGACTTTCCGGTTCGTAACGGTTAAAAATACCGACACATCTTAACGACTCAATTTTTCAATCGTATAAAAATCATTATAATCGATTTTCGCTGTAATTTGACCCGACATTGAATAAAACTTAAAGCATCGCACTGAAAATAAACACGATCAAAGTATTATTAAGAATGTGTAAAATCGTTTGAGAATATTATCAACACTTTTGGAAAATCAGCTTTTTTTTTGATAATCGTGAGTCTTCTTCAATTTCCATTTTACAATTTGGGAGCATATTGTAACTCAAGTTATCTATTAAAGCTCATGTCTATTTAATGTAATGACAAATTATTAAATAATAACAATAATAAATAAAAAAAGTAAATGCAAAACAATAAATATGTATTAAATATATTATAAATACTTAATAAATAAAATGCTAACATGTATGAATGTTTAAGTAATGTTTTTAACTAATTTTTTGTTTAAAATTTGTTTTATTCAAATCAATATAATAAACATAACAAAAGCTATAATTGCCAATCTGGCAATTATTGAAAACCCTTATGGTGGTATGGCATTGTTCGAAGTTTAAGTGAACGGCGAACAGTTGTATCAAAATTCCACTTTGAAGTCAAACTTTTCAATAAGATTTTTTAAACTTTATTCCAATCGGATTTTGATGTATGGGAGTTTTATGTAGAATCATATCCTAAATAACTTTTGTTCTTGCACTTTTTTGATAAGATGCACCGTTTTTGAGATATTCGCAAAAAACATTTTCGTCCCACCCCTAATAGTCCATTTTTTTCCCATTAACGAACTTAGTCTTGCATTTTACGAAAAACGAATCTGCGTAAAATTTCAAGTCTCTAGCTCAATCCGTGCGCCCGCAATCCGCGCCACAGACGGACAGACAGACGGACGGACGGACATGCAAAATTCAATTTTTTTATCATTCTAAACACACTGGTGTAATTCATTTTTGTGTGTGATGACGGGATCTTGGCGTTACAAACGGTAAGGCAAAGTTAATATATGTACCCTTTGGGTTTCACCATACGGGTATAAAAAAATCTAAAATATATCGATAACGGTAGAAGACATCGATATGTAGTTAAAGGCAAAAATTTGGAAAATATTAATACGAATAACTATAATTAAGGTTGGCCACGGTGATTTCCCATATCTCGAAACTTTAGCAAATATTCAAAATATTGAATACCTTCAATTGTCCTTTATTTTATGGTTTTATGGCTAGTAAGGTGACGTTCAAAATATTCAAATTATCCGTTAATCGCATTCGAATGAGTCCATTAGTGACTCTGAAAACATCAGAATACTGGGCATCGAAATAAATAAGAAGCTCCAATGGAGCGACCATATTTTTAAAATAGCAAAGGAAGCGTCGCAGTGCCTAGGCTTTCTAGGACGCTGCAAAACATATTTTGCGCCAATCGACGTGCTCAGCAACTACAAGACCTACATTCGACCGAGACTTGAGTATAATTCGCACATTTGGACTGGAGCACCAAAAAACTGTCCTGTAGCTGCTGTGCCAAATTCTAAAACGTGCAATCCAACTGATTGGAGACAAGTCTTTGACAGATTCATTAGCGTCTCTTGAGCATCATCGCTCTGTTGGGGTACTCAGCATATTCTATAGATATTTCCATGGGAAATGTTCCACCGAAATTTCCCAACTTATTCCCCCACGGTATATTTTCTTTAGACCCTCTCGTGCAGCAGCACGTGCGCACGACTCTTTCTTGAGGCTCCCCGTTATCCTACAGTAAAGTTTAGGGGTTCCTTTATTCCGTTAACAACAAAACTTTGAAACGATCTACCATCCAATGTGTTCCCCCCGGACTATAACCTGCAGAAGTTCAAGGAGAACAAAAACGGACATCTCATTTTGTCCTTCCGACCATCCTGAGCTGTGCTTCGGCATTAAAGGGTCTTCCCTAAGCTAGCTGGAACAAAAAAAATAATCGAAATCTCTTTATAGTTTATGGGTTATCAAATAGGTATGTAACAGGCAAACCAAATTTACTTTTTTTTATCGTAACAGAAGAGATCGCTCTTTGTTACTTCTTTTGTATTATATTTGTGCCGTTTTGACGTATTTTCTCCAACGGTGGAAGAAAATTGCCAGGAATAATTTATATAAAAATTTCCAAGATGAAATTTAGCGATTTGCCCCTAATATGGATCATCAAAATTTCTGGATATATACGATATGATGAAATTATCAAGTATTTTCTTGAAAGTTTTAATTTTAACTATTGTCTCTTACCGATATGAGAGAATGGCTAAAACCAAGTTTCGAAATACTCGAACTTGTAGCAAAACATAATCTTTAAAAATATGAAAGGACATTTCAGTTTGAGACATTTCAGTGAAATTTCAGCAAAAAACCGCATATTCGACTATGTATTCAAGTTTAAATCCCCCTATAAGGGGTTAAGCAAAATAAAATTCCCCCCGGCGTTAATTTACGGAGAATTTTATAACTTCTTAAGCTCAGAGACATTCACCCCGATTGCGAGTGTCGTGTCGTTTTCGACAAGAGTCGCTTCACGTGTTGTTGTTAGTGTTTTTCTACCAACAACAACGAGTAAAACGACTCTTGTCGAAAACGACACGACACTCGCAATCGGGGTGATTGTAAATGAAAAGCGGGACAAAACAAAACACGTCGTCTGACAAAACTATAACTCAAAATCCTGGGATTACCTCCATTTAAATATTTCTGTCGGTGCCCAAAGTTGTAACATAAATTTGATATTCAGCCCACACAAATATATATTTGTACTATTTATAGTGGCTCCCAAACTTTTCGGTGCTCGCACCCCTTGGAATCTCAAACCACGTTCCCAAACCGCCTCGAAACAAATTTCAGGAATTTTAACGTATCCGTGAAAGGTTATTGTATTTCTCTGAAGTTGTAAAACTTTTGACCTACCCACCATAGGCCGAAAAACTGTAAAAATACGCCGTAGGCGAAAATTTTTAAGTGTCGAGGTCTTAGATCGCTCGATTTGCTGTCTCAAATGGTCCCATTTCAATACAGGTCAGTGGATCAAAACGAGCCAAGTAAGAGCAAGATAAATGTATGAAAATAAATATAGTCCTCTCGTTTAAACCGTGAGCTGTCAAAGGAAAATAGACTTTCGGAATGATGTTGGCGCCTAAAGTTATTTGTTTGCGCCTAAAGTTAGTCTCAAACTTGTGAAATTTGAATTTCGCAGCAGACGAAATTTGAATTTCGCGACCTTATGCAGTTCAGTGGATGCGTTCAAGTAAGATAAAGAGGGAAATACTTTTGGGACCATTTTTCAGAAGAGCTTTGTATGGTGACAGTTGTTCTATGTTATATAGTTCTGTGGTCGAGGTCTACCAACATCCAAAAATTGAAAGTTAAATCACTTTTTTGCGCTGAAATTAAAAAAAAATCTGTCTCGATCCCCAAAAATGTGTTCCTACCTACACCACCAGAGGCGCAGGGACCCCAGTTTAGGAACCTCCGTTTTAGATAATAAAATTCACAATAAAATCGGCTGTTGCTTACTTTAATACATGCTGTGCAGTTGTTGCTATTGCATCAAATTCCTTGACACGCAATGACTCCAACTATCTTTTCTAAAGGAAACCCACAATCGATCATAATTTAGTGTTTTATTTTTTTTTTATCATTTTGGTATCTTTTTAGTTTTTTTTCTTATAGATAAAAAAAACTTAATCAAGAAATTTAACAATAAAATCATTTTGAAAAATATCCTCCAATTTCCCTGTTCTGATTGGGGTTGGAGATAATCAAAAATATTCAAAACAAATTCCAACAAAATAGAATAATAAAATTAATGAACAATTACTCTCTTTTGACAATTTAGTTAGTTTTTTTTTTACAATTTTAAAGAATTTAGCTCTTTAGTTTCTATTTTTCTTAATTTTCTTACATGCAAAAGTGTTCTCAACTACTTTTTTTTTTTAATTTTACACAACTAAGAGGATCCGAATTGATTGATCCTTGCCCATCAAGAGAGACTTTTTACGTTGATGAGAGGAAGAACATACACGTACACAGTTAATAATATTTTATGAATGATTTATTTGAACGCACCCGCTGCCATTGCATCATGATGATTATCGGCTGCCCCGCTACCGACGACGCTCCCCTTTAACAGTCTTGCGTTTCTCCTTTTTCTCCTCTTTCAGTTGCTTTTGCTTCTCACGGTCCTCCTTGTCCTTTTCCTTCTTCTTTTGGCTTTCCAGCTTGGCTTCTTCGCGTCTTTGCTTCAACGCCTGCTGGACGTCATGGACGTTTGTGTTTTTCACCAAACCCGCAGATTGGGGCTCCTCGTGCCCCGACTCCTCGTCGTCGTCTTCGCTAACTGATAGCTGAAAAGTAAACGTAAGTATATTAACAAATTCGATATTTGTACACGTTTTACCTGGCTGTACTGAGCGAGAATCTGCTCCCGGATACGAAGCTCCTCTGCTGTGTATTGTCGCTGTACGGTGGTTTGGATTTTCTGAGATTCAAGGATCTTCGCTAATAGCTGTGTATCCACGTCCTCCAGACGCTTGTTCTCAGGTCCAGCATCGGAATCCTGAGGGTGGAATTCGTTCCATTTGCCAAGTATCTCTGAAACTACTGGCTTTAAATTGTCTTCCTGAAACGCAGTCATTTACAGTGAAAATGGAAAAAGTTGTGAATCCAAAATAGTAAAATAACCACACCAATACTTACCGTTATTTCCCCAAGGATGCCCTCCAGAGCTTCCTGTTTCTCATCGCAATTTTCATCGCCCTCCAAAATTCCCACAATGTAACTCCCGAAAACATTCTCGTCTGTATTCAATTCCCGCAATTTTAAATTTAGCCAAGCCTGAAACCCGCCCTTCGTGTCCCCTCGACACTCCATATTCGTGAAATTTTTGCTTCCCAATTTTCAGGCTTCGAATTCCTGGACTTTTTCAGGATTTTCCAAAAATGGCCGGACGACGAATGATGATGGATGAAACAAGAACTGTCAAAAGAATCTCGTCGTGCGTCAACGCATTGCATTGCGTGTTTGTAGGACTGGTTAGTCAAATTAGACTGTTTTGCTTCTACAACAGGTTTATTGTTGCGAGCTAAGTTTTTATCTTATCTCTAAAATTGAAGCAACATTGTGTTGTTTTTGGATACTTAGATTCAACCCTGCATCGATGCCGCGTGATTCAAAAACTCTCATAAAATAGTTTCTGTATTTAACAATTCACGAAGAAACATTACATCATTTTTCCTATTGCAATATCACAATAGACATGAGTATTGCGTTTTTCAGGCTTAGAAATAAATGTGAAATATATTAAATGTTCTTTAAACGGATGCCAAAAATCTGGTTGTTTTATATATCTTTTAATTACGACGATTTTAAATAAATGTAAATAGTAAATAATTAAGTAAATAAAACTGTTACATAGTAGAATAATTTAATTTTTTTCAATGTGAGATATAATATTCAAATCAAAGTGAATTCCAAAGCATAGCATAGACTCTATATGCCATAGAGTATTAGCTTTTCAAAATACTTGAGGACAAATCTAGGAAGTCTCATCCAAAAACGTGATAAATAAATTTAATGAGGCTATCGGATTGTCTACTTATGTAAAAATATTACTAAAGAAAATTCAATTAGAAAATAGACAATCAAACCATTGCTCATTTTTCATGGTAGACACAATTCTTTGTGTTTTAGCTGTCAAAAGAATCTCGTTTTTATATTTTTACGTTTCTTAGATTGAAATAAATGTTTCGGCTTTGAAAAAACCTCTATTTTTCTTTTTTTTTTAAATTTTAGAAATGGCTTTCTTAGCTTTGAGTAACTAACACAGAGTGAGTTTTGAAATTTCAGTACAAAATGTTGAAAATTATACAAGCTGTTACATGTTTTCAGGAAAACGATTGAAGAGTTGAATACAAAATATCAAATTCAAAACGCCTATAAGTATCTGGACGGTCCAAATTCTGACTTGGAAATATCAGACATCTTCTTAGACGTTATAGAATTTTGCAATAATAAAATCTATTAAAAACAGATGAAAAGGGATTTGGATAAGTTGATTGCATAAAAGTTTCAGTAGTCTAGTTAAATATAAAACTTTTCGTATGGCCCAAACCGTGTTTACAAAACTCTGGAACTGCATTGCGTTGAATTTTGTGGCTTAAAATAAATGATGTTTAAGAGAACTTATTAATTGAAAAATTTGCGAATATATTTACATATAGAATGAAAGAATACTGTAATATCCTATAAAGCGCGAAAATTTTCACAGGAATTTTTATATAATATTTGTTTTTTTCGACTGTTTTTTGATTCTTTTAATTTTTTTTCTCGAAATTTTCGACTCTATTTTTCTGAGAACCGGGAAAAAAATCTTTGCCGGAAATTAACAAGAAATTAGGAACAAGAATTCGTGAGCTACACACCTCTAGTTTCAGCTATTGCAATCTATGAAAATTTCCATTGGTTTGTTAAAGAATCTGATTTCATCACATGTTGTTACCGTCAATTTGTAAATTTTTTTTATTATAAAGAAGTAATTTGTTGTCAGCAGAAAAACGATGACAAGCAAAGCGCCGCAGGTAAAAAGCAATAGTTGGTTTTCTGCAATACTACGTCATCCGAAAATTTAAATGTCGTATGTTTCTCGACGTTTAGAACACCATACGACAATTAAATTCTTGTATGTTTAAATTCTTGGTATGTTTTACGAGAAACAAGATTTTTTTAAATCCTTATTTCTGCCACAGGCAAAGGGAAAAAGCACTGACAAGGAATTTAACAAGCCACAATTTGTAAAAGAATCTTTAAATTTTTCAAATTTATTTGTTTTAGCTTTTGGACTGAGACCCCCTAGGACATAATATCAATGGGTGATATTTATAATTCCACAAAGCATTGCCACATTGGTTTTCTTCATTTTGTCTATGGCAAAATTTTGGTGTGAACTTTTCTAATTTTTCGCCTTTTTCCACAAAAAAAGTCAAACCAAATAACGTGAAAACAACTCAAATGTTATTCTTTTCGTTAATTCAACAAAATTACCTGCAAATATCGCTTTAAAGTGGTTTTAAAACGTGAAACTGTTGGCCTGCCCGAATCGCTCGGTGAAAATTTCACGCAATTAGAGATTTCTGATGGAAGAAAACCGTGGATTGGTTTAATGAGTGCTTTTATAGTGGATCAGAGCTATTTTTTAATCGATGTAAGCAAATAATTGAATAAACTGTTGTCTGGCGGTAAAACCGTACGATTTTTTTGCATTCGTCTTGTTATCAAAAAGTCAGGGAAGAAAAAAGTGCAAGTGCGATAGAAAACATTTTCCAGGTGTCAAATTGACGTTTCTATTCCCAGATATTAGTGGATATTTTTGATAATTTGCTAAAAACTTGCAAATTACGACTGAATGGCTGAGGTTAAGAGTTGGAATTTTCGTATAATTGTCGATTGAAAACAGAAAATTCCATCATTGAAGTGAGTTTTTTTTTGGTGTTCACCTTGTTGTGTTTGTGTGTACGACGGATTTGTTTGTGTTGGGCGCTGTCGGTGCGTTTTCCACAGAAGAGCGGGACAAACGTACTGTTAGTGGATGTGAAAAAATTTCATAACAGTTCGCACGCAGTTCCCTATATCAAAGTCCTTGGTGTCAAATTCGAATAAAATATTCTTCGAATTCACTGGGTACAGTGCTTATTGTACTCAGACACTAGCGCCGCCTGTACCAAAGGCGATCAAACGACTGCCTTAAATTTAAGGACGATAATGCAGCTCGCAGTGTTTTGTAATTCGCGTGACTCCAGCGCCATCTCGTCACCGTATTGACAGTGAATTGCCTGACATTGAAAGAGGGGTGAATTTGGTTTCTGTTTTGGTTTTCGCAATCAAGAGACCGCTGGTGGGGAGTTTTTCGACAATTCAAGTACATTGGGAGGGGTATTTGTTTTGTGCGACGGAGAAAAGTGACTGCCTGAAAGTTTTCTTAATTTCACAAAAAAAAAATCTTGAATGAAACAAATTATTGAATATAAACCAAAGTGCAAAAAACACAAATCTAAAACAATTAATATTACAAAAAACCGTATTTCCGAATCTTATTTAACACTCAGGAATTTAAACGACTTTCAAAATTTTTTGAAACGAAGCAATAAAAAATGCTATACTTACATTCTGTTTTAGTGTAAAATGTGTGCATATTTAATAGTGGATTATTGAAATAAATGAATTTTTGAAAAAAAACTAATTTTTCTTGGTTGACTCCACCGGTAGACGACAGGACTCGTTATTGAACATTTCTGGCGGAATAGTATGTTAATCAGTTTCAAAGGTAAGGCATTTTTTTATTATTTAATAACAAATAAAGTTATAGCCAAAGGAAAAATCAAAAAAGGTTGTAAAGCTATTAGATAAGAGCAAAAGTTTTGTTTTCTCACTTTGGACAAAGTTTTGTTACCATGGAAAATATTTTCGAATAAGAAAATTCCGATAGACATCGTGCCAACCTTCAAAATATAAACAGATGTAAGTCCCCCTCTCCGAACCCCCACGCTGTTCAACTCTTCGATCTTAACGTACACAAGAAAGCAGCATACGTCACATGGCATATACGAATTTGGTTGGGGAAACGAATTACTTCGAAGTGTTGGTTGAGAATCAATTGAAGGGGAAATGTTCTGTTAATTCATGAACACGGCGATATTGAGGGGAAATGTTTTATTTTTTTTTCAATCATATGGGGCCCTATTAATAGTCATACAGATAAACTGAAGTTTTGCTAAGCATAATAATAAAATTAAACGCGCAACTTAAACACCACTTTATTCATAAACAAATTTAATCTGCAGTTTAAACAACGAAACTTAACCCGGCCCTTACACGCGTCTGTAGAGCTGACACAGTCGCTGACACAGTCTCGTGTAAATGCACTGACTGCCAGTTCGCTAAATGTATTTTAATGCGTTGTCAGTAATTTGACATTTGAAGTCTGTGCTACTGACAGACTTTATAGTCGCGTGTAAGGGCCGGGTTAAGTTTTCGGTTTAAATCTAGTACAAAATGGCAAAACGTGAAATGCACTTATTGAGCCTGTTCACATTGGTTGAAATAGTCCGCCTAAATAGGACAGAAACTGGCAACATTAGGGCAAGGTGAGGAAGTGGGACTGCTGATAGGAAAATCATCCTCAAAACTAAAAACTCCATTCTCAGAGTTCCGCCTGTCGTGCTCTGATTGGTTGGCTGCCACACTGAATGTGTTCCATTGTCATTATTGTTTCGGTCGTCGTCGATGCAACACGTCGCAGAGCAAAAGGCAGCCACGTATTACTTGCAATTCTTTAGAAATGTTCCGTTTCCCAAATGTTTCACGCCAGTCTGATTGCTCACAGCTACTGGTTCAAATAGTCTCAATCTGAACACGAGCAATATTTCAACCGTCCTATTTAGGCGGACTATTTCAACCAATGTGAACAGGCTCATTAGAACTTATTTGTAAATAAAGGTCAAAACATAACAGCATCTTTAAATGTGTGCATCCGCTGCCAATGCGTCGCAGCCAAATGTTCAGAGACAGCTACGCGTTGCTTCGAACTATATCTGTAATTAACGCGAAAGATTAATTCACTGAAAATTAAAATTGAAAAGTTTTTGCTGTGGTTTTACTTACCCTTGCAGCACAATGAACGCAACCAAGCCGCAACCATCACGCATCCAAATGTTACTTTTTGATCGCAACCAGCACGCATCCAAATGTCAAGAGTTTGTTTCACAGAAATGTCTTTAAGTGGTCACAGTGAACGCATTGACCAAAAATATCGAAGCAAAAGTTGGCAAAATTCAAACTTTAAAGCCTGTCCCACAACAACGCGCTACGCGGCGCGGCGCGCTGACAGATAATAGTAGAACCTACAGGTTTATATGACTTGGTGTCTAATTGCGCGCTGATCAACCGCAAGAGCCACCCCGCGTCGCTTTGAGTAGATCTACTTTCCACTTTCAGACGCGGTTGGAAGCGGTGACATAACAGAGATGTCACAAGTGGTAAATTATGGTACTTTAATATAAATTCGGGAAGCTCGGTACATTATGTCTGCCATCTCCAAATACTTGTTTAAATAATCTGAGTGTTGCAGCAAATGTTTTTAACCAATGGAAAGATGGAAAATAACTTTGAAAACGTATTCGAAACGGAAAATGAAACCGAAAAATTAATAATCTTCAAATTCTCTGCGATTTGTAGATTATGAGAACACAAATTGAGTTGTCACCGCGCTGCATCCGCATTGCGTAATTGGGGTTTAGGAAATGACTGCGGCTGTCGCCCTGCCGCTCTGGCCGCGCCACTCCGTGTGGTGATTTGTTGTGGCACAAGCTTAACGCAGCAAGTCTGCGTTGACAGTTGATGGAGTGCCTGCGTTGACAGTTGATGCAGTGCCCGCGTTGACAGTTGATGCAAAATGTCGTTTGAAGAAAAAATAAGGTTAAAGGTCAGTTTAGCGCCAATGACGAGTTTTTTTAGCCGTCGCTCGCACTCCGTGTCAATCACAAACCCCACCAAAGTTTGTAGGAGACTTTTTTCTGGAGGGGGGTGATAAGGTGTGTGATATCTCAAATGAAAGGTAATGAAGAATAGATTTCAAAAATATATACTGTAATCCCTGGATAACTGCTTCTCGGATAACTGCACAACCCCTTTTAGGTCACCAGTAATTCGAACCCCGAGCATATTTTTAAAAATTCTACACAATAGTTATCGCTTAACTGCAACACGCTTAAGAGCAAACCTCCTATTACTGTATGAAAAACAGTCTTCGATTAAGGTTCTCCGTCATATAATTTTCCCCCGGATAAGTGCAATTGGTAAAGTACTTGGCCCGTATTTCAGAGGTCGGTAGTTCAATTGCTTTACGAAATAAGTATTGATAGTTGCCGCTTGGTGTCTAGATTCCTATCACGGCACCTGCTGTTGATGTAAAATCCTTATAAATGTTGTAATTCATCCATGGTTCGCAATCCATGTTAAACGGAAGGAATTGTTATGAAACCTCAATTGAGGATGCCCAGGCTCTTCCAAAACTGTAGCGCCGAGGATGATAAGTGCACAAGTGCTTTTTCCTTTGAATTTTTAATACTTTATTTACTCATATTCTCTTGATCGTGTGTATGTATCTATATAGGTAGAAACCAGTGCAATTATGTTGTGATCTTACAATTTTAGGAAGTAAATGCACATTTTTTGCAATTAGGAACCCTGATAAGTACATAAATTCGTGCTGTAAAATGATCCCGAATAAATGCACAATTTTTGCTGTTAAAGGAGTATCGGATAGGCGCAACCCCTTTAATTGCACAGGAAATCCCGAATTCTGCCTATGTGCAGTTATCCGGGGAATACTGGAGCATGATTGGAGTCCTCCCTCACTCTTCATATACAAAATCTACTTTTCTTATTCAAAATTCTTATACCAAATCTACTTTTCTTATTCAAAATTCTTATACCAAATCTACTTTTATGCACAATTTACACTATAAACCGACGAATAAAATATTAGTTTATATAAAAACATGAATTTTTTTTTTACAAAATATAAAAAAAAATATCTCGATAACGGGGAAAGACATTGATTTACCAAGTGGTGTGTCCCTTATTAAAATAAGTCACAATCCCTTATTAAAATAAATCCCTTAAGTTTTTATTAATCATAATATCAAATACTGAGTGAGTAAAAAACTCACGTTGCTCCATTTTTTCAAGACCGTTTCAATTATTGCCATTTCATCAAAATTAAAGAACGTAGCCAATTGGCACCCACGCTTGTTTCCTTTGTGGGAAAAATCTTTGCGATCGCAATCAATGCAATGGTGAGGAATCATAAAAAAAGGAAACGAAATGCAAGAAATTTAATTGAATGCAATTAATTTGTTTCCAAGGAAATGGGAATTATTGCAGCAACATGAGCACGACGGAGAATAAAGAAATATTCAAGAACTGCTACGAAATAGCTAAGAAGCACGTTCTTTTTTAATTCCAGGGCAAGAGAATCCTTCACTTTTGTGAATTCTCGAAGAAAGAAAGAATTTACTAACAAAGTTATGTTACCATCGAACGATAACTATTTGAAATTACTTCATGGATGACTAAACCTAGGGATGACTTTTACATTTGACCTTCTTTAGGGAAATGTAATTAGGTTTCCCGGTGTCTTAACTGATGCACTACTTTTGAAAAATCCAAAAACTCGTCTTGTAGCAAGTTTTTCCGATACATCTTCGATCACACCATCCGAGATCTTTCCTTTGAAGGTACCAAAAGGACAGCATAATATGAATGGCAACAAATTTTTATCTTGTTGCTTGCAATTTTTACCTCTCTTTCATTTGTCTCAATTTGTCTACATCGCATCTCACTTGACCATTTAATGAAACACCTTTTCTTGACATTAATTGGCTCCTGTGTGCTGCCAACTGAATAAAATCGCTTTCATTCCATTTAGAAACGTTTTAATTGTTTGTTTATTGCATTGTAGTTGAATTGAATTCCACATTTAGGAAGTGCAGATTTTTTCACAACGTTTTATTGGAATTGAGAACGCAAAATTACAACGGAATTCTTGCAGGATTCGATAAATTTGTTTTTAGTTTTTCAGGATATTTAACAGCGCTTTAGACTGTTACTGTTAGCATATGAAAACAAATATCTATGTAGATTAAAAATACTGAAATTACAACGCCAGTAATTTTTTTAATTTTAGATTTTCATAAATACAGTGGAACCTCCATGTAATGAAATCGCTAGGGTAGCGAAAAAAAAGTTCGTTATATAAAGGTTTATGGCAAATTTCGTTATATAGGGTGTATCAGACAAAAAGGCTAATCCTGAAAAGGATTAGTCTCAGTGATGTCACCAATTTGGCTTTAGAGGGAAGTAGATTGGGCCAAAAGTAGTAGTAGATTGATACTAAGAGTAGTAGACTTTGAAAAAAAAACCTTTTCTACCTATGCCGGTTTACCAGTTTGTATAACTAAAGCTAAATAGCTTTATCATTCATAATACCAACATTCTATCAACAAAAAACTTCAGGAATTCTGATAGTAATTAAAACTTTTTAATAAATACTCGATAAATTATACAAAATCGTTATGGGTAGGGCTGACCGGGTTTAGTTGGCTATAGGGGTAAGTAGACTCATTGCGGTTCAGTCAACCACGGTTGAAAACAAACCTGCGTGAATTAGACTGTTTATTCAGTCGACTGACAGCTATCAGTGAACCAATGTCGTTAGACCACAGTGCTCTTGGAACGAACTGTGAGGGGAAAAAACGAAATTTCAAGCGTCTGAGTAATTTTTTTTCTTGTTAATTAAATTGTTTTGTAGCTTACACTTTCATTGTATTGAACTCGTCAGTGATTTCAAGTGAAAATTTATGTATGAGTTAACAAGTTAGTGAAGCATTTTCTGACCCATACTTTTTCATTTTTTTTCACGAGTGTGTTAAAAATAAAATGGCGGCTTGGGGCTAGTTGACTCACAGTATACTGGGGTTAAATGACTCGATATAAATTACCTATATTTTTTTGTTAATTAATTTTATTCTTTTAAATTAGATGAAATTTACACCCCGATTGCGAGTGTCGTGTCGTTTTCGACAAGAGTCGTTTTACGTGTTGTTGTTAGTGTTTTTCTACCAACAACAACACGTAAAACGACTCTTGTCGAAAACGACACGACACGCAATCGGGGTGTTAATTTATGTTAATCACGGGGTTAGTCGACTCATCGAACAACTTTTTTTAAAATGAAAAAAAATATTTGAAACACTTATAATTAGTCAAAATAAAAGATTGACTAAGAAACACAATTGAATAAGCCAACCAAAAACGTCTTTACTGCACCTGAAATAATTACAGTAAAACCTCTATAAAGTAGATTATAAAAAGTGGGTCTACTAGCCCCGGTCTACCCTACGCGCTTAACATTTAAAAAATTCTTTTGTATTGGCTGTCTCAAATTTAATTTCGTTAGAAGCTTTTTACATTTAACATGTAAAATACAATTTTTCGGTTGATTCATGTATTTCACAAAAAATAGTAGCAGATTTCGTTTAGTGCGTAGAGAATTCTTCAGGACCGAAATAGTAGTAGATTCTACTACAATTGTAGTAGGGTGACATCTATGATTATTCTATGGACCATTTTATTAAAAAAATTGTGTCGGAGGAGACGGGGCGGGGGGTCTATCCTGCACCCACACAAAATTATAGGGTGTCTAAGAAAAAAGATGCCAAAAAAATGTGCATTTACATATTAAATCGAAACTGCCAAACTAATGAGTCAATTGTCGTCAAACTATACTTGTTTGAAAGGTAATGGTATGACCTTTATTTTATTCTTTGCAGTCTGATTCGACAGTGTTGCCAGTTCGGAGATATTTGTCACCAAAATTTTTTTTCTCAAAAATTGCCATTTTTCTAAAAAGTTTCATTTATTATTTTTTTATACTCTATATCAAGGGTGGGTAGACTTTTCGATGGTACGGGCTACTTCTAGTTTTTTCAAGGTGTTGCGGTCCACCCAGTGGTGCAGGTGTGGTGACCTAAAAAAAGGTCTACAATATTTATTATTACTTAATAATAATTTGCTTCAGTAAACAAGCCGATTATCCAGTCTAGCTGGCGTCGGTGTTCTATAAATATGTTTCTTTTAGTATGCGCGTCTTAGGTCTTAGTAAAGGCGGTCACCCCAAAATGTCTTGGCGGTCCACCGGTCGATCGCGATCGACTTAATGCCCACCCCTGCTCTATATGATTTATCATATAAGAGCATATTATATCTAGTTTGTAAGGCATTGAACCAATCGTCGGACACAAAAATAAACTACACCAAGGTGTTAGAGATAACAAAAGATTTTGATTTTTATGTATCCGTCCGTCCAAGAGTCTGTCGGTCTCTTCTGTCCTGTCTGTCCGTTTTTCTGTCCGCCTATACGTCTGTCTGTCTGTCTGTCCGTCCGCAAACACCATAACTTTCGAAAGGATTAAGCTAGAGACTTGAAATTTTGTATATAAACGTTTCTCGTAAATGGCAAGGTTAAGTTCTTGAACGGACAACATTGCACTATTCCTTCCCCTCTCCCCCATACAAACGAAAAAGTTTTTTGAATTTTTTTCAAAAACGATGAGTCGTATTGAAAAATCGATAAAGATAAAATATGTTTAAAATATGATTTTAAATAACCGTTCCATATTCAAAGTCCAGTTAAATCATCCCTTCCCCCCTTCCACATACTAATGGAAAATTTTTCCCCTATTTTCTCGAAAACGGCGCATCGTATCGAAAAATTTATTTAAATAAAATGTGTTTAGAATATAATTTGACACATCAAAATCCTTTTTGCACATTTCGGTTGCAGTATTGTAAAAAAAAAAATCTACTTCACCATTATCACAATCTCTTACCCTTTTTGGTAAAGTCTGCTACCTTTTACCCATCCTGAAGGTCCTATCACTTCCCCGTGTGACCCCACAAACAATCGTTTCCCATTAGAAATGTACTGAATGCAAATGAAATCATGAAAATCTTAGTATTTTGCACAAAAAATGCATCAAATTAACTCTCCACTAACATCGTCAGGACAAAAGGATACCCGCCATTGTAGACTATCAACGTTATTATTACCCCAAGTGTAGGGTAAAAAAAACTTTCATTTACTGGCGAAATCCCCAAATGTACTCTGAGTAACTCATTCTGGGATATATTCTGCTGGAGGTTCCCGCTTCCAGTCTAATCTGTTCGGGATAAAAATGCATAAGTAAGTGCAAGAAGTGGAGAATATTTTATGTTGCGAAAAAATAGAAAGAAATCTTTATGACTTCGTCCTTTCACAGAATCATGTGCATCCTTAACGTGAAAGGACGACAGATCATGTGCATCGTGGTACCTTTAAAATTTTAATTAGAAATGAGTTAAAAGGACGAGAAAACATTCTGAAAGTATCACAGTAGTGTTTTTTTTGTGCATCCAAATTTGACAGCAATGAAGAAACTTCATCATCACACCTAACTTCAGTTTCAGTTTGTTCTGTCAAGACCACCATCTTCCCTTTTGGTTTTTATAAAATAAATAACGAAATAAAACGTAGTGAAATGCAATTCCGAGCGGATGCAGATTTTTTTGTGATTTTTTTCTAGTTATGAACTTTTAGCAAAGGGGAAAACTTTCACGTTAAGGAACTACTTTTACTTTGTTATACAGATGGCATCAATAAAGTAGGTTTTGTAATTCAAAGTTATTTGATAACTACTGCACAACAGCCATTTTGTTGCCAAAGATTTTACAATCTTTTTTAGATAATTTGACGTCGCTGATTTCGAATCTGCAAGTGGTTTCGTCCGGTTGGCTCTAGTTTTTTGAGAAAAGTGCAAAAAAATATTTTTTTTTCCATAAACCACAAAAGAAAAAAGTTGAATCTCAAACGCGTTCGTAAGCTTTGACATTTCAGCGCACCAAGCACGCTTTGACAATTGAACGCTTTGAAGCGTCTGTGCTAAAACCTAACAACGCTTCGTAAGAACTACACGCTTTACTATTTTTATTTCAAATAAAATGGAAATAAAGAGTTTATGTGAATTAAAAAGCCTTTGGAAGACATAGAATTTGTTGCAGGAGTAGCACACAAAGCACATGAATTAAAAACATCTATTGATGATGGTGAATTCAAGAAATAAATATTGAAAGAGATGCGGACGACTTCTTTAGAAAATAAGTTATTTAATTAAAAGCCACGATGATCCTTAGCATCTTTTAAAGTCACTAGAATAATCGGCGAATATATTTGAATTATTTTTACTTTATTTTTTGTCTTGTTATTCCGCATTTTCACACAATTTCGATTTTAGATTGCATAAATATAAGTTATTTTTCTCTTTTTTTTAATTAATCGTTCCATAAATGCATCATTTGCCCCACAATTTTTCAAAAATCACTCACAATACGCAATTTTCATTCAAATTTCAAAGCGCCAACGCGTCTGAAAGTAGAAAGTAGCTCTACTCAAAGCGTCAGGGCGCTTTGAAGCGTCAAGGCGAAGCGCCATTATAAATCGTCCCATAGTGAGCCACAGGTTTTACTTTTGAAGCGTCGAAATGTCAAAGCTTACGCACACCTTGACGCGTCATTGTGTTTTCGCTATTACTCAAAAAGTAGAGTCGATCTGGCCAAACCATTTGCAGATTCGAAATCAGCAACGTTAAGTTATCCTTAAAAGATTGTTAAATCTTTGGTAACACAAAAAAAAAATAGTTTTCTGAGTGTGGTTCGGTTCAAAAGTGAAATGGATTTTTTGTTTTGGTTCCTAAAATGTGAAAATTCGGTATGGTTTTGGTTACTAAAATTTCAAAAACTCAGATCTGGCTTTGGTAGTTTCTAAAGTTTGGTAATTTCTTAAAGTTTCTAAGCGTTGTAAAAAAATTGTGGTTTAATTCCCGAAAACTTCAATCATTCAGTGGTTTTTAGTTCCTATTCAATGGTTTTTGGTTCCTATTCAGTAGGTTTTAGGTTTCCTGATCATATCAATTACATTTTTTGAGTTAGAAGTGTTTTTTTTGATAGTGTTTTTTTTGTGGTACTCGATTAATGTTAAAAAATCCTGAGAGCGGGGGAGGGGAGGGGGGGGGGGGGGCATTTCGCAAATGTGCAGAGCAATTGCAAACGAAAACCCCCATTTAATTAATATTGGAATTCTCGTTTGTATTCGCAATGTAAGCTTTCGGAATGCCGCTCCTACATTCTGAATTTGGTCGAGTATAGAAAATAAGAAGGATTTTTCGATCCTAAATGTTCAAATATGAAAAATATGTAGTTTTTGGTCTGGTCACAGTATTTGTTTTAAAAACTGGTTTAGTTTTGGTCCGGTCATCTTTTTCAAAAATGATTTGGTTTTGGTTCACAAAAAGTTCGATTATTCTTGAGATTTGATACATATAAAAGATTCGTACGATGATCCAATTTATTTATTTTTTGTTCCTGTTGCATAGGACACTGGGGAACAGGACGAAAGTTAAATAGAAGGAAAATTACGAAAAAAAACTTATATCTGAAGAAAATGGTTACTTTGTAAGTTTCTTTATTGCTTACAGAAAGCGGAACAAACATCCCTCGCTTGCATAAATTTGCACCACAGTCAGAACTTGCGACCCACACGTAACCTACACACACAAACACATTAAATACTGCACTGTATTAATCTATTTTGCTAGTAATTTGCTAGATGAAAGCTATTCAAATATTCAGCTATTCAAAGTTTACCTTCTATCAAATGGAATTTTTAATTACAATTTTAATAAGATTTTGCAGATAAGCGACTTCTTACGAAAATTATTAAAGTGTATAAAACTAGAGATAGTGGTAAATAATTTGTTATGGTTGCATTTTAATTTCTAATTACATTATTAAAAATCTGTTTACACAAGGATTTAAATGAAAAAGTCATGTAACTCACAGTAAATTTCATTTAAAATCAAACTCAAATAAAATTACATATTGATTGCAGAAAACTTAATTTTGAGTTTACATGATCGTGCATTACGTAAAATATGGTAAATATATTTAGATGTAACTCCACAGAATTATGTTTACCAATTTGTTGAAAAAGTCCTTAGCCGTCAATCGTCATTCATAATATATGAAATCTTTCAGGCTCCATGATACAAAAGCGGGAATAGCTACTTACACCAAATATTAGGTACACTATTCTTGGTGATGGTTCGTACGCAAAAAAAAACTATTACACCGCGTCTTGATTAACAATTTTTTATTCCAAGAAATATCTCACCGCAATGAGATTTTTTTGACAGCTGGGCCGAAAATATCTTGAAATTTTATTTCTCAAGATGGCGATGAAAAGAAAACACCTAGTCGCCGCTTTTGCAATTAATGCAATACGTGAAAATTGAAAAGGCTGAAACAGAAGAACAGACGAAAAGAAAAACCTCTTAATGTTATATATTCTCTTCCAAAGCTTTTTGTATCGTATTGTTTGTGAAAATTAGTTATTTTCGCAACTACTTGTCGGAAGAATTTAGATTCCGCCATCTTGAATTGGGAAATTCCAAGAAATTTTGCAATTGCAAGATTTCATGAAATTTATCTCCGAGATTTTTTATCGCCGTCAACTCGAGCTCAGATTGGTCAATCAAAAATCTCTGCAATGAAAAATCCCAAATGAAGACACGGTGTTATTCGCAGTATTCCTTTCCTCCTCACCCATACATATGAAGAAGTTTTGTTTTTTTTTTTGCTTTTCTCGAAAACGGTGCATCCTACCAAAATTTTTCAAAGACAATAAAATTAGTTAGCCTAATTATACAATCACAAAAAAATTATAAAACGGTGAATACAAAAACAAATTGAATAAAATAAATTATACACAACTCTTCAATACATTAAAATTTAATCGGACCTCTCCTTCCCCCTCCCCCATACAAATGAAACAGATTGTCGCAATTTTCTCGAAAACGGTGCATCGTTTCAAAAAGTTTTCTAATTCAAGTATTTAGAATAGAATTGTATAGAAGCGGTTCGAACGAAATTATGCGCGCGGGGGGAGGTTGTGGTAGGGAAGTGCGACACAAAATGCTTTACGAAGAGAACCATTTCACCGTTTACTTAAAATTTTTGCTAAATTTCCTTTTTACAAATCTCACTTTTGCGTAACATTTGAAAAATGTTTCATTTTTCTCCTTTTTACTTTCTTCTACGGAGTATAATAAAGTATTGTATTCATGAAAAATTTCGACCTCTTAATTTTGCCTAAAAAACATTTCCCGATCACTCCTGAGTCGATTGGAGTCATATTTAAAAAATGTCTTTCTGTCTGTCAGTCTGTCAGTCTGTCAGTCTGTCAGTCTGTCAGTCTGTCAGTCTGTCAGTCTGTCAGTCTGTCAGTCTGTCAGTCTGTCAGTCTGTCAGTCTGTCAGTCTGTCAGTCTGTCAGTCTGTCAGTCTGTCAGTCTGTCAGTCTGTCAGTCTGTCAGTCTGTCAGTCTGTCAGTCTGTCAGTCTGTCAGTCTGTCAGTCTGTCAGTCTGTCAGTCTGTCAGTCTGTCAGTCTGTCTGTCAGTCTGTGTACAAGATTTCTCAAAAACTAATAGAGCTAGCGCCATGAAATTTTATAGGCATGTTGGGTCCTGAAATGGGACGATCCTATCAACTTTTGGTGGAAATCCGTTAACCGGAAGTATCCAAAATGGCGGTTTTTCAAAAATCGCAAATTCGTTTTTCTCGATTTACTCCCAAACTACGCGTTTTTAGTGGCCTTAAGTATGACAAAACTTGGAGAAAATAAAATTTCCCACACTTTTGTCTTTAGCTATAATTCGATATCTCAACCTGTTATCGAGATAAACCGTTATTTCCAAAAAAACAGTTTTTTGCGATTATCTCGAAAACTAACGGGTTTTTGCTGACTGAATGTATGAAGTGAATGAATGAGAATGGCATTCTGCACAATTTTGTCTTTTACCCGTATCCTTTATCTTTTACCGTTATTCAGATATTTTCATTAGTATGTAAAAAATCATATTTTTGCGAATAATTTGCAAACTAACGGTTTTTCGACAAATCACTTCAAAGAATAATTAAAGATGTTAACATTTTCTACATTTTTGCCATTTACCGTAAATTGATATCTTTTACCGTTCTCAAGTTATCTCAAATTTTGTACGTTTTTGATATTTTTGAATAAACCAAGAATTTATCGGGAGGTCGTCTTAGGTTGACAACGCGACAGGGCTCTAGCGTAAATTGCACAGGGTCGTAGATTTTGTAGAAGAAAGTTTTGTGTTGACCACAACTGATATTTTTATTTATATCGCCTTTTGCTAAAAAATTGAAGAAAAAACGGATTTGGAGTTTTGAGCTTTTGTAATTTTTTTTCCACGAGTTATGAAACACAATAAAGCCGTTCGTGTCGGAAATGTACCGTTATTAAATGGCAGCTGCTTAAAGTTGGAAAAATTGCGATTTTTAAATCACTGTATTTTCCAAACGAATAATCCGATAGCTAGAAGATTTTATGTGTTAAATTTTCCTAGTAGTAAGTTATCAGCATTTGAGAGGCTATAATAATCTATTATATAATTGGCTTGTGTGTCTGTCTGTTCTCATACAACTCGAAAATGACTGAACCGATTTGAATGGAACTTTCAGGGGAACTTACTGGCGTCAATGAGCATATTTAAGACCATGGGTCAACCAAACTAAAATTTTAGAAATAACCAAAGGTCACCTTCTTTCTTACCACTTTCCTCGATTTATGTATATCATCATACTAATACTAATACAAAATGAGTTGGTGTCTGTCTGTCTGTCTGTTCCTCTTTCACGCAAAAACGGCTGAACCGATAGACTTGAAATTTGGCATGAGTGCTGTGGTAGTTCTGGTTCCAACATAGGCATATGGAAAAGTAGCGCGAGGGGTGGGGGGAGTAAGGGAAGGGGGTAAAGTGATTTCGAAAACTTAGTTCTTTCGCGGGGAAACTACTGAACCGATTGGCCTTAAATTTGGCATAGATGTTCGTCGGGGGTCCAGCCCCAACATAGAGCCATTTAAAAGTAGCCCGAGAGGTGAGGAGTAAGGGGAGGGGGTAAAGTGATATCGAAACTTAGCTCTTCCTCTATGTTACCCATTTCCGGGGAAACTACCGAGCCGATTGGCCTGAAGTTCAGCTCCAACATAGACCATAAAAAAAAATTGAAAAACTTGACCCGGCAACGACGGGTATGCAAGCTATTTTCTGTTTGTTCGCCTATAATTTGAGAACCACTGAACCGATTTCGATGAAATTTTTGGGGGAACTTACTGGACCTAAGGAACGAGTTTTAGGCCATGAGTTAACTTCAGATTCCCCATCTCGTCCCTGCAAACTCCTGTACCGTTAAACTGTTAACAACCACTAACCAAAAAAGTTGGAATTACTAAATGAAACTTTCAGAAATTATTTATTAAAAATCCGAATTTTGCGTCGCATTGTACTTTTTATACTCTATATGAGAACCATTAGATTTAGTGTACTGTTTATAACGCATCGAACTAATCGTCGGACACAAAAATTAATTACACCAGGGTGTTTGTTATCACAAAAGATTTTGATTTACGCATGTTCTGCTGCGTTCATAATTGCAGAAATCTATCGCTGTTCTGCGCAAAAAACCTGCGCAGCAGTAGATTTTTTGACTACTTTCGTTGCTTTAGAACAGTGGTTCCCAAACTCTTTTGGCCCACGGACCCCTTTTCATAGTCAAAACTTGCCCACGAACCCCTTTTCATAGTCAAAACTTGCCCACAGACCCTGGATGAAAAACTACATAAATGCATAATAGAAAAATTACAAATTTAACTTTAATGTCTTGAATGGTAAATGGTCTTACCCGTGGACCGTTACAATATCAAAAATTTTATTTGCAACAAACCACTGTTAATTATAATAAAAATTGAATGCTGCAATGTAACGCTCTCTTGAATTAATTATTTGAGATGTGAGGATAAAATTTCATGTAAATGTCACATATTGTGTAGGTACTCATTTTGTACCAATTAATTCACAACAGAATATAATAATACAGTAATATACAGTAATTCCAAACATTCACGGATTTGGTAATTCGCAGAAGTAAACAAATTAAACAAAAATATAAAATAGTAGGTACCTAAGCTATAACTTTTAGGGTGCATTATAATAAATAATAAAACCCAATATGTCTAACTATAAATATTTTACTTAGGACGTAAAAATCGCTAATAATTTATTCATTGTTATTTATTTTAACTTCCATATTAATAAAAATGTGTCACCATTTTTTTAATTTCATATTAAACCTTGCGCGGACCCCCTGACGTTGTTCAGGGACCCCCAAATCAATTTTAATTTTCCACGGACCCCCTGAATGATCCCGGATACCCCTGGGGGTCCGTAGGGACCACTTTGGGAACCACTGCTTTAGAACCTCCCAAGCTGCGTAAAAAAAGAAGAATTTGACAGCTCAGATTTTCTATGAACTGTTTTCGTTTTTGATAGGTGTTGTGAGGTCTTACCATATCGTCCCATGATTATTATCGCATACCAAATGCCAAAACTCGTTTTTAGAAATAACGGTAAATCTCGATAACGGTTTGAGATATGGAGTTCTTGTGCAAAGCAAAAAATATGGCAAATTTCCACCACAGGGACCTCTACCGAAAAACGCTTATATTCGGAGTAAAATGCAAAAAACTAAAAATTGCCAGCACAATTTTTTTACTGCGCTTTTTCCGCGATTCCTGCAGCAATTTATACTGCATAAATTGCTGCAGGAATCGCAGCAATTTATGCAGTATAAATTGCTGTAGGAATAGCTGCTTTTATGAACGTACTGAACACTGCACCTCATAGAATATGAACGCGCTGCTTTAGAACTGATTAAGTTCTGCAAATATGAACTCAACCTCCGTCTGCCTGTCCAACTGAGTGTGACAGCAGTACCAAACTTCTTACAAAAGATCGGAAAAACGAGTTGAAGGGAGAGGGGATGGTTCGAAAGGCTGCCTTTAATACTACAATACTACGAGACACATTGCCTTTACATCATATTCATTCAACAATTTAATATAAATCCATTATGAAATTAAATAATTTATTTTATATTTAATTTGCATTTATTTCACATATTAAACATTAATTACAGTTGAAGCTTGTTTCAAATGATTATGTAGAAGCTTGTTCCAAGTTTATAAAACTAAAATACTGAAATAATACACCGCAATGCAATGTCACGAAAAGGAAAGACCTTTGCAAAGATATTGTTGAGCAAAAGTTTAGATTTTCTTTTATTACTACTGTGTGTGTGTAAATTTTTTATGTGGATATACAAGTCGACGTGGGTGCATGAGGCAATTAGGAAGTTTGAATCAAAAGAGTTAAAAGCAGAGGTGGCGGAATAATGCATGTACAGACATAAAATTGTCATGTTAACATAAGCGCTTCGCATCGCACTTAATGTGAAACTTAGTTCGCCATCCAGCTTTTGGAGCATGAACATAAATCCGCATCCCATATACGATGAACGTAAGTCGTATGTTGAGCATCCTCTAATTCCAGTAATTGACTTGTATGCTACTTCTTTTGAAATTAATGCACCAACTTAACATTAAATGGATGGAAACCGTGATAGTATCAATTTGTTGGTGTATCATCCAAGAAATAAACTTTGACTTTAATGACATCTATTTGACGGCTAAATTTGTCATCTAATGTTGGAGATAATCATGTACGCCGGCATTCGGCGCTACAGGTAAGCCACGGCAAGTTAATCAAGATGTTTGAAAAATAAAATCTAACCGTGGCACGTGCCATAAATAATAAACGTCAATTGCTAGGAACATATAATTAAAAAAAACATGAAAAACATATCGTTGAGAGATTGAAAATAGAACAGTACATCTCTTTTGAAGCATCTCTTCAGTAGTCAATCAAGAAAATTGAGTGCTCGCCCAAGTAACACAATTTAGCTGTGAAATCTATGAAACTAGAGACTCAATTTGATTAATATTTCGTGTTAATAATGAAAAAAAATAAGAAATGCTACAATTGCAATCATTAAATACACTAAATTTTTACCTCCTTTTATATGCGAATTATAACGGAAAATTTTTTTTTTAAAAATATTGAAAAATCATACAAGTTTTATTAAAAAATGTCGAGTTCTAGAACTGGGATTAAAAGTTAGTACAAAAAGTATTAAAAATATACGCATGCTGTTGGGATTAAATGTAATACTTTTTTATTACTATCTATCGAACTCAAAAAAAATATTAAAACATAACAAAAGCTATAATTGCCAATCTGGCAATTATTGAAAACCCGTATGGTGATATGGCATTGTTCGAAGTTTAATTGAATGACGAGCAGTTGTATCAAAATTCCACTTTGAAGCCAAACTTTCCAATAAGATTTTTTAAAATTTCGTCCAATCGGATTCTGATGTATGGAAGTTTTCTGTAGAATCATATCCTAAATAACTTTTGTTCTTGCACTTTTTTGATAAGATGCGCCATTTTTGAAATATTCGTTCGTATGGGGGGTACCCCCCCTAATGGTCCATTTTTGCCCATTAACGAATTTAGCCTCGCATTTTACGAAAAACGGATCTGCGCAAAATTTCAAGTCTCTAGCTCAATCCGTGCGCCCGCAATCCGCGCCACAGACGGACGGACAGACAGACGGACAGACGGACGGACGGACATACGGACAGACGGACAGACAGACAGACGGACAGACGGACAGACGGACAGACGGACAGACGGACAGACGGACGAACAGACGGACAGACAGACACACAGACAGACAGACAGACAGACGGGCATGCAAAAAAAATTTTATCATTCTAAACACACTGGTGTAATTCATTTTCGTGTGTAATGACGGGATACCCTTTGGTTTCAACATACGGGTATAAAAATACTACAAATTTGATTAAATCTGTAGTTAGTAATTTGAGAGGATTGTATTAAAAAATATCGAATTTCAGAAATGAGATTAAAAGTCAGTCCAATAAAAAGTATTAAAAAATATCGAATTTCAGAAATAAGATCAAAAGTTAGTCCAATAATTTTAACCGTGTAGGATTTATGAAACCGTCTTAAAAGTGGTGAAATATTTTTTCTTGAAATGAATGAAGTTGATCATAAACCCCATGATTTTTCTTGTATTTTATTAAAACTAGGAAATTTAATGAAAGTAATGAAGCAATTTCATATAGATATGATGAATGGAATTTTTCTGAGTGTAGCATAAATCTATTACAGAAGATGGAAAATTGAAATGTCAAAATTGTTTTTGGTTGCTGTTTTCCAAATTTTAACTTAATTCATGAAGGGCAGCTACATTTTTTTGGTATTATAGACCATACATAAAAAGTTTTCACACAAAATTCGGAGGAACACGAAGAACCAATTCATCACGATGTATCGTTTTCCGCAAAATCATACCCAGGAAATTTTGAATAACGTATTAGCTAAAACGAATTTCTGACACTTTAGAAAGACTATACAATATTAGGAGCACGCCGGAGCACGCAAGACACACTAAATTATCATTATCACAAAACTACGATTTAAATCTAAGATTGGTTTTTTTTCAAGATCTGAACTTTAATATTGCAATAGTTAATTAACTTCAACAAGAAAAGCTCAAACCTGTCAAATCCAATTGCACAGCAAGTATTCGTTAGTCGATTACCCGAGACTTTTGGCCATATAAGAGTATATAATAGGTCTGTTCGATATGAGTCCTGAACTTACTCGGAGTAAAATTTTTTACTCTTTTCTGTTCGATATGAGTCCTGGACTTACTCCGAACACATATCAAACAGAAAAGTGTAAGTCCAGGACTCATCTTTTCAGTCCTGGACTTACTCTTGCTTTTAGCTGGAGTAAACTTTTGACAGCTGATATTTGTCAGACATAACCTCTCTTTTACAGTGTTTGGAAGTCAAGAAAAATTTATAAAATGTGTAATCATGAAAATTTATATGTTGAAAATCATGACGGAGAATTTCGAGTATACCAAGTTGAGCGTAAGTTTACAAAACAGGTTTCATGAAATACATTTAATATATTAAAGGACAGTTCAGACGTGACTTACTCTGAACTTACTCCAAGTTGTTCGATAAAAACAAATTCAGAGTAAGAAAATCCGCCATTTTGTGGAGTAAAGTGAAAATATTCGGCGTAAGTCCAGGACTTATATCGAACAGACCTAATATCAAACTGCATAAAAACTAGAGCTTGTTGAGAGAAAATGATTTCAAATTATTTCAGCGATAAGAAAATATCTTAGACAAGTTAAAAGTTCTCATACAAATTAAACATAAAATAAATTATTTAAATAGCGAAATGGATTTATACAGAAAATGAAGAAAAGACGTTTCACAGACGTTTCACATTAACATTAAAACTCGCAGCTTTTGCTCTGATTTTTTTCACCCAAATAAACCTACTTTTCGTTTCCACGTCCACCACGCCATCGGCGCACTTCCGAAGTTGCAATTAACTGCAAATTAAGACGGAGGCTAAAAATTTCCAAAAATTTTCACTTTCATTATAAACTGTGCCTAACAAATAACATTGCATAAAATCCCCGCGAAATTTACTGTATTTCGATTTAATTTCTGCTATAAAAAATCGTGTCGGGCTATATATTCTTAACGATATTTCCCTTATTTCTTTATTCTCGATTATATTTAAAATTTTCTTTTATTTACGAACACCTTAGCAACTGAAAATAAATTGAAAGACTGCTTCAGAGGCTGGTAACTGGCACCATGGAGAATACACTCCTTTATCAAAATGCTTGAAGAGGCTTCAAAAATTCCTGCGAATTTCAGTTCATTGATGAAAACATGATAAGAATGAGATGGAGAAAAACATTTCCCCATCACAAATTTTTATTGGCAGAAATGGACAAGAGATGCTAGAATGAATGAAGGAATCTAGGTGGTAGTAAATGACACCTACTACTTTTCTTATTTTGACCTTTATTATTTGCTAGGGCATTGCACCGGAACCTTTCAAATACTAATTGTTTGAGAGAATCACTTTAAATTGAATCGGAAATAGTTAATACTGTGCAACGATCTGTTGATTTGTAAATTCTAGAGATATTATTAAGGACACAGGTTGTTTTATTTATAAACTTTGAGCAGCGAATTCGCGTGGTTCAAGTGGAACAAAAAAAGACGGGATAAACTCCCACACTGAAAAAAAACCCACGATTGAAAAAAAATCCGGTTGTTTTGATTTCGAGTTTTGTGGAAATAGAAAAAAGAAACAGGAGCCTCGTATAATGTGGAACATTAAGGCCCAACCAAAGTCCTTCCGATCCGTTCCGTTTCGGTAAGCTGTCAAAGTTAAACATACGACCAACAACGTTGCTACCCATAGTCTGCGAAACGCAGCGGAACGTAACGGAAGAGTTCGCAAAAATCCATCTCAAACGGATTGCATAACCTCAAACCCTAACATTGACACGAGCACATAACCTAATATATTCATATATTTGAATTATTATATTTTAAATTACAAAATAAACCAGAACTGACTTTTTACTTCAATATTGCTTATTTAACAATTTTCAAATTCGATCAAAAGACACAATCAAAACAGTGGTCGAACTCCGAAACGGAGCGGTCGTACTATAGGCAGGTCTCCGTTCGATACGTTTTTACGGAAACGAAACGGGACGGATCGGAAGGACTTTGGTTGGGCCGTTAGGCGCCTGAAACGTAGGCTCCTGAGACGCGCAGCTAACAAAAAACAAATACATGGAGAAAAAAAATAGGACAGATGAAATTTTTGAAATTTTTCGGTAATGACTTCCAAAAAAAGGGCAATTCATACCAAGAAATAGGAAATTTTCCCAAAATTTTTGGAATAATTTTCTATTTTCAGGCAATCACTGCAGGAGAGTCCACACCCAGAGAAATATTTTATCATACTGATAAAATTCCGGATTATCTGAACAAAAAATTTGTTAAAAATCGACTGTACAAAATGTATTTTACAATATTGAAAAAAAATGTATCATATCCCAATTGAAGTACCCCGTTTTTGCGGCAAGCCCTTCAATTGGAAAATTTATCTTCGAAGTATTTTGTCAATATGATCAAAAAATAGTCAATATAACCAAATTTTTTGTCAATAAGATAAACTCTTTTGTAAATCTGATAAAATAATTTTTCAATTTGGTAAAGTTTTGTTAATAGGATATTTTTTTTGTGTTCAGGAAAAAAATATAAAATACACAATTTAAAAAACTGCATTAAACTTAGACTTTAACAGTAAGAATAAAATTATCACTATAATCTAGTCGTGCTCATCACTATAGTCGTGCTTTTCCCTGTTGGAGCCAACACATGATGTTTAGGCTGTCAAGTTTTGTTTGTCTGAGATTTAAATCAAAAATTAGAGATATTTCTGTTTTTTTTAAATGAGAAATAAGCAAAGAAACATTACATTTCTACATACTTTCCATTAATTTATCGCCTCTAATATTCTCGATGAAAATGGAAACCCACATTAGTTATTTATTAGAAAAGTAAAACTGATTGTTAAATAAGGAAGAAATAATTTTTAAAACGTTAGAAATTTCACACAAAAATAATTTTTTTAAGGTGCCGCTCTACATGAGAGTAAATACGCGAGTAACTCTCAAAAACTCTCGAGAGTTACTCGCAGCAGGTTGTCCATTTGAGAGTTAATTTCGGCGATTTTTCTCTTTTCAAGACCAATATCTTGATTTTTTTGACATCTTGCTTTGGCGAGTTCTCGAGAGCTACTAGCGAAATTCAAACGCCGTTCGTACCTCGCGAACAACTCCCCGAGAGTTCAGTGGGTGCGTGTCGACTAGAGAGTAGAATCAATTTTGACAGCTCTCAGAAACTAGCTCGCGAGTTTCTGCGAGCGACTCTCAGAGACGTGTCCATTTGCGAGTAGCTGCTATCAAGAGGTTCTCTCCGGCATTTACTCCCATGTGGAGCGGCACCTTAAGTTATCAGAATGCATTAAAGATTTTTTTTTTAAATTGGATCAACAAATAATTCAACATAACCACAATTTTACATTAATTCTTGAATACTTCTTGGGACAACTTTGGTAGTATAAAAACGAAATCTCATCAATTCCAACCTGTTTTTGTCAAATGGATAAATAATTTTATCAATATGGCAAAATTGAACAAACAAGTTATTTTTTGAGTTTTTTAACATATGGATAATTCTTTTTATCGATATGACAAAGACTTTTGTCAAACGGATAAAAACATGACCATATTGAGAAAAGTCTATTGGACAAAAAATGTTGTAACAAGTTTGACAAAATTGTTTTTATTGTATCCAGAAAAATATTTCTTTGGGTGCACTGTAATGCACCGTTCTCGACAAAAAAGTTAAAAACTGTTCCATCTCAATTGTAAAGGGGGGTGTGGAGGAGGGGGGAAGGGATGAAAGGTGGAGAGATAGTCTGGGCTTTTTTAAGCGAAAGTGTCAAAATGCTACAAGCCAACACTGATACTGACGAGCCTATTTGAGGGGGTTAGAATGACAGTGAAGTAAGTCACTTTTCATTTTTCATGAGTAATCAAGGGTTTTGTGAACATGTATGTAAAAAACTCATAATATTACCCAACCCTATTCACCGCAAGCGTCTTATCAGTAATAGTGTAGTTATTAGTATTTATTACAAACATTAATTTAAGTGAAAAAGTGACTTAGTTAATGAAAAGTGAAAAGTGACTTACTTCACTATCATTCTGACCCCCTCATTTATTAGTAAGTAACCAGTAGTGTTAACGAGGCTTTAGGCAATTGTAGCTTTAGTTTTGATTATAGCGCATTTTGTGCTATGAGAAATCATAAGAATTTCAATTAAAAAATAAATTTTATAATAATAATGAATTCAAATCGTGCTCGGTATATTATTTCGTTATTATTTTTCAACTTCATGAATGTTTGTTCAAGAAAAAAAATTTACTTGTAACTTCGGGAAATTCTCATCAACTGCTTTGGCCATGTTTTATATGCAATCATCAGAACTAGGAAGTGGAAATTGCACTGTGTTGATTTTTTTTTCCACTGACATTTGTAATTTTCAGATTCATTCGAGATTTCCTGCAACATTGGTTAAGAAGAAGACATTATACTGGCCGCTGAATATGAGTTGCACCTTATGTTTGTTTTTAGATCATTTGTTTCGTTTTGTGGTGTTTATTATATCAGAATATACGGTTGTCTTTTGGTGAATGCATAAAGTTAGATGTTGTTATTTAGCTTTTCTCACCTATGTTATACGTTTTTCAACTTCTTGGGAATTGTTTTTTTTTAGAAGTTTATGTAATTGAAAAATAATAACAAGACCTTGATTTGATTCTAAAGTTATTTCACTGGATTTCAGAAAACTGTTGCAAAAGTACTGGAACTTGAATTATTTTATTCTACCGGCACATTTGTAGTATTAAGCCTCCTACCCCCTTCTCCATAAACGTGTTTTATGGACAGCCTCTTAAGGTGCCGCTCCACATGAGAGTAAATGCCGGTAGAAGCTATTCGCAAATGGACACTTCTCTGAGAGTCACTCGCAGAAACTCGCAAAAACTCGCGAGCTAGTTTCTGCGAGCTGTCAAAAGTGATTCTACTCTCTAGTCGACACGCCTCCACTGAACTCTCGGGGAGTTGCTCGCCAGATACGAACGGCGTTTAAATTTCGCTAGTAGCTCTCGAGAACTCGCCAAAGCAAGATGTCAAAAAAATCGCCGAAATTAACTCTCAAATGTACAACCTCCTGCCAGTAACTCTCAAGAGTTTTTGAGAGTTACTCGCGTATTTACTCTCATGTGGAGCGGCACCTTTAGTCTACTTAATTCCTAAACATTATTAGACTGAAATATTTTAAATCAAACATAAGCTGGTGGGCAACAAATCTAAATTAACGTAAATTCTTACTATGAAAGAGTTGGGCTTTTAGGTCATCTGGAGTATTTTTGCTTATATTCATATTTTTTTAAACTTTTGCCCTAATATAATATTAGCTCTTTAGTTTTCCTTATATCAATTTTCACTGCCAACATTTCCATGTGCGATGTGAAACCAGAACATTAGCGACTAATTCAACTTTCACAGAGCAAGATTAAGATAAATATTAAAATATAACCTTGGAGTTGACTCCTTGGCCTGGACGGATTTTAGCTAGAAGTAGGTGTGGTATTAAAGATTGAAAATACCTTCCTATTCTCAGGTAAAGTTCACATCGCAGTAAAATTGGCTTAAAGAGTGCCACTATGTTGACGATGCACTGCAAAGCAAAAGATGTCTGTTCAAAAAACTCAGAATATTTTCATCATTGGTCCAGCTGAGCTACCTGTAAATTATACTGCTATGTTTTTATTTAATACCATCTCAAGTAGGTTCGGACAAGCAAGCTTCTGATGGGGATGCCATCAAATAAATATGATGAATTCGTGTAAATGTGTTAGTGCCATCAGATAAGCTATAGCCCACAATGATGAGAAGGGTGGCAAGTGTTGATTCACCTATAAAATCTCGGTCTTGATTTTATCACAATCCAAGTTTCCAAAGATACGAAAAGTGCGGAGTAAGAGAAATCTCACAATATTATGTTGATTTTTTTAAAAAATTGTAAATATTAATAAAGATACACAGTTTGAAAATAATCTTTGTGCAATCTGAAAATCTTTATGCATTAAAAATTGCATATATGCTTAGTAGAGATGTTATGAATATTCGGACGATTTTGGATATTCGTATTCGGAAAAAAATCCGAATATTTGGTCCGAATGTCTCCTAGAATTTTTTTTTTATTATTATAGGTCATTATGATAGGTCATTGGGTGATCGTACGTGTCCTTGGATGGGCGGCGCACTCCCGGATCTACGCATGTTGTCCCTTCGTCCCGGAAGCAAAAATTTTCTCCCGGATTTTTCAATTTAGGGTCAAAATTTATCAAACGCTAGAAAAAACAATCACTAAATATACAAACAAAAAATATTCTACTTCAGCGGGAGTTGCTATAAATAAGTTTTTTTCGCTTTTGGCTCATTTTTTCAACGATTTTCTATCAGAAACGCAAGTATCTCAAAAGGATTGGTTTGCGGCGCATTTCTTTTTGTTGATATTTTCACAATTTCCGTTACGATTATTTATGGAACGTAAAGAGGGAAAAATTTCGCTTGCAGAGATCATCTCTTAATTGTTTTCCTATGTTTTCTTCCAAATCAACCAACCATGATCCCCTCCCCCTCATCTTATCTCAGATTGAGCCAAAATAAATATTAAAAATAAAAAGCAAGCATATGCTTATACTCCACTTTTTTGGTGCAAATCCGCCAATTTTTAAAGACTAAAAGTTAGCAAATTCTGTACTTTTGAGGCAGTTGTTCATGTCAAGATAGGATTTTTGTCCACTTTTACTCATACCACCTTGAAAACTACCTCAAAAAGTGATACATAAGGCTATGCTCATCCTTATGAATAGAGCCAATATTTTTATTTTCGAAAAAATGACGAGAATTTTTTAATTACCCCAAGAAAAAAATTTAACATCTGAAAATGTCATTAGAAAAGTCAGATGTTGTACAAAACTAAAGATCGTTGGGACATAAGAAGAATTTTTCGAGCTAAAAATTGATTTTCACAAAAATAACAAAAAATGAATTTTTAATAGATATTAGTTTTTGACTTTCTAATACTGGAATTTTAGTGTCAAATATTTGAAAAGCAAATTTTAAAAAGAAGCTTTTGAGGTTTGTAGCTCATCGAGCGAGTCCGTCGAGATGTATAGACACGGCTGGTTCTTATTTTGCAAAAATTGTTTTCTTCAAGCTCTCGCCACTGAATTTGTGAGAAATGAGTGATCTGGGCATCAATCGTGTAACGAGATGCGTCTCCGTCTTTGAGCTGAGACGGCGACATCGACGCGACACGTTTTTTCTAATCGTGTATCGCGACACTAAAAAAAATTCTTAAATGTCTGAAATAATATAAATTTATTATAATTTAAATACAAAAACCTATACTATTTACTTTGGTTCGTCCATTGTGAAATGACAGACGAAATGACACTGAGCGACACCTCGAACTGTGTCGCTGAACGAAAAGACGCGTCGCTAGTATGCAACGACGCGTCTTCATACACGATTCCTTTTCTTAATGAAAGACGCGATTTCGTGTCTGCGTCTCGTTACACGATTGATGCCCTGAGCACAAACAGGCACAAAGTTTCTTAAATTCTTACAAATCATTTCCAAAATTTTTTTCGTGGCTGAAAAAGTGATTGCGCTAGGTTCTATTTTTGATAAAATTCGCTAAGGTACCGTAAGAATAACGCAATTATTTTTTTTTTTAAAATTAACTTTTGGATTTTTTTAAAACTCACCATATTAGTCACTATGGTTACCGGAACCTGACCAAAAGTGAGTTTAATATTGAAAGTTATGGCGATTTGGAATCAGATTTAGAGCATGCTCTACTCTGGAGTCGAAGAGCCTATTTTCATTAGGGCTTATTTCAGGCGTGACGTCTTTCCTCATTTTTCTGCCGTGTGCACACGCTTCGCCTTTTTCATTCGCTGCGTCTTACGCCTTTTTCATTCGCTTCGTCTTTCGCCTTTTTCATTCGCTTCGTCTTTCGCCTTTTTCATTCGCTTCGTCTTTCGCCTTTTTGACGTTCAAGACATTGTGATGAAAATAACCTCAAAATTCAACTCAGTTGTGAATTATTGCAGTGAAATTTCTTAAATTCGTCCGCTCTTTTTGGTTTCCCTCCCCACTGCGTCCCTCACCATCAGTTGGCCGGAGCGAATGACGGAGCGAACCGAAATGAGTCTCCATGTAAACAGGATCGAGGAGTGCGTACTTTATTCAATACGATTTTGAAAGAAAAAAATTGTCAAAATTTTCTATTTGGTTTAAAATCTAGATCGCGCAATTTTCGAATAAAAAGAGCAGTGAAATCAGTCGAATACGCTATTACTTGATTTTGATAAAAAGTCACTAAGTAAAGTTGGTAAAGTTTTTTACAATCCTGAGCTGTGCTTCGGCATTAAAGGGCAGAGCTTCCCCTAAGCTCTGGCTGGAATTTTAAAAAAATACATTTATAGAGTACTACTTTTATTAAAACTATTTAATAAAAATGGTAAATTTTGGTATATTTTACATTTCTTATCAAAAATTTTCTATATTTGAAATTTCAACACATTTTTTTCTGTCATTAATTTAAACAGTCCATCGATCTTTTCAGTGATGGCTTAATTTTTTTTACACCCGGGGGTTTTTTTACCTCAAGAATTTCTAGATTATGTCTATTATTGCATGCTTGACAATATTAAAACTTCGGATTTGCTTCGGTGATTCTGTCGCCTGAAGATTGAAATCTGTCTCTAAAATCACCCACTTTGCTCTTTGTTTCTGTTCTGTTCTTACATTTTTTGCTTAAAATTTCTACTCTAATCTCGTTTTAATTCCATATTACAATCAAACAGTAGCTTTGTTGAGAGTATTTTTGTTAAATTTAAAAAAAAACCAACTGGAAATGTCGTTGTGTGCTTCTATATTCGCCCAACATCTGCGCGCGATACCTGATGGGGCTGCAGTTTTTCCCCCATCTCGAATGACTGACCTGATGAATAACTTTAATGAAGACCTTCGCGCTCTGTATCCAACTCTTTATGACGATGGCCACATCTACCTCAGATTTTTATCTTAATTCGAGTCTTCTTTAATTTCTTAGTATTTGAAATTTAAATTTAATAAGAAATTGCAACATTCTTTTCAACTTAATTACGTTTTTTCTTGAAATTCTTATAATTAATTATCTTCATTATGTAATGAAAACGGAAATATGCGGCAAGATGGAATTGCTAAAATTTTATTACATTAATTTTCATATTTTAAAAGGTTTTCAATAGTTTGTGATTGTAATTGAAAAAATATTAGTTGTGATCGACACGAAACTTTCCTCTGTAATATTTAGTTTCTTTAATATTTAAATATGTAAAAAATAATGTTTTTTTTTTCAATTAGCTCGAGAACCGTTAAAGATTTACGTATCCGTTAAAATTACGTGTCCGCAGGAAATTTTATTTTTTCTTTGTATTTCGTTTATCTCAAAAGCGCATAGGTTTAGAAAAATTAAAAAAAAAATATGTTTCCAGAAAAATTGTGTGGGATGTATTCGTCACTTTTCCAAAAGTTTATAGACGGCGGTACTAAACTCAGTACAAAAATCACAAAAAAAAAATGGTCGAGTGGTATGGAGTCCAAAATGAGGAAAATTAGCATGGCTTGTTCCATGGACAACTAATTTGACTGTGTGTGTGTGCAAAAAATGTTTCGGAGGTCAAAAAATATTTATATTTTGTACTCGAGTCTGGATCCGTCGTTGCCGAGTTAAAGTATTTTGTATACGTTTTCGAAATACCAAAAATAATCCACAAAAAACTCCTAACTCAACAAATTTTGGGAAAAGGCGTTGTCTTCACAGAACCTTCGGATTACAAAATTTTTGACATCAAATTCGTTATTAATGATCTCTTAGACCTCTAGGTCAAATCCTCCTGAAAACATAAAAAAAGCTACAATTTCCAGGGGTCAATCGTCAAATACTCTTTATGATGACAGACAAAATGTTTTTTAAAAAAAAAAACTCAATTTGTAAGGGGGGGAAGGGGGTGGGGGAGGAGTGGTCCGACTGGATTTTGATATATGGAACGATTATGTGAAATGATATTTTAAACCCATTTCATTTTTATAAATTTTTCGACACGACTCACCGTTTTCGAGAAAATAGAAAAAAAAGTATTCAATTTGTATGGGGGAGGGGGAAGGAGTGGTTCAACTGGATTTTGATGTATGGGTAAGTTATGTAAAATCATATTCTAAACACATTTAATCTTTATAAATTTTTCGTAACGATGCACAGTTTTTGAGAAAACAGAAAAAAAGTATTTCATTTGTATGGGAGTGTGAAAAGAGAGGGGGGGGGGTGGTAGTGAGTTATGTAAAATTCTATTGTGAACACATTTTACCTGTATAAATTTTTCAATATGACGCACCGTTTTTGACAAAATTGCAAAAAAAAAAGTTTCTTAGTAAGTACCTGTAAGGTAAGATGAATCTGTGTGCAAAATTTCATGCCAACCGGTTTAGTGGTTTGGGAGGTACTGTGGTGAATCAGTGGTTTTTGGCTAGATAAAATATTTTGAGAGAACCCCGAAGAGTTTGTATAAGAAAGTCATGTGTTGTTCACATCATATTTTTCACTAAAACTTTGCTTCATTTCAATATTAAGGATTTACAAATATTCTTCAAATATAAATAAAAAATTGTTTTATTTTCAATTTTTTTTTTGTAGTTTCTAAAGTTTGAATTCTTACCGGATTTTAATGAACTGCGTATGTCATCATCTGACAAGCGAAAAATATTGATGAATATTCGAATACACCATAGCCAACAAAAAAAGTCGAAATCGTTTCGTTGTCGTGCTACCTTCAACTGTCAAAATTCAAAATATTTCTCAAGAATTACTTAATTTTCACGCAGCGTTTGATAAACAAAACGAAATATCTCTAGTTAGTAACAAGAATTATTTGTATTGAGCATAAAAAAAAACAATTTTCCACTATAAAGCTGTGTGCGCTGTACTGTGGTGTTTATTCGTCGTAATCGTAATCAATCCCAAATAAACTTAAATATACATATTTGTATTATTCAAGTATTACTTTATATTGTACAGCTTGCCATTATGAAGATAGATAGACACCTGTTCCTACGGGTATTCTAATTTAGCACCAGCAAAAGCTAAGTAGGTAGCAGCTGTCTGTGCGATGTTATGGGTGGGGCAAGGTGAGCTGAAGCGATAGCGAGGATGTAATAATGTATAAGAAGCTATAAAATGTCATAAATTTTACCGCTAGATGTTGAATTTCTAAGCCACACGTTACTATACGCAAATTGTACGGGCGAGGTGCAATGACAACGAGTTTCGTGCTTCTTGTGTCACTTTGACAGGCAGCAGTCGATCAACACAAAATCGGTTGTGATCATCACATGATATTCTTATACGAATTTGGTTGAAATGAGTGGAGGTTTAAAATTGGGTGCTCGAGAGTAGCAAAATTTGGTGTTTGAGAGTAGCAAAATTCGGTGCACGAGAGTGGGAAAGGTTGGGAATTTTCTTATTAACTTTTTGTTATTCAGTGTGAGAACTAATGTCATCTAGTGAAGAAGAATTTCATTTGGTCACAAATATATTAAGACAGTGCCCAGTTAAGAGGAAAATCCCAAAATTAGATACTTTCATGTCATTAATTGACGCGTATGATGATGAACAGGTAACACATTTTTAGAGAGTGCTCAAAAGTAGAGACGCAAGTAGAGGTGCTCGAAATCTGCTCGAGATCTGCTCGAAAATACCTTGCTCTAAACTGTGGTAGAGCCTGCTCTAAATCTGCCAGTCGAAAACGCCATAAGAAAAAAGTTTGTTTTTTGAAAACTCAGTTATGTTTAATGTATTTTAACAAATAGATTGTCTCTGCTGCAAACCGTTCGCAAGATACAATAGAAAAACTCATTCATAAGTTCACCAGAAAACCCGCATGCGAGTAGTTATTTTATTTTTGTTGATAAAACTCTAAACTCTACCTCCATTCGAAATTTTAGACAAATTTGTCCGAAAATAAAAAAACGAGGTCATTCGTTTTTTCATCAGCAAAAGGAAAAAAGTGGTCTAATTTACTTTTAATGTATGGAAGATTTGTGTATAATCATATTCTAAACAGTTTTTGTCCCAATAAAATATCAAATACGATGCACCATTCTCGAAAAATTCTCAAAAAACTTCATCCGGATGATGTTTCTTTGAATTTTGATCTATGGAAGAGTTATACAGTAGAATCCCGATAATTCGTATTTCAAGGGACCAGCAAATTCATACGAATTAGCGGGATTCTACTGTATAAACTTTTTGATTCGTATGTGGGAAGAGGTGAATGTGCACTAATTTTAATCACAAAAAAAAAAATTGGGAAAATTAAATGCTGTTTTGGGATAAACATTTTAAGAAACATAATTTTATAATACTTACAATTGGTATAAGAAAGTACAATAGCAATAGCAATTTACAAACTTCATAGCTACATAGGTACTGAAGTAATTTGGGTTATTTCGTCATAATTACCCTAAAATTAGACAAATGCTCACGATCCGTGCACAATTTGAGGTACAAACAATTAACCTCAGTGCGCATACATGCAGTTGGGGAGACAAATAGCCAGCGGCTTCTTGGCCGGCTAGCCATCTAGGAAATTGCCGTCTAATCATGCACAATTAAGTTTATTAATTACAAAATAAATATTTGTCTCAGTCGAGTCAGCGCAAAAGCCCCAAATATGTAAACTCTTGGCACCGCGAAATCTGCATGCGTGTGTGACTGCTTTGTTGCATTTAAAAATTTGCGTTTATGTGCGTCTGAGAAGCTTTGGGCGCGCGCACAGTTTCTTTAACTCATTTACAGATTTCACAATGATTGGCACTAGTTTATGCCGTCGCGCACTGGTACCGGGAGGCTAAAAAGTTGGCATTAATTCCCAGGTGGCATTTTTCGCGTTGTAAAGTGCATAACTGAGTTTAGTAAATAACAAAAGATTAAAAAAAGTCTTTTTCGGATTTTTAATTTGCATGTCTTTAAGATTTTTGATGTGAGTCAATAAATTCGGATTCATTCCCCTGTCCTATTACGCTCTCTTCTTTTGGTTGTTATCGCTAAAGAGGTTGCGATGTAAATTTTCCGATTTTAAGGGGGGCTATTTGGAAAGAAATTAAAAAAATTTGGTACAAATTGGTGCAAAAAGTGTAAACGGGGAATAAATCTACATCATATAAGCTTAAAAAAATATCAGCTTGGACAACCGGGGGCATTTTTTTCCTTTGACCATTTATAACAGTTATGTGAGAAATTATAAATATTGTTTTGTTGATATATGTCTTTAACACGTTCGTGACATCGTGTACCTCTGGTGGTACATGTACAGTTTTTTTTAAATCGCGCGAGTGAATAGTGCGGTAGTTTTTTTGTGGAAGTAATATAAAAACACGCACGGTGTACCACCGATAGCGCACAACTGCCAGAAAACAAATCGCTAGTGTACCACGCGTGGTACACGATGTCCAAATGTAAAAAAAGTTGAAAAAGCAAATGTCACGAACGTGTTAAAGAATTAATGCATACTCATTCTTGAAGCTTCCATACCTAAATTTGTTAAATATACTCTTAAATGCGAACTAATGTTTTCTGAAAAATCACAAAAGGGTAGAAACACAAAATCACTGGTCCTTACTAATGTAATATAGCAAAACGAAGGATCCAATTTATATTCAGACGTTTAAATAATATGCAAAAAAATAAAAAATAATAAAGAAAGTGTAACACGCATTTGATTTTTTGAATTAATGCCAGCTTGGCATCAGTGTGCGTCGTTTTGCTGAATGATCAAAAGAGAGCACTGGACGGGAGTTTGGCGAAGTTTAATTTGCTTAAGCTTAAAAAGCTGCTAGTCATACGAGTATGTGGACTTTCGGTTTACTTCACAAGCTTAGCTTCAGCACACCTAAAGTAACAAATCTTACCGTGCAATTGCACACGTGACGTTAATACAGTGTTTTGGGGAGTGGGGAGGGGGGATTGATAAGCGTTGTATTTGCAATATGCTGGCATATTTATCGTGTGTGGTTTATCGTCTTGCGCTTGCGCTACTTGTGACTATCAGACCCCAATAGAAAATTCAGCTGGAGACGGCACGCTTGATTTGGATTGTGAAAAATTCATATTTTTAAATTTTAAAATTTTTGATAGCGAATAAAATAAATGAAAAAAATTAGAAAAAGGCATTCATTAAAAAAATATGCTAAAAAAGGAAATAAAAAAGTTTTGGGCTTTATTTTTTAATTATGAACGATAAAGAAATAAAAAAGATTTTTTTTTTTGATTTTTTATGCTTTTATTTCGATTTTATTTATGATGTACAACGCCAAATAATTTGTAAGAATTTGGGAAATTTTCCCGGTCGTTTTTAAATGATCAATTAAGCTCTCTGGTATACTTGTTTTCTACTATTAGTGGTGTAGAGCAAGTCAGCTTTAGTGGGGGAGGGGGACGAGGTCGTACGGTGTACCATGAGATCACCAGAGAAATAGGGTGCGAGGGAATCGGAATATCAAGATACTTTTCTTTTAATTTTAGGTGCTTTAACAATTCGAAAACATAACAAAAGCTATAATTGCCAATCTGGCAATCATTGGAGACCCGTATGGTGATATTCGTATCAAAATTCGAACAGTTGTACCAAAATTCCACTTTGAAGTCAAAATTTCCAATAAGATTTTTTTAAAACTTGTTCCAATTGGATTTTGATGTATGGGAGTTTTATGTAGAATCATATCCTAAATAACTTTTGTTCTTGGACTTTTTTGATAAGATGCACCGTTTTTGAGGTATTCGCAAAAACCGTTTTCGTTCGTATGGGGGGTACCCCCCCTAATGGTCCGTTTTTGCCCATTAACGAACTTAGCCTCGCATTTTACGAAAAACGAATCTGCGCAAAATTTCAAGTCTCTAGCTCAATCCGTACGCCCGCAATCCGCGCCACAGACGGACAGAAGATAGGCTGACTTCAAGAGATGTAAAAAATGCGGCACTGGACAGAATCCTTCATGAAACTCTCCCAGATTCAAATGTCAACCCACTGTTTTGCTACTAGCCAGCGCTACTAAAGTATAAATCGTGTGAACCCTCTCAATACGCTGGCTGCTGTTGCTTCTAGCCAGCGCTACTAACCAACAGCAGCCAGCAGCTGGCAAAACAGCGTCGTGCGACCGTGGCATCAGAACAGGCTATCAGAATAGGGGTTTATTATTGTTGGTACAATTCGCTTCAAGTCTTTGAATGCAATAAAAATATAGTAGACGGAAGTGAAAATAACTGTTTTTTAGATTTTTATGTAAACCTGCATAGTGGTGTTTATTAATTAAAAAAATTGAAATCGATTTCGCAGAACTCCATAACTAAGGATATATAAAAATCCTTGTTTTTTTTTATATAAAAAAAATTATATAAGGCAGTTCATATTGACATTTTTTAACTTTTCATATGTTATCTTTCTCCAATTACGTAAAATGAAAAAGTAATTCTTTTTAGTAAATCTTAATTGCTCTGAAAAATATTTAAAAAAAAAATCGAAATTTTCTTCTAAATGAATTTCTATAAAATGCTTGTGACTATGAGAAATATGGCTATTTCAAAAGTGGATTTCGATTAAGGTTGCTTTGCCTCACGATAATAATGGAGTTGGTGGCACTTTTAGATCGGAGATATTTTTCCTCAAATGTTTGCTAGACTCAATGGACTCAGCTGTTTTGATAATTATATTTCACGTGGGATGATGCTTTTTTCATATCTATTCTAAAAAATTGCTGCAGACAAATTTTTATTCTCTAATGAATTTTTCGTATTGTGAAGGATTTCATTCCCTCATGGGAAATAAGATAATGCATTATTTATATTCAACGCCTTTTGATAAACAACATGCTTTATGCCTTGTGAACAATTTTCAGGATTTTTTTGAGTTATTATTTGCGTTGGCTAATTTTTATGCCTTAGAGCTAGTATTAATTACTTATAACTCTCGTATAACGCGGTTTCGTTCTAAAGCGATGTAATAATTTTTACGCAATCAAATTTGTTTTATCAAAAAAGGGAATAAAAATTCCTGGAGTTAAAAGTGCCACCTTTAAAAGTTGGAAAAATAAAACTCCTTTAGAAAAACTGTAAATATGGATTTAATGGAAGATCGGCACATACAAAAATACTTTTAGTTCTAAAGTCTGGTATTAAAATTTACTATTTTTTGGTTAAATCAACTATTTTAGTAATAGTCCCGATCCCCCATAATAAAGTAATTAAATTTACTATTTTTTCTCTGAGTGAAGACATAACCTCAATATTGTGAAAAAAATTAAAATTTGTTTTGAATACGTGTGTTTGTGCTCTTTATATACACATCAAGGAAAAATCGCGTAACAATGCTATGCCGGCAGCGACTGTCGCTAGCGATTTTTTGTCGCTGCGTCTGAATTGCTCATGTAAACACTCCCATAAACGGCCATGGGCATCATATAAACACGCACTAAGATGTACAATACTATAAAAAATTTTTGGGCTGTAAAAATATATCCTAAGTTATAAAACAAAGCTTTAATTTATTTAATGACTATTATGTTCACAGTCAATATCTGGGGCCTTATTTTAGAACTCGTACCGAGTCAAATCTCTACCGAGTGCTACAAAAAGCGATTCTTGAACTTGGAAACAAGCGATTTCTTGCGAGTAAATACTCGGTGATGTTTACCTGCCGATTTAGGTCAATATGAATCTGAAACTATCTTTTGAGAGAGATCGCTCGTTTCCGAGTTCAAGAATTCGTTTTTGTCGCACTCGGCAAATATTTTACTCGGTACGAGTTCCCGAATACGGGCCCTGGTTTTGTATTGCAGCACGAAACCCTAGGGCAAGGGCTCGTACCTTGGACTATTTGTACCTTGGTCTGCGTGCCCTTAAGGATAAACGGTAACACATCCGCAAAACCATCTTTCTACGAATTTTAGAGTAATTCTTTGCGAGTTTACTAATCCAGTTTGTAATCGTTGCAAGTGTAATTGTGTCCCCACACTAAGAAAAACTGTTTTTGCTACCAAAAACTATTTTTTTTGAGGATCCAGTTAAATGCTGCTATATGAATAGTAACTGTAAATTTTGCTTTGGGATTTTCGGCGATAGGTAAGGTGATTCATTCATGGTTCAACTGGATTTTGATCTATCCCGGCCTTTACACGCGACTGTAAAGTCTGTCAGTAGCACAGACTTCAAATGTCAAATTACTGACAACGAATTAAAAGACATTTAGCGAACTCGCAGTCAGTGCATTTACACGAGACTGTGTCAGCGACTGTGTCAGCTCTACAGACGCGTGTAAGGGCCGGGTTAGGATGAGTTATGTAAAATGATTTTACATAACTCATCCATACATTAAAATCCAATCGGACCACTGTGTCCCCCTTTCATACAAATGGAATATTTTTTTCCTGTTTTCTCGAAAACTGTGCATCGTATCACAGAACAATTACTATTATAGAATGGAAAGCTCTTACAAAATTTTTTGTGTTGGGAGCGTACATCCGCGGATTTCTATAGCTGTTACATGACAGTGTACATGAACACTGAGCGATTTGGTGGTGTGTGGGAATATGGATTCCCATGTGTCACTTGAAATGAAAACAAATCAAAACAAAATCGGATAATGGAAATGTTTTATGGAGAATTTGATATTTCCATTAAATTAGTAATGTTCTTATGTGTTGAAAGGTGTTAAATTTAATTTAGTTTTAGTTTTTAATTGTTTTAAGGCCCGTTCATGTGCAATTCTGTCGATCTTTCGTTATACTTTACCTTTCTGTTGTTGATGGGACTCGAAAAAACTTTCTGTTTGGGTTTTTAATGGAATTAGCGGAACATTCCTTCACTAAACAGTGGTGAATTTGTGCTTTATTCATTTTGATGTGAAATTATGCAATGTTAACACGCTAAAATGTGATTATCCATCAAAATCAATCGTTGCAATGAAATGAATCAATGTTGCAATGAAATGTCATGCAAAATGTAAACAAAAGTGCCAGCACTTTTCTGTATGTATTGTAAAAGGGTGTTTTATTTGATTTTTTTTGTCGAGTGTATGACAGCAGAAAGGGGAAGTGAGATAAAAAAAACCGATTTCTATAATGTAGTGCTTACTCTAGTGGAAGTTAATGAGGAAAGGCCTTACTTTCCATTCTATATAATAGTTGTTCTGTGATTGTATCGAAAAATTTATAAAGATGAAATGTGTTTAGAATATGATCTTACATAACTTGTCTATAAATCAAAATCCATTTGGACCACTCCTCCCCCATACAAATTGAAGACTTTTTTCTGTATTATCTCGAAAATTGTGAGTCGTTTTGAAAAATTTATTAAGGTAAAATCTGTTTAGAATATGATTTTACATAACCGTTCCATACACCAAAATCTAATCGGACCACTCCTTTCCCCTCTCCTATACAAATGGTTTAAAAAAAACATTTTGCCTGTCATCATATAGAATATTTGACGATTGGCCCTTGGCCATTGTAGTTTTTCTTATGTTTTAAATTATGCTTAGATTTTTTGATGCCCATCGAAACGTAAATTTCTGCCCAAGGTACGAATCTTTCCTTATAGCTGCATAATATTTAAGTAACTTTCCAGGTGTATTAACCGATCAAAAAGTATACCAAGAAATTTGTCTCATTATTGATACAGCCGTTGAAAATTTTTAATTTCCCATTAAAATTAATTGCCATATTTGACAAATTTTAAGGGCGTTGCATTTGAGAAAACAGTAAATTTGTTTTAGATAAATTTACAAAATGCGATTCTTTTTTTTGCCAAATGTTTTTTATATTCAATTTCAGTTCTGAGTTTGTCCCTTTTTCGCCGTCAATGCAAAAAACCTCATATCTAAATTCAAAACAATAATCGCGAAGAAGACGAAAATGCTTTCAACAAAAATTTGTGACTCACATTTTACGAATTTCGCGTGAGCGAACTACAAAAAATTCGACTACAAAAAGTTTTTTTTCGTTTCGACAGAACGTTTGGTTCGGTTGGTTTTTTTCAGTGTTTTTTTTTTTAATTCACCGGTTGCATGCATTAATGTGTGGATATACGAGGGTGAAACGAAGGAAATCAAGTTGGAGTCAGTGGGGTAATTTCTACGGAAATGCCCGTGAATCCTCCCCTGACATTTCTTAGGTTTTGACGTTTCGTTTTAAGAAAGGATTATTTTTTATCTGATTTTTAACCCCTATGATGTATTGTATGATTCAGACTGGCCGAAAACAGTCAAAATATAATTTTACACTCCAGAATTATAGAAAACAGGAAGCCTGACGGACAGTTTAGTATCGCACAGATGTGGGGGGTAATTTATGACAAATGCTTTTCAAACGAGCAGAAAACCGAAAATAGAATTGTCCACTAGATCGGAACGTACTACAAATTTGAATAAAAGTGAAATTCCATTGAAAACTAATCAAAATGCTATCAAGATTGTCAACTGAATTGAGATTTTTCTGCCATTTATTGCTGTTGTCGCTGTCATTTAATGGTTGTTATGCTCAACGCTTTTGGCTTTGTTTTATATGTGTGCACGTTGTTGACGAAGTGGTGCATTGAATTGAATCGAATCAAAGCTTATCACTGCAACAGCCAAAGCCAGTTTTTATCATTAAAAGCTTTGCGCTTCATAAAACGTCACGATGACAGCTCGGCAATCCACGGTTAATAGCTGTGTGCGTAATATTTGCGAAAAAGCCCATTACGATGATTACTGCAGATCACAACGGGAATCAATTTTATTTTTGTCAATTTTTGGTGATAAGATTTTGCTGATTCGATTGAAAATAGACTTCTGGTGAGTTATTGGCATTGCATTCACCGCAAGGCTGTGTCAGTGCCAGCACTCAAGAGTGAAGATCACCGTACCACATGATCAATTTTGCCGGTTCGAATGCCTCTCTGTGTATTTTTGCAAATCTCTGCCATTAACAGGGGTTGTGGTTGTGCTAGCGTTAAGTTGGTGTTCGAAATGAGAGGGGAGGGTGTTTTTTACACTGAACTGGAAGAGAATACGATCATCGCTCATCGCAGTAACAGTGAGTGGCGGCTTGGCCGGACAAATTCGAAACCATCGACCTTGCATAGGTCCTTAACACGATTTTCATGTCGATGTAGTTGTGTGGTCCCCTCGCCAAGCAGCGCCGCGTATCTCCTGATCTTGACTTTGTTTACTCGGACACAATCATCACGACTCAAATTCTCGGCTTGCGCATCATCGATCGTTGCGATGTTATTCATCATATTTTTTAATCAACGTGAATGTGGTTGGAATTGAATTCGCACAGTGAACCAATGATGATAAAATGGAAAGATTTTTGGTTAAATTTGTTAGGAATGCTGTTTGGTATTCCGATCGGGATTTTTCCTAATTTATTGCAATAAACAAAGGTACTTTTATTTTCTTATACGTATAATAAAGTATTGTATTCATGAAAAATTTCGATCTCTTAATTTTGTAAAGCATTATTACAAAAATGTCTTTCTGTCTGTTAGTCTGTCAGTCTGTCAGTCTGTCAGTCTGTCAGTCTGTCAGTCTGTCAGTCTGTCAGTCTGTCAGTCTGTCAGTCTGTCAGTCTGTCAGTCTGTCAGTCTGTCAGTCTGTCAGTCTGTCAGTCTGTCAGTCTGTCAGTCTGTCAGTCTGTCAGTCTGTCAGTCTGTCAGTCTGTCAGTCTGTCAGTCTGTCAGTCTGTCAGTCTGTCAGTCTGTCAGTCTGTCAGTCTGTCAGTCTGTCAGTCTGTCAGTCTGTCAGTCTGTCAGTCTGTCAGTCTGTCAGTCTGTCAGTCTGTCAGTCTGTCAGTCTGTCAGTCTGTCAGTCTGTCAGTCTGTCAGTCTGTCAGTCTGTCAGTCTGTCAGTCTGTCAGTCTGTCAGTCTGTCAGTCTGTCAGTCTGTCAGTCTGTCAGTCTGTCAGTCTGTCAGTCTGTCAGTCTGTCAGTCTGTCAGTCTGTCAGTCTGTCAGTCTGTCAGTCTGTCAGTCTGTCAGTCTGTCAGTCTGTCAGTCTGTCAGTCTGTCAGTCTGTCAGTCTGTCAGTCTGTCAGTCTGTCAGTCTGTCAGTCTGTCAGTCTGTCAGTCTGTCAGTCTGTCAGTCTGTCAGTTTGTCAGTCTGTCAGTCTGTCAGTCTGTCAGTCTATCAGTCTGTCAGTCTGTCAGTCTGTCAGTCTGTCAGTCTGTCTTCAAGCTTTCTCATAATCTAACAGAGCTAGAACCATAAAATTTTATAGGCCTGTTTGGTCCTGGAATTGGACAATTCTATCAACCTCTGGTGGAAATCCGAACCGGAAGTAACCAAAATGGCGGCTTTTAAAAAATCTCAATTTCATTTTTTGTTATTTACTCCGAAACTACGCGTTTCTCAGTACTCTTATCTATGGCAATAGTTGAAGACAATAAAATTTCCTAAATTATTGTCATTTTTTCTCAAACACCTAAATTAGGTCTTTTTTGCAACAGTTTTTCCTGATTTTTTTTCTGACAAACTCGATTTTTTAACGCCGCCGGATATTTGATGGGTGTTCACTGGGATTATTCTCCATGGCTGTGTGCTGTTGTGGTTCAAAGGCTTTTATGGTGCTCTCGCATTTAGTTTTGTTTTTAATCATCGCTCAGGAAATAGCTGAAACTCACCACCATGGATTAGTGCAAGAATTCATATTTTCGTAAAGTAAGCAGAATTTTCGATGCAAGCGGATCAAATGACTGACCGGATTTCGAGAAAATATCGAAATCAAGATCGTAAGGCAGTTCAAAAAGAATAGTAATAAAAAGTTGAGCTCCAGATTTCAGGTAGAAGTTGTGAAGCTGTAACAATATTGATTAGAATCGTGAATTTTACAGCGATCTTCGGTGAACGCGTTGTGGTATTGCACTTTTCCGAATTTCGGTAATCGGGATAAGATTAAGCGATTCTCGGACACAGGAAGCCGAATTGTTGTGATTTTTTTGTGGGTTTTTTATTTCGTTGGTCTTTTTTGTTGGTTCGAAATTCGCTGGGATGGATTGATGCCATGTTTCTTGGAAATTCTACAATCGGTAATGATCTAATAGCTATAAAATTTCACTTTCAATTGATTTGATTCGATCGAAGATCATTTAGTAGATGTGATACTTTTTTTATGTCGATCAATAAAATTCAATTTGAAAATGTCGGAGTTAAGACGAAAAATTTTGGTGTTGAAAAAATTTAATTAAAAAAAAAAACAAAAAAAAAATACAAAATAACATGTTATTCTACAGAAGATTTGTGATTTTTTCCCGACTCCCTCCGATTGTTTCACTATACCTAAACCCCTTCAGATCTGAATTTTTTGTAGAAGGGACATAATTATTTAAAAGACAATTATTTTGAAAGTTTTTTTTTAAATTTTCGGCAAAAACCACCAATAATGTCATCAGTTTTCAATAAAATGCATCGATGGAGGCGGTATACTGCATTTTTACTGTCCTCTCCTATAGAAGGAAAGTATTGAATTCATATTGGAGAACAGGGGCGGATAGAAAATTTCTGATCAGTACGAAATCCGCTTCAGGCAAAATTATGAGGATGTCAGTGCATCTATCTGTCGGTTTGTCCACGTATTTTAAATAACTCAAGAACGCGTTGACCTCGGGCCTTTTTGTAAATAAGTACAGTAATCCCTCCAACTGCGCGGTAGATACGTTCCACAAAAAGAACGCGCAAACCGAAACCGCGCACTGTGAACCCTACTTTGTATGAAATTTTGGGGTTAGGAACATGTTTTTTAAACGAAAATTATAAAAAAAACCGCGCAGCTGCGAAACTTTTACCGCGCAGTTCGAAATTTTGTATCAAAAACTTAACCGCGCTGTTGCGAAACCGCGCAGTTAGAAACCGCGCAGTTGGAGGGATTACTGTATTACAAAAATCGTGGTTTTCTATCAATTTTTGGAACAGTAACAGTAACTATAACGGGTACCTCCCATACAATTGGTTTGAAAAATGCCGTTTTTTTGAAAATTTCTCGAAATCTATGCGGTTTTTGGAAACAATGAGTATAACAAAATTTGAAGGATATAAAATGTTCTACATTTTCTGCTTTAACGGTTTTCTTGTATTGCTAAAGATACGAAGAGCTCCTCTCCTCCCTAAAAGAGTGACGTACTATATGGACAACCAACTTTGTATTCAGGGGAAGTATTGTATTCATGACGGAGACCGACTCGCAAACGGGGGGCAGATAGAAACTTTCTAATCAGTTACGAAATCTGCTTCAGCAAAAATGATTAAGATGCCGTGCATCTGTCTGTCTGAGAGTGAAAAAAAAGAAAATCAAAAATTTTGAAGTCCCAAAAAAATCCTTACAAAAATGAAAAAGTTAAAAAGATAGAATGTGAACAGCACATGACTTTTTTATACAAAATCTACATTGCTGCATAATTTCCGCTATCACCTAACGAATAAAATATTAGTTTACATAAAAATATGTTTTTATTTTACAAAATCTGAAATATCTCGATAAAGGTAGGTATTAATTTACTGTAAAAGGGAAAAACGTAGAAAATTTTAATATCTTTTATTCTTTCTTTAACTGTTTTTTTTTCGAAGACCGGTCATTTTTGTAACAATTCGCAAAAATTTATGTTTTTAATCTTCAAAGAAAAATATTGAATAACGGTAAAAATGTAAAAGATAGCGGATAACGATGAAAGACAATTTGATGGGAAATGCTATTCTCTTCAATTAATCTCGTGAACCATCGAAAACCCGTTAGTTTTTGATCTATTTTTTTTTAATAATTGTATATCTCGGTACCGGTTTTAAGGTGCCGCTCCACATAAGAGTAAATGCCGGCGAGAACCTTTCGATAGCAGCTACTCGCAAATGGACACGTCTCTGAGAGTCACTCGCAGAAACTCGCAAAAACTCGCGAGCTAGTTTCTGCGAGCTGTCAAAAGTGATTCTACTCTCTAGTCGACACGCAACCACTGAACTCTCGGGGAGTTGCTCGCCAGATACGAACGGCGTTTGAACTTCTCTAGTAGCTCTCGAGAACTCGCCAAAGCAAGATGTTAAAAAAATTGAAAATTGAAAAGAGAAAAATCGCCGAAATTAACTCTCAAATAGGTTGCCCATTTCGAGAGTTATTGAGAGTTACTCGCGTATTTACTCTCATGTGGAGCGACACCTTTAGGTATCGAGTTCTAGTCAAAGACAAAAATGTAGAAAATTTTACTGCCTTCAACTTTTGTCTTACATAAGACTACCGAAAAACGCGTAGTTTCAAACTAAACAGAAGCCGCTATTTTGGTTATTTCCACCAAAAGAATCGTTCCACTTCAAGACCAAACATCCCTGTAAAACTTCATGGCTCTAGATGTATTGGTTTTTGAGAAACTGACAGTAAGACATTTTTGTAAATAATAAGAATATTGGAGTGGAGCAAACCTAAAATTGGTATGCGTCGGGACAGCCTTGTTACTCAAATCCAACGACAAATATGCTGCCAATTTTAAATTTACTCCCATGATTATATTATTTTATAATTTTAAGTTTTTTTTTATTTCGGGGTTTTTTAATTGTTTTTAAAATATTTTTTAGTTTGGTTTTTCAGGATTTTCAAAAAAAAATCTTTTTTAAACTTTAACTTAATGTGAAGAACACATTCCCAAAATTGGGTGACGTCTTAACATAACATAAACTACTTGTAGGTAGTCAAAAGCCGTAATACGTTATGATACAATATTTTTTGATTTTTTTTCTTTGAATGTTACGTTTTTCCAACTAGCTGTAGGATTAATCCCATCTATGGACAGTTCTGCATTTACTTCTTTTCCCGGTTGACAGCACAATGAAGCATGTGTTTTCTTCCTCAAGATGACTACAGCACATATACGAATACATAATATTCACAACTTTGTCTTGTTTTGTTGCTTGCAAGTACCGCCACAAACGTCCTTGATAAGTTTAGTTACACAAGTTTAACAAGAGTGGGTGGATTGCATGCACCAATTCAAAAAACAAAAAGTCCAAGACGTGTGCAAAGTTTCCATCTAGCGCCCGGAAACCCACCCAAACAATATTTCCAGGACAATTTACTTAAAGCGTGAAGCAAGTCGTAGCAGGACAACAGGCAAACATTGGTGCATTGGTGGGGGCATCACCGACAGTAGATTTCACAAAAGCAGCAGCAACATCAAGGGACTGGATTAAAAAGAGGATGGTGGCAGCGATCAAAGGATAAGAAGTTACCAAATGACTGGCAGAACGGAGTGGTGGTGTACGTAAAACGTTCCCCGGAGAGTGAATGGCTTTAGGGAAACTTATATTCTTTAAATCGTGTAATACTGTTTTTCACCAGTTACCATTCTGCGACTTTCCATTTTCAACTTATCCCTATTGTTATGCTATCATCCTGAATGTATGCATTGTCGCTTTAGCTTGACAAACAGCTCTATCGATACCCACACGTACAAACACTTTTCGGTGTCACGAGTTGGAGGTGCAGAGATGGCAAAACTGGGACGAAATAACTTTAAGAAATAATTCTGCTATGACCATCGAATGAATTTGTTATACAAAAATTACTTTTTAGTCAAGTCTTGATGGCATACAACATTATAAATTTTCGTTCTGCGCCGTAGTTATGTTCCAAAGAACGCCGAAATTGAACAGATCAAAGTATTGAAGAAAATTTCAAAGATTTTCTCCTGCGGCGCATTTTTTTCATACAACTTTCACTCGAAAAACCGTTTTGCTGTTAAAAAATTGTGATTTCTAGTTTTTATTCCTTCAAAATATTCAAAATAAATACAAAAGTAGATTTTTTTACTTTCGGTAAACTTGCAAAAGGCCTGCATTTATTATATTTTAAAAAAACAATGTTTGGGGTCCAAAATTTGAAGTTTACGCATGACGCAATAAATGCTAGACTCTGCTCTGACTATAGAACCTATTAGTATAGAAAAGAGTGACAAACTAAAGAATGAAAGATTTTTTTTTCATTGTTTTCAAATTATCCTAGAGTTTTGCAAAAAGTTTTTCTGAGCCAACCACGAATTTTAAATGTGAACAAGACAATTTTCAATAAACATCGTATAAGAAAAAAGTTTGATTACATGTAACCGATTAAGGATTTCGTGCTTCTCTTGATATTTGGATAAAGTAAGACGAGAAGTAAGACGTGAAATTCCAGCAAACGTTAGCCACACGAGTGAATTTTCTTGTTATCTCCATAGGTGGTTGATGGAAAACTTCAATCAGCCAGTCAAAACTTCGAGAAAATAAAAGGTACACACCGTATAACAGAACGAGAATCACACTAACTCACAACAAAAACACACATAGAAAAAAGTCCTGGATAATTTTCAGGGAGTATTTCGATTTAATTCAAAATTGAAGGAAAATTGCTTGAAATTGCAATAATTTAAATTACTTAATTTGCTTATGCAGAAAATAAACAAGATTAGAAAAATGAAAACAATTCTATAGGACACGCAATATGAGAAACCTTAATTCAGAAAATTTGAAGCAGTTTTTGCGTACAAAACAAGTCTCACGCGCGTGTGGCAGTCGGAGGTTTCTTAATTTAATTCGTAAATTGAATTTGTTTGAAAACTTTGCCATAATACTGCTACACACAAGAATGGTACGAATAAGTTTTATAACGTTTACTATTTTATTTAAACAATGTCTACTTCGAAGTATTTAATTAAATGTTTAGTCACATGTCATTATTTTTGTAAATGCATATATATTTTGTGAATTTGCAGGATAAGCAAAATGAGGGTAAGGAACGAGAAGGAAGTGGGAGGCACAAAAATTTTGAAAGCTTCACGTCATATAATTGAAAAATTATTCAAAATACAAGTTTTCTATTCTTTTATTCTTATATACCTTCAAAAAAGTATACAACGAGCTTTCTCCACTAATATTTTAACAAAAAGTGTGTGGCGTTGGAACGCCAGGATATGTGCTGAGTTCAGAGAGCAAATGCAATTCCACACACTTTTTTTTAAAAAGATCATTTCTTTTAAAACCCTAAAACATTAAACTTATTTCGTACTTTTTATTATACGAATATATATATCGAATATATATATCCTTGATTTTGAGATATCTTTCAAGCCTTTCGATTTCAGAATCGGACTCACCGAGCTCAAAACTCCGCAGATGAGATTTTTTCCCGAAAATTTGAGGGAAAAGATAATCCCGTTCTCCTTACAAAACCATCCGTTGTCCTTACAGACTTCGTGACGTCATACTCGAATTCAGCGGGCCCAAAAACCCTCTGTTGAGATGTTTTTCCTCGAAAATTTGAGCAAAAAGATACTCACATCCTTCCAGGACATTTCGTTATTCTTATGAGGAATAAAAAGAAATACGCCGCAGGGGAAAATGTTGAGGGTGCGCTCTGGGTAAACATACTTTTGCGCCGCAGACAAAAAAAGATTTACAGCAACTCACTGCCAAAGTGGAGTACGTTTTGTAAATTTTAACCCTAAATTGAATAATCTGGTACAAGAGATTAGTTTCTGCGACGCCCGGACAACACGTGATTCCAACATTGTCCGGTAGTATGGTTTTTTCCCAAAATCCCTTCTGAAAAAGAAGAGCTGTGTTGACACGCGGTTAATTAACCCACTCTCGATTAATTGGTTTTGTACGCAAAGTTTAGCTTCAATTGTTCTTCTTAGGGATCGTTTACATTTGCGATTTTTTCGCAAATTTATCTATCAGATAGGTTTGCCACCCGTTCTTTTTTATGGGTGTCCTCGGAGGTCCGGGGAGGATTTTTAAACGTATCCGAGGAATTTTAAGCCAATTAAGAAGTTGACTTGATAAATTCAAGACGTCAAGAATGACAAAACACGGAGTATAAGGCTTTCAATTTAAGTACATATTTGACATCGAATGCCAATATTATCGCCTGCGGCACATTTCTTCGACCAAATCTAACTACAAAACTGTTTGTCTGCAGTGTATTTTTTTTTTTTTTTGATTATTTTCGTTTACAAAACTTTTTTTGCTTTATAAAATTGTTGTTTCATAGTCAACACAATCATAGAAAAAAAAAGAATAGCTACAAATGTCTCTTTCTTACGTTTATCATTATAACGTAAATTTTTAACGGTAGGTCTTAAGTCATTTTTTTAATATTTAACTCTTTGTGGACCAGGAAGTGAACAAAAAAAAATCAATAACCATGACTTTTTTTCATTGAAAATGGTTCCAGAAAGCATTTTAAAAAAGACATGAACTAATTTTATGGAGGTGTGGTATTTACGCCTGTGGCATATAGAAGTATATAGAATGTTGACAAGCAAAAAATAAAAAGATTTAAAGTTGATGGTACTTAAAAGTACCGACGGTTGACAAAGGGTTAAAGCGTGTCCAAGATTTTGATCGCTATAACCGGGATTTTTCGCTCATGAGTCCTGGTTTTCTAAAATTTATAATGGCAACCCTAATCATCTCTGAACTTATGGCACGTATTCATCTATCGCAGAATAAGTTCAATGAGCACCTGAGAATTGGAATTCATTCCAAAAAATTTGTATGAAAAAATTACATTAGTGTATTCTTCCGGAATAACTTCGAGGACTTTTGTTTTGTAATGTTGTATTTAGGGATACAACATCGTTCATAAAACCTCGATATATCGAAAATCGATGTTTTTTTTAAGACGACATCGAGGTATCGTTGGCATCCCTAGTTGTAGTACAGAAAGAAATTCGCCGAAAGTGTCAGATGTAATTGGCCTTTACATTTTTTTGGTTCGTTTTTCTTGTAAGATGGTGTCCACAAACTCCGTCACGCTTATGTTTCCTATTTCTCCCGTCACTAATTTTGGGTATTTTTTCTATGGATGTTAGTTCCGGTTCTGCCAGAACACTACTACTGGAGATATATCTTCCTCTTGAAAGTGTGACGTATTTTATGGACCACCACCGAATGATTTTCAGAAAAGGTTATCTCGACAAATCCGCGCAGTGAAATCCTCTAATTAACAAACATTTCAGGAAAAATGAAATTTTGGTAAATATTTAATTGGATTTTCTTACTATGGGACAGTATTTCCCAAGATTTCACAATCCAGCTTATTATTTAAAGAAAAATAATAAAACAATGATAAGGCTGAATGTGTCAAATTTCTTACCAGCAAAAAAAAAACAATATTTGTATTTCTTTTCCGTTTCTGTTAACGTTAGCATTTTTTTCAACTGCAACGTACTATACTATCGTAAATTCGGCAATGTGGCTTTTGCTGGTTTTGCTAAAAAAAAATTCGGTACACAATCATCGTATCAATTTTTGTTTTGTGTATATTTCGTATGGTCAGGTAGACACTGAACACCTGAAAGTGCACAAATTAAATAACAAAGTTTAATCTCTACTGGGGACTTGAAGTAAATAACGTTGCTGCGCTCAAATTTTCTGTACTCTACAAATATCAAATTTAATCAAAACAAAAGCTTCCAACGTTCGTTGGTTGAAGAACATTTCGTCTATTCATCAAATTTATTTTATATCATGGGAACGATATTTTGGTAGTTTTTAAAAGTTTTGTAAACTTTTTAGGTGTCTGTAAAAAAAAATTTCGAATAAATATTAACCCATTCGGTATTTTGATGCCATATGGCAATGCAGTTAAAAATTTGAATTGACTTATTATTTATTTATTTTCAACACTCTATTCTCATTCAGTGCATCTGTAAGTGCATTTGTGACCCAATGTTGATTTTTTGAGTAAAAAGCTGGACTACAGTAGACGTATTTGTAAAAAATAAAAAATTTTAATTTGTTTTTTTTTTTTTTTTGTTTTAACACGTTGGCTACCAGCCAAAAAAAACGCTTACTCCGCATTGTATTTCTGTACAATGTGAGTCACCAGTGAACACAAGATCAATACAGACAAAAACGAACGAATCGAATAAAATATAACATGAAATATGCTCCACAAAAAAAAACCCCTTTGTACCGCACGAGCGACTGCACTCAACCATGGAACTTGAGAAACTAACGGTAATGACAATAGTGTGTGTACACCGGTAACTCACATTGTCCCTGTGGGTGACATGCTGCGATCACCGGTGACTCACATGGTAGCCAACGTGTTAAATGAATACTAGCTTAAACATCATTAATTTGTATAGAGAGAATTTTTAACCCCCATAGAAAAAAACATGTACCGAACGGGTTAATTTACGTACATAAAAACATCAAATTGTTTTTACAAAATATGGAATATCTCGATATCGGTAAAAGCCAAAAATGTTGAAAATTTTATTATATTTAATTCCTTCTTCAAGTCTTTTTTCTTTCGAGAAACCATTAGTTTACGAGAAATTCGCAGAAATCTTATTTTTAACTTTTTAACGAAAATATCTCGATAACGGTCAAAGAAAGAAAATAATAGCAAAGAGCAAAATTGTGCACTGCAAATATTTTTCTAGTTAAATCCAGGTAGAATCTAGTTAAATTATTTGGAGGAAAGGAGTGGTCCAACTGGATTTTGATGTATGGACAAGTTATGTAAAATCCTATTCTAAACACATTTTACCTTTATGAATTTTTTAGCATGACTCACCGTTTTCGAAAAAATTGCAAAAAACTGTTTCGTTTGTTCATCGTTTGAAATTCTGACTAAAATTTAATCGACAAAATATGCGGACTCCCACCACAATTTTGTGAGAATGCTGTCGAAATCTCCCCGTTACAAAAAAATTCTTCATTATTTGTTTTATCTTAGAATTCGAAACGTAGCTTATCCACCGTCTGTGTTATGTTTGTGGACTCAAGTATATATTCGAATCAGAGCTGCACCTGCCTATCAAAAAACCCTTAATCCTTTCCTTTTAGATCATTTTAGAATTTTGCGAAAAAAATGTCTTTTTTTTCTATGGTCCGCTTTTTAAAAAGTGACGAGAGGTGGTCAAATGAATAACGAAAGAATAAACTGAACCACTTGTGCAAAGAATAAGGGAAGCAGTTTTTTTGTTTTAAATTCCGATAAATAAACTAAAGCAAATTAAAAAACATTCTTCAAAAACTTATGAAATCTAAAGAAAAGAATCTACAAAAATTTGGCTGGGCCAAAAGGCCATCATCGAGTGGATGAACTCGAAAAATCCACAAAAAAAAAAACGAAAAGAAAATACGAAATACAACAGGAAAAAAATGCATCATGACGTTTATGGCCATCATAGTTAAATCCAGAACTCCATACGGTGTGCATTTTATAATAAAGAAAAATACGAAAAATAAGAGTTTAATATAAAAACGGGCAAATAAAGCCCGTAACGCCTTCGTTCTCCCGAACTTTTGATTAGGGGAGCGATGAACAAAGCGCACTACAGCAATTAAAAAAAAATACCCGAAAAGTGAGGAACAACGAAACGATTATAGGAAAGGGGGAGAGGAGGCGGTTGAAAGGATGGTTGGGACGTTTTTCGGGGTTCCTTTTTCGATGGTTTTTTTTCTGATTCAAGGAAGGGCCCAACTATTTTTGCGGAATTTGATATTTTTCATAGAGTATAGAACGTTCCCCGATTACATTTTTCAATTCAGACCTCTGATGCCTTGGCCCCCTTGTAGACCACTCCAAATTTTTCAGCGCGTCTAAAACTTTTTTTTTTGTTTTTTACACATCGTTTAAGTGTTCATTTTCTTAGTTCATAGTTTTTTTTTGTTTTTCGATTAAAGGCAATAACCGGCTGCTGTTAAATGGCTGCTTTTGTCGTCATCATGTTCCCAGAATTTACACACGATCGTGGCATAGGCGATGGCCGTCTACTGTTACTTCCAACTACGTTCAGCTACATGAATATTTTATGTTTTACAAGAAGTACATAAAATTTAACAGCGGTTTTTTTTTAGAAACTTTATTTGAAATTCTCTTGAAAATATGGAATTTTTTCTATATATACCTACCGTTTTCTAAGACTTTTTTACATGATTTAAAAAATACGTGATTTTTTAAAATTCTTTCCCCGTTTTACACGGTTTACATTTTTACACAATCTAACATTTTTGTTTGCTTAAAGCTTTTACTTTGAATTAATTTTTTCTCTATGGTTGGACGGCGGATGTAACTACATTCCATCATATATTCTATCATACATTCCATCATACATTCCATACATTCCATCATACATTCCATACATTCCATCATACATTCCATCCTACATTCCATACATTCCATCATACATTCCATACATTCCATCGTACATTCCATACATTCCATCATACATTCCATACATTCCATCATACATTCCATACATTCCATCGTACATTCCATACATTCCATCATACATTCCATACATTCCATCACACATTCCATCATTCATTCCATACATTCCATCGTACATTCCATACATTCCATCATACATTCCATACATTCCATCCTACATTCCATACATTCCATCATACATTCCAACATAGATTCCATACATTCCATCATACATTCCATACATTCCATTACACATTCCATCATTCATTCCATACATTCCATCATACATTCTATCATACATTCCATCATACATTCCATCATATATTCCATACATTCCATCATACATTCCATACATTCCATCATACATTCCATCCTACATTCGATACATTCCATCATACATTCCATCATACATTCCATCCTACATTCCATCATACATTCCGACATAGATTCCATACATTCCATCATACATTCCATACATTCCATCACACATTCCATCATTCATTCCATACATTCCATCATACATTCCATACATTCCATCATTCATTCCATACATTCCATCATACATTCCATACATTCCATCATACATTCCATAAATTCCATCATACATTCCATACATTCCATCACACATTCCATACATTCCATCATACATTCCATACATTCCATCATACATTCCATACATTCCATCATACATTCCATACATTCCATCATACATTCCATCATACATTCCATAAATTCCATCATACATTCCATACATTCCATCACACATTCCATACATTCCATCATACATTCCATCATACATTCCTTACATTCCATCTTACATTCCATAATACATTCCATCATGCATTCTATCATTCCATCATACATTCCATCACTGTTCAAACTGTCGATTTTTTCTTGAATTTCTCCGCGAATTTTATTCAGAATTTGTTCCGCGAATTTTATGCATCTATCGCACAATAAAATCAATTAGAAAAAGTTGTCAAAATTTGAACTTATTCGGATGGTTTTATCTGAAAAATTCGAGTTCGGACGTCTTCCAGGAATAAGTTTCTGATTTTCGTGTCGTTCGGGGAAGGGACGAGGAATTGTCCGATTTTGTCCATTTAAGTACCTACTTAACCTTACGGTTTAAAATTTTAATAAGGCCTCTGTATAAAATTATCAGTCTCTAAAGGTGCCGCTCCACATGAGAGTAAATACGCGAGTAATTCAAAAACTCTCGGGAGTAACTGGCAGGAGGTTGTCCATTTGAGAGTAATGTTCGGAGATTTTTCTATCGCGAGCTCTCTGCAAGTTTCCAGCGGAAAGCATTTTCGCGAAAACTCTCCAGACCCTGTCCATTTGAGAGTGATGCACGACTAAAAGTGGAAAGTAATCGAAATGTCATCACACTACAGGAAGGTTGCAGCAGCTGTGATTATCCTAATTAATAATAAGAGACAAACAAAATCAGCAAAAAAAAAAGTGCTGGGTTAAGTCCTGGATTCAAAGGAGAAATCTTTTGGGTGCCGAGAAAAATCTAATATGAGAATTGCAAATTGAAAACGCGCATCAATTTAGAAATTTTTGTAGGTTAACAAGTTCGGAAATAGAGTTTTTAATTAAAATTGTCGAATTGGTTGTCGTCAAAAAAACTACAAAAATGAGAGAACGGTGTTCGTCACAGAACTTCGTTCACTTCATACAGTTCGATTAACTTTTTAATCTCCTCCGGTGACCAATATTTTGATTTTTTTGACATCTTGCTCTAGCGAGTTCTCGAGAGCTATTAGCGAAATTCAAACGCCGTTCGTATCTGGCGAGCAACTCCCCGAGAATTCAGTGGGTACGTGTCGACTAAAGAGTAGAATCACTTTTGACAGCTCGCAGAAACTAGCTCCCGAGTTTTTGCGAGTTTCTGCGAGCTACTCTCAGAGACGTGTTCATTTGCGAGTAGCTGCTATCGAGAGGTTGTCGCCGGCATTTACTCTCATGTGGACAGGCACCGTAACTCAATTCGTTTAAGAGGTTTCATGCTAACAGACGGACGGGCGGACAGGCAAAAATATACGAATCTTTAGTCACTCTAAGCACATAAACATAATTCCCTATGCATATAGAGTAGAAAAAGATTAGAATAAAAAAACCCATTCTGCCAAGATCACACTATCCTGTTTAGGCCCAGTGTGACCAGCGAAAAGGGATATGCCATCAAAATATTCTGGTAATCGCTTGTGACACATGATTTTCGCCTATTGCAAAACCCACGGGAAGTAAAATGTATTTTCGGGGGTTTGGAAATTCCTTTTCAATGGCCCTAGTCTCATTTTTCATTAATTTTTTTTTCTCCTTTTTTATTTATCCTTTTTTTCTTTGCTAAACATGCTTAGTCGTCTGAAAATATTTTCATGTTGCATCTCATTATTTTGCTGAACAATCCATGATTATTTCTTATACAGCGTTTTATTTTGTCCTTTCTTAACGAACAAATTTAACATGAAAAGGAATGGAAAGAAGTCCGTTGTTTGGTTTAAGGGTCGCCATCGAATCAATTTTCTTGTGGTCTTGAGTTCAATGGTTTTTTGTAGATTTTGCCCAAAGAAGAATCTAAGACGCAATCTATTAACGTTGAACGGCTTCATTCCAGGAATATCAAGTATTGAATTAAGATGGTGTTCAGTTAGAAAATTTTACTAAAAATATCGAATGTGTGAATTAAGTTGAGAAAATCTCAAAAAGGGTTTGTTTTTAATTCTCAAAAAGGTTGGTAGCGTTTTCAACACAGTTAATAGAAATGCAAAGGAAAATTTTTCCATTTTAACCTTTATTTATCTTGTTTTTTTATCTGTTTGTCAGGGTCAAATTTTATAACCTAATTTTGACTCATTTCTAAATGTCCGATTTATTTGAAACTTGGTACACTTACGTAATTGTGGTGACCATACAATGTATGTGTATGTCAGAGATGCAAAGCAAAAGTTTTTTGAGTGTGGTTTTGGTTCAAGGGTGAATTGGATTTCTGGTTTGTGATTTTGGTACCTATATTTCCAAATTTCCTTTTGGCACCAATTTTGGTTCTGATTTTGGTTCTAGTTTTGGGCCCTGAAATTTTACTTGTTTAGTGGTTTTTATTCCTACAGAAGACTAATAGAAGCTTTTTTGATATTTTACGACTATTAACCTTTGATTCGGGATGTTTCTTACAAGCTACTTATTTTTACAGTTTTTCATACAAAAGTGAAAATTTAAAATTTTGCATTGTAAATAAACACAATCGACCAAAAAACTAAATAAACACAGTCCATCAAAAAAAAATCCAACAAAAACTAACTGCAGGGAAAAAGTCGGGTATGAAAGGGTTAACAGTCAGAAAACCGTATTTCGAACTGGAGAAAAACAAAATACCGGACGTATTACGCAATTTTGCCTATAGTGACATAAAGGAATAAGCTTGGCGAACCCAGCCTACATTTTTGATTTTCAGTTTTAAGACCAACTCAGACTAGCAAGCTTTGATCTCATTGGACATGGAAGCTTTGATCTCATTGGTCGAGGAAGCTCAATCGTAATCGCAATCTTAATCGCTATCGTTAGTCTAAATTGGGCTTTACTCATCATAGTCAAGGATAAAAAAAACTAATATAAAAACAATTAAAAATCAAGGTTTTATTAATCTATGCTAAATAATATTTTTTTTAACGTTGTGTATTGAAAAAAATATTGTTTTAAGAAATACGGAAAGTCTTATTTCGAACAAGCGATTTTAAACTTGAACGATTTAAAACTTGAACGATTTCCCGTAAAACTAACATTTTTTTTATTATTTATTGAGATGAAAACTAAGCAAATTAATAATAAATTACATCTGAGTGTACTTTATATTTTCTCACGATTTCTCAAGTTAAAAATCTGTGCTGAAAAACACTTAAAAACTTATGTCGCGTTTCACGAAGCCTTTTTTGTTTGAACTTCGCCCGCTAAAGGCTCAATGAAAATGTCTGGCAGCAACAGCGACAGTAAAATTCAAGAAGAGAATTTTCTCGCTGACAATATGACGTCAGAGGACTCTTAGCCAATGAAAAAATTTTGCTATCGCTGTTACTTTTGCCGTCGGGCCATTGTAATTCCCACTTAACTCGATTTGCCGGGCGCTGAAATTTTCGTGAAATCCAACGTTAGTAATTGAACCTTTTTTTTTTAAAAGGCTTAAGAAAATTATACAACAATGTTGTTTTTAAAAATAATGAAAGCAAATGCAAAAAAAAAATACGCAACTTGTACACGAGCAGAAAATTGAGAATCCGAATCGAGTGGAATAATTAAATTTAGACATTTAAAACCCGATTTCCCGTTATAGAATAGTTAGATTTACTATTTTTATCGTGTTGTGTTTGTTTTGCAGTATAAAATTTACTATTTTTTTGTCAGTGTGTAGAGAATTTCAAATGGGAATATAAGAGACAGTAGACTTTTCTCCCAGTGATTCCCTAAAAATAGGGAACTATTCCTATATTTTTGGAAAAATTTCCTGTTTGGTGGCATTAACTCCCCTTTTTTTTGTGAGACATTACCAAAAAATGTCACTGCCTCGGATATTTCTATTTTTATACCCGTATGGTGAAACCAAAGGGTATATTAACTTTGCCTTACCGTTTGTAACGCCAAGATCCCGTCATCGCACAAAAAAATGAATTACACCAGTGTGTTTAGAATGATAAAAATATTTAATTTTTGCATGTCCGTCCGTCTGTCTGTCCGTCTGTCTGTCCGTCTGTCTGTCCGTCTGTCTGTCCGTCCGTCTGTCTGTCTGTCCGTCCGTCTGTCCGTCCGTCTGTAACGCGGATTGCGGGCGCACGGATTGAGCTAGAGACTTGAAATTTTACGCAGATTCGTTTTTCGTAAAATGCAAGGCTAAGTTCGTTAATGGGCAAAAATGGACCATTAGGGGGGGTACCCCCCATACGAACGAAATCGTTTTTTGCGAATATCTCAAAAACGGCGCATCTTATCAAAAAAGTCCAAGAACAAAAGTTATTTAGGATATGATTCTACATAAAACTCCCATACATCAAAATCCGATTGGAATAAATTTTAAAAAATCTTATTGGAAAGTTTGACTTCAAAGTGGAATTTTGGTATAACTGTTCGAATTTTGATACGAATATCACCATACGGGTCTCCAATGATTGCCAGATTGGCAATTATAGCTTTTGTTATGTTTTTTTGTAGTAGTCTGTCCTATTATACGGTTTGTCTAAAAATATTTGTAAAGTAATAATAAAATGTTCTACATTTTGGCTTTTTACTATAAAACAGTTCCGTAAACACCATTACTTTCGAAGGGATTGACCTGGGGACCTGAAACTGTACACAGATAAGTCCTTCGTAAAAAGTGAGGTTGTGTTCTTGAATAACAAAAATCGGACCACTTCCTCTCCCATATACAATTGAGATTTTCTCGAAAAGGATGTATCGTATCGGAAAATTTAAAGAGACAAAATGTGTTTAGAATGTGATTTTATATAACTCTTCCCTACACCAAAATAAAATCAAACCACTCCTCTCCCTTCCCCACACAAATGGAAAATTTTCTCTAAAAATTCGGTATATCTCCGCATAAAGCTTTTGACTACACCCAAATCTTTTTTTACACGGTCAATTTTTCACGATTTGTGGAATTAAATAAAGTTCTTAATTTCATCTTATGTGGTTTTTGGATGACATAGAACGCCCATTTTAGTACACCCAACTCTTTTTTTATACTATCCTCGAAAATCGGGAAAAACTGACCGTGTAAAACAGAGTTGGGTGGATTGTCCCCTGGAAATTGCAGCGTGTCTTGTGTTAAAAAAGCACATGACTTTCTTATACAAAATCTACGTTTCTGCGCAATTTAGACTATAATCCTGATATTTTGAATTGAAGTTTTTTTTACTAGCCGCATACGCTTGTAGAATTTTTCCCAGAGGCATTTTATTTCAGTTTGTCATAAATCCCATTAGCGGTTTCGATTACATTCAAAAATATTTTCTATTTACTGCTGTCCGTGAAACTCACTTTAAATATCAGATTTATGACAAGATTACAAAATGATGGCGCTAAATCGTAGAGAAACCTAAAGATTTGAAATTAGTGAGGTGAGACGCTGGTAAAGCAGCACGTCATTATGACGATCATCATCATTACTGTTCATCATAACGCCATTGATGGGTTAATATATAGCTACCTAAAAACTCTTTGAAAATAATCATCGTAACATCTCAAAGCCTGGACTAAGAGTTTTCGTAATAAGAAACTAAAGCCTAAGATCACGCCAGTTGGAATAAAACCGAATCCGAGCCTTGTGTAGGAAAAACGAAACGAACGGTGTAAAATCGAGGCGAACATAAATCAAAATGCTGAGGGAATCATAAAACGAACGAACAAGAAATTAAATAAAAAATCATCAGAATCAACATAAAAACGAATATAACGTCAGAAACTCTACTCTCATATATAATAATAACAAGAAGTAGTAGAGGTTCGAGCAGGAAAATGGCAAGACCGGCAACAACAATAAAACCAGATCGAGAAAAGAAAAAATAAATAAAATTGAACATCAATAGGGAAGGTAAAACAACGTGAAATAAGAAGCATATTAGCATCGAACAGCATAATTATGTCGTCACATCTGAAAGTCTCCAACACGTAAGCTAAACGAGGCGAAATGCACAAGTAATATGCAATAGAAGGCATAATGAAACAAGCGGGAATGGTGGAGAGAAACTCCATTGGATGGATAGAACTTCTCCAACGATGGAGATTGAAGTTAGACTTTGATATGGCAACGACAAATGTGTAGCTTTTTGACAGCTGTCCATTTGACAGTTGATGACGTTTGCGATCGAAAACAAGCTGGGTGTTTGGGTACTGAAACTGAGCATTAAATTTTTTTTGTATATCGGAATAGAATCCGATTATGATTCGAAAAGTGAATTTATAACACCATTAGCTTTTTTCTTGACAAATGTAGCTCTCAAGAGAAAAATAATTATAAAAAAAACATAAAATTTTCTTAAAACAATTTTATCAACTATCGGAAAATGCGATCACCTCCTCTTTCGACCCAAATATCTTACCACCGAGCCATTTATTCAAGTTTGGAAATAGATAATAGTCGTAGGGGTCAAATCTGGAGAATCTGGTGGATGAGGAACCATTCATAGCGCGATTCCTGACATTTTGCCATTGCGAGCGCGAACTAGAGTGGCGGTGCGTTGTCCTGGTGGACGAGTAATTTTTATACTCTACATGATATATCAGAAAGGTCAGACACAAAAATGAACTACAGGGTATTAGGGATGGCAAAAGATTTTGATTTCCACTTGTCCCTCCGTCTGTCTGTCCTTGAACATCATAACTTTCGAAAGGATTGAGCTAGAGACTTGAAATTTTGTATAGTTTCTCGTAAATGGCTAGGCTAGATTCTTGCATGGGTAATTCTCCCATAAAAATTTAATTCTTTTTTTTTGGTCTTTGATATGTTTTGATGGATCCACGTCGAACATAGAAGGACACTCCTTTGAAGTTTTGACACGATTGCGCTTGTTGTGAACAGAGAGCAAACGCCGCACCCACCTTCCTCATTCCAAAATATTCGTGGGTGAGATGCCCACATTCTCAGCAATTTCGCGCACCTTCATTCGTCGATCGCCAATGACAATACCATGGACTTTATCGACCATTTCTGGTGTGGTGACCTCTTTTAGATAGCCTGAAGGCTCTTCATCAAAAATTTTCATACGACGGCGTTTAAATTCTGATGCCCAATCTTTTATTGTTGATATCGAAGGAGTAGAGTCCGCATAAACAGCGTTCAATTCGAAGGTGATCTAAATTTGTAATCCAAAATTAATTTCTTAGACTGTCAGACTTACAATATTATGTTACAGTAACGTAATCACAAAAAAAAACATTACTTAATCCTTACATGCTCGAGGTTTTCGCTGCAGTTAAAAAAAATTGTCAGTTGTTCTTTAGGTATCATGTAGAATTTGAAATTTTTTACTTTTATATGAAAAAGTGTTAAAAAAAAGTTGCTTATAATAAGCAACACCGGGCTTGAAAGGGTTAACTCTGTAATTCTGGTGTCGTTATAGTTTTGATGCTTTTAACCGATATAGGCGTTATATCATCGATGGTAGGTGACGCTAATTTGAACGATCAGTAAAAATACTATAAACAGTAAAAATATCGACAGAATTTGTCCTGGTATGGCGACTGATTCCATAGAGAACCCGCGTCTTAAAATACTAATACGAAGTTTAAAACTTATTCTGTAAGGTAAACATAATAAGGGTATTCATGCAACGAGATGAGTTTACCTCATTGCATGAATCCCCTTACATTGCTTGTCTGCATATTTTTACGCGGAGCGTTTTAAGTACGCACCCTTAAAATAAGTATTCTTAATCGATCAGCTGATGGGAAGGTGCTAAATTTTGTAGTTATGTTACTGGTTTTATTATTTTATTTGAAAGTCGAAAATTAGCTATATTAACAATGGAAAAATGCAATAATGTATTATTTTTCTTTACAGGTAAAGGACTTCATTTTAACTTTCACTCGAATTTTACATTGTAAGTAGTAGTAATAAATTTTCATATGACATACTCAAAAATACTGGACAAATAAACCACATCAAATTTTTGAAATTCACAAAAAAAGGTAAACCTTTTTTAATGAAAGCGGAGAGTTTTTTTTCTGACATTATGTATCGATATTTAAGACATATCAAAGCGGTTCGGATAGATCAGCAATTTTGTAGGTGAAATTCTCATAAAAATTGTCATCAGTTTTAAAATTAGGTCAAAAAACAAACAAAAAATCAATAGGATGGTGGTGGGGAGTTCGTGAAGCCCAAAGTTGTTAATGACTTCCGGATCTCCTCATATAAGTTTTAAGAGAGTGTTTATATGTTTGCGAATTATAACGAACGGAGAAATATCAATAAACATTGGAAAATAATACATATTTTATTAAAAATGTAGTTAATAATTTGAGAGTATTGAAATTTAATAGAACAAGAATTAAAAATTGTCGAATTCTACACTCAGAAAAATGGAGGCTAACTCGACGACCTACATACGGCGTAATTGGCCTCGGGCAGGCGCGCGTTCGCCTGCATATGGGCAAGTAAAACTAAGTTGACCTGTGGTCGGAGAAATTCTGAAATTAAGCCACCAGCAGGTGAAGTAGGGCATTGGGAGCTGCACGAGTTGACCTTAGATAGGTTAACTCTGACCGCTAGCTGGCTTACAGACACCTCTGTAAGGTCAGAGTTAACCTGACAAAAAGTTGACCTGGACATTTTTCTGAGTGTAGATAGAAGTTAGTGCAAGAATTTTAATCGTGTACCATTATTGGGGCTAAACTGAACTTTTTCCCATAAAGACTTAAAAATGCTTGATTGGTATGGCGGGGGAGTGAGTTTAGGGTGGTATGTTAAAGTTGTCTTCTCCTGGTTTTAAAGGCTTGAAACAGAAACTACTTTGCCAAAAATTAAGGTCCTATTTGTCTCAACTGGATCAAATTTTATTGTAAAAAAAAAACAGTTTGACAAGGGACGGGAACAGGGTTGCTTACTCGGTCAAACGCAAAAACAGGTAAACTTTAGTTTTGTCTTTCAAAATATCGTTTTGCAGCTCGAATTTATAAGGGATAGTGGGCTAAAAAATGATTAAAAATAGATTTTACAAAGAAAATTATAAAAAAAAATATATTTAATTCTTTTTCCAAAGAGAAAAACTGCCGAGTAATGGCCAAAAATTGGTTTTTCGATCAAAATTCCTCCCCTCCAAAAAACACCCCTTAAAACCGTATGACTGCCCAAATAAAAAAACGCCTGTCGAATATTTTTCATACAAATGTGCAAAAGTGTCATTAAAAACGGAGAGTGACACTTCCGTTTGCGTCAGTTTACGCGACCTGCAATGAGATGTTCTCGCCATGAAGTCAAACATTGCATTGGACTCATTTAGGGAAGGGGTACAGGGACGAAAGCGGTTGGTACATTCGCCTGACTTGATCTGCCGGATCAACTTAGGCCCCATTTAGACGATCAAAGTTCGGATCAACTTAGGCCCTATTTAGACGATCAAAGGTTTTTGATTTCAAAAGGTGCTCCGACGCTGTGTTTTGAAGGTCCATTTTATAAAACAATTTCTGTAAGTTAGAACTGTGGAGTTGACATTACTCTCCCCTGAAGCCAAAATAGCGGTAAAACTAACACAATGCACTGGATGTAAGGCAAGTTAACAGAAAAAACTTCACGACTGATAAAGGCAAAAACAAACATGTATATTCCTTATATCCCTTTTGTCACCCTGTAATGCAAACAATACAATATGCTCATTGACAATTGTCCGATTCATAAGATTGGAGAATTTTCAGATGACAAAAAGCCTTGATTAATTACTGCGTGCTTATTCCATAAAAAGAAGACCTCAATTTTGGTAAAGGAAGTGATAAATCCTGTGTAACAAGTGAACGTTAGTCAGTGTAAATTTGTGCGTTTTAATATAATTTTGACGGAACTACGTTTTAAAATTGTCAAGTTTCTCAATTTCGAGTCAAATTTTTTTTAAGACAGGATTTTATGTCTACGATTAATTTTGAACTGGCAATTTGACAGCTTTGTAAATCCCTGTTAAGAAGTCTAGAAAGCTAGTTTGGTGAATTATCGATAATGATAAGTCGGGTATTATTTTTTACATTTTCATTTACCGTTATGTTAATAATAGAGTGGCAACCCTATATCAAAATCAAGACTGTCCACTCTCGATGGAAGAAGAAATTACCATTAGCCGGCGGTCCGGCAATACCCATAGTGTCTAGTTCTTCTAACCCAGAGTGTCTATCAGGCTAGCCTTTTTCCATATACGAATTGCTGGTCTGGCCTTCGTAGTGTTTGTGAATGTAGACAACAGTGTGGGTTTTTCCCTCTTGTGTACGTATATCCCTGAACATTTGACGATGTATGCGCTGTTTGATGGTTTGTTTGACGACACAAACTTCTTTCGTGTTGGAAAAAAGCTTTTTGGTGGCTCTCTTTTTCAGTTCGAGTTCGTGTTTCCAATCGGTTGGATGGGTGATTTCTTGCATGTCGCGAAAGCGCGACTTTATTTTTATTATTTTCACTATAAATTAATAAAATATTTATCACGAGGATATACCACGTAAATAATTTTGTTAATTTGTTGGGTATCTATTATTTGTTGTTTTTGTGGCATTTTCAATCATCTGTGCGAACGAAATTCGGGCGGTTTCTCTCGTCACTCCGCGAATATTCGATTAGAAGAAAACGAAAGACGGAACGTGAAGGCGAAGATTATCGCACCACGACGACGACGACGACGAATTCGAGTGGAGTCGGTTTCAATTACAAAAAGTGTAGCACATACAACAAAACATTCAGCTAAGAAATAACGAAAAAACATCAAAATTTGGTATTTCTTGTTGTTGTTTTTCTAAGGCCCGATATTGGTTCGGATTTCCTTCGATTTGTGTCTCGGCAGCAACGACATTAGGACGGGCGACGGGCGACAGTAACAACACAACAATAATAACAAAAATGTTTGTAGGATCATCGTTCCAACGTTATTGATGGATGCCATTTGGATTAAGAAAAACTCGAAAACAGTGATTATTTTTTGTGTAATAACTGTCCGTTGCAACGGTAAAATTACAATCAAAAGTTGCTTAAAGTTGGTGCCTACATCAAAAAAAGGATAACAAAAAGAAAATTTCAATAGGTCTCGTCGATAATTGTGTTGAAGTAGTATGCGTTGAGTGTTTTCAAATGGTTTCGATTTTGAAATTGGATTATCGTAAAACAGAGTTGTGAATAGCTGAAAAAATTTTACTGGGGAATTTTTTACCTGACTCGTCGCATCTCTTGTGTTTTTCTCCAGTGAATTCCTCTGCAATTGCATATGAAGGAAGTCGGAATTAGTGTTACATGATGTGAAAATGAAAATTGTGCTTAAATGAAACAGTGTTGCCAGATGAGCTAAATCATTCACAACAATATGACTATATCGCCGCCGCATAGAACAGGATAGTTCCAAAACAGTGCCTACGTAGTTTGCTGTTTTGCGCTGTGTCGGGAGGAGAAAAGTGCCATTTTTCGTTGCGTTCGGTGCGCAGTCGTGTTGACGTCGACGTGTTTTTCATCGTAATCGAGAGTTTAGTGTCTCGCTCGTACTTTCGTGTGACAGATCGTATTGCATGTTTCTAACGCGCCCTTGTCTCGGCTCGAATGAACGAACAAGGAATATAATACTCTAGTATTTGTGCATATCGTCGTTTCATTTTGTTCAATGTCAAAAACAAATTTCGAAAAAATGAAAGCTCTGCATATGCATGGTGCTGGCCGGCTAATAGTGTGGGTTATTTTTGTTCTATATGGCTCTCTAATCAACATTAATACTACCTTGCCAACTGGCTGCCATCAGGCGGTTTACTTAGCGCAGGCACACGTCGCAGCCATTCCACAGTGGAGATAGAGGACTAAGAGTTTCCAGGTCCACTATAACTTTAGTGGCCGAAGTGCTACAACAAGTTATCTCTTCTATGGAGTAAATTTTCGTGTTTGAAAAAGCACCCGCAATTCTTTTGCAAAGAGATATCATTTGATGCTGCAAAAAATTGGATTTGAACAATCTCAAAGACTGACGTTGAAGAACTTTTTTTTTAAAACCCACGAGTCAGCCGGCTACGACTCTTCCAAGAATTTGAAGAAACCACTGAAATTCTACTCCCTCTTGCCATTTTCAAAGGACGATTATCGTGTCGAGCGACCCGACTACGCTACAGACGATCTGATTTTTTTCAGATCCTCAGGCGGTCTGGTCGCCGACCGTAACCGTTACTTTATATCCTTTTGCTACCAATTACAGCAATTTTATCAAACCCGTAGATACTTTTTAGGAGTCAAAAAATGCACATTGAAATTGCATGCTGTATTTGTTGATTTCGAATCGGCAAATACTCGTAGTTTCGTCTTGTGTATTTTGACACCTGACCTTAAATCTCATCAAATCAAATAATTAGAACAAGTTCGATCATTTCTTCAGGATACGGAACAATGGTCCTGTTGATTTCATTCCCAAGAACTCACAGTATTTAGGAAAATTAAAATAGTTTGGCAACTCTGTTTACCAGCAGGCCATGACTATTTTCCTTCACACAATAAACATGTTTGTTGCGGGGATACGGTTCGCTCATTTCAGAATCACTTATGCCATCTCGCTTGATCTAATGTTGCTATTGACAAGTTTGAGTGCAAACATTTCAAAACAATTTTCCCAACCCAATGTGATGCGTTTTTCCAGAGCTTTTTTTTTTAATCACTCTTTACAAATTGGATTTTCAGTTTCTTAGTTTTTATTTAGCATAATTTTCTTCTAAATGACGTGTAATTAACGAATTTCGGCGTTTAAACGAAATTCACTTGTTTCGAAAATGTCGTGTCGCCGTACCAAAGTTCGATTTAGTATAAAAATATTGAATAACATTACAAACACGAGTACAAATTTCTACAGTATAGGCATGTGTAAAATATTCCAACATCTTGCCTTTCATATCTTCTCTACTGTCACAGGAATATCTATGCGTTCACTACGTATGAAGGCTTTTTAGTTGTCAAGTGCATCATAACACACGCACACAGCGACAATGTTTTTAAAATATTTATAACAAAATAAAACATAGTTTTTGAGCTAAAGTGACAGTGTTTACATATTAGCGATTATATGGATTTCAATATTGTTTTTTTTTTTTCAAAAGTGCTGCCAACATTATGCTTGTTATGTGGATGTCATTGGATTACGCTTTCATAACCAAAACGAAAATTGGATTAATTTAAAACATAATTTTTCTCTATGAAAATCCATTCTTTTATAACCTTTCTTTCAGATTTTTGTTGTGCAATTGAATTTGTATGGAAAATTGTATTTGCTTAGATGGAATTTTCGTAGTTTGTTTTGATTACAAAATCCTTTTAGAATGTTATTTACGAGTGTAAGAAAGCTTTTGGATTTTTTAAAATCCTCTAAACGGCAAATTATCCTTTAAACTAAATTCATAAATTACATGGACGTGTGCATACAACCTTGAATTTCAAAGCAATCGAAGGACCTTGAACATATGTACATAGTCAAAAATCAAGATATGTTTAAATTTTTACGCATTTCATTATAAATTTTAAATACTTTATATAATAAGAGTTTTTTCTCTTCCACCAATAAATCGAAGAAATATCGGATATGGTTGTTAGAAAGGACGGGAAAATTGCATCGTTATCCTTACAGGACCTAAGTTAAATCATTCTCGTCCCAAAAACCACAGTTGGCCAAATTCCATCTAAATCCTGATATTTATTGGTTGATAAAACTTATAACGTTGAACCGGTTCCGATTATTATATTCAGCGTACCGATTATTATATTCAGCGTATTCATGAAACGAGATAGTTTACCAATTGCGTATCTGCATATTCTTACGCGTAGCGTTTCATGTACGAACCATTAAAATTTTTGCTAGGTTTCATGAATACCCTTATTTTATTATGATATTTCAATAATCATACAATTTCCAAACTTTTTAAAACACCAATCAATCGTTGCTTGTAAATGCAGGTGAATACAGTCCATATATAGGATTTTTGAAGTACATTAGCTGTCTTAACAGTCGTTAACCGACTATACAAATAAAAAAAACGTGTTGAACTGAATAAATTCCAACGTCAAGATCCATTTGCATCTGTGCAATTTCTCCCCACATTTACGGCCTATCTGTAAACCATATACACCTCCCAGAGGTGTTAACTCTCTTAATTGACAGCTGTTTAAATAATTCAGTCAAATTCTGTTCCAACGAATCTGAAAAAATGTTCAGCCTTCTTGGACACTTAAAGAAATAAAATATTTCAGAATATTGGGAAAATTCGTTTTAAATAAAATTTTAATGCCCACGGAACATAAAGAAAAACCTTCAAGTGTTCTGGGAATGATTTCTTAATCTAATCTCAGAAATTTTTTGGCCGTCGATAAATTAGTTTTTTCCTTATAGAAAATTTAATAAAAATTGTGAAAAATATTCCCAGTAAAATCAATTTCTATACAACTTCAAGAAAATCATAAAGATTTTGGATTGAAATAATTTAATTTCGATTTTTTTTACATCTTTGCAGTGTATTTTTATAATGTTAAAAAAAAGTGCTGAAATGAAAATAGAAAATTCGTGCAATTAAATGTAAAAGTGTTGAAAATAGTAATTTTGAAAAAAAAAAATAATAATGGTGGTTCTTAACGAAAATATTTATAATAAAATAGTGAATCACAAAAATAAATGTTCAATTGTTATTATGTGCATTAAATAATAATAATATTCTATGAAAAATATCAAAAGCAGAGTTTTTTTTCGTTAAAAAAATAAATAAAAATATTTAAAGTGTATAAAGTTGTGAAGAAAATATTTATAAAAAAAAAGTGGTTTCTTAACACATCAACGGCCTGGATTCAGAAGGATTACTTCTGTTTCAAATTTGGAAGTTTAAAGAGCGCAAATAATTATTGCAATCAATTAGTTTAATTTTATAATTATTTAATTATGAAACGAGAATATATGTGAATTAAGTATCGTCTTCAATTTTTGTTTTTACATTTCATATTTCTTTTTTATTTCAAAAAAAAAAAAATTATAACAAAAGTGAAGTTTATATTTCTTTCGATACGGTTTAAAAAAGTGCCTCAAAATTTGGGATTACTTTTCGGATTTGGTAAGTATTGTTTCTTTATATTTACGACTTAAAGTTAAATAGTTCAACTATTGTATATTATAATAATATGTTCGTTTATAACTTGAGAACCAATTGACCGATTGAGATCATAATTCTCAGATTTAAGGGTAAACTCATCCATTTTAATTTCCCTGCCTCATTCCTTTCCTAAAACCATCCTTGAATCATAACTTGAATCATATGTATTATGCGCTTAGCCTTAAATCTGAGAATTATGATATGTTTCTAGTCCGACAGAGATAGGGAAGTCGTTAAAAACTTTTACAATGAGGGTATTCACAATCCTCTTTTAATTTTCGGTATTCGGTATTTTCGGTAATATTAAAAGACTGAAAATATTCTGCTGTGAACATCCCACAGCACAGATTTGAGAACAGCGCTTTTATTGGATACGTGACCAAATCATGAACTGCGAATTTGATTGTAAAATATGTCACATACCTTTAAATCCATGTTTGATGTATTCTTTTGAATTTCTATTGTGGCAACGGCTATCAAAATTGAAAAAATTTGCAGTCCGATGAGATAACCAGCGAGAAAATTTGACAACTAAAAACATTACTAGCGCCACTCGCGGTTGATTCTTGATACCGAATAACCGGGCCGGAAAACACAACTCAAGGCATATATGCAATTACCGAATCCGGTAATTCATTTTTACATGAACCAAGTTACCGTCTCGGTAAAAATCTGTTAAATTTGACTGAATTACCGAGCGATATATTTACCGCAATTTAAAAGACGATTGTGAATATCCTGAATGGTTTCAGTATTTTTAGATTTTTCCAAATACTTGGCAATTTATTAAGTAATTGAAAGAAAATCTTTTTCTTTTTTAAACGATTTAACTAAACGATTTTTTAACAACAATTTATTATGGGTATTGATGAAACCAAACAAAATTGCCGATTTAGTATTTGCATATTTTTACTTAGACTGTTTTATGAACGAATGTTTCACGAACAGCCGTAATTTCACAATTTATGGAAAAAATGGAAAAAACCGAGTTTCGTGTTCTGATAAAACATTGTTTTTTAATGGGTAAAAACACCGTGCAAGCGAAACAATGGATTGAAAAATGTTACCCGGACTCTTGTCCATCAAAAGCAACGATTTGTCGGTGGTTTGCCGAGTTTAAACGTGGTCGTACCGACACAAATGACGCGGAACGCTCGGGTAGACCTGTGGAAGCCGTTACACCGGAAAATGTGAGTGAAGTGACAAAAATTATAATGAAAGATCGTAAAGTGAAGCTCCGTGAGATTGCTGAGATAACACAGATATCATATGGAAGTGCATTTACTATCCTTCATGAAAAATTGAGCATGAAAAAGGTTTTTTCCAAGTGGGTGCCGCGATTGCTTTCGATGGAACAAAAACAGCAACGAGTCGATGATTCAGAAAGCTGTTTATCGCTATTTACTCGCAATAAAAAAGATTTCTTGCGTCGTTACGTGTCCATGGACGAAACATGGATACATCACTACACTCCAGAGTCGAAGCGGCAGTCATCTGAGTGGCGCACAGCTGGCGAAAGCCGTCCGAAGCGTCCGAAAACGCAGCAGTCAGCTGGCAAAGTCATGGCGTCAGTTTTTTGGGATACGCATCGCGTGATTTTCATTGACTACCTCGAAAAAGGTAAATCGATCAACAGTGATTATTATATTGACTTGCTGGTGCGTTTGAAGGAGGAAATCGCAAAAAAACGACCGCACATGCAGAGAAAAAAAATCCTTTTTCACCAAGACAATGCACCCTGCCACAAGTCGATGAAAACAATGGCAAAATTGAACGAATTGGGCTTTCATCTGCTTCCCCACCCCCCATACTCGCCAGATTTAGCCCCCAGTGACTACTGGCTCTTTGCTGATCTTAAAAAAATGCTCCAGGCAAAAAGATTTGGCTCAAATGAGGAGGTCATCGCTGAAACTGAAGCTTATTTTGAAGCGAAAGATAATTTTTTTTATAAACATGGTATTGAAAAATTGGAAAAGCGTTGGAACGATTGTATCACCCTAAAAGGTGATTATATTTATGAATAAAAAAAAATTTTGCAAAAAAAATGTTGTTTTCATTGTTAGTCTCGGGACTTATTGATCCATGTGTTAAGTAAAATATCTTAATATATAAAATCGTTGGTGCGTATGTTCGTCTGATCATCACGGCTGAACCACTGAAGCTATCCACCTCATATTTATACCATATATTCGAGTGGTGCTCCGATCGGTTTTTGTTTGCAAAAGACCCCGGTAGGTGGCGCTGGGGTCGAGTTCGAATTTCGGAAATTCGTATTTATGGACCGATTTTGTGCAAATTCACAACATATAACACTTAAATAAAGATTAAAATGTTGATAAAATTTAAACCCGATAGGTGGCGCTGGGGTCGAGATATTAACGAAAATGTACTCCAATCGGATTTTGATGTATGGGAGTTTTATGTAGAATCATATCTCAAATAACTTTTATTCTTGAACTTTTTTGATAAGGTGCACCGTTTTTGAGATATTCGCAAAAAATGTTTTCGTTCGTATGACGGGTACCCCCCCTAATGGTCCATTTCTGCCCATTAACGAACTTAGCCTTGCAAAACGAAAAAGTTTTTTGCGAATATCTCAAAAACAGTGCATCTTATCGAAAAAGTCGAAAAACAAAAGTTATTTAAGATATGATTCTACATAAGACTCCCTAACATCAAAATCCGATTGGAATAAATTTTAAAAAATCTTATTGAAAAGTTTGACTTCAAAGTGGAATTTTGATCAACTGTTCGAATTTTTATACGAATATCACCATACGGGTCTCCAATTTTTGCCGGACTGGCAATTATAGCTTTTGTTGTTTTGTTGGTCTGTTGGAGATTACAAAACTCGAAAACTACTGGACCGATTTTTACGCGGTTTTTGCAAAAACAAACATAACAAAAGCTATAATTGCCAATCTTGCCAATCTGGCAATTATTGAAAACCCGTATGGTGATTTAAGTGAACGGCAAACAGTTATATCAAAATTTCAGTAAGAAGTCAAACTTTCCAATAAGATTTTTTTTAAATTTGTTCCAATTGGATTTTGATGTATGGAAGTTTTATGTAGAATCATGTGCTAAACAACTTTTGTTCTTGCACTTTTTTGATAAGATGCACCGTTTTCGAGATATTCGCAAAAAACGTTTTCGTTCGTATGGTCCATTTTTGCCCATTAAAGAACTTAGCCTCGCATTTTACGAAAAACGGATCTGCGCAAAACGTCAAGTCTCTAGCTCAATCCGTGCGCCTGCAATCCACGCCACAGACGGACAGACAGACGGACAGACGGACAGACGGACAGACAGACGGACAGATTTTTGAGGTTAAATCACTCACTTCAAATTTCTCGCGTTTCATTGACGTTTGAATTCGGTGTTTGCAAAAATGTAAAGTAAATATATTATATGTTTAAATGAAAGATTTTAACAGTGATTTCTTAAAATAGGAATGCAAAGAAAAACACACTAGAAGCAATGACCAGTTCGCATTTTTAATTTCAAAAATGAAAAACAACTAGACAGGTCATTAGACAGGTCATCTTTTATAACATTCAAAACATATTTGAAAGCAGCCTTCTTCAACCGGAAATCTTTTTTGAATCTACAAAATTGGAAATAAAAATCTATGAGATTCCCAGTATTTGTATGCACTTACGCTTCATCGGTTCAGCTCATCAAATCTGAAGAATGTCTTAGAAAATTTATTTGTTGGCATAACGAATTCAACTCCTCTTGCCTTAATAAATGATACATCAGCATAAAATTCATCGCTACTGAAACAAATCACTGCAAACACTTCACTTTTATTCAAATTTAAGAACAAACAATCAAATCAGGTGATGTTTGACAGCGCGTTGCCATGCGATATTTTATGTACCAAACGCGAAGGACCCGCCGTATTCCAGAATACCAATTGCGTAGCGAATCGAATCGAACGCGTTACGTTTTTGCTCCTAACGCCGTTTTCAAGAATAGAGGTGACTAAAAGGCATAAGGATTATGAGTTACAATCGAGGTAAAATGTTTATATATAGGTAGGTGGGAAAATAATCTACATATGGTTTTTATACTCGATATGATATATAATATAAAAGTGTGTTAGATTAAGTATATCGTTTATAACGCATCGAACACAAAAAAGAACTACACAAGGGTGTTTGTGATGACAAGATATTGATTTCTGCTTGTCCGTATGTCTGTCTGTCCGTGAACACCGTAACTTTCGAAAGGACTGAGCTAGAGACTTAAAATTTTGTATAGTTACGCTTCTCGTAAATGGCAAGGCTAAGTTCTTGAACGGGCAAAATTGGACAATTCCTCCCGCATTCAAACGAAATAGTTTTTTGCAATTTTCTCGTAAACGGACAGTAATTTTGAAAAAAATAAACAAAATTGACCAAATATTACCACTAGAGTTTGCTGAGTTTTTTTTTTTAAAGTTAAAAACCATTCCAACTTCACCCTCGATGAATTCTATTCGCCGCACATGTCCGGAAATATGCTTTTTTTGATAACTTAATATTCAATCAATTTGCTACACTTATTAAGAGACTTAATTATCGCATAACATAATTAAACAATGAATTGGACGTGAAAGATAGTTGAAAGACTGAATCGACCAACAACTTAATCGATTCCCCTAATTTTAATTCTTGTATGACCAAAGGGTAAATTTGTGGTTCGAAAAAGTACCTCATACCGAATACGCCCTTTCCCTTGAAATGAAAAACGAACCGCACAGCATAATAATTCGAAGCGTTATGCATGGGAATTAATTAATTTAAATTAAAATGCTGTTAGCGTTCCGTTTTGTTAATTGATTTAATCACAATTCGCTTTCATACAATACAGTTAGGATTAGTTGATACTTTCTTTCGGATATTAAAAATTCGATTTTGAAATTGTGGACACATTAATTTGATAAGGAATCCGTAATACGTTGAGAGATAAATTTCGTGAAAATACTAATTAAAAAATCGACTATTGATAGAACAAATGAATACAAAAGTTTTCAATTAAATTTTAGTTTTACTACTGGTCTTGACGAAACTGTCAAGATATCAGTAAAAAATTATCAACGACAAAATTTTTATTTGTTTAAAGGCGTCAAAATCTGTTGAGTGATTTTCAACAGATCGTAACATGACGAAATAACAGAATACCGAAACGATTTTTCGGCTTTTTCTTCAAAATTACATTATAGTAAATTTAATTCCGTTACAATAACAAAAACCGGGCAAAATATTTCGTTTTTCGTTAGTATAACCCACAGAGCTGCCATCTGCAGATATACAAAATATCATTGGGGTAATTTGAACGTAGAATTTTGGGTTTGTAAAAAGTCACACATTACATCACTGTAAATGTCAATACTGGCGGTTGTGGCATTCTGCGTTTACAGAGGATTTTATTTTGATTTTTGAAAACTCACTATTTTTTTTGCGTGTTCTTTTTGTTGAGCTTTATTAATTTTTTTTATGCTTTACTATTTTTATTTTTATGAACAGAAACCGAACTGAATTACTGTATTTATTAATGTGTATTTTTTTATATTTAATAAACTGTATTTATTATTGTGCATTTTTTTTGTATTTTTGGTTTAAAAAGTAAGCGAAATTAAATTTTTTTAAACGAAACAAAATTCGAATTTCCTTTTTTTTCGTTTTTCATCGTCGCTGGTAACACGGGATTTACACGTCGGTTATCTCACCTCCTCAAAATCTCTCGTGTAAACTCCAGTCACATGAAAGCGGATTAAATCGCAACTAAAGTCGCATGCGAAAATCTCACACCATCTAACACCGCGTCTTGACCTGGGATTTTTCATCGCAGAGATTTTTGATTGACCAATCAGAGCTCGAGTTGACGGAGGGGAAAAATCCCAGAGAGAAATTTCTTGAAATCTTGCAATCGCAAAATTTCTTGGAATTTCACAATTCAAGATGGCGGAATCCAATTTCTCCCGACAAGTAATTGCAAAAATAACTAATTTTTACAAAATACGATACAAAAAGCTTTGGAAGAGAATATATAACATTAAGGGGTTTTTCTTTTCGTCTGTTCTTCTGTTTCAGCCTTTTCAATTTCACGTATTGCATTAATTACGAGAGCGGCGACTAGTGTTTTTTTTCATTGCCAATTTGAGAAATAAAATTTCAAGAGATTTTTGGCCCAGCTGTCAAAAAAATCTCATTGTGGTGAGATATTTCTCGGGATGAAAAATCCCAAATCTAGACGCGGTGTAAGCTGTGACTTGACTGCAACTAATTTGACATTTGAGGTTATGAACATGTCAAATTCATGAATTTATCAAGTGCTGCCACCTTGAAGTGGGTCCTTGTTTTCACAGAGAATATCTTTCAGCAGATTTGCTTCGATGCAATAATTTTCACTTTTTGCGAGGAAGTAATTTACCCAAACATTAAATTAAAAGTTGAAAATGTCGAGAATCATTGAAAAATTAAAATTAATTAAAATATGATAACAAATGGCACAAAAGAAATTCTTTTTTTGCATCTCAATTGCTTGAATCTCCGTATTTGACGTATGCGTAATTTGATGAGTTTACTTGAACACAAAAATTGTCGCGTAAACTTATGAGGATCGCGTAAAAGTTTTCCATACAAATTTTGACCGTTAATTTACGAGGTAGTAAACTTACGCAGCTTACGCGATTTTCAAGACATTTCCGAAATCTCATGAATCCCCCTATTATTAATGTGTATCGTTAAATTCGTGATATTCGACAATTTTAGTGTAACCTTGTGAGGTTATCCCGTTCATAATTTGACATGATGTTGGCCAGGTTGAAGGTAAAATTTACAGAATAGCGGAATAATCATGAAAATCGATTCGACTGCTTATTCTAATGGAATAATTAAGATTTTTCACAAAAAAACGAGATGAGTTGAAGTGTACGCCAAGATGAGAAACTATCCATTATTCATAGAATATATGCTGAAAAGTTTTCGTAACAGAAGACACAAACGTCAGAGCTTCAGAAACTTATTCAGAAAAAGAGCTAAAAAAAACAAAAACAAATTCAGCATTTATTTCAGAAAAAGAAATCTATGTACACATATTTTTCATTGCTCTGAAACGAATTTCTTCGGTATTTTTGTAACTATAGTTAAATATTCATAAAAAGATTCATGTGAAAACTTATTTGTTATTCTCAACATTCTATATGATCAGCGAGACCGAGGGTGAGGACAGTATAAACTCCATAAAAATCGTATAAAACTGACTTTTTGCATAAAAGTTGGGGAAAAACTGCTAAATTATCACAAAGATGACATAGCATGGCAGCTGAAGAAAATAGAAATGGAGAAAATATTATTATAAAATCCATTCGATTTTCCATTTTACTAGCAATGTTTCTTATTTTTTAGTACAACATCCCCAACAAAAACATCCAAGCCATCCCACTTAAAATTCATACGCGGTTAGAAATAAGTTGAAGAAATGAATTAAAAACTATATCGCATGCTTGAAAAAATATAAAAATATTTTCCCTCGCATATTCGTTTAATATCACATATCGTCATGGGTTTGTATTTTTTTTTATCTATCATAGAATATTTTTATTCTCGTATATTGTTTTGAGATGTCTGTCTGTTAGCCATATGGTCGAAAACCACTTAATTTGCATACAAATTTGCTTTGATCAAAAACTTGACTCTACCTTGTTTTGGTTAAATACCGTTAGGCTAAAATTTTTTTTTTTTTTTGGAAAACCGTTTTTTTTTGTAAATAAATTGTTCATTAATACAATACTTTCTATACTAATGTATTTCGTATAAAGAAAATAAAAACTAGCTAAGGGCAGCAAATTTCAGAAAAAAAAATTGAGCGACGTGAGATAAGAACGGACAATCATCGTATTCGTCATCGTCGCTTGTGTTACTGAATTCCAGCAAAGAAAAACTCGAAAAATGATGGAAAATAAAGAGAAAACACACATGAGTATTGTGTGTTGGACCGTTACGCCGTAAAGATAAAGAAAAAAGTGAATGTTGGCGGCAATAATGAAATGAGGACAAGCACAATTACTGCATTTTTTCATTCAATGGAAGGAGTATATTAAATAAAAGTGACACACTGCATTATCCATCCATCGACCGACGTGATAACAATGGCACAAAATGTCAAAACCAGACGAAATCGAGGGCACGAATGGCAAAATTAAATAACTCAGACTTGCTGTGGAAAATACATTTTTGAGAAAATAAGAAATTATTTTAAAAATTTTGAAAGTTGAACCAGTTTTATTGCTCGAAACCTGCCCTAAATATAATTTATGTCGACTGGGTCATTGCGGTTGACATTTTACTTCCCTATTCAAGTCACAGCCATGTACCAGCGACTTAGGATACTGTTAGGAGCATACTAGAAAAAGCGAAATATAGTTTGGAAGCTCGCGACTTTCATCAGATGCAACATCGGGGCCGTGCGAAGGCAAAGTGGTGCCCAGGGAAAGACCAGTATTTAACGCCTCTTTAAAAAAAAATGAGTAAAAATGAATTTTTTGTCTGAAAATTTTAAAAATATGAGTGTTTTATAATCGTTTTTTATGGATATTGCAAAAAAATTCGTGCCGCAGGAACATTTTTCAGAAACCAAGCAAAAGATTATATGAAAAAAGTGCGCCACTAACAGAAAATTTAAAAAAATGCGCCTCAGGAGAAAATACTCCCGAATTGAGATGATCTTTTACGCCTTAATTTGGTAAAATTCACCAGAGATTATCTTTTATGCTTTAATTTGATAAAATTCACACCTGTCTTGGTGGTGATTTTGACGCTGCATAGACACCTTCCTCTTACGCTGGCGGTCGTGTTTATGACCGATACAGTTCGGCCGAAGACCAGTTTTTGGCCGAAGACTAATCCAAAAATGTAAAAGTGTTGCTTGAATTTACCTTCTTTTATTGCAATAACATTCTAAACAGTTTCACATTTTAAAAAAAAACAATTTTTTTTAAATTCAACTCTATGATGCCAATTTAAGGCTGTAAGTTACAACCTTTTTCGGCCCATGTCCCAAATCAAGACTGGCAAAATTTACATACCTCTTCTCTAATAAAGTTACTATATTATATTTCAAAAATAGCAAAAGAAGAATGCGCCGCAGGTGAAATATTTTTTGACCAATATCTAGTTTGAAAAATGCGGTTCTAGTCTTAAATTCCCCAATTCTAGAACTTTGTATAATCTAGTATCATATTTAAGGGCCTGTCCATAAAATACGTCATACTTTTACGAGGGGAGGGAGGTCTGCGGTGGTGTAGCGGCGGTACAAATCTTTATACAGAAATACGCAAACAAGCTTTATGAAAATTAGGGAGAGGGGGGGGGGGGCGAAAGGAAATTAGCGTGATGTGTTTTATGGGCAGCTTCCTGTTAGATAAGAGAGACGATTTTGGTGTACAAACCAAATATGCAAACCTGTTTTTTAACCGAACCAAAAACCACTGAACCATCGAAATTTGAGTAAACCAAGACCAAACAATAAATCGAACCACTCTAAAAAAAGATGGCCGAACCAGAACCAAACCAGTTTTTAACACATTTCGTGCCACGAACTACAGAAGAATAAAAACTAAAAAATTTAAAGTGGCCTCTGGCAAATGTATGTGTATAGTTGATTTTCGGAAATAACTGTGAAAATACTGAAAGAAATAAAAATAAAGTTTTGAAGATCCACTTTGATAAAAATCAGCTTGGCACGCAATGTGTTAAAACAGAATTTTTTTTATGAGTCCCTTCCGACCAACATTGAATTTTTCGGATCGAGTCCAACGCTTTTTTTTGTTCAAAGTATTTTTTTAGAACACATTCCACATGCCCTCTACCAGTATTATCTAAGAACCACAACCACTAAACCATTAGAAATTAAGAACCAAAACCAAATTTTTGAAATTTTGGAAACCCACTTGATTTTGGCCGACGAAGCCCAAGAATGGCCGAAGATGTGACTTTTGCCGAGGGTGACCGAAGCTGAAGCCGATTAATAACAAAGTTTGTGATTTCCAACAATTAAGCATATCTGTCAAGTAAAAACCCTTAAAAAAATTGGTTCTTCTCAAAATTCTGGAAATTTTAATCAATATTTATTTGTTACATCATTTCTGGCAGATATAAATTCAAACATGACAGTTATATTCGTGTGTAGGAAATATTTTCCAAAGAGAACTAGTGTGTCGGTTAATTTATTTTATATTTATTGTCTAATGTTAATAAAGCATGGGCAATATCTAATCAAAATTATTGTATGAAGTGACTCCCATTCGATTGAGTACACCCTTTTAAATAATTTGTGTGCAATTTGTTTATGCTGAGCCTGAGCCTCTCTCGGATATTTGTAATAAAATTCATGCTTTTGATATTTATTGGTGTAACTAAAAGGCTAATAAATTTTCCTTAATCCGGCAAAATGAATTTCAAACTGTGGTTTAACTACGAACAGAGTGCCAATTTGTCAATTAAGAGTGTTGTTGTTATTTTTGTTATTTTTTTTTTATTACGAGTGAATTCTCTGGTTACCAGCATTTCAGTTCCCCCATTTGAAAATCATCTCACAACGAAACTGAGACGGTAAGGACGGGAACTACGGCGAGAGGTGATACAAACCATATGTGATTATTTATTATGCTGTATACGTACATTCATACTATGGGAGATGTTGTGTGTTTGGACATATACGACTAAAAGTAAGTGAGTAAGAGCTCTTCGACATAAAACCTTGTAATTATGACAGCCTATTGTCCTTGTTCGAGTTTGACATGGTAATCCTTTGCAGCTAAACGTAGCACAGAAATCAATTTTCGGTAGCACAATTGCGTGCCAGCAACAGGTCCAGGCCGTGTGTTCACGCATAAAAGTGTTAAATGTCGGTTGCCGATTATGTAGCTGCATAATTGCATACGATACTACGCGTACGAGGCGATGTGATGACAGGGTATGAAATTCCCCCAAAATCATGTCGAGTACATAATCTTAGTATGTAATCACCCAAAATGAAGGAAAGGGTCGCCTGTTGTGCTTTCCTTTGACACAATTTATTCATGCCGCGAAAATTAATTCACACTTTATAAAATCGGGTGATAAAAAATTAATCATTTTTTTATTATTTAAAACTGCAAAGTGTTAAGCAGTTTTCGAGAAATATTCATCGGTCCTGGAATTTTTTTTTTTAAATATGTTAATTCGTTCGTGGCTATAATTAACATATGAATATTTGTCCATCAAAAACGTCAGGCTAATTTTTGCTCTTTAAAACCTCTCCCCTCGCCAAAATTTTTCAAAATTTTTATATGGAATTTATTGTAATATCGCCGCATAGTCACACTATCGGACACCCTTCTTCTCTCCCCACAAAAATGTGTGAATTATTTAATGGACAGACTCTAAAATTTGGTTGATTTGATCATGCTATTTATCTGTGAATTATATCAGCAGCACACAATTTTTTGACATGATAGTTGTCACAATCATTCAAACTGTTATGGCAACCATTGTTATACTCGTCACAACCATTAAAATAGTTGTGACAGGAATACGAAGGCGTTTTACAATCATTTGTGTTTTTACTTTCCTCTTCTATAGAAGGAAACTATTGTATTCATGACGAAGGCCGACTTGAGAGCGGGAGGTGGAGGGACAGATAGAAAATTTGTGATCAATACGAAATCCGTCTCAGGCATAATTATGAGGATGTCCGTGCATCTGTCTGCCGATTTGTCCGTTGAAAAAAAAAGTCAGTTTTTTGAAAATTTATCGAAAACTATGCGCTCTTATAAAAAAAAATGCAGATAACCAAATTTATTGGAAAAAAAATTCTCCACATTTTTTGCTTTAACGGTTATGTATGTATATATTCTAACGGTTCTCGAAATATGTATTTTCTAACGGTTCTCGACATATCCCAAAAAAATTAAGTTCTAAGAAACTATGCGCTATTATTAAAAAATCGACATAACCAAATTCAAAGGAAATAAAATTTTCTGAATTTTTCCCCTTAACGGTTTTTACGTATCTTTAACGGTTCTCAAGATATTTGGGAAAATATTTTTTCCCGATACTAATTTTTGCAGAGGAAAGTTTTGTGTTGATCACAACTGATGTTTTTATTATTCTGGACTATGCAGAGCTATCTAGAATAACGTTCTCCATACAAACAGGTGCGCGATTTATTATCGAGTGCAGCATCGAAAGGAAAGGAAACTTTTAAGAAAATTTGATCAGGCAATGCTAAAACTTAAACGTCAGCTGACTGCAGTTTGCAATTTAACAGTTCAACAAAAGAATCAAAATAAATCGAAACTAAAAAAAAAAAACTTTAACCTTTAGACTGTCGGGGTGGCACAGAACAGGACCAGGGCCACATACAATCGCGGTGAGATTTCAAATATCCGTAAAACCCCAAAAAATGATTTTTTTCCGGAAAATTTGAACAAACGGATAATAACGTTATCCTTCCTGGGCCTTCCATTATCCTTACGGACTTTTAGATGCCAGAATCGCTTTTATCCCGGAAAATTTGAGAAAAATGCCCAAATAGCTTTTATCCCGGAAAATTTGAGAAAAAAATAATCACATTATCCTTTCAGGACCTTCCTTTATCCTTACAAGGATGAAGCAACGAAAATATTGTGATGTTATCGGACCTACGTAGATGTGCAAAATTTTTAAGTCACTCGGATTAGTGGAAGTGGGTCAATATTGGATTGCCAGATTTGAGTTTAACGGACAGACAAACATACAGACACGAAGGAAAGCTAAATAAAAGCTTTTAAAAAATGCAAACACTTTAAATCAGCCCTCTGCAGCCATGTGCACCAAGGGCATTTTCGCAGCTCAAATTGCCCTCTTATCCATCGATTCTTCATGCTACCCGTTTCATTCTGGCTTGTACGAAAACTGCATACATACGCATATGAAAGAAATAATCTGTTTCACTTTGCATATAACCCGTTCTGCTTCCACTTGGGCATTTTGCATATCATGGAGCTTTGCTGAGTTCTAAGCGAGGCCATTTTTGCGAGAGATTTTTATTAGCTCAGTTGCAGTGTTGCACTTTTAGTACAATCGTAATAGATTTAGTACATTTCAAGCTCTAAAAATACCTATTACTTACGTATGCCATTTTTAGCCAAATCTAGTACATTTGGACCCAAACTCAAAATGTATGGATTCTTTCATTATAAACAAATTTTAATTTTGATTTGTGATTTTAAAAGAGAATCTACCTCTCTCTTTTGGAATCTAGTATCCTTTTTCGTGAATCTAGTTTATTGTACTCATCATAAAATGCCATACGTATATAGCCTATTTGCTTGTCCCATCCCTGTTGACATCTTTTACCAGTTGTTCGTTATTCGTTTGCGTTAAAATTGCTTTTCAGAATGGCATTGTACAGGTAAATTTTGTTTGGTTATGATGTAAGTCCAAAAAACCTAAAAGACATCTCTTAAGGCATTTTAAAAGGGTCAAGCCTAACGGAAGCGATGAGCTGCCACTAGAGCCACTGCCCCCAAAGTCCCCCACGGATCAAGAAAACGATATCCCGTGGTAAGTCAAACCCAAAATTTTTCTTAAAAGTTTGCAAGTTATGCCGCTTTTTCTTTCTTTCTTCAGTCTGACGAAAGAAAACAAAAAGTGTTACGTCCAAAAATTCCGCAAAGAATGGTTGCAACAGTTTTCTTGGGTAAAGGATAGGGCTGAATCAGCCTATTGCAAAGTGTGCTCAACAATTATTACTGGCGGATTAACAATCTATTACATTTAGTACATTTTAGACAGGCAATTTATTACTTTTCAAAAAAATGAAAGTGCAACACTGCTCAGTTGTCATTAGGATATTGACTGAAGCTCATGAAGCGTTCTGTCTCAAAAGACGACACGAATTTTGGACATGATTGTTTTCTTATTCGGTGTGATAACACAATGCAATGTTTACTATGATTTCAGGAAATTAAAACAATAAAAAAATACAATTTATATATGCATTTTCAGTCGTTTCATAAAATATCAATTGATCAAATTAATGTTTCTGGTTTTAAGAAATGATTTTTATTTTCCGATTGTAATTCGGAAATTTCATATAAAAGTTTTTCATTATCAAAACTTTTTTTTAACGTAAAGTAAAACAATTAACAATGTCAAAACCAAGCATAACGAAAAAGAGCTTTCAACAAAGTAGCTCGGAGAGTAAGCCATATAAACAAGTAAATCGCTTGTCAGTGGTAGTGGATGCCCGAGAACTTTCAAAGCTTTCCTGGCCCTGCTTTAAATAATGCGATATTAAAAATTGTGTATTTTATGACAAATATCGCAGCTAGTTTTGAGAGACTGAACTTGGCTACGATGAATTTAAGAAAAATGTAGTTTTTTGCTTTGGATAGTTTTTTTTTCAAGTTTTTCTTTTCAATATTCCAAGTCGCGGCATAGTCCTAGAATATTTAAAAAAAGCACACTTATTACTTGGCACACTTATTACTTATGCTGCGTTTACACGAATGACAAATTTGTCATTTTTTTTTGTCATAAATTGTCATTATTATTTTGTCATTATTTCTGTCAGAAAAATGACAATCTCTTATAAAAGAATGAACTTGTCCATTCTTTTATGACAGATTGTCATTATCTGTCATTCGTGTAAACCCAGCATTAAAGTAAATTTTTTCACAAGACAATTCAAAACCGATTAAAAACTGGGAAATGTAGCTTTTCTTAATTAGCCCACAATTTTAACTTCGCTTAGCCCAAAATTCTATAACCAACACTTAGATCATAAGATTTTGACTGTTTTTTTTTCAAATTTCCAAAAAGGAAATTTCTTCTGAAAAAATTGTTAAAAAAGTAACAAATCTTTAATTTAAACAATTTTTTTTTCAACATAAAATCAATTGCTCTAAATTACAAGAAAATTTGTAAAAAAATGAAATCTATTTTCACTCCTTGTGTTTTCAATCTGTGAAAAACATGAGAAATTCAAACTCGTTCCAGCGATCACACAGTGAATGATCATGAAACTGAATGATCTTGAAAACATGACTGATCGCATGATATGAAAGTGAAATTTTTTTAATTTTTTTTTTCAAACATGAAATATGGAATTCACTCAATATTGCCTTTGTTTTGGTCTCAAAGAAAAAATTATAGATTACCAGAATTGGAATTAGCGATAATAATAAGAAACAACAAAAAAAAAATTTTTTTAGCTCAATAAATGGTTTTCTCTTCTTAGCGCTGCTCTAAATGGGATCTCTTTATGAGGTAAACAGACATTTAGCCAGATTGATCAATAAAATCAAATCGAAATCGAAATATGTGGATATGTTTGTATATAAAAATCGATCGTGCACAACAAAAACATAGAAAATTCCCAGCTGGGGCGTCACGGTGCTGTTTCCAATCAACTGATGAAAAATTGAAATCTCAAAGCCAAAATCAACCTATACTATGTTATAAAAATACAAAATGATCGTTTAAACTGTGCAGACTAAATGATAATCATAAGAAAATACATCGACAAAAAATCCTCGATCAAGATCACAGAAACAAACGAAGCGAATATTAATCTATCTAGCCAGAAATTATTGCTGTAGAAATGACAACTTTAGAAAATATTATCATGTATTTTTGCTTATTGCTGTTTGATATTTTTCTGGCATTCGTGGGGCATCTGAGATACTAGATGGCTCCATGGAGCGAAATTTTTTAGCTAATCGTGTGGGGTGGTGGGTTAGATTGTATTGGTTTCGATAGTGAGCCGTCGTTACTGGGAATGTGTTGGAAACTTGCAAAATATTCAAGTTTGCAGACAAAATTTAATTGTTTCTGAAACGAAATACTAGAGATTTTCGATATGGTTTTTTTTCAAATTTTTAACAATTATAAAGATTTTTTTCTTAACAATTTCGCGGCACCATTAATGTGCTTATGTACCTACCTTTTTATCCCTTCTCCGGTTCTATTCTAATCAGCTGAATATACAGGGTGCGGACAAATTATCCGTGATTAAACTTTAGTCTATTACTTCACAGGAAAAAATAATTTTGTATTATTTACAAAATGGGTTTAACAAAAAAAAATCGTAAATATTACTGAAGTTTTGTATATACTTCGTAATATTAACAAATATTTTTTCGTATAGTTACTAAAATTTGTTAATATTACGAAGTATATACAAACTTCAGTAATATTTACGAATTTTTTTTTGTTAAACCAATTATTTTTTTCTGTGTTGTTTTGTAGCAAACACTCAAAAAATATTTTTTTTTATTTAAGAAGTTTATTAGTAAGTTTTATAAAAATAAAGGTCAAATTTCAAAATGGCCACCCTTAGCTTTGGTACAGGCTTTACAACGCCTTGGGAAGTCATCTAAAATAGCCGCTAGCTCTTCTGTGGAAATTTGGTCCCAAGCTCGAATTAAACTGGACTTTAGCTGATCAATAATCCATTGGATTCAAGTCTGGGGAATTGGAAGGCCACTCTTCCTTAGTCAACATTGATGGAAAAATTTGCTGGCACAGATCAATGGTTTTTTTTTGCTCCATGAGATGGTGCCCAATCTTGTTGAAATGTCCAACTATTATTTTCACCAAAGTGCTGTCGTGCCCACGGTGCAACAGTATCTCTCAGAACATCTTGGTAAACTTTTTGGTCAATCTTAACTCCTTTTTCAATAAAAATTAAGGGAGTTTTCCCACTGGCCGTTATCCCTGCCCAAACTATCACAGAAGCGGGATGATGGCTTCTGGTGACTCTCTTACGATCCTTGGTACCCTTCGGGAGCAATTGTATATCATTCTGGTGATTGTGATGTCGTTCCACTGTAAAAATTTTTTCGTCCGTAAACAGAATTTTACGATGACGGCCCTCAGAAAACTTTTGCATCAAAATTTTCGATTTTTTCAACCGATTGAGTTTCATTTCATCATTTAAGTGGTGACACTTGTAAAGCTTGTAAGACGTCAGCCGTAAATCACGATAGACAATGTTTCTTACCGATTTTTCATCAAATCTAAGTGATTTTGCCATGCTGCGCATCGAAACACCAGAATTTCTCTTAATTCGGCGTCGAATAATTTCCCTCATCTTAGGCGTCCTGACGGTTCGTTTACGGCCTCTGCCTGAACGGTCTTTTAGAGTACCCAGGTTTTGAAATCGTTTAATAGTATCTCTAACGGTTGAATCAGCCATTTTCAGCTCCTTAGCAATCCACGCAGGCTTCCTTCCTTGTTTGTGAAATTCAACAATAGCACTACGCAGTATACTTGCCCTCATTTTTACAACCCAAATATAAAAAAAAATCTTTTGTTTCGTTTTATAACTTTAATAATCTGTTTCCGAATAAAAAATTATATTTGGGAATAATATATTTGAAAATATGTTTCTTTAAAAGGGAAGAAAAGATATCACGGATAATTAATCCGCACCCTGTATATAAACCCCTCGAAATTTAGTGTTTATTTATCAATAATTTCAAATTTTTTTTTTTAATGTTCAAATTACTGAAGAATAAACCCTAAGTTTTGAGATATTTAAAAAAACAGTGGTCAACCCTACCTATTATAAAAAAAAATAATACAGCTCAAGCTCCATTATTGTCTACCGTGACGTTAGCGGTTGACAGATGTCCTTACGACGTATATGTCTACTGCTAACGTCACGGTTGACGTAAATGCTACTATAGAGTGTTACTTATTCAAAATTTCGGTACCTAGGGCAATTGAGGCGTTGAGAGCAAAAGTGGCCCAAGCCTACTAGCTAGCATTATTGACTGCAAATTTTTGGGAAAAAAAATTTCTGTGGACTTTATTACTCAATGTTGAAATGTTCTTTTGCGTATTCAAACATTTTTATCTAAAAACTCACTCGCAATAGTGATTCAAACACAAAAAAATTCACGATATCGATATGTAGGTTTGGTCACTCTTGCTCTGATAGCCTAAATTCTTGACGAATAAAATCTATTCTATCCAACAGAGGTGTAACAAAGTTTGGCTGCTCGCGGGGCTCCTACCTGAATTTGCCATTCCAAAAAGTTTTTCCGGTGAAAATCCGGAAAGAGATTCTCAAATTCCCCGTAACTTTCTGTCATGTACCGAAATTTTAGACCTTGCACCCCCTCGATATCTCCTAAATGACTTCATCTTGTCTTTATGGATCTAGCTTGAACACTTTCTGGGGCCTTGGCCTGTTTGAAGGTCATACCGTTTTCATACCGGGTAGTAGACCGAATTTTCAACAGATCAAAAACTAGTTATGCTGAAAGCCACACTTAACTATTTTCTGTGTGGATTTTAATATCACTGTCACATTATCGTCAACTTTTCTCCTTCCTAAAAGTGCGACGTATTTTACAGACATAGTCACTAAGCAAAAGTTCACTATAGAAATTTCTTCGAATTTCAAATTTCAGAATTTTGTGTCAATAGCTGTGTTCTCGACCTCGTAAGATGTTATGCTCATAGAAAACCAAAACAAGCAAGTAATTTTAAGTGTTTAATTCGTTTTTAAACCAAAAATCACGTTTATTACGTTTATTAAAAACAAAAAAATCAATTAAACGAATCAACAATTCAATAAAACAACACAAAATCAAATAAAAATATCAGTTGTGGTCAACACAAAACTTTCTTCTACAAAATCTACGACCCTGCGCAATTTATCCTAGAGCCCTGCCGCGTTGTCAACCTAAGACGACCTCCCAATAAATTCTTGGTTTATTCAAAAATATCAAAAATGTACAAAATTTGAGATAACTTGAGAACTGTAAAAGATATCAATTTACGGTAAATGGCAAAAATGTAGAAAATGTTAACATCTTTAATTATTCTTTTAACTGATTTGTCGAAAAACCGTTAGTTTGCAAATTATTCGCAAAAATATGATTTTTTACATATTAATGAAAATATCTCAATAACGGTAAATGTAACGGATAACGGTAAAAGGCAAAATTGTGCAGAATGCCATTCTCATTAATTCACTTCATACATTCAATCAGCAAAAACCCGTTAGTTTTCGAGTTAATCGCAAAAAACTGTTTTTTTTTGGAAATAACGGTTTATCTCGATAACGGGTTGAGATATCGAGTTATAGCTAAAGACAAAAGTGTGGGAAATTTTATTTTCTCCAAGTTTTGTCACACTTAAGGCCACTAAAAAACGCGTAGTTTGGGAGTAAATCGAGAAAAACGAAATCGCGATTTTTGAAAAACCGCCATTATGGATACTTCCGGTTAACGGATTTCCACTAAAAGTTGATAGGATCGTCCCATTTCAGGACCCAACATGCCTATAAAATTTCATGGCGCTAGCTCTATTAGCTTTTGAGAAATCTTGTACACAGACTGACAGACAAACTGACAGACTGACAGACTGACAGACTGACAGACTGACAGACTGACAGACATTTTGTTAATATGACTCCAATCGACTCAGGAGTGATCGGGAAATGTTTTTTAGGCAAAATTAAGAGGTCGAAATTTTTCATGAATACAATACTTTATTATACTCCGTAGAAGAAAGTAAAAATCAGTTTTTCCAGAGAGTGAAAGCAAGAAACCATTTTCTTAAGCATTTGGACACTGTCAAAACACTCAAATTATAAAGGGTCTGTCAAAACACTGCGTTGAAACATTTACGGTCGTTTGCATCAACTACACTTATCAACTTATGTACAACTTAATTTATTTAAGTTCCAGAATTTTTACGGTTTAGGTAGGCTAACTGCAACTTAGTACGCGCAAACGGGCCCTAATTTTTCAAGGATACGATAAAAGTTATTTGACGTCAAGTAACGTTAACAAATTACTTTCATCTTTAAAGGACAGTTTGCGCTGACTATTCTTAAAAAATAAGTTTTATTTAGCGTAAAAAGGACCTAAAGCCGAGCTTAAGTTGTTAAGTTTCGTTGGTGTTAACTGCATGGGACTTTTGGAAGATGGGGAAAAGAAGGGGGTGAAGTGAAGTCACAAAATTTTGTGTGTTGTGTTTTGCGTTTTTACACACTCGCTTCTTCTGCATACGTAACCTATTTTTAAAAAAAATATGTGCATTTTCGATATTTTTCGAAAAAAAAGTTTATTGAAAACTAAGGGCAATCAACAGAATTGGCATTTCTCACCAAATGGAGATATTGGGGCTATTCACTCTTTATCGTAGTTGATCGTAAAAAACTCGTAGAATCGTAGAATGGTAAATAAAATTGTAGTTTTTTGACAGTTCTCCATACAAATTTTTTTACGACGAAAACTACAATCTACCACACCCGAAGGTATGGTAAAATCGTAGTTTTTGTCGTACTTCTAATAAAGTGAGGTTAAGGCATGTTTTGCGACATGTCAACTTGGTGCCAACTCTAAAATGGACATTGGAAAGGCAAGTAAATTAAAGTATTTATATGATTTAGTATAAATTAAGAGTTAAAAAATGCTTTAAACAATTTAGGTAAAGAAAATAAATAAAAGACTCAAAAATTTACTAGAAAACCCACAATCTCTAGTAAAGCGCTGCTCACGCTTCGTTGTACTTTTCCATCGTAGATGTACAGTACAATCTACGATTTTACTATCTACGATCAAGAGTGAATTGCCCTATTGTTAATAATAATTTTTTGCACGTAATTGCATTACTCCGCATCTTTTGCCATTCTCAAGATACCTTTGAAAAAACTTAAATTTTAATGCATATTGCATTGACATCTGTAGACACATCAGATCTGAAAACTCACCTTTTTGGCCTAAAATAGTTACGTTGTGGATCATACATTACGAGATGTAAACGTTTGCTGTGATATGTGACATTGTAATCACTATTTCGTAGATGTAGTTGTCGTTACCCAAGCATTTCATTGCCAGAATCTACAAAGCGTCCAACACTAGATTTTTGTGGATGGCCAACGATCAGTTGCCACAAACACTTATATAGAATCTACCTACAGATTAATTTCGGAGAATATACTTTGGGAAACTGATAAATACTCACTTCAATATCATTCACACACAGAAATCAAAGTGATACGTCACATCAAGTTTAGATGGTAAAGAAGTATTGCCAATGGCAAAAAAAAGCTGGTTTGGAATCTCGAAACTTGACGGCTGATCGTCCACACATATAGACGGATAACAGCGAACACAGAGTGATTTTGATGTTGGTTTCTTAAAACGTTCCCGTTGGGGCCTTAGCGAGCAAGAAAAATTGATACCATGAATTGTGGTTATGTAACGTGAAACGAATCGAGCAATAACGAAATAAATCAAGGCACAATCGGCTAAGGTCTGTTCGATCGAAGCGACGCATACGAATATAGAAAACAGAAAATTCAAATCTAGAAATAAGAAGAAAATCTAACCATAACCTCCTCAGAGTTGACAAGATGATCGCGAGTAAGAAAAAAACAACAACCAGTCGATTCGAAACAAATTGTTGCGGATCAGATCGCGGATTCAATGAGATTCAAGCTAAAATGCATGCAAAATTTCAAATGCATGAGATTAACTCATGGAAATAGAAATCGTTGCACAAATTTAGCTAAACATCTTTGCGTGTGAGAAATATAAATTTTTATAACAGTGAATTATATCTCTCACAATTCTTGAATTAAATGTCTTTCTTTCTGGATAATTACGGTACTCAGATAAAGGAATCAAAATAAATATTTACGAAACGAAACCGTTTTTTTTTTATTTAAAAAAAGAAATTTGAAATTTGCAATTGAATTTCTACATTTTTTTTCCAAAATGGAAGACATTTTTATACTTTAAGTATATTAGATTTAGTATACCGTTTGTAACGCATCAAACCAATCATCGGACACAAAAATGAACTACACTAGGGTGTTAGAGATGACAAAAGATGACAAAAGAGCATGTCCGTCCGTCTGTTCGTCGGCTTGTCCGTCCGTCTGTCTGCCCATATGTCTGTGAACATCATAACGTTCGAAAGGATTGAGCTAGACACTTGAAATTTTGTATAGTTGATTTTATTCGGAATAGCAAGGCTAGATTCGTGAACGGGTAAAATTGAATCATTCCTCCCCCCCCCTCCCACCCCCCCCTCCCCCCCCTCCCCCCACCACCACCACCAGACAAACGAAACAGTTTTTTGCAATTTTCTCGAAAACGGTGAGTCACATTGAAAAATTTGTGGAGCTAAAATGTGTTTAGAAGAGAATTTTACATAACTCATCCATACACTAAAATCCAATCGGACCACTGCTTCCCCCCTCTCCCATACATATGGAATACTTTTTTCCTGTTTTCTCGAAAACTGTGCATCGTATCGAAAAATTTATAAAGAACACCATTTTACATAGCTTACCCATACATCAAAATCCAGTTGGACCACTCCTTCCCCTTCCACAATATAAATTGAATAGTTTTTTTCCCCGAAGATTTTCTCGAAAACGGTGGGTTGTATTGAAAAATTTATAAAGGTAAAATCTGTTTAGAATATGCTACGACATAACCCTCAAAATTCAATCGAACCACTCCTTTCCCCCTCACCTATACAAATGGATTTTTTTAAATAAACATTTTGTCTGTAATCATATAGAGTATTTGACGATTGGCCCCTGGCATTTGTAGTTTTTCTTATGTTTTATTCCAATATTTTTAATCAAACTTCCAACTGTCAAAAACTGTCAGTCGTCGGAAATTATTCCTAGTCTCACGCTAAAAGCGTGTGTAGAACAAAATCTAAGAAAACAAAATTCAATTGGCAATAAATTAGATAGAATAAGTTGTTCGTGCTTTACTTTAAAAGATTCGGATTTTTTTTACCCCCTCCCCTTACTCGGGCTACTTTTTAATGGGTCTCTGTTGGGGCTGGACCCCCAACGAACATCTATGCCAAATTTCAGGCCAATCGGTTCAGTAGGTTCCCCGCGAACGAGTAACATAGCGCAAAAACTAAGTTTCGAAATCACTTTACCCCCTCCCCTTACTCCCCCCACCCCTCATGCTACTTTTCCGTATGCCTATGTTGGAACCAGAACTACCACAGACACTCATGCCAAATTTCAAGTCAATCGGTTCAGCCGTTTTTGCGTGAAAAAGGAACAGACAGACAGACAGACAGACAGACAGACAGACAGACACCAACTCATTTTTATATATTAGTATGATTAATTATGTTAAAAATTGTTTCGTCAGTAAATATTATTATATTTGGTACATACTTTTATTACCATTTTTACTTTCTAGCTGCAAATTAATCCGCTTTAAGTCAGCAAGAATCACGTCTCGTAGCCATACACCACTCGGACCACTCGTATTTGACAATCCGCCACCCAAAGCAGTCGGATTTGACAGATCCGCTTCGCATTGATTCCGCTGGCGTTTTTGAGAATTAGGCGAATCTCTATAATACAAAAAAAAAATACAAATCCGCCACCAAAAGCGATCCGCGGTGGATTCCATAATCAGGGGCCAGTTGACAGATTACGACAATTTTTAAGATATTAAAAAAAAATTTTCCTCAAAATTAACAAAATTTTCCAGCTCTATTACGCTGGAACACAAAAGGTTGAAGCTGGAACACAACAGATTTCTCGAAAACGGCTGCAGCAGCAAATTTTTTTTGAGCAGTAAAATAGCAGTAAATCTTATGAAAGAAAATTTTCTTGTGTGCTACTTTTGTGTTCCAGCGTAATATAGCTAAATTTTCCATTATTATTGACGGGAATTGTTTGTGCTTTGGTTCTGTAAATTTTCAAATGTTGCTATTATTTCAAATCTTTCTATTACCCGAAATTTTTTTTAATTGAACCGCAATTACTTTTCTTTTACGGTAAACATTCATCTCAGCTTTTATACAAACCCTCAAAGTTAAGAAAAAGACCGAATTTCGGCTTCGCCCTAAACAAAAAAAGTGACCTTCGGTCGGACTCTATTTATTAGTTAGTAATTTTAAATAACATTTTCTTCTGTCAAAACCAATTTTTACTTTATTATGCTAAGTATGTAGTACAATAAAGTATTGCGATTATGCCAAAACTACGACCTCTTAATTTTGCTTAAAAACATTTTCCGGTCACTGCCGACTCGATTGGAACCATATTACAAAAATGTCAAGAATTCTTAAAATGTTTTTGAACCAGAGCTAGGAAGTTTTACAGGGAAATTTCTTTCAATGGCCCTGGGATGGAACGATTCTATCAACTTTTCCTGAAAATCTGTTAACAGGAAGTTACCAAAATGGCGGCTCTTCAAAAATCCCAATTTCGTGTTTCGTAATTTACTACAAACCTACACGCTTTTCAATAGTCTTATGTATAAAAAAAGTTGGAGATATAGCGTTATTTTGAAAATACTCAGTTTTTTCCGGAAACAAACACTTTTTTAATGAAAAAATCAGATCTTTTTTTTCAAAACAGTAAAATTAATCAAAATTTCCGATTATTTTAACCTTCACCCATAAAAAAAAACAAATTTCTTGCTTTTACATTTGTCAAACTTTCATGTCTTTGCTAGTTTAAAAAAATGTGGTAAATCTTGTATTTTAGCTGACAGAGAACTATAAAGAACACTCAACATATATTGACATTTAAGGTTCTTGCATTTATTTACTACACAAAAAATCGCCTTCGATTTATTATTTCAAGGGAAATTTTCAATCAATTTTTTCGTGTTGTCCACCCACTGAAAAAGTCTTCTACGGCGAATAAAAAATTGAAATTGCTTTTTATTCCACATGACATATGAATTCGAAACGTGCAATTAATTTTTTTCGTCTAACCGAACATCAAAAGAAAGAAAAATTGGTGAAAAAATATAAGAGTCCGCTGTTACAGACATATACGAGTATATAGGGATGTTGCGAAATGCTTTCAGAGTACTTGTATGAGAGAAAAATATGTTTTAGTAATTAAATAAAAATTTTATGTACTATCAAATAGTAACTTCGCAACTAGAAAACTTAGAGTCACAAAAATTATTCAAGGATTTTATAAAGACATTGATGATTTTAAGATTCATTACACATTTTTATGGGTCTGTGTTAGATCTCTATTTATCTTGAATTTCACAGCAATCAGAGTCGAAATTTTATTGAAGTACATTTTTATCACAAATGAAATTTCGAAAGACAATTTTTTTAAGCGTTTGCTTCTAAAAACAAAATGCGCCGCAGGTAAATGTTGTTAACCAGATATCACTGGCAATAGTCGTCTATCTTTGAAGAAATGTGGCGCAGGCGAAAATTTCGGTATTTCGAGATCCAATAGGTATTTATATCTTTAAATTGAAAACTTCAAAGTTACGAGAGAAGGGTCACCCCATGTTTTGTCTATCTATCTTGACTACTTGGTTTATGTGGCAAACTTTTAATTGGCTCAAAACCCGCCGGATATCAGAGCCGCGGCATGTGATGGTTGGCGGGTGCGAAAAGGACCCACGCTCAAGGCATCGCCTTAGGAAAACGGCAAAATTTTCTCTGGCCAGATGTAAATGTGAGTTAATATCAAAGTCAAAATATGAAATCCTTCATTTTTTACTTTAACCCTTTCAGTCACCACGTACACTATAGTGTACACACTTTTCAGAAGCCATAACTCATAACTTGACTTGGTAGAAAGTGTGCACACTATAGTGTACGTGGTGACTGAAAGGGTTAAATGCATTTGTGACCCAACTTTGATTTTTTGAGTAAAAAGCTGGACTACAGTGGGCGTAATTTAAGAAAAATTAAAATTTTTGATTTTTTTTTGTTTTTTTTTTTTTTTGTTTTAAATGAATACTAATAGCTTAAACATCATTAATTTGTATAGAGAGTATTTTTAACCCCCATAGAACAAAATAGGTACTGAAAGGGTTAACGGTTTTTACGTATCTCTAACGGTTTTCAAGGTATTTAAAAAAATATTATTATTTACATGTTTTTTCCTAAAATAAATATTGCAGAGGAAAGTTTCGTGTTGATCACAACTGATAACTTTAGAATGGGAGAGGGCGCTAAACACAGATTTTTCCTAGCGCCGGTTAGCCTTGGCATGGCTCTGCCAGCCGGATGCATTAAAGGCCCAACTATGATAGACATAAGAACGCATATGTCTTTTCCAGAATAAGAAAGTCAATGTTATTACCCACAATAGAGAGTGTCAAAGTGTTGCCACTTTCAAACCTTCGTTAAACATTCGTTAAGCATGAATAATTCGACACAAATGGAATTGGCATATGTAAATAGTGAACATAACCTAAAATTTTAGTGTGAATTTAATAATATTGTGGCCATATTAATTTCCACTTGAGGTAAAATGAAGATTAGCTTTTATGTTGAGAGCTATGTATGTCAACATTCGTTGGGAATTTGACATTTACATATGCGCCCTTATGTCTATCGTAGTTGAGCCTTAAAGAATAGCATCTCAGATGTGCTCGGGCGCCATCAGGCACCGTTTGCACCTGACATTTTATTCTGCGACACTAAATTCACGTTTCACAACCGCTTACACTAGACACATAATCCAGAAATTTATTCTTGAAACACACCCGAAATCGAATTTTTTTATATAAATAAAAAATTTTTTTGACAACTTTTGCTAAACGTTTTTATTCTGCGATAGGTGAATAAAATTCGCGGATAAATTCAAGAAAAAATCGCAAGTGTAAACGAGGCCTTAGAAATAAGAAAAGTGTCTAGGGAAAAAAGACGTCTCACAACCCTATATGAGGAATTCAGTCGACCTATATTGTTTAAAAATCTGAAATTATTATAAAAATTACTCTTTTTGCCGCGTATAAGGACAAAAAAAAAATGAAAATCAAAAAATCTTACAAAATCAATGGACATTTTTTTTAATTAACTGACAAAAAAATAAGTGAGGTTAGTAAAACTGACGGTTTTCCCCAAATCATTAAAAAAAATTGACTCTCTACTTTCGAATTAAAATCGCTTGATTGGACATAGCAGAATTGCCGTCTGAAATTGTGACATCTACTTGTAATTGCCATTTGCCAGAGACAAATGTATCGAGTCTATAAATTTGATAAAATGTCAAAGTGAAGTTTGAAAATCGATACACAAGACAAGAAACGTCGATGTGGACTTTGTGTTAAAGTAAAATGGCAACACAATATCAGAACGAAACGACACGAGGGTAAGAAAATCCACCTGAGAAAAAAGTGTGCGTCAGTAATTAAGTTACGATCCATTTTATTTTCTATTTTATGAAACTGCAACATTGTTGCCAGTAGATTTTGTTCTATATGCCATTATACTCCATAAACTCATGTTCTGCTTTTGCGCATAAATGATGGACATCAATGTTAACTTGTGGCCACTGAATGCCTATCATATGGTGGCTGACGACTTTACCTTTATTTACATTTTGCTGATAGAACGGCAACAGCGGATAAGAACTCGTAGGGAAAGGGTTAATTTGGTGATGGTAGCAGGCGATTTTTTATTTCGTTGTTCATTTTTTATTACAATTTTATTAAGGACTTTTTTTTGGTTAAAACACGGAAAGATGAAACATCAGCAAACGTGGTAATCGTAGGTATTCAAGAGTGCAAAACATCAGGTGGTCGCACAAATTTCCAGGAAAACTGATGTCACTTGAACCGCCGCTGTGGATAATTTTGTGTTTGATGAACGACTGGATAAAGCAACGAAACTCAAATTACAGCACAAAATATCATAGCTCATCCGGTTTATTTTTAGTTAAAATTGGCTAAAATGTTGGCTCAATGCGTTTTAGTGGCTAAGCAAAAGGTTATCTAATTTGTGTTTGTAGATGTTTATTTTGGGTCTTTTTACAAGCTTTGATTTTAATTTTATTTGTTTTTCCAGTGGTGTCATCGAAAGAGATTTTCTAGAAACATCTTTTCGGATTTACGGGGTTTAAATCGGTTGATAAATAACGGTTTTATTTCTTGAAAAAAAAAAAAAAAACTTTGGGGCGCCACTGTATGGATCCTAGCGCCACTGTACGGATCCTAGCGCCGAGTAACCAAATTTTGAATATGTTTTTGGAAAGCACTAGATCCCCGTAATCTACCAGTAAAGTATGAAAGCTCCAGCATAATGTTTTTTTTCAAAAATTTGAAATCGAGAACTAATTGAGGTAGAAACCTGAAATTTGGTACAGAACAGGCCTTTACCAAAATTAAACATCTTCCAAAAATGGGAAAAATTGAACCACTCCCCCCCCCCCCTCTTTCGTACAAATTGAAAAGGTTTTTGCAATTTTCTCGAAAATGGTTCATTTTTTCCCCTCACATCGCGTTTTGTAATGTTCTTTTACGACTATAACAGCTAATTTAATATATAAATATATCAGATTTATGGGAAAAGTCATCAAATCTAATTAACTTGTCATTTGTTGCGAATTAAATGAAAATTCTACATATTTTGATTATTTATTCTTTTCACAAATTAAGTTTACTAATTAAACTACATAATCTGATAGATATTTTTCTGTACTTTCATGTTTCCATGAAATTCGAAATATGCTTATTTTTGTTGTATCATGACGATGATAATAATCATCATCATTTCATATTCTTTGCTAAAAGTTATCATATACAGACTAGCGTAGAAATGAGGATATTCTAATTGGAATTTCAAATTGGACGCCATCAGTGATGATCCGATCTCATTGCGGACCAAAGAAAGAAAAAAATTCCCCTTGGGAATGTATCGAATCTATGAATTATTTATTGACCAAAATGCGTTTTTCAAAAGAACACGAAAATGACAACCCGAGAATCTTGAACTTTGTGATTCCCTTAGATATTTTGTGTATCGTCGTGAAATTAATTCAGAAAATGACGCTTTCTCTTCATAAATTTATTTAATATAGAACTAAAAATCCGTCTTATATTGATAAGAAAATCTCTTTACGAAATTAGGTTGAAGTTGTTCTCCTGAAATTACAATATATTAATTGGTTCTGTAAAAAATATTGAAACGGCAGCACCGTTATAAAATACCGTTTCCGCCAAAGCGGCAACACAAATTATCAGGTATCACACGAACAGTCGAGAAAAATCGCGACCCACGGGAATCTTCCAGACAAACAACGAAGATTACAGTGCCGCGACGATGTCCTGAATAGATCGAGAACTTCTAGAGTACCTGGTACCTGTATAAATAGAGCTCCAAAGTCAATTACGCTCATGGCCGAATTATACAAGGTCTGCTGGTTATTTTTTGACAGCCACCATTTTGCTACGTAATCGGCAAGAAATATCGGTGTATTCTTTGTAATGTTGATTGTGTGTGTGCTAATTTCAGTAATATTTCATATAAAAAGGGAAAATTCCCATTGAGTCTTATAAGAATTTCGTGCCGATGACGTCAAAGCCAGAAGCAACTGAGCTGTCAAACAGACCTTGTATAATTCGGCCATGAAGTACGCTCTTGAAAAAATCGGGGCGCTAATTAACACCACCTAAAAATGTAGCTAAAAGTGCTGATCGGAAAAAATTAACACCGTAGCGTGGAGTTTTTTTTTTGACATTCCGCTTGACCTAACACCCTTTTGGCCTCAATTTTTAATTTACTCCGAAAAGGTTTCAAAAATTCACTTGAACTTCTTTTAGGAGTTATCTCTCTTTTAAAGGGTGTTAACATTTGGCTCCGATAGCCTATTGGATAGACATTTTCATATTCGATTTTCCATAGCTCAATCGAATAAAATTATACTAGCCGTAGCTCCCCATGCTTGTGTTGGTAAAGAGATGAAGAGATGTTCGGTTCACTCTCATCTCATTTTTGCGTTACCAGCTCTCCTATTCGAATGATCCTATGCAAATGATGGCTGGCGTCACAGACGATTGAGAGAGAATTGGTTTTTACGATCCACTCACTAATACATCCAACAGGGGAGCCACGGAAATTTAGAGTTTTGTATGAAGCATAAATGCCACAGAAACCGTAGTGCAAATTGTTTCTCTGTCTATTATACTTCTCTGTGCTAATAGCTTACAAATCGAGAGGTCCCCCATGTCCCGCTTTGAAAAAAGAAATCAAAACATTTAAATGCTTGTGAAAAACTAGCATTTGTAAGGTGAAATGTGTTTATTTGTTAACTACTCTAATAATATGGTTTAACTCTGAATAATAGTTAAAAATTAACGGTCGGAGGCAACTGTAGTGAACTCCTTAGTTTGGAGTTCAGTTTTCCCCGAAAGGTGATATACTTCCTCAAACTGCGTATCCATTCGTGGTTGTCTCAATGTTCTTTTTGAGAGTGTAACATTCATTCTAAATTCTGAATCCAAAGCGATCGAACCGACTAGAGTACTTCAAGTTTGAAAGTAATAGAGAGATTATACGGTTATAAAGTTAGGGATAAGTGCTAATAGAAAACAGCGATTTTCATTGAAAAGTGTTATAAATTGTAAATTATTGAAGTAAAATGATAGACATTGAATTATTGAAATATAGTATTGTAAGTCGAGATTAACTTTGTAGTTGTTTAAGAATTTGGAATACAGACGTTTATTTTGTTAAAACGAACTCATCCAAGTCCGTTACAAATCTAAACCATTTTATTAAATAATTAAAAGGGCAATAAAATATTTATTCTAATGAATAGAAAAAAATTTGAATTTCTTCCAGACGAAAAATCGAAAGTTTCGCAAAAAAAAGAGAAGATAAACAAAGATTTTTACCTTACATCGGTCAGACAATCACACCATCACAAGTTCAACGGCAACTAGAGCTAAGCTCAAAATCGGATTCAAGCGATCACGTCAATGTCCTCGAAACCTTGAATAATAAAAATTTAAGTTTTTTTTCGCTATGATTTCGGTAGAAAGAGGTAGAAAGAGAGCAACCGTCGGCTAAGACGTCTGACAACATTAGAAGATGAAAAGCATCGGATCAGCAGTAAAACTTGTTTCCTTAGAATTTTTCGGCATTTGCGCGCCGTGTTGTGCTGCTGCGCTGGTTCTTGTTTTTGGCTTGGCATGAAACAAAACACTCACCGGTGCTACCAATCGATCTGTACACCTTGATTATGAGCAGTCAAATTTACCTGTATGCCTATATCCACCATTTTTGCTTGACTCGTGTGTTTGTACGATGACTAAATTTTTTTTTTGATCCACACCACCAGCAGAACTGAGAATAGTTGCAATTGACCAAGTCTATGTTTCTGGTAGTTCTCGATTTTTTCGGTTACCAGAGTGGCCAGGCACATTTATTGCACTCGCCTCAAGTCCCAAATGTGTGCTGCAAAAATAGTCAAATGTTTACATATCTTTCTGAGATATTCAAGTCGTATCAAATCACCAAAAATCTACAATTAACGTTCTCTAGTTAGATATGGTGAAATCGTAAAAAAACCACTATGTTCAGTAACAGTCTGGCCAGATTCTGAGATTTTCCCAAAAAGGTGAAGCTTTTTACAAACACTGCCGAAATAAGCAGTAACAACGCCTACTTTGTGTTAAAAAGTTCTTCGCTGTTGATGGGTTGCAAACCCTAACAAATGTTGTGAAGTCAGTTGTCGCACAGGAGAGCATTGTTACAAAACCTCAGTTTGAGGTGGTCCTGCACACTGTCGCTGTGGAAGAGGTCCCGGGATGTTAACGGTTGACATACATAAATGCTGAAAATCTGATGAAAATCTGAAAGGTAGTCTTGGCTTGTGGGATTACCATAGGAAGGTCATAATTGTGGTAATGTGAAAGGTCATAATTGTGTTTTTAAATCAAATACAAAAAATCGCTTGGCCAGGGGGGTTCAAAAAGGTGAAAATGAGCGGGACATATTTTGTAGACTGTTTCAACCTGATTTTTCAACAGTACCAAAATTAAGAGCCATTAAAAAAATTTTTAATAAAATTTTTTGAGTTCAAATCGCCAATAAAAGATTTTTTTTTATTGTTATTAGCTTTCGGTGCATTTAGAGTACTAGAAATCTCTAACTAGCCTGGAAACCCTGTCTTCAATTGTGTTCCAAAATTGAGCCCCACTTGCACGCTTTCCACCACTCCATCGAAAGTTCTTAGCATAGACAGCGGCATCGGACCGGATGATTTCTACAATTTTGATCTGATCCGATGCCGCCGCCGAGACAGTCGAATTCATTACCAGAAAAATATTAAGGCAGCATATTTTTTTTTTATTGTTTTTATTATTGTTGAGGTTGAGGTACGTTCGTTGTTGCTATAAATTCGGCTAGTTAGCCTCGATCTGGTGCTTTTTTCTGCTGTCTACTTTTTGCTTGATCGCACGCTTCTTTCTAAGTTAATTTTTTTTCTTGATGATGCAACCGAAAATTTTGCGTCCCGACATAGAAAGACGAGGGCCGATGCGGTTCATCCAGACTAAACAAATAAATTGCCATGATTGTCTCAAATTTTCGTCTAATTGTAATCAAGACGAAAGTTATTAGAAAATCACTGAAAAGATGAAGTGCAATCGTCGGGAATGACATTCAATTATTTAATGTGCGGTTTTTTAATCAATTTAATTTTTTACTGAATTGGTTTAAAGTTTGGAGTAATGTCAAATTCTAATTCCAAACAGAATTTAAATTCAGCATTTGACTTACGAGCTTATAAAAGACCGTCTTAGCGGAATATCGTAAAAGAATTTTTCTCTTAAACAGAAAGCAAATAAGTTTCTTCTCGAGAGTTGTTTTTTTTTTGTAATACCTTTTAACATATGCAGTTTCGTTTCCATGGCCAAACTAGTTTGCCTGTCTGATGAAAAAGTTGCTTTCTGAAAGACTAACTAATATTTACTCTACTGCTGCGTTGAATATGCATGTTCCCTAGCGATGAACTATGGTTAGGAGAGAAAGAATTTGCTTTGCAGAACGAGAGTTCTGTGTTTTGTTCTCTGTACCACTATTTTCACCAGAAAATCTGGGGTTTTTTTTCTCAGAGTGGTACCTAAGTTTTTTTTTAAATAAATATTACCAATCAAAAATTCTCCGAGTTAAAAAAGCGATGAAATTCACAGAAAATAATAGTAAATGTGGAGTACCTACCTACTCATTTTTTAGCGGTATTGCGCTTTTTGTGAACAATTAAAACTTCTTCATGCGAGTCAAAATTTTCATTTCACGTTTTCCAGATTGCAAAGCAAACTACTTATAAGTGCTTATAAGTACTCACACATAAGTGACTAGGAGTACTTGGAAGTATTGCAACTAGTTTACAAAGCATTCAGAAATTCATTCAGAATTTTTGCCCATTAACGAACTTAGCCTCGCATTTTACGAAAAACGAATCTGCGCAAAATTTCAAGTCTGTAGCTCAATCCATACGCCTGCAATCCGCGCCACAGACAGACAGACAGACGGACGGACAGACAGACAGACAGACGGACGGACATGGAAAATTCAATTTTTTTTATAATTCTAAACACACTGGTGTAATTCATTTTTTTGTGCGATGACGGGATCTTGGCGTTACAAACGGTAAGGCAAAGTTAATATACCCTTTGGTTTCACCATACGGGTATAAAAACTTTCTAGCCTTGATTCGGTTTAGTAAAGTAATTTCCGATCATCTGATTTATAATTGAATTGAATCCGATGCGGACGTGACAACGGAGCATTCGGTTGACAACCTTAAATCAAAACTACTAAACTCAGAATTTATTTGATCAAGAAGTCGACAAGATCAAGATGACGCCATGGAAACCACTCGATGAATAGACGATGTATCGTGACTTTATCCCTTCTAAACCTTGTTTCCAGTTTCACTTCACAATTTCAGACTATAAGCCAGCGATAGTCGGTTGAGACAAGCCAATGATCTTCTAAACTTGAGACTTTACGATCTTAAATCGATAGTGGCTCAAAATGTCGAGAATCGTCTTAAGATCCAGTATCGAATAAAATTTCAATTTCTAACGATCGTTTTGAGTATTTTTTCGTCTAAATTCAACTATCTTGATCGTATTTTTAAATCAATTTGAATTTACAAAACAGAATTTGCTGATATTTTAAGATGTTGCTACTGAGTCTGTTGCGTTAAATCAAAGTGATCGCGTTTGAATTAATCAGGCTGAGGTAAAGGTCATTTCCAATTGAATTTCAGTTGTTTTTTTACGATGTGATTTCATGGTAAAAATATCAGAATAAAACAATAAATTAGTATTTTTTAGAAAAACTATTAGGGGCTGTCCAAAAAAAAAACGATAGGGGGGGGGGGGGATCTGCGGTAGTGTGACGGCGGTACTAAACTCCGTACAAAAGTCATGAAAAAGCCCGATAAAGGGTGGAGGGGGGGGGGGGATGACTTGTTATATGGACAGCCCTAATATTTGCAGTCTGCAAGCGACCATGGGCATCATTGAAATGTTCGAAACGTCTTGTGTTTTAAGTAAATTAAATTATTTATCTAAAAACCATTACCGTTACCGCGATCGTACCACTTATATAAGAATAATGTCGAACCGCGAAAGCCCCAAATCTTAAAACGAGTATCCTAGCCACTATCTTGTAAAATTATTAAACATAAATTTTAGGCTATATTTTTTTGTTTCCAGCTTCTTATTGTTGAACACATGTTGTTCATTGGTTGCAGGCAAAAAATCATTTCTGTTTACCCTAAAATGTTAGAAAACTTTAAAAGAAAAAACAACTTTCTTGCATCACATCTGTTAGGATGACTGAAGCGAAAATTGCCTGAAAAAGCAAGAGGGAAAAATAAAATAAGTCAAACAAAAGAGAAGCATATTTTTTTTTCTTCATTCTTACCTTTTGATTGTTTAACAGACTTATAAACTGTCAATCGATTGATTTACAGGTAAATTTGTATGGCGAAGATTCAATCGAATTCTGATTTCTTTCTTTTATGTATTTCCACTGATATTTTTACTTTTGTTGTCATCATTTTGAAATAAATCAACCTTTAATGGTGATTTTTAAATGAGCCTTAATTGTAAATATTTACAAAACGTTTTATGAAAATTTCTAAATTGTTGTTAATAATTTTTACTTAAAGTGCAATAAATTTTCATTTAGTCCTATAAAATTACAGATTATTTGTAAGATATTAGCTGTATTCTTAGGCACTTGGCACACCGAATGCGAATTCGCACCGCATTGCGAAAAAGTTCAAACTTACCAAGCGATCTTTTATTGTACTAGCTTGCATACCCGTCGTTGCTGGGTTAAGTTTTTTCAAAAAAAATTTTTTTGATGATCTATGTTGGAGCTAAACTTCAGGCCAATCGGCTCGGTAGCGAATAATTTGCAAACTAACGGTTTTTCGACAAATCAGTTAAAAGAATAATTAAAGATATTAACATTTTCTACATTTTTGCCATTTACCGTAAATTGATATCTTTTACCGTTCTCAAGTTATCTCAAATTTTGCACGTTTTTGATATTTTTGGATGAACCAACATTGGGAGGTTGTATTGGGTTGACAGCATGACAGGGCTATAACGTAAATTGCACAGGGTCGTAGATTTTGTAGAAGAAAGTTTTGTGTTGACCACAACTGATATTTTTTTATATTAGTATGATGTAATCTACATGAGTTCTAATTTTACAGAGACTGCAATTTTGAGGAGACCGCATTGTTACGTAATACAAAATTCGAGCTCATGTAGATGACATATGATGTAAAAAACTTGAACTTTTTCGCAATGCGGTGCGAATTCGCATTCGGTGTGCCAAGTGCCTTAACCTCTAAGTTTTCTTTAACATTGACACCGCGTCTTGATTAACAATTTTTCATCCCAAGAAATATCTCACCGCAATGAGATTTTTTTGGCAGCTGGGCCAAAAATCTCTTGAAATTTAGTACTCAAAATGCCGATGAAAAGTAAACACATAGTCGCCGCTCTCGCAATTAATGCAATACGTGAAATTGAAAAGGCTGAAACAGAAGAACAGACGAAAAGAAAAACCTCTTAATGTTATATATTCTCTTCCAAAGCTTTTTGTATCGTATTTTGTAAAAATTAGTTATTTTCGCAATTACTTGTCGGGAGAATTTAGATTCCGCCATCTTGAATTGTGAAATTCCAAGAAATTTTGCTATTGCAAGATTTCTTGAAATTTATCTCTGGGATTTTTTATCGCCGTCAACTCGAGCTCTGATTGGTCAATCAAAAATCTCTGCGATGAAAAATCCCAAATCAAGACGCGGTGTGAGTTATTTAGAAATAAAAGTTTAATCAACGTTAATCTGGTAACACTCAGTTTTTACAGCTCATAAAATTGTGTGAAAATGTCGGATGCAGAAAAATTGTGTGATTTTTATAAACTGGTCTGAATGTATGGTGAATGTGCGGCTAAGAACGCAGCTATTAAAATTATTTTTAGTCAGAACTAGTTTTTGTGGAAAATTATAAGAAAACCTGTAATTGCCAGGCTGGAATAGTCAAAAAGACCGAATTTTGATAGAAAGTTTTTAATTTGTTTGGGAGGAGGAAGAAGTGGTACTTTTAATTTGGGTGTGTGGAAAAGTTATGTTAAATCATATTTTTGACATAAAACAGCTGTACATTTACGATACTTTACATTTTTTATGACTCTTTACGTAAACCATTATTGTTTACTATTTTTTACAACACTGTACGAATATGTAAACTTGCGTATACAATGAATTTTCTGCGACAGATTAAAAAATAGTGTCCCTGAAACATTTCAGTGCTTTTTGACTTTTACAATATTTCAATAACTGCAGCAATTTATGAGAGCTTTTTAAAACAATATACAGATTTCCCGTAATTCACCCTGCAATGAAAAAAATGTACACTACTTTACTTCAAATCCAATTCAATATACATAGGTTGCCGGCCGGTCGATTATACAGTCCACTGTCAACTGACATCAAGATCATAAATCTCTGCAATAAAACTGTCTCATTGCAGTAGCTCAGATCAGTTCAGCTGCTTTCTTGACATTTATTCAAATTGTCGCTGTAACCACATAAAGCTAGACGTAATTAATCTACCAAGAGTCGATTGTTTGTTGTAATTTAAGCACTTTTCTGTGATTTCTTGCTGCTGTTTTCGTTTCACGAGCGATTTACACACTTTACAGAACAAGCACAACGAACAGCAGTCACATTTTATTTGTTTATTATCAACACTTCAAATATACGTACTTTAAGTCAATAAAATATGCCTTTCAAACTGTATAATAGGAATTCCATTACAATCGCATTACATTTGTACTGTACTACAATTAAATTGTATATCTCCATATCACCCATAAAATTTGTCTAACAAGCGTCACCCATTCAAAACATGAACAGCCATCAGCCTATTCACTTCGATACTATACATATATCTAGTGAATTCCTTAATCGCGATCCCCAACGTCTGTCTCTTGAGCGTCCTATTGGCTGCGCTAAGTATATTTTCACTATGCCCATGTGATTATGTTGTTGCTGCTGCTGTTGTTGTTGTTGTTGGTGGTGGCACTTGAATGCCGCGCGTAATAAAAATGATGTGTGGAACGGCAGTAGAAAACCACACGCATCGCATTAAAGCGAAATAAAAATGTTTAATGAAATAAAATAGAAAAAAATCCGCTAAAGTCGGAAGATACGCAGCTTTGACGGTGGGCAATTTAGGTGAAAAGAAGACATTGATAATGACAAGAGAAACGTTAGCAGCCAACAAACGCCACACGACGGGCAACAAGCAATTTGGGATCTGGGTTCGCTATACTACCAACACAGGGTGACAAATACACTCATTGGTTGATTCAACTACGCTTCGTGTTGAGCCGACAATACAATGAACATGGTGAAATTAACTACGAACGTTATTATATCGTAATTAAATTAACTAGCGACTTGAAATTAAGTTTGTTAGAGATCACGAAAATTGTTGATTTTAACGTGAACGTGGTTGATTTAAATACGAATTCGTGATACATTGATCACGAGTGTGGTTAATATCTACGACATGTTTCATATCCCTTTCTCTGCGCCAATCCACGCCCAGGCGGCTTGAGGACCCAAGCTTCATTGTGGTGAGTAAAACCATCAATCAGAAATACTTCAATGGTTAACCACAAACAGTATAATCGCACTGGTTGACTAAGCAATTTTTCGCCTTCCCATATAATTCTCATGTGGTTTCGGACTGTCGGGGTATAAGTACTCAAGTCGACTTCTAATGCCGCACACATACCGAACAATTTGCAGAGATGTCCACACTAAACAACGTTTTATTGATGTTTTTACAATTTTTACATTCTTTTTGCCATTACACATTTTATACTTAAAATTTAGACTATTTGGTGTTTAACCATTGAACCGACCTGTTGGGGGGAAATTTGGATGTGAAAACATCCGCAAAAATAATATAATTTTGTTGTTTTTGGAGACCTTATAAGCCGAGAAATTCCAATAGGACTTAAAATTTAGATACCAAGGGAAATTTCAGAAAAAGCAGAAGAAAAACAACATGAACTACACCAGGGTGTTGGGGATGACAAACAATTTGGATTTCCGCATATCCGTCCGTCTGTCAGTCCGTGAAGACCATAAATTTCGAAAGGATTGAGCTAGAGACTTGAAATTTTGTATAGTTATACCACAAACAAGTATATACAGATAACCAATGCCCATAGTAGCATCTGTACCCATTTTTAGCTCGTAGCCGACAGTCGTAGCTGACAAAACGCAATAAGAAAATGCCGAGTCGAACCGACTGCGATGACTACGATCGTGAAACATTCTATTTGATCGCCGAAAGGCAGAAAGGGAAGAGGATATCTAGCAAACGATCGCAGTCTGTTCGTTTCGGCATTTTCTCATTTCGTTTTGTCAGCTACGACTGTCGGCTACGAGCTAAAAATGGGTACAGATGCTACTATGGGCATTGGTTATCTGTATATACTTGTTTGTGGTTATACGTTTCTCGTAAATGGCAAGGCTAAGTTCTTGAACGAACAAAATTGGACCATTCCTTCCCCTCTACCCTATACAAATGAAACAGTTTTTTTTTCAATTTTCCTCGAAAATGGTGAGTCATATTGAAACATTTATAAAGATACAATGTATTTAGAATGGGTTTTTACATAACTCATCCATACATCAAAATTCAATCGAGTGGTACTTGGCTTTTCAATATATATGTCAGAAAGTTTAATAAAAATCAAATTTACCTCATCCGCCTTTCTAGTTGTTAACATAAAAAGTAAAACTTTTCAAATAGGGGTATTTCTTTTAAAATTGATATTTTTGATCAAATCTACATGATCAAGACGATGCCAGAATGTACGGATTCTCACCCACAATTGTAGTCACCATTAGTACTGCTAAAAAGTCCCCGCTTCCCCACGATGCGTATGTAATCCATATATTTTGGCGTGGCACACGTACCTGAAATAGCAGCTATTCGCATGTGGCAAAAGTATTCTTACCTCTCTGCGTCAAAGTCGATTTCATGATAATTTTCGTCACGATTTACAGTTATGCAGAACTCACCATGCGAGTATTACGTGCTCTTCTGGCCACCATCAATCATTCAGCGCCAGTATTGGTCATCCACATCCGCAAAGCGAAAAATTCTACCTACCCACAGAAAGAAACGGGTTTCTCGTGATCCCACTACTCACCTGGGTTTTAGTTATTGCAACCCAGCTGGTGCAAGAGCGGACAATCGGCACGATCGTAGGGCCTCTGTGTGATTTCGAAGGTAATTTAACCAACGTTGGTTAACTTCTTTTGCTGCTTTCTGTTTTGATTCCGGACTTTGGTCGTACCTACTCAACTCCCTCAGCTATCAAAGGTAATTTTTACTTGTATCTGACGACATGCGCAACCGACTGCGTTCTCGCTAATTTGCATATTTGGTTGTGCTACCTGGAATGATATCTCGCAATCATGAAATTTTATTAATTTTGAGAGAATGAAAAGCTGCGATGAATAGAACTTTGTCTGCTGGTAGTAAAATCGATTTTGTCCATATGAAAGATATTGATTGGAACTTGTGCCTTATGTAGACTTTATTGGGAATAGTTTTGATATGGGAAACCGTGGTATTCGGGGCCTTACCACGGTAAAGCAGCGCCCAGGACACTGGCACCCTCTCTCTTAAAAAAAACTTTGATAAAACGCATTTTTTGTATACACTTGGAAATTTTGAAAAACCCATGAGAGAGGAGAGGTTTGTCACAACTTCTGTTTGTGATTATCTGGCTCAAAATGTATCTTGGTTTCTCGATATGCAACAAAAATTGTGGCGCAGGCAAAACTTTTATTTAAAAAATGCATGTAGGCAAACAGTATAAAAAAGAATCCGCCGCAGGGAAGTTTTTTTTGAATGCGTACAGGTAGAAATTAAGCACTGCAGGGGAAAATTATTTAATCTCAAAGTCAAACATATCCATAAATTAAGGGTGTATTCCCATCCTCTTTTTCCCCGGTCGCTGTTCTCTATTTAAGGGGATCCGACAGTATTTTTGTTATTTTTAAATGCGCCAAGGGCACCAAAATACATTCCTAGAAAAGCAATTCCTCAGATATCTTAAAAAAATTCATTTCGACGCCTTAAATGTTGTGGAAAAGGGGACGGAAAGGCAACCATCCCTTAACACTCTAACTGCCACGTCAGTCAAAAAGACCTGACACCTAATTGTACACAACGGCCACAATGAAAGTTATTAAAGTATTCGCTGCAACCGCAACGATTTTTTGTAGTTGCACACATTTTATGGTAATAAAATAACATTTAGGTATAATCTGGTTTCAATTTTTTTTTTCTCTTAGTGCCTTTTTGACTGACAACTAAATATTCGAAAATGGCTTAAAACTGTCGTGGCAGTTAGAGTGTTGAATTGACCTAACAGTGGCGCATCGCTATGCTTTGTCCTTTGTGAGGTTAGAATTTGACTCCCTGAACTTCCAAATGTCTCAAAATGTCGATTTCTAGTCTAAACCCAGCTAAGGTAAATTTACCAAATTATGGAAGAAAATTTTTACCATGTTGCGAATCTGCGGTTCGAATTTGTTATACTTATCTAAAATTAACATCCGGCTAGTGGTGATTTTGGCACCCCCTAAGCCCCCCTCATCGTTAGAGAGCTCGATAAATGTTGCCAGTTTTTCTTTAGCTTAAGTGATTTATTTTATTTTAAATTATTTTTCCACATTTTTTCCACAAATAATTCCGATAACCTTCTAAAGAAGTCAATCAACCTTTTCTAACAATTTACATTAAAGAAGAAAAAACATTTCCAAAGTAATGGGCGAACATACATACAATAAACCAATAAAAAAAACCCTTGAAATTTTGGTTTCTTCTAGTTCTTCGCTTTTCGTTCAAATAAAATCACAATTTTGTACACAAAACAAATTGTTTGCATGTAATTTGTCTATAGGAAATTCAATTATACTCATAATCAAATTGTTTACCAATCGAGTTTTTCTTTACGGGGTTTTTTTCCTATTTTCTTTTTGATTTTTCTCATTTTCTGCACAGTTTTTCCTTTTTTCCGACTCTTTTGTGTACGATTAGCTTGAAAGCTCGTCCTTTTTTTCCTCTTTTGATACGCCCAGTCGTTATCCCGTTATGAGTGGCAAACGAAAACATTCAAATCACCGACCTAATCTTTATCAATTTCGTTTAGTGTTTACCCAAAAATGATTCGATGCGAAGAAGTCGTACTATAAACACCACCCCCTGTAAATTCCACTGTTTAGAGAGCATCCGGTTTCACTAAGGGCGAAAGTAAACAACTCATCCTGAATGGTAGTCCACTAGGACTCAATTTCTCTATAAATATTACACATGTGGGATCAAGATGGGAGAAAGGAAAAAAAAAACTTTTACACATGTGGTCGTTCCAGAAGTTCATCATTCCTAGGACTTTGAGATTATTGAAATCTATGGACTCTATTATCTTTAAATTACGCAGTCAGCTTTTGTGTGTCATGTTTGTTCTGAAAATTTAATTTGTTGTACAGAAAATTTGCTATGATAATAAAAAAGCGATGGATGTTTTGTTTCTCAAAACAAGATAAACTTGAAATGTAAAATTTTGGAGAAAAAATAAGATAAATTCAAGGAAATTTTGAAACGCATTTTTGTTGGTTATAGAGATTTATTGTCGACTTAAACATTCTAGACGCAATTTTCTGTGTGAATTTGTTTTTATTTAAGGCTGGTTTCTATCAAATTACTCCTTTTTGCATATTTGGAATAACATCTCTAAAGATGGGATTGGGCGTCCCAAAATTGAGGCTTCCTCGTTTTTTTTTCTTCTCTGTTACCGCGCCTACATTTTCGCATGAATCTCGAACCATCAATTGCATTGCAACAATTGTAAGGTTTCCAATTCATCAACTGTAAATGCCACAAAATAATCTAGACCAGTCGTTTGAAACCTTTTTTAACCGACGCCTAGCCCTCCCCTTAATGCATGATGCATGTTATAGGTAGAGTTAAAGCCTTATTATAATGAATGTTAAAATCCGTTAGCTCCGGTTGTTATAGAATTTTTTAACTCTTTTGCTAGGTTGCTAGGATGAATGAGTGTGGAGAAGGGTGTGGGGGGGGGGGGGGGGTGGAGGGGAAGAGAGAAGCCGAGCGGCGAATCCAGAACAATAACGAAACAACAAATTTTATATAGAAACTAAAACTTGATTTACACGCCATCCAGACCTGCCGGAAACGTTGACAGGACTGTTAACATAAATGTCATTAGAAAATCATGTTGTGACGTAGGTGGGCTGCTGATTCTGGCATGACGTTTCAGTTCCAGAAATGCGTTGAGCAGTAAACAACTGAGTAGTAAATATGACGATCTCAGTGATTTCACTTTTTTCTTTAAAATTTCCGCACTAAAATGAAATTCGGCCTCCAGCTGCTCTCACGATGCCTTTTTCAAATCATTTCTTTGTAGAAATTACTTTTAAACAGCATTCGTTTATAGAACGGAGCGTCTCTGCACGTGAAAAATTAGAATCCGCCATCTTAAATTCCATTTCTTTTACCATTTCTGTTAGCAAAGATGTCAGCAAAAGCTGTCAGACTTTTCTGTCGTAACAGCTGACATTTCAATCTTCACTAGACATAACATCAGACGTAACAGCGACAGTGACGGGATTCATGGCAGGTGTGGATTACTAGTTAGACTTGAGTTAGAAAATCATGCAAAAACATGCGCCGCAGGCGAAGTTTTTAAACAAAACGCTGCGGAATTGCTCAAATCAACAGCTACATAGTCCGAAGCGCTAATTACCTTAATCTTCCGGTGTTTTGCATTCCATAAAAATTCGTCACAGATTATAAAAATACGAATAATACGAATTTATTCGTATTTTTATAATCTGTGCGTTGTAACAAATGCGTTGTAAAAATACGAATAAAGAGAAATGCGTCGCAGGCGAAATTGTTTTAATTTAATTGTACACGCCGTTGTGGAAAATCGTTGAAAAATGCACCGAAAGCGAAGAAAATATGATTTACCACAACCCCTAGCCGAAGTAGAGTTTTCTCTAACGTTAGACAAATTTTAATACTGAATTGAAAAAAAATTAAATAATGTCGGTACTACAAAAAGGAAGAAATAAATTTTTGGGCTTTGTGTATTACAAATAAAAACAAGATAAATATTTTTTTGATTCTTTGTGCTTTTATGTCGCTTTTATTTCTCGTACACAAGGCCCAAAAGCTTTTCTATGAAAAATCATTTTATTCCCAAGTTCGAAAAACGAATTTATGATTATTTTTTCCAAGACCTTTCACATGACGGATACTTGGCATAATTAATTTATACAATATCGTCGGCTAAGTCCATTATACCAAATTTGACAGAAGAGCAATAAAAAACATTGTTAAATCATTTTAATTTTCATTTTAAGAAAACAGAGTCTCATTTAAAGAAAACTGAGCCCAATTTTTCTCATTTAAAGAAAACTCAGTGTTATTGAAAGAGAATTAAAACGATTTAACAAGGTTTTCATTGCTCTTCTGGAAAATTATACCAAATGGACTTAGCACAATTTCACTTTTAGCCGACGATATGACGCCTGAAAGCCGCCATTTTGTTTTTTTTTTTAATGTATCCGTATATACATATTGTATTGACACCGGAGTTATGTGTGTGTGCTAACAGAAAAACAAACGAAATAGCAATCTAAAAAAAAGTTTTTAATGCAGGACAAAATTTTTGTTTCCGGGATGTCGCCAAATACGGGACAATCCCGATCATTTCGGAACGTATTTATTTCTCCAAATTTTTTGAATGCAATTTTTACAAGTATTTTTTCTTATTATTCTTCCAGGTGGCTGGCGTTACAGCGACCACGGAGCGCCCCTCAGCTCCTCAAGCGCCTCCACAGGGCCCATCTCCGCTGCAGCTGACAGATGAGCCCCACATGTCAATTGCTGCAGCAGAAAATGCAGGGTAAGTTTGATACATTATGATTCAACTTTGATTTGATTATGTCGACCTGTGTGATTTTTACTTTCTAATACGAAGTATAACAAAGTATTGTTTTAATAAAAAATTTCTACCTCTGAATTTTGACTGACATCATTTCCCGAACACTCTTGAGTCGATTGGAGCATTATTACAAAAATATCTTTTTGTCTGTCTGTCAGTTTGTGTACAAAATTTCTCAAAAACTACGAAAGCTAGAGCCATAAAATCTTACAGGTATGTCTGTCCTGGAATGGGAAAATCCTGGTGAAAATCCGTTAACCGGAAGTAACCAAAATGGCAGCTTTTTAAATATCTCTATTTCGTTTTTTGCTATTTATTCCGAAACCACACGTTTTTCAATAGTCTTATGTATGACAGAAGTTGAAGACAGTAAAATTTTCTACGTCTTTTACTAGAACTTGATATCTAAAACCCGTATCGAGATATACCGTTATTTAAAAATCAGTTATTTTGCGATTATCTCGAAAAATGATGGATTTTCTGTGATTTGATGTGTGATATAAATTGAAGAGAATAATTCTTGCCACAATTTTGCTTGGACCATTATCCGCTATCTTTTACCGTTATCCGCTATCTTTTACCGTTATCCGCTATCTTTTACCGTTATCCGCTATCTTTTACAGTTATCCGCTATCTTTTACCATTATCCGCTATCTTTTAACGTTATTGAAATATTTTCATTCAAAAATAGGAAAATAGATTTTTGCAAATTGCTTCTCAGCTTCCCAACTAAAGATACTAAATTTCTCTACATTTTTGCCTTTTACCGTAAATTAATATCTTTTACCGTCATCGAGATATTTCAGATTTTTTTTAAATAAAAATTCAAATTTTTATATAAACTAAAATATTTTTGTCGTCTGGTAATACCGTGTAAATTGCCCAAGGAGGTAGATTGTGTATAAGAAAGCCATATGCTGTTCACATTAGATATTTTTCTCATTAAATTGTCGGCTGCAATTAAACTTAACTGCACTTTCGCCTCATTTCCTGCTTTAATTATCGTTAAACGATGCGTTTCACTTTAAGTTCTTCTTGTGGAGTGCGTCAGCATGACCGAAAGAGACAGATCCATTCTTATCTACACGGAGAAAAAAATTATGGTTGAATATCATTGGGAGTACTATAAGAATTATTGGGGGAATCAAAATATATTCAGACGAATCAAAATGTTATCAGACGATGAATTCCAATTAGTATTATGTTTAGTTTTCCAATCATAATTATGTTCCCCGACAAGGGAAATTTTGAAAATTATAATGTAATTGGAAGGACAATAATATCTAACCACTATTTGAATGGAATGAATAAAAATGTGTTTGCATGTCAACATATTGTTGTAAATTCTGCGTCTAAACATAATTATGATTGATTAACACAATAAAAGGGGAAATCTGGAAGCGGCCGAATTAAACATATGATCCCTCAGATCATATCTTAATTAAATGAAACATATTATGTTCAACTTTTTTTTCTTCGCACATAATTCGCATGAAGTTTGCAACATGGGAGTATAAATACCTAAACTTAGTTGAAAAATGTCAAGTTTATGAATACTGTTAGAAACAGGCCTCCAGCGGGATAGCAGACATGTGCTTAACCTGGAAGGAATTTTTCGGATGTGGAAATATCCATTCATATTATTTTTATTACAGGAATCATAATTATGATTAATATAAGCAATATTTGTTTAGATTAATCATAATTATTGTAGCGCCAACCATATTATGTTCGCCCCAAACATATGATTGAACAAACGGCAAAAAAATTTGGGAATCCAAACATATTTTGGTTGCCCCAAACATAATATGGTTGGTTAATTTGAAAATATTGTTATACAGCTAAACATAATGTAATCAAAATATCAAGATTTCTCCTTTCAGCTTTAAGCATAATATGGTTGGAATCACAATGTCTGCAATCATAATTGTAATGGCAAAAATATCCCCAAGGGGAAATTTCAGCCAAACGTAATTGTAATAAGAATCCCCCAAACATAATTATGCTGGCTGCATTTTATGATTGGGGGAATCATAATTTTTTTCTCCGTGTAGTAAAATTCGTTAGATTTTCTTCTTCCTACTTGAAAACAACGATTAAAACAATTTTTATCAGTCACCAAAGTTTGTCTATTTTACCGTGTCTAACATTCGATGGGATTCCATCATCGTATCTCATATTTTCTTCACTTTTACGCCATTAAACGGAATTTCCACGGGGACCACAAAGCATTTATTTGCATTTTCATCTCGTTTTATTCACAGATCCAAAGTATTTTTCCATGTTCGATTTTCCCATGATATTCGATTTTTATTTCTATCTTTTTTTTCGTATTTCTTTCGTATCAATAAATTTTAATCTATATTTTCTATGGTATTTTTTTGTTGTTGTTTGGAAAACGCATTCGCTTTTAAAATGTATAAATTTGAGCATTTACGAGTTTCGCCTGATGGTTTATTTATTTTAAAATTACAATTTAAAGATTTATGCGCAAACCTTTGGCTTTACGTTTACGTGATCATAAAATAATATTTACATGTGTTTCAAGTTGAAACATTATGGATTCTGGTTTAAGTTGTTTAATTTTAACCATTTTTAAATTGGCGGTGTTTTATTAAAAAGTTTGGTGAAAACAAGAATTTCTCAAACATTTAGTTTTTATCTACCACATTTGAATCATAAATTTAATGAAAGTCGTTAAAAAGTTGCCTTTAATGCATTTTTTTCACTTAAAAAAAAATGTGAATCAACACATTTTTTTTACACACTTTCAAATTAGCGATTGAAGAAATAATTTGGCCAGGATTTAAGTTTTTCGAAAAACCGGTCAGATATGAACATCAATGACGAAGCTTGGGCAAATTATGTGATGGCACCCAATTTTTTTTAACAATTAAATCAAATTTGCCCTCATTAACCCAATATAAATAAATACAAATATTTAGGGAAAAAGAAAAACCTTTAAAAAATATCTAATAATTATTTCGGATCACTGTGGGTGGGTCGTAGGGGAGACCGGGTATGGTTGTCACACGGGTTGGTTGTCACAGCGGCCATAACAGAAAACTGAACGAACGAATGAGTTTATTAATCGGCGTCGAATGAGTGCTATAGCAACACTTCTCTACCTACATTACTTCAGCCTGCTCTAAAATGCAGTGACGTAGATATATGCAATTGTTTTTTTTTGGACAGCGAAAGTAATTTTTTGTGCATCTGTGTCGAGTCTCGTAAGCATAATTAAATAATACATAGTAATATACCTTTTCGTGTATTTATGAAGTTAAATATGTGTTTCATGATATTGTTATATGATTTTTCAAATAAACATTGATTGAACTTTATTTTGGGAGGTTATGTACAAAAATGTGTTTTGGGGCAGGTTGTCTCAGGTTGACTGGGGTTGGTAGTCTCATATAATTCCATTAATGACGTTTTCGACTGGCAGATTCAGGGCAGATTCAGAGCACGCTCTACCCCAGTTTAGAGCAAGGTATTTCGAGCAGATCTCGAGTAGATTTCGAGCACCTCTGCTTGGGAGTCGAGCATTTCTCAAAGCACAAGAAGAAGCATAAAACAAATTAAAATTAATTTTGATATATTCCCCTTAAGTTGACACTGCACTAATATATTTTTGACCAAATGAAATTCTTCTTCACTAGATGAAGAAGAATCCAAGAAATCAAAATCATAAATATCTTCCATTTACGATTCCACACGATTTTGTTAGCCTTAACCTCAAAAGAGCAACTCAAATCTGACTACATTAGGCAGATCACAAAATTGCTCGAAAAATGCTCTTTTAGTGCTCGCATACGGAGTACTTGCGTCACTCGAACACGTAACTCTTTTTCGAGCGATCAAAAAATCTCAGTCGAACACAAGATCTCAGAGTGAGCAAATTTAGAGCAACTTCAGAGCAAAAAGAGCATGCCAGTCGAAAACGCCATAAGTTAGGTATTTTGAATTAAAAAATATTACGTCCAAAGAAATTATAGACTTACTATGATTATATTTTTGTTATTTTCGTTACCAGAATTTTGGTTATTGTTTTTTATTATGAATTATGCATTTTTTTTATTATTATTATGAATAAAAATTTTGGTTATTGTTTTTTATTAAGAATAAGACATTTTTCGTTCTTTTCTTGGGTAAAATTAATTACATACAACAGTTTACCTTTAATAAAGATACTCATTTGATTTAAATAAGTATTTATTTTTATATCCCCCCTTTAATTCGCTATGTGACTACCTACCCCAGACACTGTGACAACCATCCCTGACACGGGGTTAAAAGTCACACTTTTATTTTTTCAAAAAAATTATAATTGTTCCTCAATAGATAATGCTAGAGAAAAAGTCTTTATTTATTTTTAAACTAGAATAAGTATATTATCTACTGATATATAAAAATCCTGCTAAACTAAGAACATGGCCACTAAAAATACAAAAGAACAAAAAATGTGACAACCATACCCGGTCTCCCCTATATCGAAACAGAGACACAATTTAAGAGGGCCGGTATAGTGAATCGCCGTATATCGAGGCGTTGCCATATGTCAAGATATAGAAGTTCATATTTAGGTAAAAATTTGATTAATTTTCCAAAAACACAAAGTTCATAAACTATTTTTTGAAAAATTTCCACGTAAAACAATTATTGTTGGTTGCTAGATAAAAAATCATTTTTAATTTAATTTTCGTTACCGTAATTAGTTTCGCTTCGTACTTTCAGTTCAGTAACACTTTAAATTACCCCAACAAAAAAAAACGAAAACAGCTAAAAATATTGTTCACAATTGTGAGTAATATCGTTAATTGTCTGGAAAAACTTTTTACTATGGTATCATCTGCAAAGTACTAAGGGAAAATCTAAAATTAAAAAGCCTTCTGTATCTCGAAACAAAAAAAAAACAACCTAAAAAGAAAACAAGTTTAAAAAAATTGGCTTCCAAGCTGATGTCATTTTTTTTTATTTCCAGTGAATCGACAATTTTATGTTTCATTTCCATTGTTTCCACAGTTTTTTGCTTATATGAAATTTAATTTCTCAACAGCATATAAAATGCTAACTCCGCGGCTACCTACCTTGATACCTTCATCAAACATAAAACTTTGGCAATGAAAGCTTTTTTAGGCTTTTGGAAGGTTTAGTTTTACTCATGCTTTGATGTGCTATTGCGATATCAGCTGTTCTACTCATATGATACACATACTAGGTTTGTAAGTAATGTGGCTCACCTGCGTGTGGATGATTGCCAAAATTGTCAAAGGTGTACTGGAGTTTGCTCATCCAAAAAATCGAATTTTCATTGGATTGCGTAAACTTTTTCGTGTTATTTTTTTCGAGGTTTTTTAAAAAAAATATTTTTACAAAAACTCTCAAAATCATCGCATTTTTACTTTACTCTGCTATAGACGGAAAGTATTGTATTCATAAGGGAGATGGACCCGAGACCGGGGTTAGATAGAAACTTTCAGTACAGTCAAAAATATTTCACTTTCAGGCAAAATTATGTCCGTGCATCTGTCTGTTGGTTTGTCCGTATCCTTAATTCGAGAACACATTGAGTTAGCGACTTAAAATTTTTTTGTAAATACGTTTTACAAAAATCGTTGTTTTCTATTTACTTTTGGAAAAGTAACGATAGCTATAACCGGTACCTCCCATACATTTTTTCTGAAGAAATGCCGTTTTTTTGAAAATTTCTCGAAAATATTGCGCTTTTTCGAAAAAAAATGCATAAAACAAAATTCATAGGAAATCACATTTTCTGCTTTAACGGTATTTTTTATTTCTAACCCGGCCTTTACACGCGAGTTAGTCATCTTTCACCAGTCTGAGAGTTCTAAAAGTAAAAAAAAGAATTCATAATAATTTAATAGATTTACCTCAAATTCTTCATTTTCCGCCATCTTAGATGTCTGAAATGTCAAATTACTGGCATCTCTGTACTGACTACAAAAATGTCCCGTCAGTACAGGCTTGTCAGTGCCAGTAAGCATTTACACGAGACTGTGTCAGTGACTGTGTCAGCTCTACAGACGCGTGTAAAGGCTGTGTAACACCTCTCAAGATAATTGAAAAAAAAATTTTTCTTTGAAAATTTCTCGAATCCTGCGCTCCTGAGAAAAAAATGAATATATTGAGAATACAAATGGAAAACCGCCGTTTTCCAATAGATGACGCTAGCAGTAAAATGCTGGTAAAAAATGTCAGATCAGAAACGTCAAATTGTAAGCTAGGCATCTGGCAACAACTCATCATTAAATTTGTAAATTTTTATCGATGTCATATATTTTGTCGTGCGTGAACACACTTGGCCTCATGTTGCTAATGTCGTTAAAACCTACCTGGAAACACTGAATTGGGATGTCCTATCCCGCTCGCCGTATTCTCCAGACATTGCCCCTTCCGACTACCACCTGTTCCGATCCATGACGCTGAGCGGCACTTCCGTTCTTACGGAGAGACCAAAAAATGGGTCGATTTGTGGGTCGCCCCAAGAGACGAGCAGTTTTTTCGACGCGGAATTATAATGCTGCCAGAAAGATGAGAAAAAGTTGTGACTAGTGATGGACAATATTTTGAAAATTAAAAATGTAAAAAATGTTCCACAAAAAACCCTCAAATTTTGAAAAAACGGCGGTTTTCCATTCCTACTCCCAATAACATAATTTAAAGGATAAAAAAAATTCCTTACTTAACGTTTTCCTTACTTATTTTTTTTACTTTAAGGTTTTTTACGTATCTAACGGTTCTCAAGATATTTGAAAAAAATTTAGTTTGACAATTTCTCGGAAGCTATGAAAAAAATCATATAATCAAATTCAAAGGAAATAAAACTTCCTACATTTTTTTTCTAACGGTTTTTACGTATCTAACGGTACCCGAGATAATTGAAAAAAATATTGTTTCTTACATATTTTTTCCGAAACTAAATATTGCAGAGGAAAGTTTTGATCATAACTGATATTTTATATTATAAAAAAAAACTGTTTTCACAAATCTAACTAAAACAGTTTTCTTAGATTTAAAAAAAGGAAGACTTAAAAATATTAAAATTCTCATTTTTTCCCTTTTATCGTAAATCGATATTTTTTTTTACCGTTATCGAGATATTTCAGATTTTGTGAAATAAAAATTAATATTTTTGTATCAACAAAAAATTTATTCATCGGGTCATAGTGTAAATTATGCAGGAACGTAGATTTTGTATAAAAAACATAACAAAAGCTATAATTGCCGATCTGACAATTATTGAAACCCCGTATGGTGATTTAAGTGAACGGCGAACATTTGTATCAAAATTCCACTTTGAAGTCAAACTTTCCAATAAGATTTTTTTAAATTTATTCCAATCGGATTTTGATGTATGGAAGTTTTATGTAGAATCATATCCTAAATAACTTTTGTTCTTGCACTTTTTTGATAAGATGCACCGTTTTTGAGATATTCACAAAAAACGTTTACGTTCGTATGGGGGGTACCCCCCCTAGTACATTTTTACCCATTAGTCCATTTTTACCCATTAACGAACTTAGCCTCGCATTTTACGAAAAACGGATCTGCGCAAAATTTCAAGTCTCTAGCTCAATCCGTGCGCCCGCAATCCGCGCCACAGACGGACGGATAGACAGACAGACGGACAGACAGACAGACAGACGGACAGACAGACGGACGGACAGGCAAAAATCAATTTTCTTTATCATTCTAAACACACTGGTGTAATTCATTTCTGTGTGTGATGACGGGATCTTGGCGTTACAAACGGTAAGGCAAAGTTAATATACCCTTTGGTTTCACCATACGGGTATAAAAACTCATGTGCTGTTGACATCAGATTTTTTTTTACCAGTATTCCACCAGTTTTTGAAATTCATCATTTTACTGGGTTCCTTTAAATTCCCATTTGCCCAGGGCTTTCTTGAAATCTTCGTCCGCTCCTGCTTAAAACAATAGATTCTTAAAAAGACAACGAAAAAGTTGTTTTTTTTTGTATGGGTTCGGCATTTGGAAGGTACTAAAACCTGATAAATTCCTAATGAAAAAATTTACTATATTTTAGTAAATTCTTTCACTAGGAATTTAGCAGGTTTTAGTACAAAAAATCATATGGAAATTCGTACTAAAATGTGCTAACTTTCTAGTAAAAGCCTTTAATAGATTTTATTCACTCGGTCCAATATTTGTATTCGAATACGCGGATGTTGAAAATCTGACATTCGTAACATACTCATTGAAAAGTTATTCGTTAGGGCGTTACGTGACATAAGAAAAGAAAAATATTGAAACATTAAGATTTAATTTTTATTTTTTACATTAAAATTTAATTGAAGTGTGTCTTACATAACTCTCCTTACTCGATAATTACAGAATTTCGGTTTTTTTTTGGTTACGTAATTTCTGATGCTAAAAATTTCCCTTTTACACATTTTATTTCATGCTTGGTGGTTAGCTCAATTTCACCAGCAGTATTTGCCACAATTTTATGTAAATTCATTTTATCCCATTTTACTTTAAAATATGAACTAATTAACAACTTTTCAATACTCATCTGGCGTCAAGATGTTGAAAATATCTTCATTTACGCGTTGACAGAGGAAGCAAATACAGTATTGTTCAATTGGAAATATTCATCATTTTTTTCACTTTCCCATTCTAGATGCACTTGTTCTAATAGTACTCGTACAGTAAAACCTTATAGCACATAAAAGAAAAACTACGAGTCATGTCACGTCATCATGTCGCAGTAGTGTTTCGTTTTTCCTTATACAAGTTACGTAAAAACAAGTGAAACATTGAAACGTTTACCATCGCAACGTAACGTCGTTTGTATAAATTGAAACCAGGTGTACATTAATATCAACCAGACCAGGTAGATATATTTCTTTTTGGTGTGTTTGTGTTTGTATGCGGCGCATGTAAAATATGCTCCGAGCATAAACGAATCGTTGTGGCTCCTCGCATCCGATATAATGAGAGGAAACGAAAACATAAAAACCCATATCGATGGAAGACGCTCAGGTGTGTAGCGACGGTAACACTGTTTGAATGCTACGTTGCCATGCTAACCGTTTGTTCTGCCAAATTGAATCCATTGAGGCGAAAGTGAGCGATGTGCGCAATGATTCTCATTCGCCCGTACCTAACCTACCCACCTACCCGCCTCAAGGGGCCCCAATCATGATGAACTGACTTGGTACGCTTCCAAATTTACTCACCTGAAATAATTTCTACTTGGGAAACCCAGCCCGGCCCAATCCGGTACCATGCATCAGTTGAAAAACTAATTTTCTTCGATATTTTCTTTCCTCCACAAGCCATCCATGGCCCAACAATAACGGGTGATTACGATTAGTCCCTATTACTATTTGACTGCATGTACCTTTTGTATTTTCCAGCCTCCGCCCCCTCACACTTCCCCTTCCCAGTATGTGCATCGGAAGGCCAGACTCCCGAGCCAACAAAAATGACGAGCCAAGAAGAGCAATTCAGCCAATGAAAAGTGAAAGTTGGCCCAGGCCTACTGATCCAATTTTCGAGGTTCGGTAACTCTTCAACTTTTTTTCTTGTTTGGTTTCTCTATTACAGGTGAGAAGATTACAAAAAAAAAATGATTTTTTTTTCTCGATTATAATCATATGGAAAATGCCATTCATGATGTTTCCATTAAAATGCCGGAAATTCGAGCTGATCAAAAACCGATTAAATGTCAAATAGTTTTACATTCCGAATGTCAAATTTTATTTTCAATTTTGTAAAGTTGAAAGGTTGATGCATTCAATTTGAAAAATGATTTTGCATGTTTCTATGGTTGCGTGGTAGAATATCAATTTTTTTCGATGCATTTTCATTTTAATTGCATTTTAAAGGATTCTCTACTGTTTTCTTGTAGGCGGTTTTCCATTTTCATTATTTGTATTCGAAATTCCAATAAAATATAAGTAGAATTGAGGTTTCAAAATATTTTTACGCAAATGAAGAAGTAAACATAACAAAAGCTATAATTGCCAATCTGGCAGTTATTGAAAACCCGTATGGTGATTTAACCCTTTCAGACCTGAATTATTTCTGGCGGTGAAATAATTTTTTTGATGTGAGATTCTTATGTTAGAGATCAAAACCAGCTTAAATTTAATTTTTTTTTAACATTACTTGTTTGCTTTCGACAAAATATGAAATATTTCTGACAAAAAAGTCAGATAATTGGTTTTTACGGAGTTGCGTAATTAACAAAAGGCTCATTCAAGGATTTAAACAGTAATTTCAACGTCGGATAGCTGTAAAAACTAGTTTGAGGAATTGTCCCACTGGTGGGACATCAGGTCTGAAAGGGTTAAGTGAACGGCGAACAGTTGTATCAAAATTCCAGTTTGAAGTCAAACTTTTCGATAAGATTTTTTTAAATTTTATTCCAATCGGATTTTAATGTATGAGAGTTTTATGTAGAATTTTATTCTAAATAACTTTTATTGTTGCACTTTTTTGATAAGATGCACCGTTTTGAGTTCCCCCCCCCCCTCCATCCGCTAACCGGAAGTAACAACAATTGAAGCTTTTTATACCCGTATGGTGAAACCAAAGGGTATATTAACTTTGCCTTACCGTTTGTAACGCCAAGACCCCGTCATCGCACAAAAAAATGAATTACACCAGTGTGTTTAGAATGATAAAAATATTTAATTTCTGCATGTCCGTCCGTCTGTCTGTCTGTCCGTCCGTCTGTCTGTCTGTCCGTCTGTCTGTGGCGCGGATTGCGGGCGCACGGATTGAGCTAGAGACTTGAAAGTTTGCACAGATCCGTTTTTATACGAACGAAATCGTTTTTTGTGAATATCTCAAAAACGGTGCATCTTATCAAAAAAGTCCAAGAACAAAAGTTATTTAGGATGTGATTCTACATAAAACTCCCATACATCAAAATCCGATTGGAATAAATTTTAAAAAATCTTATTGGAAAGTTTGACTTCAAAGTGGAATTTTGATATAACTGTTCGAATTTTGATACGAATATCACCATACGGGTCTCCAATGATTGCCAGATTGGCAATTATAGCTTTTGTTATGTTTAAAAATCGCAATTTCGTTTTTCGTACTTTACTCCAAAACTACGCACTTTTCGGTAGTCTTATGAGAAAAGTTGGAGACAATGAAATTTTCTACACGTTTGCTTTTACACTGTCGAAAAATCGGAGTCGATCACGTACCGAAACAAAGTTTGAGAGAGTCCATCATTTGTTGAAGAAAATCGAACTCCGTGCTAGGCAGTTTACAACAGTGCCTTTTAGGTGTTAATTTTTAACAATTTTTCGGTGGTAAACCAACTTATTAGAGGAGTCAAAAAAAAAACAAATAAATTTCACCTCATATTTTCTTTTCTCTTGAAGCATTTGAGATGTTTTAATTTTTTCTCGCGTTTTCAAATATAATATTGACTGTTAAAAACTTTTTTAACAGCTGGGGCCGTGATTTCGGCGAGAATGTGGAGCCGAACCGTGATTTCGGCGAGAATGTGGAGCCGGGATTAAGTAGTGTTCGGATTATTGAAAAAGACGATTGAACTGATATGATCCATAAGAAAAAGTTTAAAAATGCAAACTCGCACAATCTTGGCAATCAACTATCGTTACTGTTTCGTAAATTTTCGCATTTCTGGAGCTCATCATCCACCAAAGCGACTGATCCACCCTAGTTGTTTAGGAAGCTTATCTTGGACGTTCATATCAATCGAACGGGGCTTCAACAAATCAATAATCAATGCTCGATATCTCCTCTCATTGAATTGTATTGCTTGCCTTTGATGACAGTTACAGTCCGTAACAGGGATGGCCCCAATTTGCCTTAGGAGGGAAGTAGATTGGACCAAAAATAGTAGTAGATTGATATTAAGAGTAGCAGATTTTCAAAAAAAAAAACCTTTTCTACCTATGCCGATATATTATCATTCATAATACCAAAATTCTATCAACAAAAAACTTGCTGTAGTTCAGAAAATGAAATTTAAAAATTTCTTTTGTATTAGCTGCATCATATTTAATTTCGTTAGAAGCGTTTTACATTTAACATGTATAATACAATTTTTTGGTTGATTCATGTATTTTACAAAAAATAGTAGTAGATTTGATTTACTACGCACTAAGGCTTTTGAAGGCGAAAATAGTAGTAGATTTACTACAAATGTAGTAGGGGGACATCGCTGGTCCGTAAACCCCATTAAACAGTAAATAATGAACATTCTAGGACTGTTTTCAGTTTATTATATGACAATTTTGTTTGTTTCCAAGACCTTTTAGTCAAAAAGAGGCTTTGTTACAGAGCATAAATAACCTACAGTCGAACCTCGATAAGTCGAAATCCTCGATATCTTGAACATTCGCCGGCTTTGACTTATCGACTTTCGACGACATAGTCTTGACTGTGCATAAAACACGTCAAAATAGTTTTTGCCTTTTCGGGCACCCCCACAATTCCCTCCTACGTGTTTTTACAATTTTTTGGTATGAGATTTAATGCTGCCGTCACCCACCTGAAGCCCTAAATGACTCAATTAGAAAGTTTTCAGACGGACCGCGGCAGTCTTGACACATTTCAATTTTATTCAATTCCCATTCTGTCTATACTAAAAAAGAAACAAATTTCAATACGATTAGGACCTCTTTTCAATACTCTATTATCGTCAAATAACATCCCACGATACCCCAACGGTTTCTCCTCCCAACACTATTGATTCACACTTGAGACTTTTTAAATATCAATTTGATGTTACTTTTGTTTGTGTTCCGTTGTCCCGGATATCATTTTCCATTTGTCACTTGAACACAACAAGCGATATACCGATAACAAGATATTAGGGTAGAAAACCGGATCCTGGATGACAACAAGCAATATTTTATTTTTTTTTCTAAGATGGTTGGGGTGGCGTATCTTGAATGAACCTTTTTCGACAACATCCAACATTGGTGAGTGAATCTGATGGCAACCGATAAGGTTTCTGCGGGGGAGGCTAATCGTCGGCGGCAACAACGTCTAGCGCGAGCGACACAACAAGAAGCAACAATCACTAAACATATTTTTGTCGTTGTCTACGCTTGATTTCCCGACCGACGCCTGGCGTCTTTCCCATTGCAGGGGCGACAGGAAAAACCAGAAAATAAAATCTAAGAGGGCCAATTTTTATGGATTGAAAACCACCCCCAAATTTGAGACAAACAAGAAAAAAAAAATGCGAAACAAAATTTAGCACTTTACCACACTCCAAATTGGTTCGTAGTCTGTTTTCAAGGAACAGCCGGAGGATTGAGTTCTTCCGAGCTCCGGAACGGAAACTCTGGAACGAGAGGAATTTGGGGATCCAAATATACTTTTTTGAGTACGGTGGATACGAAGATGCTTCGAACGATTAACTAAGCGAACACAAGGAGTTCAGGCTGTGCTGGGGGGTCGCGCCACAAGGAATATGAGCAGCATTTTGTATTGACACTTGGAATGTCGTGTTGCCTAGGAGTATTTCAACATCGCGCTTGCTCGCATTCCGCATCCTGATGCCTTCAGAGCCCACTTTTGGTCCTTCAGATACTTGTCGCCGCTCCCTTTCCATCGCAGTGTCCGCTTCAGCTTTTTTTTTTATACTGTGCGTCCTGAATATTCTTAACAAACAATTTCCAAGTGTCCTTCTTCACATTTATTCCCTTGTTCTTTTTTTTTCTTGTTATACCTCATCCAGCCTCACTTCCCTTTTATCATTGTCGTGATTCCTGTGAGTTTCTCTAATGTATTTCATCAGCTTTTTATTTAAAAGGCCGAAATGTCCTCCGTTTTACTTCTTCTGTACGGTGCTGGTCCTTAGAAAAACAGGCGAAAAGAATCCTTAAAGCCTGGAAGGAAATTGTCCTTAAAACATCGCCACGGATCCGAACCGGATTTACCAGGCAGGACTCAGATTGTGAGAGTGTAGGCGATTATTCTTCACCGTTTCACATTCTGTTGCTGATGCCTACATTCTCAAGGCGTTTTGCTTTAGTTTCTTTTTAATATCTCCATCTTTAGGGACAGTGCTTGCAGGACACTTGAGAATATCCTCGGTAAGTACAAAATTGGACGGTTGAGTCTTCTCCGGCGAGTTTTCTCCAAACGACATTTTTCTTTTCTTTTGTTTGAAAAGGAAGGGTAGGGGACGGAGGGTAGTTTCTTGTTTTTTGCGGGAGATGTTTTATTTTTTTTTCTTCTGGACAAGAAATGCTCACCTGACTGCCTAATGGATCAAGAAAAAGGACTCTCTGGAACTCATGAAGGATTATTTGGTCCAAGCATTAGAGATGGAGTCCATGTTGAGATACACACTTCAGGTTTTCCTTTCCTGTAGGTAGTCTTCAATCCAGGGAGGTGCTTTGCTAAAGAAAAAAAAAATTTAACCAAGGAAAAAATCCCTTTAATAAATGGAACGTTGCTGGTTGGATAAATCGACGAAAAATTATTGCGTTTGTTTATTGGGATTTTATGAATTATCAGATGTGACCCAAGTGACAGTTTGTTGTGATATCTGGAAAAAAAAACCCAGTGTTGTCCATAAAATATGTCAAACTTTTAGGGAGACGGAAGGTACGGGGGTCTGTGGTAGTGTGACGGCGTTACTAAACTCGATATAAAAAATCGTGAAACAGCATGTCGAAGGGGTTGGGGGGAAGGGTTCGAAAGGCCGAAAAAACGTGTGACGTATTTTATGGACAACCCCTTATATATAGATTGCAAGTCCTTGAAAAATTCTTTCTTGAGAATATTTAACTTCTTGCTCAGCTCTTTGCTATTTGGGCAAGTATTCATCTTCGAGGAATTTTCTTTTCCTTACTGTCAAACTGAGTTGAAATTCGGCAGGATTTGTGTTCAAGTTTTTGATATACCTTGGGAAACTTAAAGACGTTACTCATTCCTTGCGTTTGTTTTTTTTTTTCGTTCGTTCAGCTTTCCCGGACTGCCGAGAGCCGTCATCTGGAATCAGAAAAATAAGTGACTGATGGATTCGACATCAACGTGATTTATATTGTCTGATGAGGGAGGTGTGGTCGATCCTCGGTCGGTATATCCATTTCTCTTGGGATGTCTGATTTCTGTTTGCAATTTTTATGAGGGTGACTCCGCATGTTCTTCGGTTTTGCTTGTATTATTATTTTAGAAAATTACTTAAGCAGTCGGTCATTGTTTTTTGTGTTCGTGAAATCCCTCAAAATTGATGGTAAAGCTGAGGTTCAAATGGCTTTTTTTTTTGCTCTTTAAAAAAGGATTGGCAGCTATTAATATAATTAAAAAAAAAGATTATGAAAGAAACAATTATTCATAAGAAACGGTGTTTGCGGACCACGCTTTTGGTGTGTTGATAACGTCAAACAGCAAACTTAAGAAATTTCAATGTCTGACAATGCATAAAATTGATTCTTTCAGTGGAAAGATGTCAAATTATCGATCTTTAGTTGACGTAATTTTGATATGTATGGAGCCATTTACATTACAAATTAATGTTAACTTTTATTAATATCGCAACAAGCGAGTGAAAAATTGAAACAAATATTTTATTTTGAGGCGAAGTAAATGAAACATTTCTAATCTCGATGTGCAAACAAAAAGCGCACTTGAAAACGAAACGCGAAATGGAAAATATTTGTAGGTTAAGCTGTGCTGATAACCTTCATCTTAAAAGGTTCCATTACACACACGACCATACAAAATTTCTTCTTCTTCTTCTTCTTCATAAAAGGCGACACGCACCAAACGTTGAGCCTGTTTTATCTCACATGCCGATCTTCGCGGTTACTTCACTTTGTCGGAGTATTATGTAAATAAAATAGGCGCCATGCAGGATTGAGAATTGAATCCATGGCAATGAAAATGAACATCAAGTGTCAGTTTGAGCTAACGACATTTTTAAGAATCGCTAGATTGCTCAAGATATGCTGTGATGTTTCTGTTTGAGCATGAAATTGAAAGGTCATAGAATTTGATAAATCCGTCGAGGTCGGATTTTTGTTAATCGGGAAAATCGAATAATTCTCCGTCCCGCTTCTACAAAACAGGAACTGTTTGTCAAAATTGCTTCAAAAATTGTTCCTTTGATCAAAACAATTGGAAAAACAGCAAAACATATTTACAATATGAATTAACATAACCTCCTTCTTACATTACAGTCCAATTGGGAGAATTTAAAAAAAAACAAATGCCCAGAGAGTTTATCACTATTCTTTTTCTCCAGCAGCACCTACAGTTTTACAATGGATTTGGATTTTTTAATAATTGTAAAGTTTTGCTGTTACTCATCTAGACTAAATATAGACAGTAGAGATTCGTATTTATTTATAGATTGGCAGCGAAATGCTGTACCTATGACAATCTTTTCGATAGACCAATTAAAGTGGATTTGAAATTACGAACAGTTGATATTGAACCCAAACTTTTGCCATTCGATCTTGGTACTCTACCCACTAAGCCACGTTGCTACCTATTACTGCAGTACCTTCTGAAAACTAGAGCTTTTTTAATGTCAAAACAGAACCAACGCAGCGTACCTCTGGAAGCTGCATCTAGAATTTGAACACCATATAAATATCTGGAGCTTGACAGAACCAACGCAGCCTGCATCTTTACAGCAAAAATGCTGCAAAGTTTGAGCAATGTTCAAATTGTAATGTACGCTGCGAAACTAGAACTCCACACACTAGCGGATATTTCGTAGTGTTGGTACTAGGGATGTCCAATTTTTGAAAAAAACCGGGTTTCGGTTAAACCGGTTTTTAAGACTTCGGTTCAAACTGGGCCGATTTAACCGGGTCCAAATTACCGGTTATTAAAACACCGAAAAACCGTTTTGTTCAAATTGGGTAGGTTAGGTCTTAGACGTAACAAATACACTATAATACAAACAAAAGCCGTGAAATGCCATATAATCCATTAAGAGGCCATAAATGGCACAATATAATACTGTATTTGGTCTAGAGTGCCTAAAAAGAAGTGTTTCTAACAAATTGGTTGCACAAAAACTGGTTTAAAATTATATTTCCGTACAAAAAAAATAATCGGTTTTTTTGAACGGTTTTTGGTTTAACCCTTCGTTGGACCCCTCTGTCATACAACGATATACATTTACAACTATGTATACTGCACACGGAATGTTAAAAGTTGAAATTGGTACAATTGTACCAAGGGGTCCAACGAAGGTTTAAAAAAACACCGGGTATAACCGTGCAAAAAAAAACATCGACAAAAACCGGTTAACCGAAGTAAAAACCCCGGGTAACCGGTTTAACCGGTTTTTTTTGACATCCGTAGTTGGTACGGTTTTTTACGTAAAGTAACTTACGCACTTTTTTATACATGTAAAAAATTACTCGTTGAAAACCTCAATTTTAACGTAAGAAATGTAAAATCAGATTTGAGATACAGTCAAATTTAAGAGCCAGAAAAATATCATTTTTGTCCATTTTTTCAAACGTTTTTATTCTTGTAATTTCGGTTTCCACAAAACTATTTCTGACTTGTAAAAAACACACGAAAACCTCTTTTAAAACACTAGAAAAGCTGCAATTACAGGGGCCAATCGTCAAATACTCTATATGATGTTTATTTAAAAAAAATCCATTTGTATTGAAGAGGGGAAAGGAGTGGTCCGATTGGATTTTGGTGTATGGATCAGTTATGTAAAATCTATTTCTAAACACTTTTTATGTGTATAATTTTTTCGATATGCCTCACCGTTTTCGAGAAAATTGCAAAAAACTTTTGCGTTTGTGTGGGGACGGGGGGAAGGAATTTTTCCAATTTTGCCTGTTCAAGAACTTAGCCTAGCCATTTACGAGAAACGTAACTATACAAAATTTCAAGTCTATAGCTCAATTCTTTCGAAAGTTAAGGTGTTCAAGGTCGGACGTACAGACGGACAGACATGCGGAAATCAAAACCTTTTGTCATCCCTAATACCCGGGCGTAGTTCACTTTTGTTTTCGATGATTGGTTCGATCGAATAAAGCGTATAAAAAATGGCAAGAAGCCACCCCAAACGATGTTCACAATAAATAAAATGTATGTTAAATTAGCTAATTTTTTATCTACTTATTAATGGCCTTGCTTCTGCCCGCTTCGCCTATCCATAGTTTAACACCCACTGCTTGATGCCAGTAGGCTCCCGTGAAAGTTTCATTCAAATCAGTTCAGTGGTTTTCGAGTTTTAAGCGAACAGACAGACAGACTGAGACACAAGCTGGTTATAAAATATATTTTTGTAATATTTTACCAACAATAATTTAATTAAATCCTTATTCATATTGATTTTTCATTCTAATAAAAGTTTGCCTTTTTTCTATTTCGTTATTTGTCCGAATGAATGGCCATTTTGTATAATTTTTCAAATTCCGATCAAGGTCAAGATCAGTCCAATATATTGCTCTCTTAAACTTTCTTCACGTTTGATCTTCATATTTAACACATTTCCTAAATCTAATCTCGCCACCACCACCAGCAAATGCCACCGGCTCAGCGGCCCCAAAACTCATCGTCACTTGCCATCGTCATCGTGAGCATCATCCTCACAAAGTCTATTTTTACTGAATGATACCAGAGAAATATTTTTGGAACGTAATTAACACAAAAAAAGAAACACCATCCACCATCAAACTCCCCTTACCGGATTGTATTTGCGTTCGCATTTTCCACCATCCGTTTGTCTATGCGGCCAAAAAACCATCAACACTTTTCAAATTGAAATTCGCTTTTTGTTTTTGTATTTTAATTCATTTATGCAAATGCCCAGAGAGTTTCGCACATTCCGATTCCGACAGAGATGGAGTTAGTTTGATAAAAACTTAAAGTAAAAAAAAGTGGATTCATTAACAAATTCTCATTTGCCTTTTTTTTTAAAACCGTCATGGCGACGACTATTTCTTGACATAATCGGAGACATGTCAAAATCAATGTGTCAACCATTTATTTAAACACTTTCTCTTGAATTTCTTACAATAAAATCTAGCATGTGTTTGTCCGAGTTGAGTATAATTTTGCAAAAATCGAGCGTTGATTTTTAGATGCGAATGACTTCGTAAACTACTTTGTTCTCAAAATAGAACGATTCTATCAAGTTTTGGTAAAATACCGTCGATCGGCATTTTAAAAAAACACTACTCGCTGACAAAAAATCCAAATCTAGCTATTTTATAATGGCGAATCGAGAACACAACTAAAATAGTTAAGCGATTCTGTCCGTCCGACCGTGAATACCTTAACTTTCCAAGGAATTGAGCTAAAGACTTAAAATGTTGTATAGTTACGTTTCTCTTAAATGGCTATGCTAAGTTCTTGAACAGGCAAAATTGGATCATTCCTTCCCCCTCCCCCATACAAACGAAACAGTTTTTTTTTGCAATTTTCTCGAAAACGGTGAGGTATATTAATAGTTAAGCGATTCCTGTAGCGTTTGCTAGTGCTTACAACCAATTTCTCAATCGAGCAATTTTACAAGTGCTAGCAAGCAGATTCTAACCTCAAATTAAAGCTTTTTGTGGTATTATAAGCATCCTGCTAGCTTCTTTGGATTTTTTTACCTGTTTAATTAATCAAAAATTGCTAAATTAATCGAAATTTTAAATTTTTAGTAAAATAACATCAAAATTAATCAATTGCATACCTAAGAATAGTAGAGTTGGTATAGAAATTTAGTCCTTGTGTTTTCCACATAAGGCAATCATCATCTCGCCGTCACGTGTAACCCTAACTAAATACTTGCGTAATTCACTTCGAACTACGAGGTGAAGTAACTCGAAAAAGTTGTTACTACTGGCCAAGAAGTACAGATATCCCAATGGAAAACGGCTTCTATAGAACTGTTTGTCACCCGGGCCTATCCTTTAGAATCGTTAGGTGGCCTCCAGATGAACACTTTTTACTTTCCTCTGCGTAGCTAAGATGCAAAGGAAAAAGGCCTTATGACGGAGACCGTCTTTCTGATTAATATGTAATATGTTTCAGAAAAAATTATAAGGCTGTCCGTGCATCTGTCCGTACATCTGTCTGTCGGTCTGTCTGTCGGTCTGTCTGTCGGTCTGTCTGTCGGTCTGTCTGTCGGTCTGTCTGTCGGTCTGTCTGTCGGTCTGTCTGTCGGTCTCTCTGTCGGTCTGTCTGTCTGTCGGTCTGTCGGTCTGTCTGTCCGTTTTATGTATCTCATATAACTCGAGAACGCATTGAGCTAGCGACTTGATTTTTTTTGTATCAGCTTTTGGAAAAGTAACGGTAGCTACAATTCATTCTTTCATACATTTTTTCTTGAAAACACGTTTTTTTTTAAATTATAGAAATTATTTAATAAAAAAACGTTTTCCCTGCTTGTCCCAGATATCGCAACCATTTTTTTTACGTATTTGAAAATCATGTCGTGACCGCACAAAATATTTATTTATTTCTTTATTTCTGCAATCATTTTAGTGACAATTGAATTTCTGTACATGGCGGCAGCCTCACGATAATGTAAGTAAACTGCTCAGAGTTTCTCGTGTTTTTTTTTCTTTTCTCACTTCAGATTATGTAAAAGAAAATCCGATTGGCTTACAATGTCAAGTTTTATTATGAAATTCAAACATTTCGGCTGGTCTTTGTGTAAAAGATTTTCGATTTAGAAAAATTTTATGAGACATAATTCTCTTGAAATTTAAAAAAAAAACATAAAATTATTTTGAATATTCTTGAGAAAATTTACACGTCTTTCAACTTTGAAATGATTTTTCGTTCGCGATTTCGTTTAGATCAAAAGTATTTTTATATAAAAAACGGTAATAATAATAAAGTGTCAGTCAAAATGAATTTTTGAACTTGTTTTCGTATTAAATGTATTTAAAGTTATAAAGAATATTTATAGATTGAAATTTCCAGAAAGTAATTGAATTTCCACAAGTAATTTTACTAAATCACGTATCAGCTAGGTGTTTTTTTCTGTCTCAAAGTTCTTTAAGGTTCTTTTCATTTTTTTGCGAATTCTTAAATTCATCATCTTCATCAACGGCGCAACAATTAGGGTCCGCCATTTATAGACATTCGAAGAAAAAAAAAACATGTGTGTGCAGTGCACACGCGGTAGAAGTGAAACCTTAGGAAAACTAAACAGCGAGAGAATGAGACGAATGCGGTATCAGGTGTGGGATAGTTATAGCGTTTATTTATTATAATATTGGTACCAAGTTCAAAAGTCATATTATATTTTTATTGAAAATCTAATACCGGATTCGTGATCAGCGACCCCAAAAACCCTAAAATGCAAATTTTTCCGGGGAAAATGGGAAAAAGGATATTTTCATTATCCTTACAGGACCTTCCGTTTCGAATTTTGAAAATCTAATATCGGATTCGTGATCAGTGACCCCAAAAACCCTATAGTGCAAATTTTTCCGGGGAAAAATGGGAAAAAGGATATTTTCATTATCCTTACAGGACCTTCCGTTTCGAATTTTAAAAATCTAATACCGGATTCGTGATCAGCGACCTCAAAAACCCTAAAATGCAAATTTTTCCAGGGAAAAATGGGAAAAAGGATATTTTCATTATCCTTACAGGACCTTCTGTTTCGAATTTTGAAAATCTAATATCGGATTCGTGATCAGTGACCTCAAAAACCCTATAGTGCAAATTTTTCCGGGGAAAAATGGGAAAAAGGATATTTTCATTATCCTTACAGGACCTTCCGTTTCGAATTTTGAAAACCTAATACCGGATTCGTGATCAGCGACCCCAAAAACCCTAAAATGCAAATTTTTCCGGGGAAAAATGGGAAAAAGGATATTTTCATTATCCTTACAGGACCTTCCGTTTCGAATTTTGAAAATCTAATACCGGATTCGTGATCAGCGACCCCAAAAACCCTAAAATGCAAATTTTTCCGGGGAAAATGGGAAAAAGGATATTTTCATTATCCTTACAGGACCTTCCGTTTCGAATTTTGAAAATCTAATACCGGATTCGTGATCAGCGACCCCAAAAACCCTAAAATGCAAATTTTTCCGGGGAAAAATGGGAAAAAGGATATTTTCATTATCCTTACAGGACCTTCCGTTTCGAATTTTGAAAATCTAATACCGGATTCGTGATCAGCGACCCCAAAAACCCTAAAATGCAAATTTTTCCGGGGAAAAATGGGAAAAAGGATATTTTCATTATCCTTACAGGACCTTCCGTTTCGAATTTTGAAAATCTAATACCGGATTCGTGATCAGCGACCCCAAAAACCCTAAAATGCAAATTTTTCCGGGGAAAAATGGGAAAAAGGATATTTTCATTATCCTTACAGGACCTTCCGTTTCGAATTTTGAAAATCTACATAGCTAAAAACCTGCTCCTGGTAACACAGACTATTTTGAAAAAAACCGCATAAAAATCGGTCCAGTAGTTTTTGAGTTTTGTAATCTCAGGCAGACAGACAAACAATAAAACATCCATTTTTATTTATATACGAGTAGATATGTATATATTGCAATTTATGACGAAACATAATTTATCGCCTCCTCTCTCCACTTCCTCCCTCCTACCACTTCTCCCTTCTCCCCTTTCCCTTCCCGTACCCCGCCCTCTTCCCCTTCCCCTTCCCCCTTCCCATCAATCTTGTTTACGATAAATTGACTGGCACCCATCTGTATTCTATCTCATTTTCTCGTAGGCTAAAATATCCTATCTCTTTTTACTGTCGCTTTTTCGTTTCATCGAGTTTGAAATCACTCACAACGCCGCTAAAGAAGTTTTCACTTCAAAAACATAAGAAAAGCTATTTACAATTGCTAGAAGCCAATCGTTAAATACTTATGAGGACAAGCCAAAATTTTATTAAAATATCTAGTGTGAACAGTATATGATTTTCTTAGACAAAATAAATAATTGCGCAGGAACGCAATTTACACTATACCGTAACAAATAAAGAATTTGCTTTATTTGACTTTATTTTTTTTTTTTTTTACGTTGACTGCCAGACCAATTTTGCAAAAATGTAAGGGAGATGCCAATACATGTAGACGTATGTAGAATGTACGTATGTATGACTGTATGTATGTATGCATGTAGATTGTAGACCCAGCTATCGAAAATGATAGCCTTGGCCGCTCATGAATCATAGTGCCAATTTTCACTGGCTACACGGAGAAAAATGTTGTTTCTTAATTTAAGAAACATGTTACTAAACCAATAAAAGTGGCTCAAAATTTTCAGTTACTATTATTTAGTAACATTTTTCTTGAATACAGTAACGGATTTTATGGATCACACCACCTGTTACTTAAATCAAGAAACTTGAGATTTTTACCAAAATCATATTTCTCTGTGTCAACTTCATCTCGTTCCGTTACTGAAATCATGCCACTTTTGTCTTGAATTTAGTAACATTTTCCATTAAATCATCAACATTTTCGATCCGGTATTTAGTAACATTTTTCTTGAATTAAGAAACATTTTTGCACCGTGAAATTTTCGGTTACTAGAATTAAGAAACATGTTTCTTAATTTCAGCTGCTTTATAAAAATCGGTTACTAAAATTAAGAAACATGTTTCTTAAATTGAGCTGATTTTAAAAAATCGGTTACTTAAATTAAGAAACATGTTTCTTAATTCCCACCGCTCGTTAAAAATCGGTTACTAGAATCAAGAAAATATTATTTTAAATTTAGTAACGACAATCAATAAAATTTTCGGTTACTAGAATCAAGAAAATATTTTCTAAATATTTATCTTCTTTTATAATTCGCATATAAACAGCAGAATAGACATATAAAAGGAAAAATAATCGAACTGAAATTAACTAATATTTAGTAAATATTAGTTCATTTTTTTGGCCATAAACCGTGCAATCGGCTTTGAGGTTTTCGGGAGAAATCCTCGAACCGATACCATAGTTTAACTAGTTAGGAAACCTAGGAATTTTTATGTGTACCTATGTTGGAGTAAAGATAACCGATATACTCGTGGATGCGGTTTTTCTTTCTTTCCTATGTGTAAATTACCAACAAAACACAACACATGTAAAACCTAGCCACATTTTCATACACCAACCAACACATGCAATCTTCCGACAGCGGAAGCATCTGAAATTAAGAAACATGTTTCTTGATTTCAGTAACCGATTTTTAAAGAGCGATCGAAATTAAGAAACACGTTTCTCAATTTAAGTAACCGATTTTGATAAAGCAGCTGAATTTAAGAAACATGTTTCTTGATTTCAGTAACCGATTTTTAAAGAGCGGTCGAAATTAAGAAACACGTTTCTCAATTTAAGTAACCGATTTCTATAATCAGTTTAAAATGAAGTAACATTTTCTCCATATAAGTAACAAAATGTTACTAGATTTAAGAAACATGTGTATTAGGGCCATACGCTACCACATGTTTCTTAAATCTAGTAACATTTTTTCTCCGTGTATCAAAAATGATAGCCATGGCAGTCAATGTGTTAAAAATATGAATTCTTTCACAAAATCTAAAATATCTCGATAACGGTCAAAGATATCGAATTACAATAAAACGCAAAAATGTAGAGAATTTTAGTATCTTTAACAATTTTTTATGAGGATCCGTTAGTTCGCAAGAAATTGGCAAAAATTTAATTTTTTTAATGAAAATTTGTCAATAGCGGTAAAATATATAGGATAACAAGGTAAAATATATTAGGATCTTTATAATTGTAAGCAGAAAACGAAATCACCATTTTTAAAAAGCCGCCATTTGGGTTGTTTCGAATTAGGATCGCCCCCAAACATGCTCCAGAAGTCCTGTACACAGACTAACAGATTGACAGACTCACAGACTGACAGACAGAAAGACATCTTTGTAATATTGCTCCATTCGACACAGAAGTACACGGGAAGTATTTTTTAGGGAAAATTAAGAGGTAGAAATTTTTAATGATCACAATACTTTATTATACTTATTTTAGTATAAAAAAGTAAAAATATAAGAAAAACTACAATTGCCAGGAGCAACCGTTAAATACTCTATATGAGGACTGACCGAATTTTGATTTTTTAAAAATCCAGTTTGTGGCGAAGCTTTCGAGTTCAAAAATAAAACCAATAACTTGTTGGAATGTTAAAATTCATTATAATTGAAATGAAAAAAAAAAGAAAATCTGAACAGAATAAAATTTTTATATAATCAAATTTAAGAACGAGTCGATCGTACTTCCACCAGATATCAAAGTGAAGTTGACAAAACGAACTGAAATACGATCACTATCCAAAATCAGAGAGAGAAAAAAACAATAAAAAATTAACAAAATTTCATAACGAGATTCTGATTAGTCGTTAATTAGTAACTCGTTAATGACCAATTAAAGCTTTAAATTACTTAAATAAACTTGAAACGAAATTTTACCAAAAATAATTTTATTGACTTGACTTGACTTAACTTTTGGATGGAATCGATTTAAATGGATATGTGTTTCTTTTTATTTTATTTCGAATTTTCTAATTTTCGATGTTAGTCGTGGGGATATTTAGAATCGAGAATTTTTTCGAGTTTAATCGAAATTGAAGGTAAATTAACTTTGATTATCATCGTTGTTGAATAGTTTCTGTTTCTGGCCTCTGATAATAAAAATTAAATTGATAAAAATAACAATAAAAAATATCTTATGTGAACAGCATATGACTTTCTTATACAAAATCTACGATCATCCTCAATTTGCGCTATAACCTAACGAATTAAATATTAGTCTACATAAAAACAATTTTTTTTTTGCTTTTTAATTTCACTGTACCTTGGCTTGAAGAATTTTTTTTAATTGGCATACAATTTTTTGTCGTCATTGTTTACCAATAAATGTGTTTCTGGCTGAATTCAAATCAAGGGAATATATTTTTGACATCCACAGCTAAACGCCACGGTTTGTGAAAGAGCTCCGGGATCAAATTAAGTTCACGAACCGAGATTCCACTCTAATCGTAATCAACTAGAAAACAATTTTATGTGTATACTAGCAGACCCTTCGTTGCCAGCTTAAAGTTTTTTGTATAAATTTTAGAATGCCAAAAAACCATAAATAACTTAAAAACTTTTGGGAAAAACGTTATCCTTACAGGACCTTCCGTTCCGAATTTTGAAAATCTAATACCGGATTCGTTATCAGCGACCCTGAAAACCCCATAATACCAATTTTTCCGGGGAAAAAGGATATTTGCGTTATCCTTACAGGACCTTCTGTTTCGTATTTTGAAAATTTGCTTCTCACCACGCAGATAATTTTGCAAAAAAACCGCGTAAAAATGGGTCCAGTAGTTTTTGAGTTTTGTAATCTCAAACAGACCGACAAACAAATATTCATTTTTTATATACAGTACGTACTCGGTTTGCGCAACCCTCGAATTGCGCAATCACTCGATTTTAGCAACCACAATTTTTTCAGCATTACTGACTCTGTAAATGCAACCTTACTTGCAATTGGACGTTTTTATTTTTTCGCTTCATCTAAATGTGTCATTCTGGCAGTTATTTTACAGTTAGAATTATTTCTCATTCCCTCTATTTTATTGTCACTTGTGTGATCTATTTGTGCGCATTTATTTTGATGCTTGTGTCGAGCAGTAATAATGCCGGTTGTGAAAAAAGTTGTGAAGTTGTTAATTAAAGGTAAAATTGAAATTTTGGAAAAACTGCGCAAAGGGATATCTGCTAAATTATTGTGTCAGGGATTCAAAGTGCACAAATCGACCATAACTGGGATAAAAAGGCAGGAAAATACAATCCGAAACTTTCAGCTACAGACCAAAATCAGTCGATTTTTTAATCCAAAATAGGCTCAAAATTGCATGTGTTAAAATTACACTTGTGCCCAAACTTTTTCCATCCCTTAACTTAAAAGTGGATTAGACTGATTTTTTTTACTTTTTTGTTTGAAAATTTTTTTTTCTGTTTTTTTTCGAAAAATAAATTACTAATTTTTAACTATGTATTATGGGTTTTATAAATCCTTTTATAGCAGTCAAATTCAAATTTTTTGACTCGGTAAATGCAACCGGCAGGATTATCAATTCAAAGCTGGGGAACTCATCTGCAAGAAGATATGTAAAGAGAGGAACCCCACAAGGGGGAGTACTCTCCCCACTTCTTTGGATACTAGCAATTAACGAATTGCTTCAAATCCTGGAAGCGGAGGGCTGCAAAGTGGTAGCTTACGCGGACGACGTTGCTATAGCTTTTTCAGGAAAGTATCCTACAACATTGAAAGAGCTAACTCAGAACGCTCTCTATAAACTATCTACCTGGACAAACAAATGCGGTTTAGCGGTTAATCCGCTGAAAACCGAAATAGTCCTCTTCACCAGGAAATATAAAATTCCTCAAATCGACCCACCCTCCATAAATGGTACCAGCCTAGTCTGGACAGACAGGGCCAAATACCTGGGTATTATTCTAGATAGGAAGCTAGACTGGAAATTGAATACTCAGGAAAGGGTTAAAAAAGCCTCAGTGGCTCTCTACTCGTGTAAACGAGCCATTGGATCAAAATGGGGAATGAAACCATACATGGTTCACTGGCTCTACACGTCCGTTATCAGACCCATACTCATGTATGGGGTAATCGTCTGGTGGACAGCTTTAGATAAAGCCGTACACCGAGGTTTGCTAGGGAAAATACAAAGAATGGCGTCAGTGTGCATAAGCGGAGCATTGAGAACGACTCCCACGAAGGCACTGGAAACCCTTCTACATTTGGTTCCCCTAGACCTATACGGCAAGCAGATGGCGGCACGCGCAGCCATAAGACTAAAAGCCTCATTAACATGGTATAGTACTGAAAAAGGGCATTCCAGTATTCTTAAGAATTTTCAGGAAGTCCCGAGAAATATAGATTATACTATATCCAAACCGTTCTTTGAAAGGAACTTCACCACTATCATCCCTTCCAGGCAACAATGGGAGGATGGTACTATACAAAACTGTAACACAGTACACTTTTACACAGATGGATCCAAATTGGATGGGAGAGTGGGCAGGGGGATCTACTCTGGTCATTTAAAGATCAGTCAATGCCTCCGCCTACCGGATCACTGTAGCGTATTTCAGGCCGAAATGATGGCAATCAAAGACGTCACAGAGTGGCTCAAAAATAATGTTGTATCATCTAGAGATATTAGCATTTTTACTGACAGCCAAGCGGCAATAAAATCCCTAGAATCTATCGCACTCACATCAAAGGTGGCACGGGAGTGTAAGGCATCTCTCAATGAGATGTCGGAATACTTCAATATCAACATCGTTTGGGTGCCAGGACATAGTGACATAGATGGGAACGAGAAAGCGGACGAACTTGCTAGGAGAGGCACGATTGCGCCAACTCTACCTGCAAAAGAGAGTATAGGCATACCTCTGGCAACGTGCAAACTCATACTAAGTTCTGAAACGCTAAACAATGCAAACCAGAGATGGACACGGGAGAGAACGTGTACCGTCACCAAATGTATCTGGCCTAAGCTAGACAAAAAACGCTCCAGTAGACTCCTCTCACTACAAAGAAATGCGATCAGCACGGTAGTGGGAATAATAACAGGGCACTGCCTAATAGGCAGACATGCCGACAGGCTCGGAGCTCCCTCAAACGACTTTTGTAGAAGCTGTGGGGATGTGGACGAAGAGGAGTCGACAACTCATCTTCTCTGTCATTGCCCAGCACTAGCTCAACGCAGAAGAACTCATTTGGGTAGTTTCTTCCTAAACGATCTAGAAGACCTAAGCGCCACAAGCGTTGCAGATCTACTCCGCTTCATCAGAAGCTCCAAATGGTTCGAGGTATAGAGAAATGGATCGTCAAGATTCGCGTGGTATCACAATGGGCCATTTCTGGCCTAAGTGTGCCTTTTTGGCAGCCACTCTAACCTAACCTAACCTAAATGCAACAACCTCGGTTAATGCAACTGCTCCGATTTCTATTAGTTGCGATTATCGAGGGCGTACTGTATATAGATTTTCAAATGTGAAAAATTGTTTGTTTTTTCGAATGTGAAAGTTTTTTCAAATGTAAAAAATTGTTTATTGAAAAATATACAGATTTTTCAAGATTTAAAGGTATATCATGGTATAAAAATCATGGTAAAAATTAAATTTAAGAAGCTGAAGGAGCCTTTACCCCCGTCCCACACTTCAGCTAAGCGAGCTCAACTACGTGAGCTAAGTTTCTCGCTGAAAGTAAAATCCTTATCATTTGCATTAGCGACCGCACACTTCAGCGAAATTATGAAACTACATCGCGTAGTCATGGGCGACGCGGACTAAGCTCGCTCGCGTAGTTCAGACCTCAACTACGCGAACGACTTCGCTGGCATCGCTGACACTCACCTCACATATAAATATTTTCGGCGTTATACAGTGTAGAATCGGTGTTTGCAAAAGTGTAGTATTTTGTGGACATAAAAGTGTAAGGAAAACGTGAAAATTGAATTCTTTTGCGGAATATTTTCAATCGCGTTAAATAATTTATATCTAAAAATGGCTGCAGATAAAGTGGAAAAATGCATATATTTACCGAAAATATCGCCGCGTAGCTTAGCTGAAGTGTGCAATGAAGTGAGCTAACCCAGCTAGGCTATGTAACTATAGCTAGCCTCGCTCACATAGCTTAGTTGAAGTGTGCAACGGAGGTTATGCTTTGGTTTGCGACTTGGATGATTTTACAATTACCCAACAGAAAATCCCGGCCACGACTCGATTTTTCGCATTTTTTTTATTTATTTTTTTAAAATATGTAAACTAATTTATAAACATAAGCGTTTGGTGTGAATCACATTCTCAAATTCAGTAAAAATAATGATTTAAAATTCAATAAAAATAGTGTATTAAAAATGTTTACTTTGAAAATACATACTTTGCATAGTAGTTTTTGTACGTCGGGTTTGGGTATTGAAAATCATAATAGCACCACTGTACTTTCAAATCAGTTCGAAAAACTACCAGAAAAGCAATTTTAAATCACTTTTTCCCGTGCAGGATTGTAAAGAATAGGTGTCAGATATGTGTTTGGTGGTAAAAGTACTTTCTATAACATATAAAACTATCACTTCATATATAAAAGAAAATGATCTTACTGAAATAAAACTCAAGTTTCAACCCATAAAGTTTTAAAACGAAATTTCAATTTTGTAACTTCCCTTAGTATTTATGAATTGCACTTCATTTAGCTATAGACATTTTTATCCAACATATTTGCTATTGCTGCTTGTTTCATTATTCTTATTTGGCCTAAAAACACTCGGTGCGAGCAAAAGAAAATCTGCTGAATTAGCGAAATGTCAGGTTCTCGAGGAAATGTCACGAACGTGTGACGTTTCGACGCTATTCCCTCTTGTTTAGCATATTTTTATCCAACTCAAATGACTAATCGCTGCCCCCATTTCACATAAAACTATGCTATTTTGTAGTTTTTTACGTTCTTCCTGGTTAATTGATAAATAAATAATTTCTATTTTGCACATGTGTAAACTAAATCGGTCATACTGTTATAAGACATTTTTAAATTGACACAAAATTCGAAAATTATCGGAAAAAAGTCAAAACAGCGGTGATAAAGTTTAACAATTTTGATGAAAATTGATGTATTTTGTCATAAAAGTTTTCCAAATGAAGTAATGCCAACTGCATTTTCGGATGTGCGAATTATATTGCAACGTCCCAAGCATTGCAATTCTACCTTAAGTTTATCTCGTTCTTAAACTACTGACATCCACTCTGATAATACTTTAAAATGTGTTTCTCTAAGAAAATCTTTATGTCTGAAATTCGCCACTAAATAAGGTATTCGTAATTGCGTAAAAGAAACTCTATTGAAAATATCATCGAAACAACGCCAACGACATGCAAACAAACTAAACAAGAAGAAAAAAATCAATCGAAAATTATGTGTAGGCATCAATTCGATTTATTTTGTTTTTATTTGTTAAACTTCGCACGTCATCATCATCATCAGCGGCATTTCAATTTTGAATACAGGGGATACCCATTTGATGGCGCACCCCAGACTCGAACCATCTCAGAGTGTCGTTAGCCCAATGTTGGGAGCAGCTGTTTTCACAAATGGTTTGGTTAGAAGTGCCAAAGGGCGGCAGGGCGTCAAAGAAAAATAATAACTTCGCTAAGGTCGGAATGTGTCTGGATACGTAGGGAGGGATCGGAGAGGCCGTCAGACGGGCGCGTTCATCATGGGGTTCTAGTTATAGTGGGGGTGGGGGGGGTCTGTTGCAGGGTGTGTTCATAAAATGAGCGAATAAAAAGCTTACAAAATTTACCAGTGACTTGCATTTGAATTTGTGTTTGTGAAGGAGACAAGACTATTTTTGGTGATCGTTTGCCTATTTTAATATTTGCTATTTGCTCATTTTGTGATTAAATAGATTTTTCTGAACAATAAACATAATACGGTAATAATAGTAGCAAGGCTGGCCGCTATTAATTTCATCGGAACGACAACGCGTAAAACTGACAAGGATTTGTGGCAAGAAATTTCTGCTATTGGCGATTATATTCAACTCAAATGTCCTTAAAATCCGGTGCCACCAAATTACGGATTTAATATATTTTTTTTTATATTTAACGGTGTTTTTCACATTGCCATTCGTTGTTTAGATACCAGTGGCTAGCATGTCATCATGGATAATAATGAACAGGGCCCGGATATTTAAGGCAAAAAGGCATTTTGCCTATTTTGCTTTTTTCGTTCATTTTTGTATAATAACTGCCTTTTAGGCATTTTTGCTTATTTTCCCACTTTTTCGACCATTTAGCCTTTTTTTAATGCCTTTTTTAATAATTCCGATCTTAAAAAGATTTATAAATTCCTTTTAGGGTAATTTAAGTACCCATAAAAATTATCATTATTTTTTTTTTGATTTGGCAATGCCTATATTTATGACAGTTGCGCCAATGTACGATCAGTTTAGTTTTGATAGTAAATTGAAATCTTAGAAATGCCAAAAATCACACGAGAAAACCACCTTATACTCGTGAACCTTGTAAATATATTTGGTAAAGAATGTTTCTCGACAGACGGGAGTTTGCTTTTCTGCAAAATGTGCGAAAAAGTAGTGAATCATTCAAAAAAGTATTTTGTGACACAACACATAAAAATTGCCATACACAAGAATTTATTGCAGAAAGCAAGTTCAAAAAAAGTCGGGTTATTCAAAAATGCAATCAGCAGAAGAAGCGACTCATAATTTTTTAGAGATTTATGTATGGCATTTGTTAAAGCAAATATTCCACTTTGGAAATTGAATAATTATATTTTGAAAGAGTTTTTTTCAAAAATATTGCCATGAAAAAATTCCAGATGAATCAACGTTACGAAAGAATTGGAAACCTGCTATTTAGAAACAATTTCGGGGATTAGAAAAGAACTTTTAGGTAAGTTTTATTAGTTCACTAAATTATTTCTTGCAATCAGTATTAGATCCGTATTACCTATTATGATTCTTAATGCACCTAAAGTAACGTCACTATAACAAGTTGTAGGTAAAAAGTAGCGAACACTTATATTACTTAAATGAAGTGAGGGTCTTTATACGGCTATTAGCTTTTTATATATTTTTTTAAATTTAATTATATGAATTTAATTTATCTGAAATTTTTTGCAAGCGTTCTGCGTTCAATTTTGTGATACATGATATGTCATATTCGTGCAATGAAAATGCCTTTTGTTTAAATAAATGCCTTTTTTTTGAAAAATTAATGCTTATTCAGTCTTTTATACTGCCTTTTTGCCTGCCTTTTTTCCCATTTTATAAGTGCCTTAAATCCGGGCCCTAATAATGAATTTTACACCCTTTCAATGTGGTGCTTAGTATCATATTATTGACTTGTTTGCTTCTCATTTAGTCACTAATAGACTGTCCGATGAACCTATAAAAAGTAAAAAATGCTTTCTCACTTTTAAAAATTAAAGTATTTAAATTTTATGCTCATCAATATTTTTCTTTTTTCTTTCAGGTAAGCATTACTGGTTGTTTGGTTACTTTCTATAGTAAAAAATGTATGGTAAGCGTAGATTTAGAAAAAAAAACTTTTACTAGTCGTATTAAACAAAGTTTGGCAATAAAATATAAAAAAATAAGGATTTTTATACATCCTTAGTAATGGATTCCTGCCGGACCAAATTAAATGATTGTTTATTTAATCGAAAGATGCTATTATGTAGGTTTGCACAAAAATTTGAAAATTCACGATTTTAACTCCCGTATAATATTTTTTTGCTTGCAAAGATTCGAAGTGAATTAGATATCAACAATAATAAACGCCATCAAATAAAATTAATTTCCACATTTATTAATGAGTAGAGAGCCTATACTCAAAGTGTAGAGAACCTGTATACCCGTTATGTTAGTCGGTCAGTATAAAACGAACGCGAAAAATATTTTTTTTTATAAAAACCGACTTTTTATTTATTGTTTTAAAATGTTCTAAAGCTTTACAACAAGAAATTACCGTACGCAAATCAGAATCTTTTGTAGAAGCAAAAAAGTCAAAATTTCCTGATTTTTGAATTTCAAAAGGAGAAATCCTGTAAGAACAACTCGCGAATATCCTTTCTTTCTCTCATCCTCGGAGAAATTAGCTAAGGATTTTTTGAGGTCGTTAATTACAAGTCAAGCATTAAAATTTCTAATTTATTTTCGAAGGACCTGTAAGGGTACCGGCATTTTCTCAAGAAAGAGCAAGAAAGAGATTTTCGAGTTTTTTCCGTACTTCTAAAACGTACACAAAATACGTTAACGCGGCAACAGCGGGTCGACAGTGCGTTTATAATTGAAATAGAAAAAAATTGCATAAAAAAACGTGTGATATGTTTTGACAGCTTTCACAAAATTATATTTTTCACTCGTTTAATATAATTGTAATTAATTCAAATCCTTGTTTCGTTAGCGTTATTATAAAAAGGAGCTCTCACAAATATCCCATTAGAATTCATTTACTTTCTGTCCATGTTCGTGTTGTGTTCACAATCACTTCTGTAAATAAAGAAAACAAACGAAACTTGAAAGTAAAAAAAAAATGAACGACCACTTCCTGTCCAGTCGCTGGTAAGCATTAGAGAGACTGCATTACCATCAACCAGAGCTAAAGCATTTTAATTCTTGGAAAAAAATGAGCTTCGTACAACAAGTCGTCACACACATGGCCATTAATCATCTGAATTTTGTTGTGCTTCAACAACAATAATAATAAAAATAAGAGACAGAAAATAAATAAAAATTTAAAGATGGAATCGAACCGATGTTTCTGGGTTCTTTAGGGCGGGCAAAGGGGTAGGCGACTGGTAGCGCTAGTATGGGCCAGCCATCAGAACATAAAAAACATTGTCAGCAAAAAAGAAATAATGTTGACTCGTCTTGATTGGTGGCGTTTTGGTGGCTATGGCTGTTACTCGGGCTACGGCAGGTCAGTAACACGTGAGAGACTTTTGCCTTGAAATTATTAAAAATATCACTGAAAATGCTCTCCATCAGCTCAGCTATTATGAAATTTCAGCTGCTCAAATTCCTGGTATGATGAAATTTTCGGAAACAAAAGGTTTGCTCATTATTTATTTAAACTTTCCACCTATCAGGTATATGCAAAGGTAGGTATTATTTTCATGAAAAATTGACCACTTTGATATTTTATTTATACTCTGTATGATAATATCATATAGAAGTATATTAGATTTGGTTTACCGTTTGTAACGCATCGAGCCAATCATCGAAAACAAAAATGAACTACGCCAACCACTTCACTTTCGAAAGATTTGAGCTAAAGACTTGAAATTTTGTATAGTTACGTTTCTCGTAAATGGCTTGGCTAAGTTCCTGAACGGCCAAAATCTGACCATTCATTTTCCCTCCCCTATACAAACGAAACAGTTTTTTTTTGTAATTTTCTCGAAAACGGTGAGTCATGTTGAAAAATTTATAAAGGTAAAATGTGTTTAGAATAGAATTCTACATAACTCATTCATACATCTAAATCCAATCGGACCACTGCTTCTCCCCCTCCCCAATGCAAATGCATTTTTTAAAATAAACATTTTGTCTGTCATCATATAGAGTATTTGACGATTGGCCCCAAACAATTGTTTTTGAATAAAATTCTCCGTTCCCCTTTTTACACGATAGATATGCATGGTTTCAAGAATCGCTGTGTAAAAAAAGTATCTCATTGTCGATAAAATACGTCAAACTTTTAGTTGGGTAGGGAGGGATGATCGGTGTCTCTATTAACAATGGTTTAATTCCGTTCAATACAAAAAAAAATGTTCAAAGGTTGTAAGAGAAGGGAAGGAGTTTAATACAAAAAAAAACCTCAAAAGGTTGTAAGAGAGGAATGGGGGGGATTCGAGAAAAAATTCTGTTCAAATTAAATATTTTTCCTTATTTCTTCCTTTTTACGGCAATTACAATATGAGGCTGAAAAAACTACAACCATATTTCCGTTGAACACAAACTTTCTGACGACTGTCGACCATTACAGATCACTGGGAGGATAAGATAAATTTTAAGCAATCATTTTTTTGTGGTATTTAAACTATTTTTCGAAATTATTCTCCAGAACGATGGAGTCGACTCCGCCGTATAGCTAATTGACTGAATGAAAAATGTCATTACGAGATGGTAGAAAAATATTTTCTCCAACATTCTTGCCATGGCCGCCATCACCATTGCGGCAGCTGCTCGATGGGACAAAATGCTGACACTTAATAGCCATTTGGCATGCAAGCATTTTCATTGAAACTTTTCCTGGAATCGATCTGGTTTTCTTCTAGTCATCTTCTTTTGACGGAGGTAGTCATCAATGTTTGTAGACTGTCAATAGTGGATCCGTATTTCTCTTGTAAGGTATCTGCCTTTTGTGAAGTTTTTTCTTGAAATCGCTTCCATCATAGAAAAAAAATTGAATAAGAAAAGTCCAAAGATTATGTTTTTGCACATAACAAGTCTCAGTATACCCCAAAGTGTATTATTATAGTGATCTCGTTGCACTTAACCAATTCACCGGATTTTACTGCTTTCTGTCGTGCATGATAGTTGGTTAGAGATTGTTTCACCTGGGCGAGTACGAATTAAAAAGTTTCGAGATTATCATCGGTGATCTGTGTTTGTGTATAGATCAAATGACTTTTAAAACCACCAATTAGTTAATTAAGCGAATAAAATTACCTTTCTATGGTGGCGGATAAGTAGCGATTTTATATCATAGATTACAGTCGAAGTCGATATGAATATGTTAGCCCCATGGCGATGATAATCATCAACATACAGGAATATGAATAAATAAAATTACTTAAACGCGTTAATCTAATTTTAATTACAAGATTTCCACTTTTTTTTATACTTAACCCAGCGTTTCTCAACCTTTCAGTATTCGCGGCCCAATTTTCAATCAAAATTGTCATCGCGCCCCCCCCCCTGCATACAATAAAATGTATACAATAATAACGTAATTTGAGTATTTTGGCGCTAAACCTACACTACTACCCTAATTTTAAACACAAATTACCAAGAAAACAGTAATTTATTGACATTTGGCAACACCGATCCTCAGCGTTGACAAAACAAGAATCCGGTACCTTTTTATTGCTCTTGCGTCATTTTTGCGGTTTCGCGAGAAGTTTTTTTAACCCTGAAATCACAATGAACGCGAAACCGACGCGAAACTGGCGCAGAAACTGTCACTTAAAAGTTTGGTTCCCACAAATTGTTTGAAGTGAGCACAGTGAACGTATAGAACGCAGCTACAACGTAACCGCAAAAGTTTGCAAACTTCTAACTTTTCCGCAGAATTCTACGGTGACAGTTCATAAAGTGAGGTTGGAAAAATGTCGTTCGAGGGAAAATTGATAGCCTTAGTGCAAATAACAAAGATAAATACCAACAAAGCAAATTATCGCTTCACAATTATCCATTTTTGTAATTTTTCCAAGTTTATACCACTTTATATTATGTCACTTGTACTACTTCACGAGCTGCCATTGTGCTCTGCCGCTAGAATTTTGCACTGCGTGACAGTTCAGAGCGTTGTAGTTGCGTTGGTTTCGCGTTCATTGTGCTCCAAGCGTAAGTTAATACGTTAATTATTAAATATTATGTCGAAATGTATTTTGTTTTGTATGTGGGTATGTACTTTCCTTTCAGTTAATTAATAAACTTTTTTAAATATTTTGTCTTGGATATGCTCGCGCCCCCCCTTAAATGTACTCGCGCCCCACAGGTTGAGAATCGCTGACTTAACTGACTTCTTGCCAACTGTCGCTGACTTCTTGCCAACTGTGCATTTTTGCACCAGCATGTCTTAACCCTTCATTAGTGTGGTGGATTATGACATATCCCACCACAGTATCGCAGGATTAACTTTCTCAAAAACTATTTAAGCTACAGTAATGTAATTTCGCAGACATGTTTGATCATTCAATGAGTCAATTCTGTTCACTTTTGGTGAGATTCCGTTGACCAGAAGTGGTCAAAATGGCGGCTTCTTGAATCTTCGTTAAAAGCACCATACTAACAAAAGGTCAAAGAAAAGGAATATTTGTCAATTTTTGGTTCATTCAAAAAAGTACTGTTGGAGGTCTCAATAGCCCGCTGGATTTATTCGTCGGATAGTGGCATTTATCGGGTAGGTGTCCAAAAAAAAAAACGATCGGATTACAATAATTATAGAACTTTAGACAATTATTTGAAATTTTAAAAAAATTTTGCGTAGAAGTTTACTAATTTTAATTCACTCTCTTGCTTTATGATTTTTTTTGCAGTCTGGAAAACTTCTTTTAAGTTATGCGATGTTTTGAAGATTTTTGATGTCAATACTGATCACTTTACTGCCTAAGGCCCCGTTTACACTTGCATTTTTTTTTAAATTTCTCCACGAATTTTATCTATCGCAGAATAAAATCACTTAGCAAAAGTTGCCGAAATTTGTGAGTCTGTCTGTCAATCTGTGTATAAGATTTCTCAAAAACTAGTAAAGCTTAGTCAAAAACTAGTTTACAGGCATTTTTGGTCCTGGAATGGGACAATCCCATCAACTTTAGGTAGAAATCCGTGAACCCAAATTGGTTACTTTCCCATTTTTTTAAAATCGCGATTTCGTTTTTTGTTATTTACTCCGAAACTACGCATTTTTCAGCAGTCTTATGTATAACAAAAGTTGGAGACAATTAACTTTTCTATATTTTTGTCTTTCACTGGAACTCCGTATCTCAAGCCGTTATCAAAACATACCGTTATTTTAAAAAAATCAGTTTTTTGCGATTATCTCGAAAAATAACGGGTGTTTGGTGGTTTAATGTATGAGGTGAATTGAAGAAAATAGCACTCCCGACAATTTTGTCTTTCACCGTTATCCGATATATTTTACCGTTATCGAAATATTATCACTAAAAATTTAAAAAAAAATTTTTTTGGGAATTGCTTGAAACCTAAAGGATTTTCGAAAGAAATAAAACAGAATTGAAGGTATTAAGATTTTCTACATTTTTCCTTTTATCGTAAATCGATATAGTTTACCGTTATCGAGATATTTCAGATTTTGTAAAACAAAAATTTATCGCGTAGATTTTGTATAAGAAAGTCTGTGGAGCTCTATTACGCTAGAACACAAAAGTAGCACACAAGAAAATTTTCTTCCATAAGATTTACTGCTATTTTACTGCTCAAAAAAAAATTTGCTGCTGCAGCCGTTTTCGAGATATTTGTTGTGTTCCAGCTTCAGGTTGAAGCTGGAACACAGCAACAAAAATGAAAAAAACAAAATATGGAAAATGTTTTGCTAATTTACTGCGCAAGAATTAAATTTGCTGCTCCAGCCGTTTTCGAGATATTTGCCGTTTTCCATCTTCAGGTTGAAGCTCAAAAAGTAAAAACGTGTGAAACCCATTTAAAAATTCCTACCTTAGTTTCTACCTTAATGCCATATGACACAAACAAATTAATATAGGTACATATTTCACGGTTTACACTGTAATACTTGTGGCAAAATTGACCTGTCCCTAATTAATCAATCCACTCTAATACCATGAAACGAAAAATTAAAAACCATTTAACTTCGCAGCAGGAAATTATTTATCTAAACAAAGCTAGACTGAATTTGTCACTTTATGAAAACTTCTTACATATATCTGTTATTCACCTTCGTTGGAATATCCAGAATATAAATATATAACAGATCAATATTAATTATACAATGAAAAATTTCGACAGTATTTAACCCATGCGTGCTACACAAAACTATAATAGATTTCGTGCTTCTTTTCCTGTTCGTTTGAACTTAGCAGCGTCACAGGTTTTGCTTTGTAAGTTCCCATGACGTGCCACCACTTAATTGTACCATAATACCAAAACTTAAATGGAAAAATATTAATTTTCAAATTAAGAATAGATTATTTAGCTTTTAATAGTATGCTCTATGAGAACATTGCAAGTCATTAATCATTTTTTATTTTCATATAAGTGGTGTAAACAAGTATTGTTTCGATGGAAATTTTAGGAACTGTTATTCACGAAAGATGACGCTGCCAAGAGTTTTTAACTAAAAAAAAAATACCACTTTTTGTTTTTCGTAAGACATCTCACAAGTACTGCTATGGTAAGCATGTGAAGGCGCGCACTGCGATGGTAAACATGTGGAATATTGCCAAAGTGGCAGTTCAGATTTTTAAACCCCGTAAATAGCAGTTTAGGAGCGCGCTTAAAAGCCTTTTTCGAGGCTAGCTGAAATATACTGAATTTTAGGTGTTTCGAAAGCTCAAATTGCCACTGTAGCACCATCCCACCTGCTGCCCATAGCAGTGCGCGCCGGCGCTAAAATGCTTAGGGATTTTTGTCAGAGGCACTTAATTTTTCTTACTAATTTTTACTTCTTTTTTTTTTTTTTACTAAATCACTGTTTAGAATTCGTAGATTACAGTCTGTTAATATAAAATTCTCTGATACGGACTTGGCATATCGTATACGTTGCATTACTGCAGCAACTTTTTTTAACGAACGAAAATAAGCTACAAAAAGTTCATATTTTCTTCTACAAAAAATTCATATTTGCACAAAATATGTCCGTATGCAAATAAAAACATTTTGTAGAAGGAAAAAAGTGCTTATCGTTCTTTAAAAATAAGTTGGTACTGCAGCAACGCTACATATTCGATATGCCAATACCCGTAGGTCTAAAAAAAACCCCATAGGTGCCAAAGAACAAACAAAAATCCTGTTGAAACCTTGAAAATGTGATGTGCTAATTACATTTTTAAACAAATTTCCGATTCGATATTCTGAATTTCACGATCCTGTGCTATTCTCCCTTTATTGAAAAATTCTCGTATATTGTCTAAATACATAAACGCAACACGGTCCAAGATCATGCAGGCGTGCATGCATCCAGAATCGGAAAAAACAAATTGAAAGATGGGAACACAAGAAATTATGTGTTATGCTAACACCAGTAAATAACGCCAGATGAACACATTCTGTGAGTTGAATTAAACCCAAGCCGATACTAAATTCGGTTTCAAGGCAGAAGACCTGCAGACTTTGCTGGCGGTCAGGATCATAAAATGTGGAATGAGAAAACATGAAATGCTCAACAAAAAAAAAAAAATAGAAAGAAATAAAATAAAGATGAGAAATGCAGCATCGCTTCAATTTAAACAGACAAATTCTGGTGTAATAATTGCACTGGAAATGGTGGAAAATCAAAGAAATCCACATCCCAAGTCCTTGCCTATGTTATTATTACAAGTTGAATAGTTACACAGATGTTTGACGAATGTCTGAATCTTTTATTGCCCTAGTCTTCTCTGTCTGGTCCTTTTGCTTTTTTTTACTTTTGTTCTATTTAGAAAGGTTTTTAAAATATTCTTAGATTTTATTCTAGTTTAGAAATATCTGGTCAAAAAATTGGGGATGGGTTTTTTTTTAAAATAATTTTAAAGGCCACCTGCACATTTTCTGATTCCCTTGTAATACGAGTACCTGCTGTACTAAGAAGTTTCTATCTTCAAAAAGAAAATCGATTTTGGGTTGATTTTAAACGCACATAATTTGATGTGTGGTTCAAACATTAATTTGGGATAACCGATATCAGAGGTTGTTATCACAACCTCTGATTGTGATTGGTAGCAACACCTTACAAATATTGCAATAAAAATTCACGATCTGCAATTCATGTAAAACTGTAGGTGCTGTAGTAGAGGTATTAATTGTTAAAAACTTGAACTTTAGAATTTCAAGACTTGATTTACGGAGGCACTGGGGCTCAAATGGTAAAGCATTTATACGCAGAGAAAAAAAAAGAGTAAATCTAGCTATTTTATAGTGGGGAATCGGGAATTTCAATTACAAAAATAGCCAATTTAACCACAAAATAGTAAATTCTACTACTAAGAATTAAATTTATTATTAAATTCGATTTTGACTATTTTTATACTCTATATGATATATCATATAAGAGTATATTAGATTTAGTATACCATTTGTAACACCAGGGTGTTAGAGATGACAAAAGATTTTGATTTCCGCATGTCCGTTCGTCTGCCAGTCCGTCTGTCCGTGAACACCATAACTTTCGAAAGGATTGAGCTAAAGACTTGAAAATTTGAATAGTGACGTTTCTCGTAAATGGCTAGCCGAAGTTCTTGAATGGGCAAAATTGAACCATTCCTCCCCTCCTCTCCTCCTCCCCGCCTCCCCTCCACAATACATACGAAACCTTTTTTTTGCAATTTTCTCGAAAACGGTGAGTCATATTGAAAAATTTATTAAGGTAAAATGTGTTTAGAATAGGATTCTACATAATTCGTTCATACATCAAAATCCAATGGAACCTTTGCTTCCCCCCTCTCCCATACAAATGGAATACTTTTTTCTTGTTTTCTCGAGAACTGTGCATCGTATCGAAAAATTTATAAAGATAAAATGTGTTTAGAATACAATTTTACATAACTTATCTAAATATATATCAAAATCCAGTTGGACCACTACTCCCCTCTTCCGTACAAATTGTGACCTTTTTTTTTGATTTCTCGAAAACGGTGAGTCGTATTGAAAAATTGATGAAGGTAAAGTCTATTTAGAATATGATTTTACATAACCGTTCCATACATCAAAATCCAATCGGACCTCTCCTTTCCCCCTCTCCTATACAAATGGATTTTTTAAATAAACATTTTGTCTGTCATCATATAGGGTATTTGACGATTGGCCCCTGGCCCTTGAAGCTTTTCTTATGTTTTTCTTGTAAATTTTTCGTACGGTATTAGCAATCATTGTGGATTCGCAAACTCCCCTTTTAAAACCTCCTAAATAAAATGATAATAAAATTGAAAAATTGCACTTTTTTTTATCGTTGTGTCTTCCAACTAACCCGGCAGACAAGAAAACTTTTATCTTCAACTGAATTTTCGATTTATCCCCAGCAAAAGTTCGATATCAATTTATCCACTTGCAATCACTTGAACGCCCTTACCACCGGTTATTTTCGTGAAGTCCCTGAATATTACACACAAGAAGGGATGAAAAAACGTTCTTCAATCCAGGCAGCCAGAAGAAATCCAGACCAACGCCAGACAAGGCGTTTATATACCAACATAAATACATAGTGGTAGTTTGTTTCGATTCCATGGTGAAAATCAACCGAATTCGAAATGGTTTCGTCATCACACCAGACTGGAAACACAAAATTACTTCTGCTTATATTGCGGCATCGGCTGCCACTGCCTCCATTCTGAATCTTTGGCTGCCTTGTCATGTGATTTTCGTTTGGGGTAGGTCGGCAGTTCAGCCATAAAATACATTGGCTACAAGCGATGAATCGACTGCCTTATCGACACAATATGGCGGGCCTCTACGCTACTTTTTTCGTATGTTTGATTCGGTATTTTTCTCGTTTCTTTGATGCTGCAGCCACTCGGATGTGGCAAGTGGAAAAAAACGAATCATCACAGAATTTTTTTCTTATAAAGACTAGATTAAAATTGTAATTTTAAAGAGAAAGAGTCAAGGACGGCCGAAGAAAACAATTTTTAGAACAGAGACTATTTTAGAATAATTAACAAAGATTTAACAGTTGTCCCGACATCAATATTAGTGTCAAAAGTATTAAACGTTAAACACTAAAAATAACTAAAAAATAAGAAAAATCGATAATTCGCGGTGAAATCATAATTTACTTGATAGAAATGCATGTTGTTAAAATTTCCGTGATGTAAATATAAGCAATTTCCTTACTCTGCGGTTCACGGAACTTTTATGGGTCACTAAATCGAGTTAGCAAGTTATTTTTACTTGAAATTCGTCGTCTAACTCAATTCAGCGGTTGCTAAAAATTACGTAAAACGCGCCATTAGTCAGTGAAAAATCTATAGATAACAAACAGTCAGCCTCGCCGTTGTTATATGTTACAATAACGTACAAATTGGATAAATGGTTCACATTTTTATAAATCCACTAGCTGTGAACTTGTAAACCCATCGTCGACTGACTGGTTGATATTTCTTTCAATGAAATATTTTAAGCGTAAACAAGCAGGGGTGGTATTCCGTAACTTGTTTCCAACGTTTGTTTCGAGTTAGAAGAAAAAGTAATATTGGCTATCTCTGTTTCGACCAAAAGAAATGATGAGGCAAAACAGAGATAGCGAATACCAGTTTTTCTTCTAACTCGAAACAAACGCTTGAAACAAGTTACGGAATATCACCCCAGTACTCTCTTCTTGTGTTCCCAACCAGCTTGTTTTATAGAAAAATGCTAATGAAACTGTAACCCTCGAACAGTCACTCCGATTGGAATATTATGTATGGACGAGTTATAATTTTTTTATTTTATGATAAACCGCATAATTTTCGAAAAAAATCACAAAAATCTGTTTAACTTGTAGTGAAAGGGGTAAGGAGCGCTTCTTTTGAATTTTGATGCCTGGAAAAGTTATATAGAATTGGATTCTAAACACTTTTAGTCTTAATAATTGTTCCGATACAATACACCGTTTTCGAGAAAATCTAAACTAACTGCCATAACATAACCCATCTAGATTAGTGGAAATACGAAATACTAAGTACCAATTTTAAATGAGCAGAGAAAAAGTTCGGAGCAAAAGTCCAACCACACATATCGAAATCAAGGATGCAAAACGGTTTTTTGAACTCAACCACTGAACCATTTTTTAAAAAAGATGTCCGAACTAAACTAAATTTAATAGTATAGATGGCGGAACCGAACCAAAACGAAAACAGTTTTTAACACGTTCGTGACATTTGGTTTTTCAACTTTTTTTACATTTGGACATCGTGTACCACGGGTGAACTGGTGGGTGGGTGGGTGGATTTGGACTTCGCACTGATATACTTCTTGATAATTTAGAAATAAAAATTTACGTCCACAAAAAAACTACCGCACTATTTACTCGCGCGGTTTTAAAAAACTGTACATGTACCACCAGTGGTACACGATGTCACGAACGTGTTAAAACAAATGCTGTAACCAAACCAAACACCAGAAATTTTTTAGTGATTCCGTTCGGTTTCAATTTCAATATTTACTTTTTTTTATGTTAGTCTAGTACGAAAAAACATTCCACAAACTATTAAAAATTCCGTGAACCGAAACCAGAACCAAAATCAAATTTTTGAAATTTTAGAAACCAATATCAGAACCAAATTTTTGCAATTTTAGAAACCAAAGCCACATTTTTAAAAGTTAAGACACCAAAACCAGAACTAAATTTTGAAACTTACGGAACTAAAACCAAGAATCAGAAATCCCATTCGCCCTTGAAAAAAAAACCGACCCATACTCAAAAAACTTTTGTTTGCATCTCTAATCGAAATCGTGATTTTTTTTGTGTTTGTATCACTTTGAAAGGGAACCACAGACCTCCGGAATACAGGTCAAGTACTTTACCATTTGGACTACAAATTTTATCCAGCTCACAGAGAAAATCGCATGAAATCGAGTTCACACCGCTAACATTTTCTAAACACTTTTTACTTCCTTAATATTTTTGGTTCGGTCCGATAAAATTTTTCAGTTCAGCATCGCTAGGGGGTTTTTTTTTATTTTCAATTTTTTTTAAATGCTTTTTTTTATTTTTATTTTTAAAACTTTACAACTGGCTCTGATAGATAAAAACCAAAGGATTAACCGCACTGGGTATGGCGACCTCTTGATTGTCAATAACTTGATAAAAGCAATACTTCCTATCATTTTTATAAAGATATTATAATGCGTCCATGGAACGTAGTATTTCTTTCTCGCTTTCTGGATAAAACAACACACAGAAACAAAAAAAAATTATAAATCTCACCATATTTTTAAGGGGAATCGTGACAATTACTAAAATAGTTAATTTCAATTACAAAATAGTTAATTTCAATGACCAAATAGTTAATTTCAATTACAAAAATAGTCAATTTAACCACAAAATAGTAAGCTTTACTGCTAAATAGTTAAATTTATTACAAAAACAGTCAATTTTGACTATTTTTGTAATTGAAATTAACTATTTTAGTAAAAGTCACGATTCCCCATTAAAAAATAGTTAGTTTAACCATTTTAGCTCTGTGTGAAGTTTGCGCACTTTCAAATTGTGGCTTCTCTTGCTTGGCTCTTGAATAGTCGACTTTGTCCCTGCCGCCATTTCAGTGATGCTGTTTGTCGATATGAGTCTTCACTCTCCATTCTCGATATGAATTCGTTTCTGTCAACACGGCATGTGTGCATCTTATGATGACTCAAATGACAAAATTTCGCTGCATTCCCTTGTTTTCGGAGTGTGTTTTCCATCTTCTGTTATGTCTCAGCCTAGGTTTCAAATTGGTATTAGTTTTACTTAACCGGCGAGTTGTGTGTCATGTCAGATTGTATACCACATGTTGTGCGTGCCTATTTGATGTGTTTATGCTGGAACGTTTTAATATGTTTGATGTTGCGACTTAATTCTTTTCTAAATCAACAAGTTTTGTTTGGATTCCTAAAACATCGTAATGTTAAGTCGTAAAAGTCTGCATTTCGAAACGATGTAAATGTAAAGTTGATTTTTAGTTTTAAACAAAGTTATATTTCGCCCTTAAAGTCATACAGCCTTATTAATAAAAAATCCCTAACACGGAGATAACTCATGTGCTAACTAACTCAGAGATAGCAAACTTATACATTAGTTAACTATTCTTATTAATAAAAAATTTTCCTCCATATAATAGCTAACTCGTATTTTATTTAAAAATTTAGCTTAAATACGGCAACCCTTGTGCCGAATTGTACCAAAAATTACGAAAATCTTTTACATTTGAGTCATATTTGGGTTTTTTAAATCCGTTTCCTTGGAGACGATATTTAAATCGGAGTGAAATTAATGTGTTTATTTTAATTGTGATTGACTGCAAAGTAATTAAAAATGGAAAATTTAAAAATTGAACGAAAATAATCAGAAAATTGGCGTTCAAGTGATAAGGTAATATAATATAACAACATAAATTGCATTTTTATAATGGATCATTGCTTTTCCGGTCTTTTTTTGCAAGAATTATGCGCCATCAAGAGTTATCAACTCCTTAACTCGAGGAAATCGGTATGTTATCTAACACAGAGTTAACTAATGTCAGTTAACTCTAAAAAAAATTTATTAATAAGAATTTCGAGTTATCCACTGCGTAAACCATTGATAAAAATTAACTAACGTTTATTAATAAGGCTGATAATGTTTTTAGATGCTTTTAGAAATTCGGGCTATTAAATATTAAATTAATATTAAATAAATATTGCAAATGAATGCACACCCCATCTCTGCGAAAGGCAATTAAGCTACACCAACATTAATAACTCTTGTTATATATTTTGAAAAATTCCTTTTAAATCGATAATTTATTTCCTCATAAGTCGATTTACAATGCATTCAATTTTCTTATCTCAAAATGCACACAAATCTCTGTTATGTTAATAAAATGCGCTAATCTGCATTTAAAAGCGAATTGATGTGGAGTACCGGCTGGACTTTGTTGGATGTTGCTGGTAAAGCTTTCCCCCCATCCATAATAAAATAAACACCTCAATTACCAATGACGTAAGTTGTTTGTCTCGAAAAACTTTTTTGGAATTCATTCACCCCATGAATCGTCCAAAGTTGAATTCCGATTGGAAAGCTTCACTTCCCAACTTTGACCACCATTTACATAAATATATACAGTGTATTCCTTGCCATTTTAAGGCGTAAATAGAAATAAATATTCTTGTTTAATCAAAACAAATCGGATGTGATCATCAGATGATTTTCTTATACGCACTGAAGCTACGTTGAATTTAAATACAATTAAATTCCACAGAAATTCAATGTCTTGAATTTAAGTACAATAAGTTTTACATAAAACTTACGTAACTTGTAAGAATAATCTTCTTTACATGAAAAGCATTCGAAGAAGAGATTTGTTCCTTGATTTTAGGTACACGATTTCCCTTTCGCTTCCTTTAACCTCTGTAGTTAGAAGAGAGTCACTAAGGCCTCGTTTACATCTGACAATTTATTTCGTGGATTTTTTTCTGTGACACCAAATTCACGTTTACACTATGACCCAAAATACCAAAATTTATTCCTGTAAGAAGTCCGAACTCGATTTTTTTCATATAAAACCACCGGAATAAATTCAAATTTTGACAGCTTTTGAATGTATTCAGCGATAGATTAATAAAATTCGCGGAATAAATTTTGAATAAAATTCGTCGAAAAAATTCCGAATAAATTTCGCAAAGAAATGAAGAAAAATCGAAAGTGTAAACGGGGCCTAAGATTAATCTTCAAAGTTCCTCGCACCTACAGTTTTACTTGGATGAACTTTTGGTTGAAATCCGTTGACCGAAAATAACCAAAATGGTTTTTATCCCTTAATTTATGGGGTGAAAATCATATGCGTAAATGATGAGGTGGTTTCCAATGGACTTGTTCTAATCACATACCCAATCCGTGCTTTTAACTCGGCATGCAGCACCATACTGTATGAAGGTACTGAAGATTTCAGAGTCACTGTGCTGAAAACATGAGAGATAGCAACGAGAGAAAAGTCTATGTGGGTCCACCGGACCCACCTCATCAATTAAAGGTTAAAAATTCCAATTTCGTTTTTCGCGAATTACTCCGAAACTTCGCGATTTCACTATTCTTGTGTATGACAACAGTTGGAGACAATAAAATTGCCTACATTTTTGTCTTTCACTAGAACTTTGTATCTCAAACCGTTATTGAGATAACCATTATTTAAAAAAAAAGTTTTTTTTATCTCAAAAACTAACGGCTTTTCAGTGGCTTAACGTTTAAAAATAGTTTAAAAGATTAGCATTACCCACAATGTCGTCTTTTACCGTTATCCGCTATCTTTGACCGTTATTGAGCTATTTTCACTAAATGTTTAAAAAAAAAATATTAAAATTCTGTACATTTTTTTGTCTTTTACCCTAAATCGATATATTTTACCGTTATCGTAATATTACAAATTTTGTAAAAAAAATTAAATTTTTATTTAAATTTTTTCGTCCGGCTATAAATTGATCAGGACCGCAGATTTTGTTTAAGAAAATCATGTGCTATTCAGATCAGATATTTTTGTAATATCACTTTGAATTTTTGAAAATAAGGTACCTATTTTCAGTCCTTTGAATGTTTTGCACTCAGAGGGAAGAGGGTTGTTTCAGAAGAGGGTTGTTGAGGGTTGTTTGTAATTATATTAAAAAGTGTTATCGATGTTTTTTCTTTTCAAAATATAACAAAAATTGCATCGCAGACAAAACTTAGAAAAAACATCCCACAATCAAAAATTATTTAATGAAATGCGCCGTAGACGAATTTTTGTAAGAAAAATGCGCTAGATACCGTAACTTCTGAGGAGAATTTTTTTGGGTTTCAAGGTAACTTTTTTTTGTGATTAAGAAATTACAACACTGGATTGCATAATTCCGGGATAGAAGTTCAGTTTCCAGGACACCGGCAATAGACGCTTAAATCCGCGGCTATCCTGGCAAATCCGGGATGTTTGGTCACCAGATCTAAGCAATGCGTTGAATGTTAGACATTTTTTAAGAGTATTTTATAAGCACCATAAAAAAATCTCTAGTTTTGGGGAAAAAAAGTTTTTTATGTTTTGGCTGTGCAACGAATTGAATGTCAGACAACAAGAACTTAATCAGAGATTACGATAGCCACGAAATTTCTCAGGGAGACCCAAAACAAAAACTTTAACGAGAAAAGCCAATCTACCACACAGCCACGAAAATTCGTGTATTCCCCACCCCCAACAAACTAAACTTTTAGCTCTCATACACAGAAGTAGAATTGAAACACCTATAACAATAGAAATTAATACTAGAATACCAACAGCTGAGAAATAAGAAAAAGATTTCATTATTGACATGTTCGGTCTATGATGGTGGGCTCAAGAAGCCAAAATAGTAGAATAGGGACTGAAAGACGAGAAGGGGTGATTGGCTGCGGTGTAGCGAACTCTTAAATTGCGTCGCAAAAAAAAAGCTTCTTGAAAGCTCACATACAACATGATGTTTGGCTGTTGTTTCGATTTTAGCTGCATACTTTTAAAATAATTAGAAAAAATGTCGTTGGGTCGTAAAAAGTATTATTTTTTTTTTTCTTTAAACACCGGCGAATATTGTTATCATTTGATAATAAAATATAGTAAAATTTGATACATTTCTTTTTATAATATGCATATTGAAAAAAAAAACTTACTGAAAATATTTTTTTTATTGTATGAGCGCAGCCCATAAGTCTCAACTTTTGCCTCGTGCCAAACAAACGTCAATGAGTCATTTACAAAATATCACATTTTCTTTCAAAAATAAACATATTTTCTGGTTACTTAACACGTATGGTCTTGTTCCCAGTCAAATACGTAAATAATTTGTACCTACAGGAAATATTTGAAATGCAAATAGAAATGTAATACGTAGATTGGCATCAAAAAGTTTTATATCCCGTTGGAGATTTTTTCTGGTGCAGCTTTAAACGGATTTGAAGTTTACTTAAATTTTCTAAATCAGGCTTTTGTTAACCAATTTTTAATCACAAATTTAATAATGAATTCGAGTGACAGATTTAGACCAAGCTGTGCCGCGAAGTAGAGCAAGGTAGCAAGGTAGTTTATCTTTATCTTGAGCACCTGGGATTCGATAATTTCTTAACACGTTCACGCCGGCGCTGTAATTCATGCTCCTCGCCCATTGGCAGTGGCGCTTAAATCTTTTCGCTCTATCGGACGGGAGCTAATCCAGGGTATTATGCAGCATTGACAAAAAATTCAAATTGTGTCAAAACGACAGCGTGACTCTCAGGTCTTCTTTTTCGGCAGTCAAAGTGTTAAAGATCTAAATATTTGGTGTTACGTACCGTCTAATAGCACAATCAAATGCGGGCCACCGGTGGTACGCGCCGGCGTGAACGTGTTAAAGATCTTGAGCACCTCCACTTGGGATTCGAGAATTTCTCAAAGAACAAATAGAAGCATACACCAATTTTAGATGCGCCACCATTTTGTTAGCCTTAACACCAAAAGAGCAATTAAAATCTGAATATATTTGACAGATTACAAAATTACTCGAAAACGGCTCTTTTAAGTCTTGTGTAGACGGAGATGTCCCCCTACTACAATTGTAGTAAATCTACTACTATTTTCGGCTTCAAAAGCCTTAGTGTGTAGTAAATCATATCTACTACTATTTTTTGTAAAATACATGAATCAACCAAAAAATTGTATTATACATGTTAAATGTAAAAAGCTTCTAACGAAATTAAATATGAGGCAGCCAATACAAAAGAAGTTTTTAAATGTCTTCTTCTGAACTACAGCAAGTTTTTTGTTGATAGAATTTTGGTATTATGAATGATAAAGCTATTTAGCTTTAGTCATAGATATCCTACTACTAGATCAAGCCATTTGCTATCTCAAATAGACCACTGAAACGTCAAAAAATTATGACGAGAAAAAGGGACAAAGCTAGTAAATTCTGGGAAATTAAAATTCTGGAAAAAAATGCTTATGCAGGTCCCCGACGGAATATTATTCAATCCCTATACCAATTATTCATGTTAATATTCAGAGCTGCCACATACATTAATATGCAATTCCCTAAACCTGTGTATAAGTCCTATAAGTGCGACGTAAAACATATAATTCAAGTGTTATTGAGTTTTTTTTAATTCGAACATCTGACATCACTAAAGTTCGAAGAATAAATGAGACAACCATAGTCACGCTGTCCCATATTTTTGGTATGGAATTGTTCGAGTGCCGCGATCTAGTAGTAGGATATATGTGGCTTTAGTTATACAAATTGGTATATCGGCATAGGTAGAAAAGGTTTTTTTTTTTGAAAATCTGCTACCATTAGTATCAATCTACTACTATTTTTGGTCCAATCTACTTCTCTCCTAAGGCAAATTGGGGCCATCCCTGTGTGTAGACGGTGAAGAGCTTTACTAAAATATGTCGTTACGAAATTTCCTTAATTTTACTAACGAAAAGTCCTGATGAATTCGAAAACAAACAATTTCTTGAAACTTGATATTAAATCATCCAAGAAATACGCTTAAATGTTGTTAAGATCAATAAAACATATTTCCAATCTCTTTTTCTCACGCCATTTGAGATTTTATTCACTTGGTTGAATCCTCAATCATGTAGCAAACAAAAATAAAGTGATATGAAATCATAATTTCGAAATCGAACTTACATATGAGTATAATATAATATTCTTGGAATCTGCTTAAAGGTAGATTTCCTCTTTTGCTAACCTCGCCCACACGTACCGACACAGATGGAAAATTATTAAACCCGTTCAGTTTCATAGTGAGGATTCAGTTATTCATTCAGTTTACTTGATATTCTCAATATTTTGAACAGAATTGAACAAATCGCATTACTGTTTTCATCACAAATTCTAAAAATAAGTATCTTCCTTTTTCGCAACAATATATTCCAATCATCATGATGCCAATAAAGTTCCTATCCTACTCATGGCCACCCACACTCACCCATATCCTGACAGGATTTTCATTCGATCCAAATCTCTTCCCATAGCAAAGACTTGTCTTTTATGTGCCTGTTTACATTGAGACTCACTTTGAGGCGGCACGTCTTTCCTAATTTTTCTGCCGTGTGCATTCATATACCGGTTTCAGCAGCAAAACTAAACGACAGGTTTCAACGACCAGACTCAAAAACCGGTTTGCGACCGATAATTTTAAGTGAATCTAAACTTCGTTCACTCTTTTTGGTTTCCCTCCCCACTCCCCACTGCGTCCCTCACCATCACGTGCCGCCTCAAAGTGAATCCCAATGTAAACACATTCTATGGAGTCACGAGACCAGACTATTTTATTATGAAACGCCGGTGGTAGCCGAAGGGTTTCGTAAAGAAAAAATTCAAATCCTTTTTTTTTACATTTCCATATCCTGGACAGATTGGTCGATTCAGTCATGAAAATAATTGGTTAGCAAACAAACAGCCACATATTGGTGAGAACCGACATTTTCTGAATTTTTCTCATATGAATTGGAAAATATTTGCAAAAAAAATTATTATTTTTTATCCGATTTCCCAAAGCAGGAGAATATACGGTATCACAGAAGATATTCTTCTGTAACTTTTGAACCCCTCAACGGAGAACATCGTACCAAATTGCATTGGATTGCCTGAAATTGCCCCCTTTTTTTAAACCATGTTCGCAGTAGGAATCTCCCTCGCCTCTGGCCCCCTCAACTGCTAACTCCTAAACTAGTCAACAGATTTTTATGTTGTTTCCTCCACTGGATAGAGGATTTTTTTGAGAGCATATAACCAAAAAAAAACACCATCTAAAAAAGTCATATTTTGTTTTTTTTTTTTTTTTTTGTTAAATTAAATATATTTTTATTGATTTATTTTTAAATAAAGGCTACTTAACATATTTTGCACTGTATTTTGTAGTCATTAATTAAGTTTGAAAACCACTGATGTCCTCTAGATTGCAAGAAAAGCTGTACGAAAAAATTTAAACTGTATAACTTTTTCAAAAAACAATAATGTTTATTTCAAATTAAAATGATGCAAGAATAAATGCTTGATTAAAGCTGTATTTTGTAAACTTTGTCCCAGATGGAAAATTTCACGCTAATATGTTGTTTGTGTCTCCTGAAAATTTTCAAAAAGCGGAGACGATCAATTTTTGTACCGAAGTCTTCAATTGACCGCCAAGATCGTGTGATTTAACACCTTTAGATAATTTTCTGTGGATATTTTTCAATTCAATCGTCTATGCCAATTGTCCAAGAGTGATCTAGGAGCTAAAAGGCAGCATACGATGCGAAATCGCCTCTGTGGATCCTGATTTATGTCGAAATGTCATCGAAAACTCGGCCTCTTAAATGCGCCCGACTCAGCCAACCCTAAATGGTCAACTTTTACAATATTGTTTTCCATGGCATTGATTGTGCCTGCATTGGCAATTTAAAAAATTGTAGAAATTCCGCTCCGTTTGTTATTCAGTTTTAAAATCCAAATATTGAAAATAGAAAACCTTATACGAGTAGTTCGAAACTATGGCATTTTAATATGGCTTAGCAGTTTAGCTTGATTACATCTGACTTTGACATTTCATATAAAATAAATTTATTTCTATTTATAAATTTCATTATTTCTCCCCAAAAGTGATACCACGTGGTTGTGTAAATAGTAGGTAATTATTATACCCGAAATAGCTTGTTACAAAACTATTTTCAATCTATTGAATAAAAAGCTATTTTAAAGTTTAAGTACTTTTTTTATACCAACCTTTTAGTTTGCTTTTCTTAGTATGAGAATCATTCTAATGAGGGACAGTGGGCGAAACCTTGAGACATTTTAATAAAATGTTCCAGGAATAAGTTTGTTTTAATCAAAAACCGAGAAACCCGAGAAATAAAATAAATATTAACACGTTGAGCGCCACGTGCCCACCGGTGAGCATTTTAATTTTCCAACAGAGGACCAAGTGACCACCGATGGGCATTATTGAATGTCAATGGTGGGACAACGTGACTACCCGTGGACTACTTGTTTCATTTCGAGACATCGTGACCACCTTTTACATATACAGTAGAATCCCGATAATTCGTATTTCAAGGGACCAGCAAATTCATACGAATTAGCGGGATATACGAATTACCGGGGTACGAATTATCGGGATTTTTTTCAAGGGACCAGCAAATTCATACTAATTAGCGGAATATACGAATTATCGGGGTACGAATTATCGGGATTCTACTGTATTTAGCTTTGAGAAATATTAAGTTTAGTCCCAGGATGTCAACCTATTTTACTTGGAATTCGTAGTACTTGCAATCATGCTTATATTTAAAAATGAGTTGGTGTTTGTCTCTCTGTTCCTCTTTCACGCAAAAACGGCTGAACCGATTGACTTGAAATTTGACATGAGTGCCTGTGGTAGTTCTGGTTCCAACATAGGCATACGGAAAAGAAGCGCGGGGGGAGTAAGGGGAGGGGTAAAGTGATTTTGAAACTTAGTTTTTGCGCTATGCTACTCTTTCGCGGGGAAACTACTGAACCGATTGGCCTGAAATTTGGCATAGATGTTCGTCGGGGGTTCATCCCCAACATAGACCCATTAAAAAGTAGCACGACAGGTGGGGGAGTAAGGGGAGGGGGTAAAGTGATCTCAAAACTTAGCTCTTCCTCTATGTTACCCTTTCGCGGGGAAACTACCGAGCCGATTGGCCTGAAGTTTAGCTCCAACATAGAAAGTTGAAAAGGCGTTTGATAGTCTTTTAAAATTTTACAGTAAACACAGTGAATTTTACTCGGAATCATAGTAAAAACCCCAGTTCCATTTCGTGCAGTATAAGAATTTTATTGGGGTTTCCAAGTAAATTTTACTTGGAGGAACACTAAATTTTATTTACTAGGAGAGAACACTAAATTTTATTTACTGGGAGAGAAAAGTAAAATTTACTGTACTTAATCGTGGTTGCCTTTTTACTGGACTTTCAGTAAAATCTGGTTTTGAGTAAAGCACAAGAGTTAGTGTAATAATAATAAAATAATTCTTAAACATTTATATAATTTCCTTACTACGGACATGTATTTTGAAGGCACTGTTTTGAATTATTGCATTTATTGTGTAATAGAAATCCTTTCATAATCAATCAGATTTCATTGAAATCATTTCAAATCCGAAATACAGGATTCCAATAAATCATAATCGGAACCTAATCCAAAACTTATCAAAGCAAATCTTTTGCAAATCGAAAATCCCCCAATCAATTATTTTATTGACTCGAAGTGCCACAAAACCAATTCAACCATACAACATTGACATTATATCTTTATGTTTTGCCTTACATTGCAATAGTAATTTGTCATAATAACGCCTCTTATCAGTTGATACCGAAATACCCCCAAAAACGAATTTCTCGTAACCCAGAAAATACAAAATGAAAACGAATTTAAATTCTAAATAGTGGTGAACATTTTACAATGAATTATGTAAAAAAAACATGAAAAGACTCTTTCCGAACAAAGGGAGGGAAAAAGCACGAATTTGACATGATTCATCATATTTCCGGTTCAACAAAAGAAAATTCATTTCATTTTCAATGTGTTTTTTTTATCATTATTATTTTTCTGATACGAATGGCAGTGCAGAACATGCCTTTTTTTAAATGTTTACATGACCGACAGGCAATTTCATGGGTTCATTGCACCACCGGGACCACCACCAACACCAGTTACCACCTCAAAAGCATCATCACCAAACAAATTCAAGCACGCCGCGAGTACGCGAATTTCGTATTATGCTGTTGAAAAAAAAAAAAAAAATGTTTTCACCTATCCACGAGCAAAAAATCAAATCGAGTTGTGTTTTTTTTTTCTCGTATATTTACTCACAGCCATTTCACATACATTTTCAATTGCTGTACAGACTTATGTTCGCAATTCGAACATGAATTAATCGTTCCAGGAACGCGGCGTTTTTCCTCCTCAACAATCGACAACCCCAGCCCCCAAAAAATATGTGACGCTTAGCGGGATGGTCGGAAAACACTTGCAGTTAATTTTCATTGACAGATGGTGTCGATGCGGACGATATTGTATAGTACACACTCGGGTGACGAAATCGCCTTCGTCGATCACTCACCTTCTCCAAAGCACCTTGAACTTTGTAGAGAGGGGGAGTGAAAATTTGCCGGGATCGATCTGCAAAGCTACGAAACGATCCTCGTCAGAAACGTCAAAAACTTACATACACTTGTATGATTGTTTCCGTTCACAAAAACGCCCTTATCGAGGGTTCCTTCACCTTTTTAACATCAAAATCGGTTGCATGTGTGCAGCAGCGCCTCGTCATTTTCGTCCGATTTCGCTCTGGGGTATTGCATCGTCGCATAAAGAATGTTTTCTTCAGTTTCGGGAGTGCAGTAAACTTTTATCTTGGCCAATCTGGTTACAAGTAGAATCCCATGAATGTGATAATGATAAAAGTATACTTAAGGTGACTGTGATAAGACATGTCGAAATTTCTCGAGAAAAAAAAACACTTGTGTAATGCAGATTAACGCTCAGAATGATCTTTTGATAACGATCGGTTTTATCGATATCGATTTAGACAAATCACTCAAAATTTATTGTTGTCCGAATCAGTTGTTTGTTTTTTTCGACGCTTGGGTCTTTTTAAAAAAATGAACCCCGTGGAAAACCCGCTCCATAATGCTAGTAAGTTTCTCTGAAAGTTTCGTCGGAATCGGTTCGGTCGTTCTCTAGTTGTAAGCGAACATACATACACAAGCAGATTATTACAATATGTAAATAACATTTTTAAAAGAAATTTCAACTTTTAAGACTTCATCTTAGCTCTCGATTAGACATAAATTGCGATTTTTTTCATGAATTGCGATTTTTTTCATGCGATTTTTTTCTATCTCGCTGTTGGGGCGTTCATTTAAACGTTGGAGTCTCGAAATCAAGGAAATATGTAGGGAAGTAAACGAAGACAACACAAATAAGGCCTCCGACTTAAAGGACCTCAATTTTAAAGGAATATTTGATACATGATCTGTATTATTATCTTTAAAAGTCTATACAAAGCTCTAGGATTGGGGGATTCATGACGACATAGCGCAAAAGTTGGCACCGCCTTTGTTAAAACTAGAGGCGCCTGCGGCTTATTTTTCTTTTGTTGTTTTTACATATAATTTTATTAGCGAGGCGGCATGAACATTTGCAGCTTTGAGTTGGGGCAAAAGCCGAAAAAGGTTGGACAACTTATGTTTATTTGCACCAACGAAACTTAGCAAATTAAGCTTAAATTATTTAACACACAGGTTTAAGTAGTCCAGCGTAGTCCAAGTGGTACAGCACTTCGCTCGTATTTCGGAGGTCGGTGGTTTAATTGCCGGCTATCGTACGCCGTGATTCAAGTCCACTCAACTTGCTTTACAAAACGAGCAGTGATAGTTGCCGCTTGGTGCTAACGACATCATCGGTCTAGATTGCTATCACCGCCTCTGCTGTTGATGGGTTGCAACGTAAAAACCTTACAAATGTTCCATTTCATCCATGGTTCGCAATCCATGTAAAACTGTAGATGCGAAGTAGGGAGGAAATTGTAATGAAACCTCAATTGATAAGGCCCAGGCTCTTCGAGAGCTGTGGCGCCGAGGATGATGAGGTTTAAGTAGGTTAAGCAAAACCTATTTTTTTTAAGATTATTTGGCAGAACCAGTTTTAGAGTCTTAAATTATTATTGTGGAGGGGTGAGGGTACTACAAATTTTTAGACAATCAAAGGCATTTGCGTAGGATTTGTTTTCTGTTATTCTTTCATACATTGGTTACTTTCCATGCAATGTGCTTGATGTTTTCCAATGTAAACCTAGCATAAACCTTTTATGCTTTTCATATTATTCTTTTTCATAATTCCATCAAGTCAAGTTCATATATGCTACCCTAGAGATAATTCGCGCAATCTCTTCTTATCTTTAAACCTTGAAAACCCTTTAATATACTTTTACACCCATATAATGCGTTTATTGTGCAAGAGCAAGAAAAATATTTACATTTTCGAATAAAATACACAAAAATTACGTCGCGAGCAGTGAAAGATTTACATTTCTCAAACCAATTCCGAATAAAAACTCTCAAATCAAGGTTAACTCTAATCAAGTCAAATATTCTCTATTTTAATACTTTACCAACATAACGTAAACCCAATTTAGTTCTAAAATTGTCAACAAAATTTGCTAACTAAAAACTTTTGATTGTAAATTTTCGCGTGTCTGATAGATTCTGAAAAAAAAAAAATCATAACACACCACTACAGTTTTAATAATCGTAGTCAATATTCTAATAGCAATTGGAATGGCGTATCAATTTTATTTACTCAAATTGTGTACAGTTGAACCTGGATATGTGGGATCTCACAGGACCGTCCCACAGATCCCACTTATAGAAGTTTCCCACTTATCATACACTCAGAAAAATGGAGGCTAACTCGACGACCTACATACGGCGTAATTGGCCTCGGGCAGGCGCGCGTTCGTAAAACTGAGTTGACCTGTGGTCGGAGAAATTCTGAAATTAAGCCACCAGCAGGTGAAGTAGGGCATTGGGAGCTGCACGAGTTGACCTTAGATAGGTTAACTCTGACCGCTAGCTGGCTTACAGACACCTCTGTAAAGTCAGAGTTAACCTGACAAAAAGTTGACCTGGATATTTTTCTAAGTGTAAGTTCCCACTTCTGTAAATCAATATTGGGACTTAACAATCCATACCGATTATGGAGGTTTCCCACTTACCCAGGCCGCAATTATCCAGGTTCGACTGTATTTTCGTTTTTTGTTTGTTTGTAAACATTACACTAAACTTTGTTAAAATTGAATTAAAATTTCAAATGGAATTCCGAACCGATTGAAGTTGTGAGTTTTTTGCATCAACGAATGAATGAAAATTTGATAAAAGCCACACTAAGGTCTAGTGGGAGCGATTTTGTCCACTTTATCTCTATTGGTTTTCACCTTTTGACATTTAATGTAATTTCAAACTGGAATAATCAAAAAAGGGGCGAACTTGATCGAAGGAAACTTGGCTGACAAGCATTTGGAAGTGTGAGCCGAGCTTGTTATCAGCGATAATTCTAGAATTACGATTAATAACGAAATTCGATGAATTTTTGTGACTAAATATAGGTAAAACTTTAGCTTGAAGTTTGTGGACTTATTTTTTTTTTGCTTTCTTAGACCTGGTTTGAATCTAAAATACTTAAATTCAGTTGAAAATACTTTGGTAAATAGCAGTTAACCAACTGTTGATAGATTTCAGGTTCATATGTTCGCATGAATAACGTCATCTGCTTAGGCTGGTAGAATAGCCACTGCTGTTGGTGGGTACCAGTAAAATCCTGCAATTATTCTGAATCCGAATCTTGGTTTCTGCAAAACTGTAGGTGCGGCAGCAGACATATGATTGTAACGGAACCTAAATTTAAAAAAAAACGTACGAAACCTTAATAACTAGTTACGAAACCTTAAGAACTAGTTACGAAACCTCAATAACTAGTTACGAAACCTTAAGAAGTAGTTACGAAACCTTAAGAAGTAGTTACGAAACCTCAATAGCTAGCTTTATCGAAATGAGTAGTGATCATTACTGCTTGGTGCTTACCGGTCCCGACTGCTATCACGACCTCTTCTGTTGATACGTTGCAACGAAAAACCCTTACAAATGTTGCAATTAATTTATGATTCGCTATGCAGAAGATTTTTTATGAAAATCTTTTGATATTTTCACATTCGAAATTTTACTTGCAGTAATCTAGGCGAAGATGTACGCAGTATTATTGACTACTCAGACATTTAACTTTTCTCACATTTTAAGTTGGGTATTTTCACAAAAAAAAAATCACAATTCCACACCATTTAAATTTTTGTTAATCAAAAACGACATTGTTACCTAATTTTGATATCTCTAAAAAAGTTGCGCAAAGTTTATTACTAGTAATCTACGAGACTCGAGAACCCTACGACGAACAAAAAAAACATCATTAAGGTAGCAATACACTTTTATTAAGAAACTTCCATTTAAAATAACTACTATAAGTACTCTTGATAAAAATTCTGGTAAACCTCCATTAGAAACATTTAATGCTTTACCAAATTTAAAACACTTTGAATCTACGTCCAACCTAATGACATTGCAGTGTATTGAACTCAGAAGAGGCAAAATACGCTATGCGCTGCACGTGTATTTCACAAATTGAAAGCTTCTCCACTGAAAAAAACCTCCTTGCTCTCATCGCATGCTTATTTCAGACTTATACACTCACATACTTTTAGCCATGAAACTTGCATGCATCATGCCGGCCCAAAACTGAGATTTTTTTGTTGTATATTTCGTGTGCGACACGACAAGAAATTTTTCTGGTTTTCGAGATGTGCTGAAATCCTTGCCTCGAAAGGCATTGACACCACCCCAACCATAAGAATCACGGCCACAGGCAAACCGACAAATAATGTAAAGCTGTGTCGTCATCGTAAGCTCTGCGGTCGTTCGATTAACTAAAAGCCCAACTAAAATGAAGGCTTTAATAGTCAGTCTTTTTGTTCATCAAATTATTTTCTTATACGCATCGGATTTAAATTTTCATAAATGGCGAAATATGATAAATTAAAGTAATGGACGAAATGTCAGCAATGCGTTCATAAATAATATACAAAATTAATGTCTTCGTTGACCTTCTGCTTGGCAACTCTAAACGAGCTAGCTGAGTTCTTCAATATCAAATTAATCTGGGTACCTGGACACAGGGACATTCCGGGTAACTGCAAAGCGGACGAACTCGCTAGATACGGCACTACACTCCAAATCATGCCGGAAAAGGAGTATCTGGGTGCACCATTAGCAACGTGCAAATTGCTGATTCGGGAAGAAGCAGCTAGGCTTGCAAATCAAAGGTGGTCCTTAGGCACCTCGTGTTACGCTACCAAACTTATTTGGCCAAAGCTGGATAAAAAGCGTGCATGCAAGCTGATTTTGCTGCACCGAAGATATATTACTATGATTGTAGGCGTGATCACAGGACACTGCCTCATAGGGAGACATGCGAGTAGACTTGGTGTCCCCTCCAACGACTTCTGTAGAAGCTGCAAAGATGTAGAGGAGGAGGAGACTGTAGGTCATCTGCTCTGCACCTGCCCAGCACTGGCTCGCAGAAGGAAATTATTTTTAGGATCCTTTTTCTTTGAAAATACTAATGAATTGGAAGATGTAAACATCAACAATCTCCTAGGCTTCATAAAAAGCTCACACTGGTTCGAGTAGAGAAGAAATAAATAAATAAAAATGTGGTATCACAATGGACCTCATTGGTCTAAGTGGGTCGGATGACCGCCACTCTAACCTACCTACCTACCTTGACCTTCTGGGTACCTCGAGAACGTTTCATTACTACAGATCACGGGTGCCCATAATTGCCTGCAAGGTACAGCTCACGTTTCATAAATAAATGCAACGGATATTGAAAAACACATAAAGAGAGATGCGCCGCAGGCGAGAAATCTGAATCGTTGTAAAAACATGATGCATGCGAGCAAAAAATATTATTTACAGCAACACCCATACAGAAAAAAATAGTAAATCTAACTATTATATAATGGTGAATCGTGACTATCACTAAAATATTTCATTTCAATTACAAAAACAGTCGAAATCGACCATTTTTATAATAAATTTAACGACTTAGTACTAAAATTTACTATCTTTTACCGTTCTTGAGATATTTTCATTAAAAGGTAAAAATATAGAGTTTTGCGAATTTCTTGCAAACTAACGGTTCCTGGAAAAAATAGTTAAAGGAAGAATTAAAGATATTAAAATTATCTTCATATGCCTTTCATCGTAAATTTATACCCTTTACCGCTGTCGAGATATTTTAGATTTTGTAAAATAAAGTATTTTTCAGATGTAAACGACGCCTTAGGTCTGTTGCAAAAAGTCACTAAGTTTTAAATCCGACTGTTCAAAACTTTTTAGAAATTTTGAAATTCTGACATTTTCACGCCAGTCCCCTCCGCCCCTCCCCCTAACCTATCAATATTTTCAATAAATCAATACTGTGACATGTTTCGTATAAAAGGGTAGAAAAGTGTGATATTTAATCCATATTTCTCTTTTGAACGAGATATGGGTGATTTTTTCTTCCATCTTTTGAGTTTTTAAGAGGCTTTGTAAGCACCGCCAAGTCCTCCTTGAATGTATGTTCATGCGTATGTCGAAATGCGTAACTGGGTTCTTGGCCTGGTGCAACACAAAACTTGTTAGGATAAAAGCATTGCCACTTAAAAGTACAATGCACCATGCACTCGTATACGGATACAGGAATTCTGCTAGTACTGGATGAGAACGCACCCTCAGTGCCAACATTTCATCTAAATTCCGTCATTTGTCACATGCACGAAACATGAAACATAAAATAGTTGAATTAGATAAGGACAGAAATGTGGTCCTTCTCAACTCATTTCCAGGAGTGTGTCAATCCTGGAGATGTGGTATGGATTACTCCCAATCTAGGATATGTTAGGTTATGTTAATTCACCATCGCCGCACCCCATCCAGAGTTAAAAATGGGGAATTCTCGCATTCTTGAGGCATTTTCTTTACGCACGTGTGTGTGTGTGTGTGTACGCGTAAATCAAGGAAACACAATGTCAGTGGAACGATGTCCTCCCATTCATATCCTGTCTCGATATTCCCACAGCGACTTGGCTGATATTAAGCGTCTTTCAGTGTTACCATATCATAGACGTTCTCATTTTTCATTTCACACATAATGCGAAACTTTTTATGCGCGTAATTCTAAGCTTCTCCAGTCACTCCTGACTTTTGTTGTAGTGAAAACATGGTAATGCGACACCATCCCTCCGATTTTCCCATCCCTTCCCGATCACCATCCACTTCCTACAGGAGCTCCGTATATGTTTTCGGCCCGATGTTGCGTCTGTCATTTGACTGTCGCTACTGCGGCTGCTGATTTTATAGGGTTGCTTGGCTGGCTGACTGACTGGAAGTGGATTGAAGAAGGCTCGACGGCTGGCTGGCTGGCATTCCTGACCTACTCTAATCCCCAGGTCGCACTTTTTTCCCCCTAATGTTTGTTGGGTCTCAGTGATAGCTCCGTTCGAATGTGTTTGTAATCAAATCGACTACTGCGAATGGGGTTTATAGGGTGGGCACATTAGTTGCTGGATCGATCGATGGTATTTTATACGGTAGGTTCACAATTTTCGTCATTATGCTTCCTATTTCTCGATGAATTTGCAAGAAATATCGAAAAAAGTCGAAAATTAAAAGTGGATATATTGAGGGATCAATTGTTTTAACCAATAATTGTAATTATTTTTATATAGAAATCAAGGCAACATTTTCCAATGCATACCATTTTTAAGCTCCACATTCTCGTCGAAGGTAGGCAACTCTAAGTTTGATGCGCTTGCATTCGGCAGTAGTATGGAGCCGGCATAACAAAAGTTTACTTTGAAAAATTGCTGAATTGGTTTTAGATTTAAAAAAAAATATCTCCAACTATCAACTGTTTAATTTTGGTTCGAACGGTCTTTTGTCCAAAATTTGGTAGAGTGCTTCGACAGCCCAAACCAAGTTTTGATGTCCTTAAATTGACGATCCGTTGCAATTCTCTATCTGCTGGATTCGCATTTCGTCTCGAATGGAGATGGAATGGATAGCGAGTTTTTTCTTAAAATTTTATTTATTTATTTCTTATTCGTAGACCAGAATCAAATTTCAATACGATTCCATCTATTGCGTGCGGTTTGAAATAATATTGGAATTACTGTAGAAAAATTTGTGTTTCACCTCCATGGAAAAATTTCAATTGACAGCGGCCAATCCTCAAATACTCAGTATGAGGACAGACGGTATTTTTATTTAAAAGAACACCATTTGTGTGGAAGAGGGGGGAAGGAATGATCCAATTGGATTTTGATGTGTGGAAGAGTTATATGAAAATTTAATATGACTCACAGTTTTCAAAAAACGGTTTCGTTTGTATAAAGGAGGGTAAGGAAAGAATGATAAGATTTTTCTGTTCAAGAACTTGGTCTTACTATTTAGGAGAAATGCAAATATTCAAAATTTCAAATCTCTAGCTCAATCCTTTCGAAAGTTATGGTGTTCACGAACAGACAGACGGACTGACGGACGGACATGCGGAAATCAAAATCCAAACACCTTATTGTAATTCATTTTTGTGTCCGACGAATGGTTCGATGCGATGCAAACGGTATACTAAATCTAGTATATTACTATATGTTTCTCATGCATAGTGTAATTACCCAATCCTCAAAATTATTTTTCGTTCAAATTTATGTCGTAACACAAACCTGTAATCAGATTTTCTTGCAAAAATTTTCCATCTAACTCTTTTTTTCTATTGTTTCCCTGTTAGCTTGTGTTAGTCTCAATCAAAAATATAATGTTTGGTTAAATTTCCTTTTATTACCTCTTCATTTTTTATTGGCCAATTTGCATGCATGTTTGCGGCCAATAAAAACAACAATATTTACTGGTATTGCCTTCTACTTTACTCCTTTTCAAGTTTTCGCAACAATCACACTGTATTTCTCCATTTTTTTATATTTCGCATAGTGACCGGAATTGGGAGCGTTTTTCGTTTATTTCTGCTTTGAGGTTATGATTTCTCATGCGATTCTCAAGATTTTCATTTGTTGGTGTGCGATGACTGACAAACGCAAAATAGGAATTTTTCTCCCTGATTTTTTATGACTTTTCGAAAAAGGAAAACGCAATTTTAAGTTGTAAACGAAATCCCTTTTCTTTTTTTGGTTTTATCACATTTTTATGGCTTGACAATTTCTTTCCTTTTGTCACAAAATTGAACTCAAATTTGAGCAATAAACAAATAGCTTTTGAATTAATAGAATTGCTTCAAGATTTTTTTTTCAATTTGATGTGAGAAAATCAATTCCATTTATTGGTTTTTCAATTTTTTAAATTATTTAAATTATTTAAATCTTTAAATTTTGTTAATTGAAATTTTAAGATTTTGTCAGAAAGCTGCTTTATGTTTGTATCAGACCTGCGATGCTTTTGTACTGCTGCTACAAAAGAGGCGTGCAGTGTTCACACACAATAGGCAAGTAGTGTGCATGACGCTTCTTTTGTGCTGCGCTACCCAACAGCTTGCAATCTTGGAGGCAAAAAGTTGCAACCGTAGTCACAAATAACACAATTTTGTTGCTTCGCAGCATAGATTCGCAGTTTGGTTCGACAGTTCCATTTGTGTCCACTCCATCTGGAATTTTTTTTTAAATTTTTCGCTGTAGAAAGGTTTAAAAAAATAGTAATCCGGTGACACCAGCGTGTGTTTTGGCCCTTATATCGTTAGTGAACGAAAACGCCGTAGTCGTCTGACCAAAGTAGTTGGATAAAATCCTGGACACCTTTTCCCCTTTTATTATGTTTGCTTTCAATTGAACTAGGCTAAGAGCTATGAAACAATCCGTTCAAAGGGCCAATTCTGTCTGTACTTCTGGTTCTAACAAAGTAGAACCGCAAAACGTTCGACCAGATTAAAGTTTTTCTGGTATGGACTACTTTTCAATTTTAGTGTCCACACGTAGCTGCTTTTTAGGTTGCGAGGCATTCGAAAATACTGCAGCTATTATAAAAGCTGCGCAGTTTCAAAAGCCGTGCAGTTTTCTGAGTTGCAAAGGGGTTTAGACATTGCAGCATGCAGGTAACGCAGTTTTTCGTCATGCCGCGCAATAAAAGTAGCCAAATCTGATATCAACAATAGTCGACCTCATTCAAGATGTTTTTATTTTATTTTTGTCAACAGTGACGTTATCTGTGAGATATGGCAACCGGTAACGTCACAGTTGACATAATGCTGCTTAGGATATGAAGTGTGGGATATTTAAAAAAATATGTTGAGATCGTGTGCCGTCAAAAAAGAAGAAGGGTGGAGTTGTTAGTCCGCATTTTATTATGTACATTTTAACACTACATATTTCCTATATATGAAAAGAAATTCTATGAGGTAATCCTTCAATCATACTAATTTCAACCCGCTTGTTCTTACTTTTTTAAAAAACGACTTATCTAAGGATAATTACTATATAAGGACAAGGAACCGTCACACTAAAAGCATCACTCAAGGACGTATTTTATGTTATGAAAAACCACAGTTGAAAATATTGTCGACCATGAAGGAAATTTCCATTTTAGGGATTCGTTCACTGACCTCTGTGTTTTTCGTGTACTTTTTTTAATGATTTTCTCCCAAAATTTCTTGATGGCTTCTTGCAATAATATCACCGGGAGGGAGTTAAGGAGTGTGAGGACCACTTAACAGCATGAATTTAGTTGGTTTCTTAACACAAAAGTCGACGGCAATGAATTTATTCACGCGTCTAATGTTGTGGGGTAGAAGTAAACGTTAATGTCGAAATACAAAAGGATTGATGGATTTTAGACGTCGAAGCAATGGCCTGTAATGATTCAGTCTATGACTTACTTCCAAATGAGAGAAGATTTTGGGGATTCAAGTGCATTGAGTTGCTCTGCTTTACCTTCAAAATTATATGTTTTTAAATTTTTTTAGTGTTTATCTGTCTGTAATGCTTTATTCGTACCCGTGAGAAAAGATTTTTGCAACAAAACAAAATAATCCGTCGGTATTTTGTTTGAGAAATGGAGATTTTTTGTCAATTCTTCTATAGGCGAATTTAGACCGAGCTTACTTGGCACTGCCAATCTGGTGGTGCTAAACTAACAATGTATATTGCGTAGACTGTCAATTTTTTGCATTTATGTACAAATTTTACAATCTATAGCAAGAAAAGGACACAGGATTCAAAATTCAAAAACCCACAAGGCAAAAGGTAAGTTCAAAGTAAAAATTTAGCTTACAAACAAGTTTTTTTTACAACTATATGGCAGCGCCAAGAAGTAAGCAGTGCCAAAATACCGCTGCTAAGCTCACAGGTATTGCTGAAGTAAAATGTATTTATACCGGCGCTACATTGAAAAAACTGTCAACTTAGCACCGGTCTAAACGCGCCCTATGCCTCTTATAGGACTTTTCAATTCTCAAGTTGCCTTAATGTCTTTTTAAGGACTTTGCATTTTGATACAAATGACCATTAAAGCGACTGTTTTAAGATCTTGACTTCGGTTTTCATTTTATTGTCGGGCACTCAGTTCGGATCCCAATCGGAATGTTTGTTTGTTTTTTTTACTAGGATTTTTATACCCGTATGGTAAAACCAAAGGGTATATTAGATTTGCCTTACCGTTTGTAACGCCAAGATCCCGTCATCACACAAAAAAAATGAATTACACCAGTGTGTTTAGAATGATAAAAAAAGTTGAATTTTGCATGTCCGTCCGTCTGTCCGTCTGTGGCGCGGATTGCGGGCGCACGGATTGAGCTAGAGACTTGAAATTTTGCGCCGCTCCGTTTTTCGTAAAATGCGAGGCTAAGTTCGTTAATGGGCAAAAATGGACCATTAGGGGGGGTACCCCCCATACGAACGAAAACGGTTTTTGTGAATATCTCGAAAACGGTGGATGTTATCAAAAAAGTCCAAGAACAAAAGTTATTTAGGATATGATTCTACATAAAACTTCCATACTTCAAAATCCGATTGGAATAAATTAAAAAAAAATCTTTTTGAAAAGTTTGACTTCAAAGTGGAATTTTGGTACAACTGTTCTAATTTTGATACGAATATCACCATACGGGTCTCCAATGATTGCCAGATTGGCAATTATAGCTTTTGTTATGTTTTAAGTTTTGTTTGATTTAACTCGAAACTTGAGTTGTTCGGTCCATTACGGAATTAGGCCGGATTCAGTTCCCCATATACAAAATAACTAAAAAGGATAAAATAAAATAAAATAAAATAAAATAAAAACCCATATAAGAGTATATTAGATTTCTTATACCGTTTGTAACGCATCGAATCAATTGTTGAACATAAAAATAAACTACACTAGGGAATTTGGTATGGCAAAATATTTTGATTTCCGTATGTCCGTCCGTTTGTCTGTCCGTGAACTCCATAACTTTCAAAAGGATTGAGCTAGCGACTTGAAATTTTGTATAATTGCATGAAATTTTGCATAGTCCTAAATGGTTATGTTCCTAAACGGGCAAAATCAGGTTATTCCTTCCCCCTCCGCCCTACTCATACAAACGAAACAGTTTTTTGCAATATTCTCGAAAACGGTGAGTCGTATTGAAATATTTGTGAAGGTAAAATGTGTTTAGAATATGATTTTACATAACTTATCTACACATCAAAATCCAGTTGGACCACTTCTTCCCCCTCAAATACATACTTTTTTTCTACTTGAACACTTTTTTTCTATTTTCTCCAAAACGGTAAATCAAGAAATGTGTCTAAAATATAATTTTCATAACCGTTCCAAACATCAAAATCCAAACGGACCACTCCTTCCTCCCTCCGCTTTCACTCAAATTGATTTGGTTTTCATAAAAATGTTGTCTGCCCTCATATAGAGTATTTGGCAATTGGCTCGTGGCAATCGTAACTTTTCTTATATTTTCAACTTAAAATGTTTATCAAATAAGGCCTCTAGTATTTATAAAATGATATATGAAGTCAAAACAAATCAAGTGTAAATAATATTAGTCATCATATGTGTGTCATTTTAATAGTTTCGCTAAAAAAAAGGAATGTTTCTTTTCTTGACTCCATTAGAAATGTCAATAATATTGTGATACCATAATTGGGTATTTTGACAACAACCTTAATTATTGTACTTTTGTTGATTCAGAAACTCAATTGCACAATGAAGACGTCTTCCTTCGCCAATAATAACATATATCAGTCTCGTTTTTGACATGCGTGTGTAATTCTACTTTTCCTCGTAAAAGTGTCCTCTTCAGTCGTTTATTTATCTTTGATACCGCGGAATAGGGATACGTTTTAGTAATAAAAAGAAAAACGGAGAAAAACACACTCCATAATGACAGTGGTCCGTTATAAAAATATTCTTTATACGCGGTCAAATTGCAAAATAAAACCAGAAATGGATGTTGCGGGACGGCAAATGTCATAAATCCTTCGTCGTCGCCATCAAATGAAAAACTAATGCCTGACTCACATTATATTACCGCCGTTGCCTAATGCCGATTTTATTCACGTTGATGTATCGTAAGGTCCTTAAATTATTCCCCTTTTGTGGTTAAGGAATGCGTAAAAGAATTTTTATATGCAATTTTAGGTTAAATAAAAATGGTCTTCGCGTATTTTTATGAGCGCATGGTACTTATCTATTAATCAATTTCGGGCTAAACTTTAGCTGGTAATAAATTTCGGCCAGCATTCTCACAGCTGAATTTTTCTGATAAGAAATTGTTTGAAATCTACTTCATGGATAAGTCTTTTGTTTGCCAGAAAATTCTGTGAACCTGAGATTTAAACTTTGCAATTTTTCCTATCTTAAAACCATTTCAAAATCCTGAATTTCAATTGGATGTAAGTACAAAGGATTGTGTAATCACCATTTTGAATTTATCTAGAAGATTTCCATGGAAAAGCCAACTTTTTATACTTTTGGCTTTTAAGATGATCGTGTATTCAAGAAAATGCTAAAACTATTTAATGGTTCAAAACCATATAAATGTTGATGTAAAACTCTAAAGTCATAAAATGTTTAGTTATGGTAGCACAAAAAAAAACAATATAAAATAGAAACCAAAATGAAAAAATACTGGAAACAATCCAGATACGATGTTAACAGAAGGATATCACAAGACGACGATAAGAACAGAACAGAGCAGCGACGAATGACATATAAATGTCTCTTGAGGTGGCCATTAAAATGATGGATTGCTGCAAACATATTTTTGCTATGATCTATATTTCAGACGGCTGCCAGTGACAATACGTTTTCTTAAACGGCTAGAGGTACTTATCTTAAACTCGTTTTTACATTCTTGGATTTTCTGAAACTTGCAACTCGTCTGAAAGTTAGGCTTGAGGTTTTCTCATTGCTAATGGTTCAACCACAGTGAAGGCGGCAAGCGGCCACGGCGGGCGGCATTTTTTTTGCACTAATGTAGCGCAACGAGAGCTGCTACAATACAGCGGCCACGACAGCGCACTTTTTCCGTCGCCGCCGAGTTTGAACCAAAGTCAAACTTGCCGCCACCGCCCAAAATGTTTTATGAAAACCACCACATTCGGCGCCACATTCTATGCCGATTTTTCTTCGCTGTTTTGTTAAAACCACCACATTCGGCGCCACATTCTATGCAGATTTTTTGACGTTTTGATTTCGCAAGATGCCGACAACGGAGAAAAAATTAATCGAGTTCGTGAAAGGAAATCCAATGATCTACGATTTGGCCCATCCTCAATATGAAAGGATAGACATCAAGGAAAATAAATGGAGCGAAGTAGCGGACGAATTAAATAAGTTTTGACACTCCAATTTTGACAGAAGCATATGCCGACGGTGCCGCTATCATTGTAGCTGGCTCGGCGGTATGTGTGGCGGCGCCATGCCGCCCGCCGTCGCCGCTGCCGCTTGCCGCCATCATTGTGGTTGAACCATAAAGATGCCATACGGTTCAACTCTACAATATTCTAACATAAATATTGTGTACCAAAAGTAAGCGTCGTGATGTATGGGATTTAATTTGCTAAAATGAACATATTTTTCAAAACATCGCATGCGACTTGCAAAATTACTTTTTGCAGATTTAATTGAAAAATTGTATGGTATTGCGTTTTGAAGATGTATTCACTTCAATTTCTTATCATAAAATTAAATCAAACAAATACAAACACTTCTTTCGTGCTCCTTATTTAGTTAATTACTTTCTTATGCGAAGTATAATAACATATTGTATTCATGAAAAATTTCGCCTCTTAATTTTACCTAAAAAACATTTCCCGGGTACTCCTGAATCTATTACAAAAATGTTTTTCTGTCTGTCAGTCTATCAATCTGTGTACAAGATTTCTCAAAAACTATTAGAGCTGGCGCCATGAAATTTTACAGGGATGTTTGGCCCTGGAAAGGGACAATCCTAAAAACTGTGAAAATCCTTTAACCGGAAGTAACGAAAATGGCGGCTTTTTAAAAATTCCAATTTCGTTTTTCGCAATTTACTCCGAAATTACGCGTTTTTCGCTAGTCTTATAAAGGGGCTTTCAACAAGGACATAACAATTTTGTATTTTAATAAAAACACACCCTAAAACGGTTTTTATGATCTGGCAATGCTAAAACGTCAGTCAAGGTTTAGATTTTTATCATGGTGAAGTTCACGAACGAGCAATGCCACACAGCTGGTCAAACAATTGATCTATTGAAGGAGAAGTTCGGTAATCGTGTAATCTCGAGAAATGGTCCGGTCAAATGGCCACCTCGCTCATGCGATTTAACGCCGTTGGATTTCTTTTTATGGGGTTATGTTAAGTCGTTGGTTTATGCCAACAAGCCAACAACGTTAGAGGAGCTCAGGAACAATATCGAACGCGAAAATGCCAACGTTCCGGCCGATATGTGTGGAAGAGTGGTGGAAAATTAGCTCCAAAGAATCAATCAGTGCAATGCTCGCGGTGGCATATGAACGACATCGAATTTCATACTTAAATGTAACATGTCCACTACACCTGGAATAAATTTCAGCCCGATATCTCAATTATTCTGTGTTTTATTTAAATACAAAATTGTTATGTTCTTGTTGAAAGATTCGATATATAACAAAAGTGTGATACAAGAAAATTATCTAGACTTTTGTCTTGTAATAGAACTTTGTGTCTCAAGCCGTTATCGAGATGTACCGTTATTTTTCGCAAATATATCGAAAACTAGCAGTAGACCAGTTTTTCGCAAATATGGCATACAATTTATTAGGTAAATTAAAGAGAATAAGGATTCCCTCAATTTTATATACTACCGTTAGTCGCTATCTTTTACCGTTATTAAGATATTTTCATAAAAAATTAATAAAAAAAAGATTTTTACGAATTGCTTGGAAAATAACTGTTTTTCGAAAAAGTATTCAAAAGAAGAATTCAAGAGCCTGTTCACATTGGTTGAAATAGTTCGCCTAATTTTGACAGAAACTGGCAACATTAAGGCAAGGTGAGGAAGTGGGACTGCACTGCCCTATCAGCAGCAATCATGTTTTTGTATAATTCAATATTTTATTCGTCGGATTATAGTGTAAATTCTGTACAAACGTAGATTTTGTATAAAAAAGTCAAGTGCTGTTTACATCAGATAATTCTTTTCAATTTTCCCTGGCCAGCGAAACACTTTAGGAAACACTATCCCAAGTAACCAAATAGGGCGTAAAGTGGTCGTGGCGACTTTAACATCGAATCTTTATGGTCGCCACGACCACTTGGGATTTTAATCCTTGTCTGCGCAACAACTTTTAAGGTTAGACATATCGACTCTCCGTATAAAATAATTAATATCAGTATTTCGTCAATTTTAATTTAAAAATGTAGAAAACTTCATTAACTTATATCACAGCCAGTTGTTTAATTACCCATTCCGCCACCACATTTTGTTTCATCTTAAAACATTTGAATTTGTTTTCACTTCTCTTAAGTATTTTTCCACTTTTTTTTTTGTTTTTTCCCTTTTTTATTAGGCTTTAGACTATAAATATAAGTTTGAGCCCTCGTCAAATCATCCGAAAAATGTTTTTGACATTTTCATATACGAATTTAAGGTGAAATATGAAAATCATCTCGCTCTGGTATTTTATATCTAGATTTTTGTATTGAGTCTAGCCCTTTTTTTGTGTTTACTTATTTTTATATTTGAAAAACTCAGTGAAATTTTCGCTCAGTGGTTGTTATCGTCATGTCGCATATCTTCTCGTTAAACATGGATACCCGCTATAAATGAATGGAAAATTAAAAATCTCAAAACAAGCGTCCCACTTCAGATTTTTCTGAACCCAACTCTTTGGTGGCACTTAACAAAAAATGTGAGAAAGGATTACTTCGCTCCTTCGTCGTTGTGAATAGCGTCTATGACAAGTGCACTGCACTTGACGCTTGATGTAGAAAGGACTTGAATCTACAGAAATCTAGAAGATGCCTACAAAAGTATTATGGGAATGGAGTTAGCTTTCATTTTTTTGTGTTATTGTTTTGTTATTTTTTAACATTTTGAACTCTGGAAATATTGATAAGAAAGCTCCGTTTTAAAACTCAGCTTTCTATTGTCGTAAATTTTTAGATTTTTTAGATACGCACTTACAAACAATGAATATCATTTTTATTTGATTTAGTATATCGTTTGTAACGCATCGAACCAACCATGGTACACAAAAATGAACTACACTAGGGTGTTAAGCCCAATTAAAACAAACGATTGCGATTACGATTAAAGCTTCTCAACCAATGAGATCAAAACTTTCAGCGATACGAAAATGAGAGCTTTAATCTCATTGGTCGAGGAATCTCAATCGTAATTGCATTCGCTAGTCTTAATTGGGCTTTAGGGATGACAAAAGATTTTGATATCCGCATGTCCGTCCGTCCATCTGTGAACATCATAACTTTCGAAAGAATTGAGCTAGTGACTTGAAATTTTCTATAGTTACGTTTCTCGTAAATGGCTAGACTAGGTTATTGAACAGGCAGATTTGGCCCATTCCTTCCTCCGTCCCCCATGCAAACGAAACAGTTTTTGGCATTTTCTCGAACGCGGTGAGCCATATTGAAAAATTTATGGAGCTAAAATATGTTTAGAATAGGAATTTACATAACTCATCCATACATCAAAATCCAATCGAGCCACTGCTTCACCCCTCTCCCACACAAATGGATACGTTTTTCCTGTTTTCTCGAAAACTGTGCGTCGTATCGAAAAATTAATGAAGGTAAAATGTGTTTAGAATAGGACTTTACATAACTCATCCATATATCAAAATCCAGTTGGACCACTCCTCCCTCTCCTACACAATTTTTTTTTTCATAAAAATGTTGTCCTCATATAGACTATTTGACGATTTGCCCCTGTCAATTGTAGTTTTCTTATGTTTTTTTCACTGGATAGAAAATATTTATTAAATTCAGATATTGGCGCACATTTTTACCATTTTTTACTTTCCTCTTCTATAGAGGAACAGTATTGTATTAGAAAATTTCTGTTCAGCACGAAAGCCGTTTCAGGCAAAATTATGAGGATGTGCGTGCGTCTGCCGGTCTATCGATCTGTCCGTTTTACATCACGCGGGAACGCGTTGAGCTAGCGACTTGAAGATGATAGTTGTCTATCACCGTTTTGAAAAGTGACGTTAGCTGTGACGGGTACCTCCCATATTTTTTTTTAAATACTGGAGTGGTATTCCGTAACTTGTTTCAAGCGTTTGTTTCGAGTTAGAAGAAAAAGTAGTATTCGCTGTCTCTGTTTCGACCAAAATAAATGACAGGGCAAAACAGAGCTAGCGAATACTACTTTTCCTTCTAACTCGATACAAACGCTTGAAACAAGTTATGGAATATCACTCCAGTTTTTTGAAAAAAATTCGAAAACTATACGCTTCAGGGAAAAAATGAATTTAACATAATTTAGAGAATAAAAGATTTTCTACATTTTTTGCTTTAACGGTTTATATTGTATTTCTAACGGTTCTCAAGATATTTGAAAAAATTCAGTTATTTGAAAATTTTTCGAAATCTATATATGTGCTATTGGGAACAAACGAATACAACAAAATTTAAAGGATATGAAATATCCCCCTTTTTTGCTATAACGATTTGTACGTATCTCTAAGGGTTCCCAACTTATTTCAAAAAAATCAGGTTTTTTTGTTAATTTCTCGGGAACTATGCGCTTTTTTGAGAACAAAAATGCATATAACCAAATTCGAAGAAAATAAAATTTTCCACGTTTTTTGCTTTAACGGTTTTTACATATCTTTAACAGTTGTCGAGATTTTTGAAAAAATATATTTTACATATTTTTCCCCGAAACAAAAGAGGAAAGTTTTGTTATCATACCTGATATTTTAGCTTTATTTTCCACCCTCTTAGTATATTTTTATGAACATATTTTCGAAGTTTATTATTTACTTTTTCAAACCAGCCTTAAAAATAAATTTTATCAGCCCTCTGGCAATTTTAAAATTAAACCCTTTTTCCAAAACTCTTTTTTTTCATTGGTTTTTTTATATTTGGCGTAGAAACATTAAAACCTCATTAAAAAAGCTCGGAAAATTTCAATTTTGTGAAAGTCTGTACTTAGTTGTTCCCAATTTAAGTAGGAACAAACTGCGGTTTCTTGTATCCCTTTTCTATTAAGTGTTTTTTCGTGGGAAAAAATAACATCTAATATATTTTCCCCAAATGATGAAAAAGTCTTGGCCTTTTAGAGCTCCTTGGATGTGTTTTATGACCATCCAAAGCGAGCAATAGCCGCCTGTACGTTATAACTCTGGGAACATTGTACGCTTTTTGGCTATCAATGTCGCTACGTAGCGAAAACTCACAATTCATAATTTTATTTTTAAAATTGATTTCTGCGGTCCCAATTGATGTCTGGAAGGAAAAAATTTCGCGACAGACGATCCTTCATTCTTAAGTTGTGTGTTGACGTTGATAAGAACGAAACGGAATCAATTTGGCCCTCATAATGTTAGTCATTTTTATTGAGAAAAACATCCATTACTTAGAATTTCTTTTGATGTTTTGTCATTTTTTTTTTGCTTCTACTGTTGGTTTTTCTATCAGACAGCCTTTTCATTTTTAGAGTAATTGACTTACAAGTAAACCACGCGAGGTGGAACTCTCAGATATTCATCAAATTTACACATGTGAAAGAAATTGAAAAAGAGACACGTATTTTCGGCAACCATACATGTTTATGGTGCTTTTTGGCCTCTTTCAAAGTGTGCCAATTATCTTTTTTTTTTTTTTTTGAAGCGAACCAAAAACCTCTGAACCATTGAAATTTGAGTGAACCAAAACTAAACCATAAACTGAACCACTCTCAGAAAAAAAAATCTGAACCGAACCAAAATCCAACCATTTAAAAAATGGCCGAACAGGACCAAAACCAAACACAATTCAAAAACATAACACAAGCTATAATTGCCAATCTGGCAATTATTGAAAACCCGTATGGTGATATGGCATTGTTCGAAGTTTAAGTGAACAGCGAACAGTTGTATCAAAATTCCACTTTGAAGTCAAACTTTTCAATAAGATTTTTTAAAATTTATTCCAATCGAATATTGATGTATGGAAGTTGTATGTAGAATCATATCCTAAATAACTTTTGTTCCTGCACTTTTTTGATAAGATGCACCGTTTTTGAGTTATTCACAAAAAACGTTTTCGTTCGTATGGGGGGTACCCCCCCTAATGGTCCATTTTTGCCCATTAACGAACTTAGCCTTGCATTTTACGAAAAACGAATCTCAAGTCTCTAGCTCAATCCGTGCGCCCGCAATCCGCGCCACAGACGGACAGACAGACGGACAGACTGACAGAATGACAGACTGACAGACTGACAGACTGACAGACTGACAGACTGACAGACTGACAGACTGACAGACTGACAGACTGACAGACTGACAGACTGACAGACTGACAGACTGACAGACTGACAGACTGACAGACTGACAGACTGACAGACTGACAGACTGACAGAATTAATTCTTGTATGCGATGACGGGATCTTGGTGTTACAAACGGTAAGGCAAATCTCCTACCCTTTGGTTTCACCATACGGGTATAAAAAACAAATGCTGTAACCGAACCAAAAATCAGAAATTTCTTTAGTGGTTCCGTTTGGTTCAAATTTGAATTTTCTGGGATCGAAAAATTCATATTATTTTCTATTCTCAACAAGATTTAAAGCCCCTAGTACCAAAAAACATTCCACATGTCTTCTTCAATCTTTTGTTAAAACCAAAACTACTAAACCATTAAAAATTCAGTGAACCAAAACTAAATTTTTGGAATTTTAGAAACCAAAACCACATTTTTAAAATTTAAGAAACCACAACCAACACCAGAACCAAATTTTGAAGTTTTAGGAACCAACACCAAAAATCAGAAATCCTGTTTACCCTTGAACCAAAACTGAAACACACTCAAAAAACTTTTGGTTTGCATCCCTGTTTTTAAATTATAAAACCCCATTACTTGCTCTACGCATTGCTTTTTGACATCAGTGTATCGTTAAAAAATTATTGTTTTTTCTATGCTACAGACATATACTCGTATCTCATTTAATATTTCTATCTATTGTCTTTCTATTGAAAATAATTTCCATAGACGATGTTATTAAACGAGTGATGCCCGTGTGAAAAAAGATGGCGCCTTGGCTTTTTGACAGTTTTATCGTTCTGTCAGGTACTTGTCTTTTGTGATACACCTGGCGGTAGATGGGGAAGCAAGTAAGCATTTGTTGGGCAAATTACAGAAGCTGGAGGCAAAAATGATCCATCAAAAAGCACTTAAGTGTCGCGCGATGCGTCTCGCTACTAAATTTGAGCTCACGATAATCAGAAATTATGGGTATTTTGTTTGTCTTTTGTGCTGTTGGGTACTAGTTTTTGGGGAGGTGTTGTGGACCAAAAAGACAACCATATGTTTCGTGCCGTGTATGACAGAAAATGGTGTTTGGATCGATTGTGTGTCTCTTGCTATGCTCTTGTCAATGCTATCATAAATCTATAAGGCTGTACGTGTGTAGCTCCATCAAATAACAATAATAATAATAACGAGAAACAGACACCAGTTACAGAAATTTCAGACGCGCACAGAAGCGCGGCAACAATACAAACAATTTAAGACATCACAGAGATTGCCTAAGAAAGATTTAGATGTTGAGTAAACGAGGCATAAAAGTTTATTGTTCAAAAAGCAGAAAAAAAGATACACTCCTTATGGAAGAAGAAGAACTTTTTTTTATTGTTATTAAAGTGTTTTGTAATTTGCGACTTGAATTATGAGTCATTGTTTTAATAGTATTATACTGTAGAGCAATCAAGAAAGAATCGTGGAACAGGTTTTTACTTTAGAGTTTTTCGTTTTTTTCACATTTTGTTATATTAAAGTTTTACCTTTCTGCTTAGTGATTTTTTTTTATTTTAGGGTATTTCTTTATATCATTTCATATTGTCGGTGAAGTAAGCGAGACCGACAATGATTGTCTGAATGTGAGTTGAGATGAGAACCGTAATTCAAAGTCATGTGAATATGGACACGAAAAAAAAATTATTCGCTAGTAGGCTTCATAATTTTTATGGTAAGATGTACGAGAAACTATAACGACGCATTTATGACGGGACTTGAGTTGTTTAAAAACACTTTAATTACCTGTGATGAATTTTAAATATTTTAATGTTGTACGGAAATATAGAATAAACTCCCATTTAAAATACAGTAGCAAAATTTTATCTGGCAACGCTGTTTCCGTTATTCTTATTATCTAATAAAGAACTACCATACAGTTTTTTTTCTTATAGCGAGTATTTCTATTGCGATAAGCAAAAGAATCCAAAATTATGTTTAGCATGAGACAAATGCTTATATGTAGGTACGAGTACATCTCATAGGCTTTTTTTTTATTTATTTAAATTAGATTCAATTTGAAAGCGGTTTGCAGCAATTAGAATTATGATTAATGTAATGTAATCAAATTATTATTTATGAATTTTTCTGAATTCCTTTTGCTTAAAAAAAATTTAAAATTATTGCAAATCTGACCCAAATTTTCTCCACGAAATCAAACACGGTACGTTCGCTATGATTCGCGTGCATTTGGCAAAAGTGTAGTGTTGACATAATATCTAAATTTTTTCACTTAAATTTGCGATTTCTGAGAATTTAAATATTCATAATTGTTTTCTTTTCTTTTTCAGGTAAGCATCTAATTATCTCTTGCGTTTTCTTAAGAAGTATGGTAAGGAATCGAATTTAAATATAGCGTGAATTTTTATAGTCACTTCAGTTGCTTAAGGGGTTATGCCTACCTGCAAGGCCTGAAAAGAACGTTTTTTTGGCGATTTATATACTGTTTAAATAAAGCTGTTTGCTTCGGCTCTTTGTGCATTCTATGTACGATAAAGTACAGTAAAACACGCTTAAATGCACATCGAATTTCGCAGAATTTTATGTGCATTTATCCGTGTTTTGCATTTATCCGTAGCACGGGTAAATGTTCGTTAATGTGCAATTATGCTAGTCAAAGATAAACATGCAACTTTAATATTCCTGTAATAAATATATAAATTCAACAAGGCTTCACAAAAACAAAGAATCTTATTAAGAATCCATTTATCAAATAAAAATAACAAAAATCACATTTCGTTTCAAAAAACAATAAAGTGAAATAAAGTAAAGTAGATTAGGGGTGTGCAAAAGATGTTTGGTGTAATTACATTTCATTCTTGCACATGTATACATTTAAGCGTGTAAAATTTCATGTAGTTTATATTTTTGAGGATGTGAAAATGGTTGGATTTAAGCAAATATTGCATTTAAGCATGTTGCATTTAAGTGTGTTTTACTATATAACGATGTACGGGAAACATGTTAAACTATGCTCAAGATTGTTTTCATGTAAGAAATATTAGTTGTGATCAACATAAAACTTTCCTTTGTAATATTTATTTTCGGAAAAATCATGTAAAAAATATAATTTTATCAAATACTATGGTCGATTTTGGAGCTAAACTTTAGGCCAATCGGCTCGGTAGTTTCCCCGCGAAAGGGTAACATAGAGGAAGAGCTAAGTTTCGAGATCACTTTACCCCTCCCCTTACTCCCCCACCTGTCGTGCTACTTTTTAATGGGTCTATGTTGGGGCTGGACCCCCGACGAACATTATGCCAAATTTCAGGCCAATCGGTTCGGTAGTTTCCCCGCTAAAGAGTAACATAGCGCAAAAACTAAGTTTCGAAATCACTTTACCCCCTCCCCTTACTCCCCCTACCCCTCGCGCTATTTTCCATATGCCTATGTTGGAACCAGAACTACCACAGACCCTCATGCCAAATTTCAAGTCAATCTGTTCAGCCGTTTTTGCGTGAAAGAGGAACAGACAGACAGACAAACAGACACCAACTCATTTTTATATATTAGTACTAGGGGCTGCGCCCCGAACCGCTTCGCGGTTCATCCCCCGCCCACAGGTCGGCCTTCGGCCTCCAATACAGCATCCTCAATCAGCACCAGGCATCTGTTATAAACCTCGTCCATTACCTCCTGCGCACTGGCTTGTAAATCTCTCTCCACCTGCCGTCTGATGTCCTCTGAAAGGCTGTCTTTGCACTTATCCCAAAGGCTTCGAGGGTCGGAAAGATGGCAGAACACCATCATCGTTATAAAGAGCTCCCGTAGCTTGAAGGGAGAATCACATAAGGCAATTTCCTGCAAGGTGTTAGATTTTCAAAATTCAAAACGAAAGGTCCTGTAAGGATAACGCCAATATCCTTTTTCCCATTTTCTTCTGGGGAAAAATTGCATTAGGTGGCTTTCGGGGTCGCTGATCACGAATCCGGTGTTAGATTTTCAAAATTCAAAACGGAAGGTCTTATAAGGATAATGCGAATCAGCCTTCTATTGAGCAGGATTCATGGCGAAAATCACAGTTGAAAAGCACCCAAACCCCCTTTACCCCCCTTAGGGGTAAAATTTCGGAAAACCCCGCCTTTGTGAGCGCCTATGCGTTGGTTGGGGCCGACTGTGAAAGTTTCAAGTCTCTAGCTTCAGGGGTTTGGGCTGGGCGTTGATGAGTCAGTCAGGTTAAACGATTTTATATATATAGATGATCTCGAGAACCCTGAAAGACACGTAAATACTGTTGAAGGCAAAAATGTAGAAAATTATATTTTCTGTCAATTTGGTTATATGCATTTTTATGAAACTGGTTTTCAAGAGATTTTCAAGAAACTGATTTTTTTTAAATCTTGAGAACCGTTAGACATACAAAAAAACCGTCAAAGCATAAAATGAAGGAAATTTTATATCCTTTAAATTTTGTTATATTCATTTTTCCCAAAAAAAGCTAATAGTCTTCGAAAATTTCGAAATATTTTTTTAACCGTTATATTATTACTTTCTTCTACGGAGTATAATAAAGTATTGTATTCATGAAAAATTTCGACCTCTTAATTTTGCCTAAAAAACATTTCCCGATCACTCCTGAGTCGATTGGAGTCATATTTAAAAAATGTCTTTCTGTCTGTCAGTCTGTCTGTCAGTCTGTGTACAAGATTTCTCAAAAACTAATAGAGCTAGCGCCATGAAATTTTATAGGCATGTTGGGTCCTGAAATGGGACGATCCTATCAACTTTTGGTAGAAATCCGTTAACCGGAAGTATCCAAAATGGCGGTTTTTCAAAAATCGCAATTTCGTTTTTCTCGATTTACTCCCAAACTACGCGTTTTTTAGTGGCCTTAAGTATGACAAAACTTGGAGAAAATAAAATTTCCCACACTTTTGTCTTTAGCTATAACTCGATATCTCCACCTGTTATCGAGATAAACCGTTATTTCCAAAAAAACAGTTTTTTGCGATTATCTCGAAAACTAACGGGTTTTGCTGACTGAATGTATGAAGTGAATGAATGAGAATGGCATTCTGCACAATTTTGTCTTTTACCGTTATCCGTTATCTTTTACCGTTATTGAGATATTTTCATTAATATGTAAAAAATCATATGTTTGCGAATAATTTGCAAACTAACGGTTTTTCGACAAATCAGTTTAAAGAATAATTTAAGATGTTAACATTTTCTACATTTTTGCCATTTACCGTAAATTGATATCTTTTACAGTTCTCAAGTTATCTCAAATTTTGTACGTTTTTGATATTTTTGAATAAACCAAGAATTTATTGGGAGGTCGTCTTAGGGTGACAACGCGACAGGGCTCTAGCGTAAATTGCGCAGGGTCGTAGATTTTGTAGAAGAAAGTTTTGTGTTGACCACAACTGATATTTTTTAAACCGTTATAGCTACACAAAGAATTTTAAATTATTTTTCTTAAATTTAAAATTCTTTGTGTTAAAAAACCAATAAAAATCAATACTGTTTAATTAGACTAATCACCGTTCCTTTGTTTCTAAATCATTTGAGTTTTTGAGTTTTCCATTTACCAAATCTTGAGTTTTCCATTTACAATTCGCGGAACAAAAATCTTAATTACATGTCGAAGTCTAAAAGTTTGTTTTTAAAACCACAATAAAAGGAATAAATCCTTTTGTTTAATTTCCCGTTTATTATGGAGTTTGGTTAATGCCAGGTTACTGCTTTTAAAAAGAGAATTTTGCCCTTTAAATCACTTGAAACAAGGTGTCAAAAAACAATTTCAGAATTTCTCAACTTTCTTTTATCATTCTTTCTTTTCTCCCCTGCAATTCAAATAAAAGCACCTCAAGTTGACTGATCTTTAGGCGGTGTTAAGATGTTTCAAATATTCTCTTCTACAGGTTTTTTTTTTCATGAAAATGTAAAGTTTTTCAATTTTTTTTTCTAAATGTTTATGAGAACTCTGTACCTGAGATTTCAATTTTACATAACGACAAAGGATTTTTGTGTTCTTTTAAGTACCGAATCCAAATAGAGAAACGTTTTTTAAGGGGTCTTTACACTCAAGGACTATTCATATATTCCCACATTTCCCTTTTGAGACACCACAAATTATTTTTTGCCAAGTATTTAGAGTTTATAAAATAAAAATCTTGCTTTAAAAATATTTTTAATAAAAATATATTTAATCGCAATGTGTGGATATTTTATGTAGAAACTGATGCAAAAATTTTAAAGGGCTTTTTCAGAAAACATGCACTAAAACGTTAAGCTCAACCTACACGGTGTTGTTTATCAGGGTGATTTTTCTCTTTTTACACGACGGTGTAATAAAACGAATACATTTGACAAAAGGGGTATTATTACGTGTAGGACGGACATTAAAAACACATAAAATTCTTAAACTAAAATTAGCATATTTTTTTTGTTCATCAAAAGATTCCCAAAAATGCAAGTCCTCATTATATGTTTTGGCATCCATTGTATTGTCTTCAGAAATTTTCAAGCGATTCTTATATTTATCAAAAGAAATATACAAATGGCGTATCTTTCAATTACTCAATGATAACGGTAACTGTTGAATAATGCTAGAAATTTTAGTATAGGATTCTTTGCAACATGATTGGTAAGAATACAAAATTTATATTTTTTCTGATAATGTGCAATGAATATTAATGAAGTGGCATTCGAAATTCAAATTAACGATTCTTTCTGATTTGTAAACTGAGTGGATTTTCCAGAAAGTTGTAGTAGCAGTAGGACTGCTAATTGTGCTTGATTCACGCGAGGAAGCGTTCTATAAAGTGGCTAAAAATAAGTATGAAAAAAACGCTATAGTTTGAAACACACGTTCCTGCTAATTGCTTAGTTGCTGTCCTTACAAATACTAAGTGAACTATTTTTATTTTTTCAGAGAAATAAATGTATTTGACCGGAACTGGATACATATATTTCTTATAAGAAGGTGGACCTTTGCGGGGATGGGGGTTGCGGTAGTATTGAGATGGTGGTATATTTAAAGCTCGATCCAGACTACACGATGTACGGGGTACGAGGTTGGCACGTACCCCGAACATCGAGTGTTTGGATGGGAAATTTGCACATGGTTTCACCTAGTGAGTAAAATCAGAAGCTGTTTGATTATCCTCGTACGTGGTAACCGCGTACACGAATGAGCAAAAGCCTGTGCAGTGTGGATGCAGTTCCATGTACGAGGAAACCAAAAACCTCGTATCTCGTACCCCGTACATCGTGTAGTCTGGATCGAGCTTAAGAGAAATATCGCGAAAAGTCCCTCGAGGGGTGGGGAGATGGAAAAATAATGACATTTCAAGTTATTGGAACTTTCAACAAAAAAAGCATATAGTGTTGGAGAATACGGAAATTTTTGGAGTTTTCTTTTTTGTTGAAATGGAACACCAACGAAATGACAAAATTTTATGGAAAATAAATCTTTATTTGGACGAAAACCAAGGAAAAATAATAATTAATAAATATGCACCGCAGGCGAAACTTTTTAAACAGAGTGCGGTACCAAGATTCGAATCAAGAGCTACACAGTCCCAAGTTAAAATTAATTTAACTTTTCGCGCTCGTATTCAAAAATAATGGAAACGGAAATTGTGAAAACAGCAATAAAGACAAAAGTCCCACAGGCGAAATTTTTTGACATATTGTAGAATAACTAAATAAAACTCTTTGTTCGTTTAATAAATTTATTTCGATCAGGACGATTCGTCTTCGTCGACGGCCAGTACAAAAAGAGGCAGATTACCTCGAGAGTCAGAGTGACATTACATTGTTTGCGCTAAATTAAGTTGAGTGAGCTACGTGAGCCTTATACTTGAATTACCCTACGTAGGGCTGTTGGCCTACAATATATACCCTGTTTGTGGAAAATCGTTGAAAAAATGCGCCGCAAGCAAAAAAAAAATGTTATTTACAGCAACCCAACCCGGAGTAGAGAATTTTTGGCACATTCAGTGAAATTTTAACACTCAATTGAAAAATCCATCCCAAAGTTCGGGAGAACATGTCGAAATTCGGCTGTTCCGGCCATTTTCGGATGCAAGGTCACCCTTCATATTGGCCACCTCTAGAAAACGGTATTCCACTAAGATTTGAACATGCTGCAAAATTTCATGCTTGTAACTCAAGTTAGTTTCCAGAAATCTTGTACACCGACTGATTGTGGGAGGCAGGAACACAATCTGTGTTACATCAACTCGGGAATGTTCAAGAATTGCTTTTTGGGTAAAATCTCAAAGCAAGGAAAGTACTTAAAATTGAAATTTAGTTTTTTTTTTCTAAATACCTACTGCTCTTATAAGTTTTTTTTTTGCTACTCAAACTTATGTAACCATCGCTAGTTTCATTTGAAATCGTCACGATCCACCTAAACGAAGTACTCTATTAATCAGATTTTTATGCTAGTATCACATAAAGGCTTTGAAAGATAGTAAAGCTGAATTTATGCTCCGATTGTATTTGTAGTGCAAGGCGCATCTGTGTTTTCTTCTCGCTTCGCTACAACTTTCCCCCTTAAAACTTGGTGTTAGTAAATGCAAATTTTTGTGTTTACGTCGTCATAATTCACCTCCAACCAGGACTGCCAACTTGGTGGTTTTGCCCTTAAATTTAATTGGAAAATCGATGAAATGGGGCTTTTTAGGGGAGGAAATTTCTTTAGTGGTTCTCTTTGGAGGAAAAAATTGATATTAATGTGGAATTTGAACTATTACAAATTTAAATATGGGGTGACGCGTACACAAGATTAAAAATAAATTTGATCTTGAACTCGTGGTGCATCAGTTCAGGGAATTATTCCAGATTATAATTCAAAAATGCTAAATTTACACGACATGTAACATTCACGGTAAAAAATCTTGGATTAAATTCTAATCAAAATTGGATTACACTGGGCCTATATGCTATCCAATGCAAAATTCTAATCCAATAGCATCACCTTACATCAATTTGTTGTGGTTTTCTAAAAAAATCGTATAAGGTATCAAATCACAGTAAATAGTTTTAGTATGTTTTAGGTTTCTTATACTAAAAACCTCGACATAATTTACCATTCAATAAACTAGCCCATGAATATCTTTAGTGATTTTAACTTTTTAGGTTTTTTTGGAGGAAGGATTTTAATCTTCCTTTTTGGGTGAGAATTTTGTTATGGTTGGCAAACCTGCCTCCAACATTTCAGTTGCAATTCAAGAGCAATTCGCGTAACGCCGCATAAGACGTCAGGGGGCACATAAGGAAATTGGGGTTGAATGGCGGGAAGCTAAGCCAAAGTAATATGACGTTTGTATGCGGGAATACTGAGTTTTCTCTCTATTTCGCTTTTGACACGGGTGCAGTTTTGAATGCCGTGCTGCAGCGTGTGCCATGCCAAAATGAAAATCCCAGCACTATGTGGTAGATGTTACGGGGCTTGACTTTGAATTTTATAATTGGACGAGGGATTGTGAGGGGGAGATGGGATTAGTAGGCATCGGCATTATTATGGACGTCGCTGTGTGCTGGCTATCACTGCTGGCTTAGAAATGTATGTTGGTACTCTAATTATGTTGTTCGTTAAGTGCATACTACTCTACTTCTTACACGTTTACCACCGCTCAGCCTGCATGTCGGCTAGCAGGGGTACTTTGCCTCTTACGGCTCCGGCCTGATGACTCTGAAATCCGCAAATGCAGGCCATGGTGAAGTGTGCAGTTCACCCGTGCATTCGTTCATGTGCAGTGCAATGCTATTTTATGCTGTTTACAAGCGAATTATGCTGCACTTGTTTACTAACCTCATATACTTGTGGTAGCTGCCTTACTGATGGTAGCATGTAGCTTCTTTGCCTACTTCACTGTCACTGCAAGAGATTTCGCCTATTTTTCATTTCATGTTGAAAACATTAATTTTATGGTAAATGGGGCTGCTCCATTGAATGGATTTTAATTGTGTTTAGAGAAAATTGTGTTAGCTGAGTAATTTTGGTTGCAATGAAAATTGATTCGTTAGATAACGTTATTTATGCTACCGTGGGAGGTGCATTTAATTTTGTTAATGATAGTGTTCTAGCCGCAAGTTTTCCGGGGAAAGGAATTTTCATATTTTCATAAAAGTGGTGTAAGTTGTATAGCAGAAGGGCAAGGAGTAATCCGATTCGATTTTAATGTCTGGAAGGGTTATGGAAAATCATATTGTAAACACATTTTACTGTGGTGTTTAGCTGGATTAGAACTAAGGGCGATGAAAACGAAAACACAATTCACTTTTCTAATCTTGTCTTTATTAAACAATTTCTTTTTGTATGAATTTATAAACTTATTTTCTTGCAGTAAACTTGGTTTCTTTTCTTTATTCACAATCTTATAAACTGATTTTCTTTTACAAAATTCACTTAATTCACTACTTATTAACTACTTGATTTTTACTCACTACTGTCGACTTTCGACTTACTATTTCTACTACTCTACTCCTTGACTACTGATTAACTACTGTTTTTTGTCAATCTCTTCCATACCTAAGTTCGAACCTACGATAACATTTCTACAACACGAAATCAATAACTTTCCCATGGAAATATGGAAATATTAGGTCGATCAGATGTTGACACATCGTAACTTCAATAAATTTTTCAATACAACACACCGTTTTCGAGAAAATCTTCGGGAAAAAAAGTATTCAATTTATATTGTGGAGGGGGAAGGAGTAGCCCAACTGGATTTTGATGTATAGATAAGTTATGTAAAATCATATTCTAAACACATTTCATCTTTATAATTTTTTCGATACGATGTACAGTTTTCGAGAAAACAGGAAAAAGTATTCCATTTGTATGGGAGATGGGGAAACAGTGGTCGGATTGGATCTTGATGTATGGATATGTTATGTAAAATCCTATTGTAGACACATTTTACCTTTATAAAATTTTCAATATGACTCACCGTTTTCGAAAAAATCACAAAAAAAACTATGGGGGAGGGGGGAAGGAATGGTCTAATTTTGCCCGTTCAAGGACTTAGCCTGTCCATTTACGAGAAACGTAACTAAACAAAATTTCAAGTCTTTAGCTCAATCTTTTCGGTGTTCACGGACAGACAGACAGACGGACGGACGGATATGAGAAAATCAAAATATTTTGTCATCCCTAACACCTGTAGTTCATTTTTGTAGTTGCAGGTGTAGTTCATTTTTGGGCCCGATGATTGGTTCGATGAGTTACAAACGGTATACTAAATCTAATATGCTTCTATATGATATATTGAGTATAATAACGGCTCATATGTAAATTAATTAATAAATATAAGCGTTTCGTGCGAATCACATTCTCAAATACAGTAAAATAAGAGAAAATTACTTTGAAAATGCTTACTATTTGCATAGTAGCGTAATTTTTTGCGTGTAAAAAACAGCGTAAATTACTTTATGTAAAGAAACCTACACATAACTGCTATATAACTCACCTGGTATATGATGAGTTACTCGTATATATGATATGTAGATCAATATGAAATGAAATCTCCACAGCAAGAAGAGAATTTGGAGAATTTTTCAAGTTCAAAGAAAATTACGGAAAATTCGAGGAGAAATATATTCTTATCGAGCTATGTGGTTTTTAAAACATTTTTAAACACGATGAGAATTGACAAACAAATAAACTGAATCAGCACTTTTATCAACCGTCTGGCTTTTTATTCTAAGCACCAAACCTCCCCCTCCCACCAACATCATCTGTTAAACACGTAAACTACCCAAACTTGTATCCTTTTCAAGTGCGGCACCGAAATAAAATCTGATCCTGATGTACCTACGATTTTATGTAACACTAAAAAAAATTTCCAGACAGAGTCACACACAAATAAACGGTTTGTCAGATTATTGGAGTCCCAATAATTGAATTTTTCAGTTAAGAGGCATGTAAACAAACACAACAACCGGATTGTGTCCCTTGGTAGGCTCTGACTTGTAGAAATGAGTTTCAAGAATTTGAACAAGTTTTCCAAAGTCTATACACAAAAATCTATTGCCGAATTTTCTTGTTTGCTGCATCTGACATCTGACAATAATTGCCAAAAGCGATATCCTGGATGAAAAGTGGGAGGAAAATAGGCAACATTCGTATTAAGCCCAAACCAATGACTCAAAATTTATAATCAAACGAAGTTCCAAGTGACTACGGGGAAATCGGTTTAAAGAAAATTACATTACTTTTAGGCTGTAAAAAGTTTTCCCGATAAATAAGACTTTTCAACAAATTAAAGTTAAATTGTTAATTAACAAAAATATTCGACTTTCTGAAACTTTCAGAGAAATTTTTATATTCTGAGTGACATTTAAGATTATAAAGGATGAAATAATTGGTGCAGGTGACATTTGATAGGTTTTTCGTTAGTAACCATTTAATTAAATAGTAAGAAATAAATTTAAAAAAAAAACAGTGAAACCGACATTTTTTGGGATTCAAAATTAATGGTAGCAGAATATTGATGGTCAGGGCACAAATAATTGTTTATGGAGCAGCGTTATCGGAAGCAGAAGCCAAGACAGGTCCTGCATCAAGTGTAGCGATTAAGCAATAGCGAACTGAATGATCACGACGCAAAACCGGATCATCGCGAAATTTTTGATAGACCCCCGGCTTAAGTCTTGTATGGCGAAAAAACAATTAATTCGAAAGTGGTTTGAAATTTTTTGAACCTAGTATAGAGTGAAGATATTTATTTTTTGGGTCAGTGCATGGCAAAAAAAGGGGGAGGGGGGGACAGGGCGGGTGATACTGAACACCAACGAAACAATAACTTTATATAGAAAAAAAACTTGATTTGAACAAAAACCATGGAAAAACAATTACGGAGAATTTTTTTTAGGCAGAATGCAATGTTTTATATCAAAAGCTACACAGCATCAAGCAAAAACTAACTTAATTTCTCACGCTCCCTACCTTTTATAAATAATATTTTATCAACCGTCTGGCTTTGTTGCAAAAATGCCAGTAAAAATAAATGCGCCACATGCCAAAGTCTTTCAAAAACATGAACCCATTTTGGAAAAACATTGAAAAGATGTGCCACAGTTGAAAAAAAATCTTATTTAAAGCAACCTCCAGACAAAATAGATTATTTTTTGCATATATTTGGTTATGGTTTTTTCTAACGTTTGATAAATTTTAACACTAAAATGAAAAATCCGGGACAACAGTTTAGTTTATGGGACGTTGAGACATCATGCCGAACTGCATTCCGGGATATTTGGTCACCCCAACCTAGTATTATTTTATAATAACGGTTTTTTATTACTGCGACGGTCATTGCGGGATATTTGGTCACCCCAACCTAATATTATTTTATAATAAAGGTTTTTTATTACAGGTCCTTCGGAGTTATGATGTAAACCTTCAGTTCAATCGGTCTAGTAGTTTTCGAGCTAGAGCTTTTTAAGGCAAAGTTTGCTTCCTGGATTTTTCATCTATTTATTCGACAAACCGGTCATATTAGTTATAGCCTTGGATTCTTTAAGTTGTTCCGTTTGAAATCTAATGACTGTATTTACATTAGGACTCACTTTGACGTGGCACGTCATTCGCTCCGGCCAAGTGATGGTGAGGGACGCAGTGGGGAGGGAAACCAAAAAGAGCGAACGAAGTTTAGATTCACTTAAAATTATCGGTCGCAAACCGGTTTTTGAGTCTGGTTGTTGAAACCAGCGATGTCCCCCTACTACAATTGTAGTAAATCTACTACTATTTTCGCCTTCAAATGCCCTAGTGCGTAGTAAATCAAATCTACTACTATTTTTTGTAAAATACATGAATCAACCAAAAAATTGTATTATACATGTTAAATGTAAAAAGCTTCTAACGAAATTAAATATGAGGCAGCCAATATAAAAGAAGTTTTTAAATGTCATTTTCTGAACTACAGCAAGTTTTTTGTTGATCAAATTTTGGTATTATGAATGATAAAGCTTTAGTTATAGTAGTAGATTGATACTAATAGTAGCAGATTTTCAAAAAAAAAACCTTTTCTACCTATACCGATATACCAATTTGCATAACTAATTTAGCTTTAGTTATACAAATTGGTATATCGGCATAGGTAGAAAAGGTTTTTTTTTTTAAAATCTGCTACTATTAGTATCAATCTACTACTATTTTTGGTCCGATCTACTTCCCTCCTAAGGCAAATTGAGGCCATCCCTGGTTGAAACCTGTGTCTTTAGTTTTGTTGATGAAACCGGTTTAGTGAATCCAGATGAAGCGAACCGTGTGCACACGGCAGAAAAATGAGGAAAGACGTGCCGCCTCAAAGTAAATCCCAATGTAAACACAGTCAATGAATTCAAAATTTTATAATATTACCAGCGGACAGACAAATACAAGGGCCATTTCTTTTGGACACCTTTGCTTTAAATTAATGTAACCTAAAAATTTAGCCACCAAAATATCCCCTATCCTTTCACCCAAACCATTAAAGCCATTTTATTGCAATTTCACATTTTTTTCTACCTTTAGGCACATTTTCTTGTATCGTGTCAAAAATGTGAGATTTCAAATCTATTAATTTCCCACAGCCGTTCCTGGCTGCAAAATTCTGAGCCAAGTTTTTTTTTCAATTGGAATTAAATTAATAATTCGCTAAAAGAAGCCGTCTTCAAATAAATTTCATAAATCAAGTTCTGTGAGAACTGAAACTCATTACAACAAAAGTTTTCCCGATGCAAAAATAATTCCCTCGGATTCTGAATCCATGGATATTCAGTCTTGTGTGTTTAAGCTCATTAAATCAGTACAAGGTAAACAAAAAGTAAACTTACTCTTTTGAAAAAAAATTTCAATTTTTACAGTTTCCGGTCACAGATTCGACATGCAGAATTAGATCGAGCCGAATTTAAAAAGTTCTCGCCAAAAACTCGCCATACCTGAACCACTTGAAAAATCCGATCTAGTTTTGCGGGTTTTTCTCCGTTAGCACCCAAAACCCCTGATCATACCGAATACGTTTGTGTTTCGCATGCATTTTATGAAGTATGGATAGGTAGGATAGAAAAAAATCATAAATCAACACAGGCCAAACACCGAAAACCAAAGAACTGGTTCTTACCTCATAAGATTTCGAGAATTCTCAATTTTATCTGTCAGTTGAAACCGTCCAGTTTTGAAAGTGTTCGCTTCTGAGGTTTTTTTTTCTTAACTCCTCAATTCATGCCATTTTCATTCTACTTAATTTCCTCTGCATTTTTTTTCCATACGCAGCACACGTTGAAAAATTGCATTAATCGTGTCCTCTGCCATCGTTAAATAGAATGGAATCAGCAAGAAGGAACGGAAACTGGTTTTGCGTGTTTTTTACGCGATTCCGCAAGCCATTCAACTATAAAACCCAGAGACCTAAAAAGAGGGAGTTGTCGACAATTCCCCGGTAAGTTTAAGAACTTCCCAATTGATTCTTTAAATTCCTCTAAGTTCCAGTTTCGATGCCCTTTTTGCACATTTCGTACTAACAGAAAAGGTACGTTTCGTACTATCCTAAAAGGGATTTGCTTATATGGTATGTATCTATTTGGCTGTTGCATTGATCGCAACGGATCGTTAGAGTATGTGGGCTCTGCCTGGCCACGGATTGAAATTCCCGTAATTCCAGCCAAAACAAGACACCAACATCTAGCAATGTAGGATCTCGCACTATGTATGTGAAATCTAAATCATGCTTTTCGTACGGAACAAATACGTGAGAATAAAGAAAACAAATGAATGAATAAAACGCCTCACGGCTAGAATTATGGTCGTCTTCTTCTTTGGCAACATCTCTTAATCATTTTTTACTTTCTTATACGTAGTTTTTAATAAGGACTTGTTTAATGAAAATTTTCTATTTCAAAATTTCTTAGATTAAAATTAGATTCGTGAATTTGGTCAAAAATTTTATTGTGTAATTACCAGATATGCAAATCAAAAGTTTTCTGGGTGCGGTTCGGTTTTGGTACATGGTTGAACTGGATTTCCGATTTTTGGATTTCGTTTCGGTTCCTAAAACCTTAAAAATTTGATTCTTATTTCGTTTCCAAAACTCCGAAAATTCGGTTCTGGTTTTGGTTCCCCCAAATTTCAATATTTCAGTGGTTTTTGGTTTTGATTCCCTTTCAGTAATTTTTGCGTTTTCTAGCCAGATTAGTTATATTTCTTATAACTGTTTCTTGGGTACTAGATTAATGTAAAAAAGTCCTAGACTCTAACGGTGCGTTTCACGAAATTTTTACCGACCTCTAAATTGAATAAACGGGCGAATTTCAAGCAAAAAGAACTTGCTGACTTGATTTAGTGGCCGCAAATGTTTAATGAAACCCGCCATAAGTCTGGTTGATAATAAAAAACAATGAAAAGAATTCAATACTAAAAATTCAAATAAAGGGTCTTTCAATAAGGACATAACAATTTTGTATTTTAATAAAAACGCACCCTAAAACTTTTTTTATGATCTGGCAATGCTAAAACGTCAGTCAAGGTTTACATTTATATCATGGTGAAGTTCACGAACGAGCAATGCCACACAGCTGGTCAAACAATTGATCTATTGAAGGAGAAGTTCGGTAATCGTTTAATCTCGAGAAATGGTCCAGTCGAATGGCCACCTCGCTCATGCGATTTAACGCCGTTGGATTTCTTTTTATGGGGTTATGTTAAGTCGTTGGTTTATGCCAACAAGCCAACAACGTTAGAGGAGGTCAGGAACAATATCGAACACGAAATTGCCAACGTTCCGGTCGATATGTGTGGAAGAGTGGTGGAAAATTGGCTCCAAAGAATCAATCAGCAAACGTGCTCGCGGTGGCCATGTGAACGACATCGAATTTCATACTTAAATGTAACATGTCCACTACACCTGGAATAAATTTCAGCCCGATATCTCAATTATTCTGTGTTTTATTTAAATACAAAATTGTTATGTCCTTATTAAAAGACCCGATATAAACCGAATCGAACCACTGAAAAATGTCTGGTGTTAGGATTGGTTACAGAATTTTGTTTAAAAACTGATTTGGTTTTAGTTCGATTCGGTCAATGTTTTTTTTTTTTAAATGGTTCGGTTCGGCCATCTTTTTTTTCAGAGTGGTTTGATTTATGGCCTGGTTTTGGTTCACTAAAACTTCAATGATTCGGTGGTTTTTGGTTCAGTTCAAAAAACCGGTTTATATTTTTTGGCAACAAAACAATAGAATTTAAGCTTTACTGTTCTGACAGATCATTTTTATTAAATTTCAAATTTTTTTTTAATTCTGTGTAATTCAACTTTGTCCAGAAAATAGATTACACTAACTTTAGGCCTTTGGACTCCCTCCTTCCTTGATCAAACTTTTTCGTTATCTTTAGTATTGAGTTTAGTACCGCATTCACACTACCCCGGATCCTCCTCCCTCCCTTTATAAGTGTGACGTCTTTTATGGATAGTTCCTCAATAGAAAAGTAGGACATGTAAGTCTAGGACATGTAAGGCTCACATGCAAAATGGGTTAAGTAAAGTTGCAAAACTCTGGTCTACACTGAGAAAAAAAAACGATTTTTGGTTATCCAAGCCAAGCTTCCCATTTACCCAGGGTCGCATCTAGCTAAAACTGCATCTTGTGGGCTCCACCACAAAAAAAAAAATATAATTATGGGACATTTATATAAAAATGCTTTTATCTGCAAGCTAGCCAAAAGAAAAAATCTAATAAAATTAAGAAAAATTGGTGGGTTTTGTGAGCCACTACTTCTGGGCCCTAACTTTGGCTCCGGCGCCGAATATTTTTAAAAACCAAGTCTGACTCCGGGCAAAAACCAATAACACCGGCTCCGCGACTCCACACCTCTCTACTTACAGAGTCCTATTTCTGCCAATCAAAGTTTGTGGCTCTGGGCATTGCAAATTTGTCACAAAAGTAAACTATGAAATAGTTCACATTTGCGATTTTTTCCGGAATTTCTTTCTTCGTTATCTATTACAAAACGCCTTAGCAAAAGTTGCACGAATTTGAATTTATTCCGGCGAGACGTAGAGACGCCTGGCGGAATAAACTTTCGAATTACGAATCGTAATGTAAACGATCGTGTAACATGAATTTTATGTCACAGGATAAATTTCTCTGAGTAAAATGTAAGATATAAACGTTCCCTTAGAAGTTTCTTAGTTAAATATCTTGCTCTCAGAGCGCCACAGAGAAACTTTTTGTCCAGAAAGCCAAAATAATTTAGAACTTTTAATATACTCGCGTCTGAAAATCCAAAACCGTCTTAACGCGCCACTGTTAAAACATCACTATTTTTTCATATAAGAAATTCGCATGATGATCACATCAGATTTCTTTTTGTTTCACTAAAAGTAAGATTTGAAAACGAGTCCGACTTCAATGTTGGCCTCAGAGCATAAAAAACTGGGGAACTTGGTCTTATGTTGCTGTTGCGTCTTCTTCTTCTTCTTCTACCGTCGTTCGTGGTTATGTTGCCCCCTCGAGGAAGATGATGCCATTGCCACGCAACATTTTGCTTACGTAACTTTTGTTTGTGTGCCACATCGGTCGTTGGTTGCGTTTTAACTGATTTCGCGAAGGTTTTTTTTCCGTTGGTTTCTTGATGTTTTTTCTATACACGGAGAAAAAAATTATGATTCCCCCAATCATAAAATGCAGCCAGCATAATTATGTTTAGGGGATTCTTATTACAATTATGTTTGGCTGAAATTTCCCCTAGAGGAAATTTTTGCCATTACAATTATGGTTGCCGACACTGTGGTTCCAACCACATTATGCTTAAAATTGACAGGAGAAATCATGATATTTTGATTACAATATGTTTGGTTGTACAACAATGTTTTCAAATTCACCAACCATATTATGTTTGGGGCAACCAAAATATGTTTGGAGTCCCAAATTTTTTTGCCGTTTGTCCAATCATAATATGTTTGGGGCGAACATAATATGGTTGGTTTATAAATACAATTATGATGAATATAAGCAAATATTGCTTATATCAATCATAATTATAATTCGTGCAAAACAATTTTATAATATAACTGGATGTTTTCACATCCGTAAAACTCCATCCATTGACCTTTGGTCAAGCATGTTTTGAAGCCTTTTTCTAACAGGACTTGATATTTTTCAGCTTGACTTGAGTATTTATACGACCATGCTACAAATCTCATGCGAATTATATGCGAAGAGAAGAAATTGAACATAATATGTTTAATTTTAAACAGATATGATCAGAGGCATCATATTTTTAATTAGGCCGCTTCAAGATTTCCCCACTTATTGTGTTCGTCAATCATAATTATGTTTAGACGCGGAATTTACAACAATATGTTGACATGCAAACATATTTTTAATCCTCCCAATCAAAATGTGTTTAGATATTATTATCCTCCCAATTACATTATAATTTTCCAAAATTTCCCTCGTCGGGGAACATAATTATGATTGGAAAACTAAACATAATACTAATTGGAAGTCATCGTCTGATAACATTTTTATTCGTCTGATTATATTTTGATTCCCCCAATAATTCTTATAGTACTCCCAATGATATTCAACCATAATTTTTTTCTCCGTGTACTTATTTCTCGCTTACACGTTTTATGATTCTATGCATAATATGCAAATGACCGCGTGAGAACTATCCGATTGCATAAAAGCAGAATGTTGGCAAATCGAGGGGATGTGGTTCTAATCTAGGCTCATTGAGCGAATTTAGAAACGCTTGGAATCTACTGGAGGTGCTACTATGGCGACATAGTTTGGGGTGTCAAATGAATTAATTTTTTATATGAAAATTAATGTTCAACCATATTTTTTAAGATTTTTGTTTCCTGTATGACGAAAGTCTTCCGGTTCCAGAAGAATTATAGATTTAAAAAAAAAGTTACTCACGATCCTTTCAAATGTTTTCAACCGACATACCGAGGATTGAAAAGCAAGCATACAATAATTGTTCCGAAAACTCGAATTAAGAAGTCATACTTTATTTTTTTTTTTACTACTTAAAACTTTTTATAGTTTTCCTTTCATTCACGCATATGTCAATTGTGTTCACTTCAAGGCTAGAATATTTCCAATATCCTCGTTTTATATTAATCGTAGATATTCAAAACTGTTTGTGTCGTTTTCTTGAATATTTTTTGAACATACTTACGATCACAAAATTCCTCTATGTTTTCTTTTCTTCATTAAGAATATATCCGGATAAATATAAATAGAGAGTAATGTTTTAATTCGGGTTATTTTGATTCGATTTTCTCTAACCATTCATAATCTTTTTGAAAGGCCAATGTAAATAACTTAGGTGGAAACAGAAACACATAAAACGGTATGATTGTCGGGAGACAATCATTAAGTACCCTATATGATGGGATTTAAAACATTAAAAGTCTCGTTTTTTGTTGTTGCTTTTTGGTGGGCCACATTCAAACACGTCCTAGGCCGCATGCAGGCCGCGTGTTGGACAAGGCTGGTCTAGATTGTTATCAATACCTCTGCTGCTTAAAACCTTACAAATGGGTTGCACCGTAAAAACCTTACAAATGTCGCAATTGATCCATGGTTCATAATCCATGTAAAAACTGTAGGTGCAAAACAGGGAAGAAATTGTTTATGAAATCCTCAATTAACGACAGTTCCACTTTGGGAGACAGGTTCATATAAAGACAGATAGATAGGCGAAGGAGGTGCATTATACAGATTCCTGTGCCAGAGGGTGAACGCAAAAATCTGTATCCCGGAGGTAAACTGTACTATGTTTAGTTTATTTAAAAATAAACGGGGGTTTTGCAGTTTGTGGTACACATTTTCATGCTTTTGCCAACGGTTTCTTAAATTTGGTCGTATTTAAAAAAATGAAGATTTTACAGCCATTTAAAGAACAATATCTTCCCAATACCCCATCTAGTGTTTAACCATTGAACCATTTCTGATTCATGGTTTATACTCGACCTTTTAGCATTGAATCTTATTAGAATTTCTCGGCTTATACGGTCTGCAAAAACAAAAATAATACAACAAAATTATTATATTATTTTAGCGGATGTTTTCACGTCCAAATTTCCCCCAACAGATCGGGCATGTCTGCCCTGAAAACCTATCAGGAGCCTGTTTCTGGTAATACACCTTCAAACCGCTCTCCGGAACGTTTTACATTTTGTCCTTAGTACAGTTTACCTCCGGGTTACATAAATAGCTCAAAAAAAAAATCGTTTTTCTGTTATTTTTTTTTTTTTTGTAAAAGGTGCCTACACAATGTCCAGCCATGGCTAAAATACGCTTCTGTGTCTAATCGTTTTCCTTCTCGGTTTAAACTATTCTTACATGAACTTTTTGTTTCTGTCAGACCTTACACGGTTAGGAGGTACATATTTTGACTATCATATAGAGTATGCATATTAACAGCCAGAAAAGAAAAGCATTCACGTGGGAAATTGAAAACCGATCCATAAATACATTGTATCGCACTTAACTTTGACATACAGAAGGGAAAATTTGGGGCATAGGAAGTACTTGGTATCGAAGAAACACAGTAATTACTGGTTTCCATAGACGCCATTGTTTTCTCATCAATTTTACTAACGTCAGCATGTAATAATGATAGGGCGGCAGGTGATGTTTTGCCCCCATGGTATACCCCCCTCATTGTTGACTACACGGAGAGAAATAATAGGCAAGATTCCTACAAGAAATTGTAATATATGACACAGTGGGTTTTTTTTGTAACCATTCCATATCAATAAAATTTTGGGAGAACTTCCTATTTTTTGATATGATTTCCCATTTATTTTAGAGTCACTACAAAAAATCTCACTGTCTCGCATATTAAAATTTTTATAGCAGTCATTTATCTCCGTTTACATATTTTTCTTTTTCATAGGACTTGTCTTAATGTACGATGAATTTATATAAATATATGAATAAATATTTGGATTGATTAAATGGTTTCAATAAAACATGTTACAAAAAGGTCTAAAGAAATCTCTTGTAATTTGGAACAACAATCAAATTGTTGTTATTCATACAAATTTGATCCAACCCTACTAACATTTTTTGTACATGTCACGTATCTGCCACTATAATAGATTAGCTTTTGGTGGCAGATACGTGCCATTTATAAAAAATCCTAGTAGAAAAGGCTTTAAGAATATAAAAAAAATTGCTGAACCTACTGAGTCTTTATGTCAAAAATGTGAACTTTGCTTTGCTGCTTGTTAGAGTGGAAAACCGAGTTTTGTTCAGCTACCTCAAAATCCTCCTTTTCCTGATTGTCTTTGGGGTAACAAATTCACGTTATTTTTACAGGACCTTTCCTAAGGTTCGAAAACCCCGATCCGAAAACCCCTCTGCTAGTTTTCTCGAAAAAAAAGGAAAGAACATTTTTGTTATTCCTACAGAATTTTTCTTTGAAATTCCAACATGAGATTCGTGAATAGCGACCCGAAAAACTCCTTCACGTCAATTTTCCAGACAATAAGTAGGAAAACAGATATTCGCGTTGTCTTTACAAGCCCTCAACGATTTTTCCCGAAGATGGTACCTAGTAAAAACAATCGCATTGTCGTATAAATACCGAAATTTCATCAAAATCTATAGAGCTGTTTTCGAGATAAGATAAAATCTGACTCTACTAAAATAAAATGTCTGTGGCGCAAAAAACTAGTATGTATAAATGATTTAAGGCTTTCGCGGTTGCTTAATGCCAGAACTAAGGACTTTCGGTTTAACCGCGTGAATTTAAAAAAGAAGTAAAACTTTGTTTCGGTTAGAGCCTGTGCTAACAATGGTCGCTCGAGGTCCTCATAATCCATGTAAAAAAATTCACGCGGTTAAACCGAAAGTCCTTAGTTATGGAACTAGTATGTAAATAATGGGAATTTATGAGACTATGACGTGAAACAAAGTTTCGACTTGAAGCTTTTTGAAAAAACAATAAAAAAATACTATTTAGAAAAATTTACACCTTCGCAAAGCCACATATATTAAGACACTAACTTGCACTACCCGACATTGCTCGGGCAATAAGAAATAACATACTTTGATGTATGATTTGGGGAAAAATCTCCTTGACGAACGACCTAAAAACTAAAAACCGTATTCAAATCCTTGCAGCGGTTCAGTAGATAACAGGCGAGGGGGTCAGAGGAGAGCCAATTTTTTGACAAGCAGCTAATTAAAATTGTGGCTTAGCATTTGAAGTGAGGGGAGTGAAACTGCAAATAACCTATAACTTTCCTAGATGTCTAAGAAAAACCGCATCAAAATCGTTTGGGTGGTTTTCGAAAACCGGTTTAGTGGGGGTTTGTATGCATGTCAGTATTTGTTTTTTTTATGTTTATGCCAGGAGCTTAGGCAAATTGCCTCTAATGCCGAAGCACAGCTCAAGACATCATTCATTAAACCATTCATACAATCCATTCACACTCTGAATACTCCTCATCACACTGCATGCAACGAAGACTTGGCGCGACAGTACATAGCCTTATCGTCCATTGTGTCCTGTTACAGAGTATTCAGGCGGCGGGAGGCAAAGACCAAACTGGCCCGTGTTTAGGTCCATGAGCAGAAAAGTTCCAAATTCAAATTCAAGCCGAATTATTTTGCCCTGAGTGGGATTTGAACCACTGCTCTTTGGATCACAAGGCAAGCACTTATGGTTCAACCACAATGAAGGTGGCAAGCAGCAGCGGCGACGACGGGCGGCATGGCGCCGCCACACATACCGCCGAGCCAGCTACAATGATAGCGGCACCGTCGGCATATGCTTCTGTCAAAATTGAAACGTCGAAACTTATTTAATTCGTCCGCTACTTTGCTCCATTTATTTTCCTTTATGTCTGTCCTTTTCTATTGAGGATGGGCCAAATCGTAGATCATTGGATTTCCTTTTACGACCTCTCTTAATTTTTCCTCCGTTGTCGGCATCTTGCGAAATCAAAACGTCAAAAATCTGCATAGAATGTGGCGCCGAATGTGGTGGTTGTCACAAAACAACGAAGAAAAATTGTCATAGAATGTGGCGCCGAATGTGGTGGTTTTCATAAAACATTTTGGACGGCGGCGGCAAGTTTGACTTTGTTTCAAACTCGGCGGCGACGGAAAAAGTGCCGCTGTATTGTAGCAGCTCTCGTTGCGCTAGGTTAGTGCAAAAAAAATGCCGCCTGCCGCTGCCGCTTGCCGCCATCACTGTGGTTGAACCATAAGCTGACTGAGTCATCCACGCCACTGTATGTACATACAAACATCCATACAGGCATGAATACATTAAATTTTATATAGTAAATTGAGCTAATTTTTTGGCTTTATAATTTTTAACATATCTACTATCAAATACAGTAGAATCGCGATTATGTGAACATGGTATTTTAAGCTGTTCATATAACAGAGTATTTTATCTCAAATATTTTCTATGCATTTAATACAGCTGTTCATATAACAGAATGTTCGTATTATCGCGGGTTTACTGTATGATAAAAAAAACATTCAGATTGGTTATCACAAAAATTTCGGATTTTGGCCCATGGAATTTTAACCGGTACCCACAGTGGGGGTGTAAGAGAAATATTGAAATCCGAAATGTGATGCAAACAAATGGACTTAAAATTTAATATCAGAGAAGCGTCCGTATCTGTTTCTAAAATAATGTTGCAACTAGTATCTGGAAAACGGTAACATGTTTCTCGGAAACGGTAACATTGTTTTATCCCAATTGCAGTGGAATCGAGCTTTTGCGCTTTAAAAAGTTCCGATTGAACGGTACTTTAACCGAGATTAAACATAAAACTTCCCATCACTTAAATTTTATCTACTTGTACTTTACATATCTCTGGTTCTTTTTTGTTTCTTTGGCTGGAATTTGGTCATCAAAAAGCTATGAATATAAATGGCCCAATTAAATTTTTTGTTTAATAGAGTCATTTTACGTAAATTCTAAGTAACTCATTGCAGAAAAATAAAGATCTAAAATATACACGAGGAAAACAGAAACGACTGAAAATAAATTATTATTGAAGAGAATTAAAAAAATGTGGCATGTTTATTATCCGTTTCTTTGCTATTTCCCTTAAAGAGCACTTCACACACTAGCATAGGATTGTGGCTCGCAACTTGAATTTTTCCAATATTTGCAGAACTAAAGTGGAGACAGAATCGTGGGTAGTGAAAGAGATAGCAGGAGTAATTCCCGACAGATGTGAATCGCATTAAACTTGTTTATGAGATTTGAAAAAAAAAACGAAGAGTCAATTCAGCAAGAAAATTATTTATGATTTTCCCAGCAATATTTCTATTTTAATTTGATATTTTTTTTATTAGTTTTCGCGACTAATTGAATTGGTTTTTATTATGTGGAAAATATTTTATGCTCATTATGATTTATGAGAGTGAAATGTTTTTTTTTTAAATTTATTTCTTTTTAACACAAATTGAATGCTTTTGAATTCGTTTACTGTTTATGAAAACAACAGACTTATGCTATGTTGTTAATTAGGTAAGGTAGGATGGGATCCTAAGTGTCACCTTTGATTTATTGAAAACGAAAAGTCCGTTAGAAAAACTGTAAATGTGGATCGAAGGGCGTTTCGATGGATGATATTCGTATGATTATCAAAAGGTATCCCGTTACAGGATGCGTTACACAAGCCATATGGAGTTCTCTCAACAATTTGTCACACAAACTGACCAATTTGTTAGAAAGCCCTTATTTCGGACAGGATATTTGTGGGTTCAATTATTGCTATTGCATTTTCTGGTACCTAGAGAATACTGTTGCATCATTTAAAGTTCCAAATTGTTGTTAAATTGTTGTTGTTGGTTTCAAAAATCAGATTTTTAGTAAAAGTGAAAAATGGGGCGAAAAAATGGCACCTTAAAAAAATCTTTTTCTCATACATCTTGTTTATTTGTTTAAATTTTCCTTTTTTTATTTGTTTAAAAGGTAATTAATGCTTAAAAATTATACAGTGCAACCTTGTTAGTCCGGACCTCCAGTAATCCGAATTATTCAATAATTCTGGGCAGGGGAGATAGTATTAAGGCATTAGCTAGAGAATTCCAAGTAGAAACTTCAACCATATCGGACGTCAAAAAGAACAGAGGATCAATTAACAGAAGTATAGATAGAGGAATGGATCAATGGAAATGAAAACTTGCTGTCTCTAGAAGACGTGTGTGACGAAGAAGAGTAAGGTCTTGAAGTGGTTGAAATAAGAGGTAGTATTAAACATGGAGTCGTCATCAACAGCTTCAGTGTATGTCTACAATGGGCGGAAGAAAATCAAGCGGCATTACAATACACCCTTGCTATAAGGAGATTAAGGGAGTCTGCACTCATTTTACAAACTAAAAAAACAAACTAATATTACTGAGTTTTTTTAATAAACAGTTTTGTTTTTTTATGATATCTTGTCTTCAACAATAAAATATATTTCTTGGATGTACTGGGAGTCTGTTTCGTAACTTTTACAGCAATATAATAAAGTTCTTCGGTAATCCGGATATTTCGATAGTACGGATCACCTCCGTCTTAATTGATCCGAACTAACGAGGTTACATTGTATCAGAGAGCAAAAGGCAAGTACAATAAAAGCCTTCAATCTTTTTTTGTATTTCATTTACTATGTTGTTATAATAAAATGTTTTAACTGAATTCAGCTCTGTTAATGTTGGAGCCAAGATCTGAAAAGTAGTTTGCCTTCAAAGTGTGAACATTTGCCTGTAATTTGGTGTATTCGAAATAAATCTACGTCTCCAACTCCTCCGCCCCTGCATTGAATTATATAAAAAAATCAATTTTTCCCCTTTTTGGACAAAAATCCACTTTTCCGGGATAAAAGTCCATTTTTTTCTTGACAAAAGACCTCCGGACAAAAGTCGTGTAGCCCAGTTTTTCCCTGGGCTCTGGTTCTGCAGAGTAGCATTAAACCTTATTACATTCGAATTGTAATTTAACATTTGGTATGTAAATTTACAGCATTCAAAGTTGGCACAATTTTTGCCAACATTGAATGTTGTAAATATTTTTTACTGTGTAGATATAAACTCGCCTATTGACAATTTTATCAGCTCCATAAAAATACACCGGGCCTGGCAGAATTTTTCCCTCCCTCAAATCGAGAATATTTAGCACTGTTTAAGGATCGTTAAAGACAAAGAAAGCTCAAATTTCAATCAATATTGATTTTTATTTTACTTGCAGTTAGCAAAGCCATTACGACACCACCATCTATTCCATGTTACTTTTCAAAAGCGAATAATGGCGATAAATGAAGCTCCTGACAGCTCATGTTGCCCTCGTTTCCTACTCTCCATAATCTCAGATTTTTTTTTCTAAATCGCAGTGCTTTCTGATGGGCTACTTACCACGTTTTTTGTCAGAGAACTTCTCCTTGCCGACGGTTACCACTGGCAACTCTGGCCATCTTCCCTTATCCCTGAAGCGGTAGTGTTTTCAATGCTTTTATGTTTCTATATAAAAAAAAAATACTGAATGGAAAAAATAACACAATAAGGGAAAATAAAAATGAAGCATAGAAAGAATGAGAAACATAAAATGAAAAGCATGCCCCAAACAAAAGCCAACAATACTCGTCCAAGTGTACGCCCGAACGAGAAAATTCTTTGGGTAGGTCATTGCCATTTTGCCTTGCCGTAAAATAGGGGACGCCCCCTAACCAATTTTCCGCATGCAGTATGAAAGGAACCCTTGTTGCATGATTTTAGCGTCCCTGTTTCTATCCCTGTTTCTATACAATTTAAAATTTATTCTTCCCGCCTGGTCACACTGTTCCCATTATTGCGGGATGTTGTTGATGACGTTTTAGAGGGTATCCCTTGCATTGATTTCAACCAAGAACTCCGTTTTTTTATGTTTTTGAAAATTACTCTTGTAGAAGTCCATTTTCTCATGAAAAATAAAACAAAGTCGATATTGTGTCGAAGAAAACATATACGGCCCTATTCCAGGATCCGTCGTAGCTGCGATTTTCGGAGAAATTTCGAAAATGATATCACAGAATCCGTTCGTATTAAAAATCATTTCGAATCGCGGAAATGTGGTATCACAGAATCCGAACGAATCGGAAATTTGACAGCTGAATGTACGAAAATACATTTGCTTCGTAGATCGAGTAGCAACTTCATTTTCTTATTATTTTAACTCAATTTATGGCCTGAATTGTACAACAAAATGCAATTTTAACATTTTTTTTTGTTTATTTAGTATAACTGTAACTTTTAACAAATTAAAAGGAATTATTTTAGAAAAAAAAGCATTCCTAAGTATCAGTTATTTGTTGTTGTTTTCGTTCCACTATTAAAGTCCTTCGCTTCGATAAATCTTCTTCCAAACACAAAATTGTAAACACTGTAGAATCCATTATTAATAACAATTTTCAGTTTTAAGTCAAGAAAGTGACATTCTTTCACGAAACTATTCCATATCAGAAATCTATTCCTTATGAGTTTTGCATAGGGACCTTTTTACAAAGACATTCATTTTTCGAAGTCAGATTTTAATCTGGCACCACTAAGTTCAATTCCGTTCGGATCGTGGAATACTGATTTCTTCGTATTCGTAACGTAGTCAGTTCTTCGTAATAAAGCTACGACGGATTCTGGAATCGGGCCGATAGTCCCGTAATAATGATTGAAAAGTGCCGTTTTATTTCTATGAGAACTGTTATTTAAAAGCTTTTATCAAATTAAAATTATGAATATTAATTTTTTCAAAAAATATCCAGCGTTGATCACTTTAATTTCTTTTTTACAAACAGTTTTTTTTTCTCTCGATAATGGAACGAATCTGTCCAAACAGAAAAGCCAACGTCATTCACTTCAAAGTGATTGACAACTAAGGCCAAAATGAAGCTGAAGTTTTCAATGTCCACCTCAGTACAGCCCTGTCCCTCAATCCTGCAAAATTATCTCATACCGACTTCTCAAAGCTCTTGAAATGTGTACCGGAATCGCTTCTTGCTTCTACCCCTAACAACCCTCCCAATGCACATTCCTGCTCGCATCCCCTGGAATTTTCTGCTGTCATGCAATTCCAGCATGGGAAGTAGAACTGAGGTTCCTTTCTGACAGCGACTCTTCCAGGTTCAAAGCACAAACCACTACAATGTTATCCAAAGAACGATGATGAAAACATAAAAGAATGGAAATGTACACGCGGACGAATGAGTTTTAAAAGAAAAGAACAAAAACTTGGAATATTTCAGTTACATAATGAAATTTTTGATAACAACGGATACAAGCTTTTTAAGTATGCATTCCAGGGTTGGTGCAGCGTCCAGCGGGAAAGTATTTCAATAATAATAGAAAGGAGAATAAATTTACGACAGCAACTGCTGCAATTTTTCCCTTATTTTATACGCTTTTCTTATACATTTTTCTCGTTTTTCATTTCTTTGTGTGAATGCATTTGGCGCAAAAAAAACTCGAGGGAAAAAAGTTATTCCTCAATTGAAAAGATGCATCCGAGATGAAATTGTCACAATGACACGGAAAAACATGCAGCTTCGGGGAGAAGTACAGAATTTAAAGGGAAAAAACAGGCATATTAAAATCGGGGAACTGAAAATTTATTTTTTCCTTTTATATCCTTTCTTTTTTAGTAAAAATTGTTTAGTAGGATTTTTTGTAATATTTAATTTCTACTTTGAGTTGTTGATTTATTCTTTTACACATTGCGAAAGAGAAAAGTTTATTAAGCCAACAATACCAACGGGAAGAAACTTACAGAATTTAAACATCTTAGTCTTTATCGGTAATAATTTGAAATTTTAAGTAACACATCCATATTTAGTTATTTAAAGAAAAGTGAAAAAAGAATATTTCCGTTATCCTTGCAGGACTTTCCGTTTCGAATTTTGATACTGCTTTTTATTAAATTCGCGATCAGCGATTTTAAAATCCTCTTAATCATATTTTCCCGAGAGGAAATTGAAAAAAAAAAACATTCGCAGGACCTAAACAGATTTTCCCTAAGATTGGACCTATCGGTATTGCATTTTCGTCCCTGAAAACATTTTGGAAATATTTCATAAAAATTTAGTATACAATCGCGCTCGTAGAGAACCTTTAAACCATAGAGATAATTCGTATACTAAATATTTCATAAAAATTTAGTATACGAATTATCTCTGTGGTTTAAAGGTTCTCTACTTGTTGAGTATAGGTTCTTTACTCGTTAATAGAGAGCCAGTGGGCAATGACACTCTCACCGAGAGTAGAAAAGTCTATTAACTCCTATTACAACTAAACACTCTATTAAGACCGTTAGATTGACCAGTTTTTTTCGCCAGATTAGAACAGTCTGTAAACATTTTTATACACTCCTCTCTATTGTCCACTCTCTCGATTTTTTTTTTGGTTTTGAAACCTCAGACATGAGTTTACTTATACTAAACGATATCAGTTAATTGTGGCAATTATTTGTAAAAATTCGCGCTCGTTTTTCAGCTCGGCGACCATTTTTACGCGTCCATTTTTACGCGATTGTCCACTCTCTGGATTATAGACTCTCCACTTATTAATAGCTGTAGAAATTAATTTTATGTGAAGATGTTTTCTACTGGTGGTACCCGATTTTCAAAGCAAATAAATAGTAGGTTTTTCTGTTGTTAATTCAGCAAAGAAATGTTATTTCTTTTCAAAATATAATAAAGTTATGTAGGTATTTCCATTTACAAAATAAACAAATCTCACTTTTTTTTACTTTTTTAGTACTCTCGAAGTACTCTCTTGAAAAAACCCGGCGACAAATTAACGCCACTTCAACAAAAAACTAAAAGTGAACATCTCGAAGTGTTATTTAAAAAAAAATTAACAACTTAACGCGGAGGTTTTTTGACATTTCTGTTTTAAGGAATTAAAAATTTGCTTTAACACCGTTTTGGCTTCAAACTTTGAACGAATCCCGAAAAGAAGTAAAAAATTCACTTGAACTCCTTTTAGGAGTTATTTCCATTGTTAAGGATGTTCAAGTTTACACTCAGAAAAATGTCCAGGTCAACTGTTTGTCAGGTTAACTCTGACCTTACAGAGGTGTCTGTAAGCCAGCTAGCGGTCAGAGTTAACCTATCTAAGGTCAACTCGTGCAGCTCCCAACGCCCTACTTCACCTGCTGGTGGCTTAATTTCAGAATTTCTCCGACCACAGGTCAACTCAGTTCTACTTGCCCACATGCAGGCGAACGCGCGCCTGCCCGAGGCCAATAACGCCGTATGTAGGTCGTCGTGTTAGCCTCCATTTTTCTGAGTGTAGAAGAGACTTTCCAATTGGGTTGAATAGCTTATTGGGAGGGCGACTGGCTTACAAATTCAGAAGCAGGTCCCAGGTTCGAGTCCCGTTAGAAGACATACAACATAAGTTTTTAACAACCAATATTAATTTGAAAAAAACAAGCATTTGTGAGGTGAAAAATTTGTTTGTTTTTTTAACTCCTCTAATAAGTTGGTTTAATACCGAAAAATTGTTAAAAATTAACACCCAAAGCGTATACTGTTGTGAACTCCCTAGCCTGGAGTTCGATTTTCTCCGAATGGTGATGGACTCCCTCAATTGCCATTTCGGTGCGTGATCGACTCCGTTTTTTCGACAGTGTACTTAGAAGTAAACCTTGCGAGGATCTTGATGAAACATACATATGTGAAAGAATGTTGAAAAATAAGAGACACATATTTTTTTATTGACAACAGTTTAGTGGTCATTTTAGATTCCCTAGAAGTATGCAAACTTTAGTTTTTTTTTACAGTTGTTGAGGCAAAGAGTTGTCCGATTTCAATTAAATAAAATCTCGTCGACGCGCTGTTCACATAAGATATTTATACATTTAATCCATTTTTTTAAATTTCTGTTATATTTTGAATTTAAAACATGCCAAGTTGAGTTCATTTTAACGAAAAGATTTTTCTTTATTGAGCCGTTAAATTTCACTTTTATGTTTTGCCGCCCGCACAAACAACTTTGAAAGCCACTTTGTGACTCACTCGAAATAATATTTTTTTTTATCATTCGACTACACTCAGTTTCTGTCAATTTAAGATAATACAATGAGAAATTACCAAGTTTAGAAGAAGTTGAGATAAATTACTCCATTTAACGCCGCTGTAAACTTTAATTTAAAATTTCTTGTTTCCTAAAGTTCCCTAATTTGCTGTTTTTTTTAAAGTCAAGACTTTTCACAATATTTGTGATTAAAAACTTTAGAAACATGTAGCCAGCAGATTTTTGTTGTGCTTTTCTAATATTTTAGCTTCATCTGTTGCAAATGTGGTAAAGTTTTTCTTCTTCATTGAAATTTTCAAGTTTTTTCTTCATATTTCCTTTATTATATTTAGTTTTGTATAGCTTTACATGTGTATGCTTGAATCGTAATTCTTTGGTGTTAGTGTTTCGGAAGTTTTTGTTTGCTCAATTTGTCGATTGAAGAAGCAAAAATTCTCGATTAATATTTTTTTTATTAAAGGTTTTTTATCGAATTGAAATCGTCATCTGATGATGCTTCTTGTGCAGCTTTTTTAATTTTCTGCATTAGTTTCCGATTTTCTATTTTCGATTTGTATATATTAGATAAAATTTTAACGTTTCGTTCAAATTATCTAAAAAAAAATTTCCAAATATTTGTGTTTTTTTTTTTTGAATTTACAAAAAAGTTAACAATACTCATCCAAATATATGCTCGAACTAAGGTTTTATTCATGAGATTCAAATTTCAATATTCTGAACTTCATCAAAAAGTTTAACAATGGCAACCCTGATATGTGCGAAAACGCTTCTCAAACCGATGCGCATCAAACGTAATATGCGTTCGGAAGGCCATATGGGTTGAAATGATGGGTGACAAACGATGAAAGCTAATCACTTCACACCTTTTTGATGTTTGATTTGACAAAAAAATAAATGAAAAAAATGAAGTTTTTCTCGCTTTAATTTTATGATGGACATCCCCTTTTTCATATATGCAAAAATTTACCTTTGAAAATTATTGAAAAGAAAAAGTTGCCAAAATTTTGGAAATTCATGTGAAAAATACCAAAATTTTAAAAACCATAATGAGTATAATCTTGAATTTTTTTTGTACAGAAGCACTAGAAAACTCGAGAACTAAGTGAGGTAGAAACTTGAAATTCAGACCTCTCCCGGTTCTTCTCTGATAATCTGTCCCAGATTTTTACAAAAAAATATCCGATTTTCTATTTCGTATCCTATCCAGAAAAAATGGTTATTCCTATTCAGACTCGCAGACTCTCAAAATGAGAGACAATGAACGTGTTTTTGTTCACAACAAGAGTACTAAACAGACTGTCCATAAAATACGTCACGCCTTACGTCCTTTAACACGTTGAGCACCGGTGGTCATTCTTTGATTTACACAGTAGACCGCGTGCTTACGAGCGGGTATTCCTTGGATAACATACTGGGACCAAAATTTTTTTTTAATTTTTTTAATTGATTTATTGCAAGTACTACCAATTCCAAGTAAAATAGGTTTACATCCTGGGACCAAACTTACAATTTCTCAAAGCTAAATATATGTAAAAGGTTGCCACTGGTGGTCACGATGTCTCGAAATGAAACAAGTTGTGTGTCCACGGGTAGTCACGTTGTCCCACCATCGACATCCAATAATGCCCACCGGTGGTCACTTGGTCCTCTGTTGGAAAATTAAAATGCTTACAGGTGGGCACGTGGCGCTCAACGTGTTAAACAGACTGTCCATAAAATACGTCATGCTAATTTTCGACCTTTCGATTTTAAAAATGAATTCGTTAACTGACTGCACCTGATTAATTGTTGACGGTAAACAATAACAATAAATTACGCATGTGAATAACTAAAAGTTGCGAAAAGTAGTGGAGAATGCATGAATATTTTTTATACCCGTATGGTGAAACCAAAGGGTATATTAGATTTGCCTTACCGTTTGTAACGCCAAGATCCCGTCATCACACAAAAAAAAGGAATTACACCAGTGTGTTTAGAATGATAAAAAGAGTTGAATTTAGCATGTCCGTCCTTCCGTCCGTCCGTCTGTCTGTCCGTCTGTGGCGCGGATTGCGGGCGCACGGATTGAGCTAGAGAGTTGAAATTTTGCGCAGATCCTTTTTTCGTAAAATGCGAGGACATCCTTTTTTCGTAAAATGCGAGGACAGATTGGCAATTATAGCTTTTGTTATGTTTATACTTTGAAACGGTGATTAGTTTCCTTATTTTCCAAAAAATAAAGAGGTGCGATTCATATTTGGTACAACGGTCCGAATTATGTACACTTACCTTATGTTTCAAAATCTTGAAAAAAATTTAAATTTTTAAACTAGTTTTAAGTGCAACTTCTGGCATGGCTTTTTTTTATCAAACTGTCGAATATGTTAATTTCATGCAATCTTAAGCAACATTAGATGATAAAATATAGCGATATTTGATTTTAAAAAGCTGCGGAAATTGTTATGGGATGTTTTCACGGTTTGCTATCATCTACTGTAGGTTTGTTTTCATTTTGTTTTTGTTTACCATTGCGTTGTACGATTTTGCATTAATTTACATAAACCCTCAATAAAGAAGCAGATATCGAAATTTTTTCTACTATTTGTTGTCAATAGTTTTTATCAAATGAAATGAAAAAAAAACTGCGTGTCCTTGCCGCATATGGTGCTGTTATCTCTCTTCAATTTCATTGTTGTACGAATTATTTTCCCGCTGTTTATCAAATTTTTTTCTTCGTATTCATTTTATTATTGCTGGCATTTTGTCGTTGACAATTTGGTTTTATTTGTGGTTTACTAGAAAAATAAATAATTGATAAAAAAAAATTGAATTGAAGCATAAAACGCAAAATAATATAATTTAAAGTGGGTTAGATAGACAAGTGTGTGGCCCACTGGCATTGTGTCTATAGGGCCACCGTATTACATCGGTATACACTTTGGCTTGAAATTTTCTTTTGTTTGGAATTTTCAATGTTGCCAATGTCAATTTCATTGTATGTAGTTTAGGTAATGTACGTAACTACATGCACATCTATATACGTCAATGCTTCTTTGTGCATGCAATTGCCAATTAAGGTAATATAATTCAACATTTTGCCATTGAAACGAAATAATCTTTGTCTACCTCCTGCGATTTTACACCTTTGCGGTCAGCATATTTGCAACACGCTTCAGATTGAAATCCGAAGCGATGTTGCGTGTAAAATGAAGGCGTTTGGAGTAGAATGAATCATATCGTACAATGTCAACAATAATATCACGAAAATGTAGTGATATTTGTTTAACGCACGAAAAACTCTTTGTTTGGTCATATTCGTAATAATTTCTAATAAATTAATTGAAACGACTGCAAATCTAAGTGAAATTTTTGATATTCTAGCGATGCCAAAGTGATCTGTATTTGCATTTCCGTACACTTGGATTCTGTCGGTTTGGAAATGCCAGTATAGATCACTTTGGCTTCGCCTGAAAATCGACTAAAGATGTTTCGCCCTTTTCCCTCAGATATCATAGAGTGGTTACATGAAAAACAAAAGACACACGTTGTGCGCCTATCATGCACACCCACTTTATTATGAAAACAATTCGACCAATTTTGATGAAATTTATAATCGTTAGGTTTTTGGGGACGCGAAAGCATTTGACTTCAAGTGTATCAAAATTGATTTCGCTGTAAGGATAACGCGAGTATTTATACCCGTATGGTGAAACCAAAGGGTATATTAACTTTGCCTTACCGTTTGTAACGCCAAGATCCCGTCATCACACACAAAAATTAATTACACCAGTGTGTTTAGAATGATAAAAATAATTAATTTTTTCATATCTGTCCGTCTGTCTGTCTGTCCGTCCGTGACGCGGATTGCGGGCGCACGGATTGAGCTAGAGACTTGAAATTTTACGCAGATTCGTTTTTTCGTAAAATGCAAGGCTAAGCTCGTTAATGAGCAAAAATGGACTTTTAGGAGGGGTACCCCCCATACGAACGAAAACGTTTTTTGCGAATATCTCAAAAACGGTGCATTTTATCAAAAAAGTCCAACAACAAAAGTTATTTAGGATATGATTCTACATAAAACTTCCATACATCAAAATCCGATTGGAATAAATTTTAAAAAATCTTATTGGAAAATTTGACTTCAAAGTGGGATTTTGGTACAACTGCTCGAATTATGATACCAATATCACCATACGGGTTTTCAATAATTGCCAGATTGGCAATTATAGCTTTTGTTATGTTTTTTTTTTCATTTTTGTTTGGGAAATTTTAAATTAAGGGGTTTTTGGGGCTTCTGATCACGAATCTGTTGATTTAATCTCAAATCCTAAGGATATTTTAAGCATAACAAAACTGTCCTTTTTGAATTTATTCTCAGGAAAATTAGTCTCGTTTCGATTTCGGCCAAAAAATCCGATTGCGATCGGACACTATCATGGCTATTCTGGAATCCGAAGTTAAAACGTAAAACCAAACTCAGTCGATTCGCCACCCAATTGGTATTCTGAAATTTGCAATGAGTAATTCTACCCTCAAAACGTTACTAATTCATACCCAATCGAACAGAAGTGAAGCGCAGCGGATGCCAGAATACAAATTGAGTGGAAATCGAACAAACTTAACGCTACTTCGGATTCCAGAATAGGCATGTATATATAACTCTTTTTCTGGGAGTTTCAGGTGGGCATAAAATTCGCTCATGCCAATGTCCTGACATTTAAATGACGGATGGAGATAACTTTTTTCCGAAAATTTTGCTCCCTACAATTTCTTGATGCCTACAATTCCTTAAAAAACGATGTCTTTATAGGACATTTTTACGGCAGAGCATGGTCCTACAGAGTCAGAACGTATATTACGATGATTCAAAATAAATAATATGGAGAGAAATTCAAACAGGAATATACGAGACAGTGGACTATTCTGCAATGACTTCCTTAAAAAAAAGGAATTATTCCTAAAATTTAGGGAGAATTTCCTATTTTGTGGCATGAATTTCCTTTTTATTTGTTAGTCATTACCAAAAGACTTCCCTATCTCGTATATTCCTATTTTTTGTAGCAATCTGTCCTATTAAATCTCTCCGTATACTAAAATTTCAAAGATTTTCAGGCAAATTATTCTCGATGATTCTAGTTTGAAACAAAATTGTGTGCAACGACCTGTAATAAAGCAAATTCAAACAAAAACAATAATTGCAGAAATTGCACACGTTCTGTGTGAAACCAATATAAAATTACACGAGTACCTCCACTTTTCTTTGAAGTTAATCACAAAATCTTTTATTCGCAACCACAGAGAAAAAAAAAATTTGTGTTTTTCTCTCATATTACTCAATCTGCCGCCATATGATCGCATCACTCGTTTCGCCAGACAATATTCGCATAGAAAACCATAAAAAAGCATAATCGTCTTCTTTTCAATGGCAGCACATCATTAACTTGGAACAATAATTTCATTCAGAAATAGTAATATTTTTTTTTTTGCCAAAGGAATTCGATCTCACCCACGTCTAGCCGAACAATGTAAGTGGGACTTTCCTCCACTTTCATTGGCTTTTCGATGTTGCCGATGCCAATATTATTGTGTTATGAGGCAAAATGGTCCATTACTACGTAGACCGCCTCTATCATATATACACGATTCGCCAATCTTTTTGTCTTCATCATGATGCGTTTGTATACCCTTAAGCGTCGACGATTTCTTCTTTGTAGCAATCTTTAGCTTTGGGCGATTTCGATCCGTTATTTTCGCGTTACGAAATTAGCGTCTAGCCGGCCAAAACGAAAAAGTATCACTGCGACCATTTCTTTATCGAATAAAATTGAAGGAAATTAAGAACAAGACGATGCGGACGGTGGGTCATCTAAGCTCTATACTTTTTTCAATCGTTGGATAAATGTCTGCCTCAGCCAACCGCGAATAGTCGAGTCTCATGTCTGCCGATGGTGCAAAGTTTCATAGTTTTAGTCACACTGACGAATTGAACTGCCAACGGCATGAGCTCGAGGAAAAACGTCAGTGAAAGTGGTTTTTTTTTGAATGTCAACTGAAATGACGTCAAATTCTGAATATCAGCATCAATTTATACAATTTTGTATAGGAAATACGAGAAAATATTTTTTTTAACGGGTAATATACATTAGTAAATGGATCTTATCTTGAATATTAAGGGTATTCATGAAACCAGATAAAATTACCCATAGCGTTTTTGCTACATAGAAATAAATCCCCGTATTTGACGTTTGCGTAATTTTACGAGGTTGTTTGCGCACCAAAATCGTCGCGTCAACTTATGAAGGTCGCATAAAAGAATTTCCATACGTCGCGTAAACTTACGCGATTTATGAGGCATTTCCGAGATTTCATGAAGTCCCTATTCATATGTATTTTTTTTTAAGATTTGCGGATTCATGGAACACGAAGAAGAATCACATTCTGGTACTAACAAAATGGCGTGTAACATTTTTGTGCCACCTCACTATATTTTTTGTCAGAAAAAAAACTTTTTAAAGTTTTCTCAGTTTTTCTCCCAACACAGCAATATTTCTTGTGGCAAGCTTAGGGCTGCCATGGACCCTATTTGTGAAAAGAGAACCTTTGGGTTAAAAAAAGAGACATTGTATAGGAAATTAACCAAATGAAAAAAGAGAACTAAAAGATAACTTTTTTTGAATGTGAAAATTACAGAACTTAGAATCACTGCACAGAATTATTACAAAAAAGTGTCGGTTTTTCAAGCAAATGATTTTCAACCGGCTATTTCCTTAACCGCACAATTTTGATTTGTTTTGATTTTTACAGCAGCTGATCGTGGGAGAAGAAACTGTTCTTGCTGGCGCATACAATAAATAGCTTTACGTTACAATTATAATGTACAGTTTCGCACCACACACAGAAAATATTACTATACAATAAATAACGTGATCATTTTAATTCATAATGGAATTTTCGTGGAAAGATCTGTTTGGTTTTTTACACATAGTATGAACCAAGAGTTTTCTGAAAAAAGAGAACTAAAGAGAACTAGCAAGGAAAAAGAATGGGGTTAAAAAAAGAGATAAGGTTCTCTTTAAAATGATGGCAGCGCTAGGCAAGCTACATTTGTAGCTACAATAAGGCCCGTCGTACACTTGAGCTAAGTTAGCTCAGCTATGTGCCTGTTTAGACGTGGACGTTTAGCGGTTCATATTATCCTCAATTTGATACGTGACGAAACACGCCACGTGAAGATCTAAACAGGCACATAGCTGAGCTCAAGTGTACGACGGGTCTAAATGTTGTATAGTGGCGCGCTACAATATTTAACCCTGGACCCGTGTACTGGGCACTGAGTGCCCAGAACGATTTTGAAACCGAAATTAATCATATTTTTAATAAAGAATATGATGAAATGCAATATATTTCTGAAAGATACTGAAATTTAGAGTACAAAAACAAAAAAAAAATCCAAATTGCATATCTTCGGGGGGGTTGTGGAAGGTGTCAAAAAAAAGCGTAATATCGTGTACTTGGGCACTCAGTGCCCAAGTCAGTACATTTTGTATGAATTTGGTTTTTATTTTGATTACAGCTTTGGGTTTTTCCCCTTTTATGATTTTTCTTGTATGCAGATATTATATTGTATTGTTATATTATTTATATTATAATATTTATATTGTATTGTTGTCATGTATTGCATTTTCTTTCGTGGAGTACATGATTTGTTGGAGAAATCGAGTACCAGATTCGCGAGCTTACAAGGTGGTCTATATTCTCAGTCGATTTTTGCAAATTATATTTTCCCATTGTATTTCTACTTGTTTAACGAATAAACCAATTTTTATGGTTTTTAAACAAACCAGCCATACATTTTCTATTGGAATTGCATCTGGGCACTGAGTGCCCAAGTACACGATAAATGGAAGTTTTATAGTACACGGGTCCAGGGTTAAGAGCTTAACAAAATGGTTCATAGAAAAGTGTTTTTTTTTTCTCCATTTTATGAAAATAATAGTGGTGTTTTTTAAATAATAGTGAATTTGATCCTATTCGAAATCGATTGGACATGTGTTGAGCGAATATAGTCTTCTGTAGTAAGATTTCATTTTTATAAATTGTCCTTGCGCAAAAATCGTCAAGAAATGTTTTTCACTCTTATCTTTTAGTTAAATTGGTTAAATTTATGCATTTTTAAGCGGCAAAAGAGCAATTTTGCGTGTCTGCCTATAATTTTGATACCTACCTATAATTTTGGTACCTAGGTTCATAAATTTCGAAATTAAAATCGTTACAGTGATGGAATTTGGAGCTATTCCTAACTCAAAATTTTACAGCAGTTTTCAAATTTTCTTTATTGTCAGTAATCCAATCTTACTTTTATCTACTGGAATCATTTCTATGTTTCCATAGTTTTCTATGTTTCCAGACTATGCGTTTGAAAGTGAATCTTTCTATACCAAAAGCAATTACGCCAAAAGCTAAAATTTTAATCGTGACAGAAAATTGGTTTAGAAACATATTTTTAATCACAGGGTGGATTTCCAGGTCTTGTCATTGATGACAATTTATAAATATACCTGCTCCAACATTCTTTTTCAGCCCAAAACAGAATCAATTTAATCAATTTGACCCAAAAAAGAACAAAAAAAATTTCTTGCTCAAAAAGGGCGAAAAAATATTTCTTGTGGGGGTTTGCTTTAGTGCAGGCCTGGCCAACCCAAATCGTTCCACGGGCCAAACTGATGATTCATTTTTTTTGGCGGGCCGCACATGAAAAAATAGAATAACCGCCGTTTCTTAGTAAAATTTTCAAATAATATTTTGTTGTTTTTTAACAGTCACTGGTTTTAAAAAAAAATTTAGAACAAAATGCAAAAAGTTGAGCATAACCCCACGACTCCATCGGGCTTTTAAAAATCATGATTTTTTTCTCCTACTCCATATTTTGGCGAATAAAGAAATCACCGCGTGGGCATCTTCAGTCATGATTTTTCATATTTATCGTGTCTCCATAGCGTACTTAGAAATGTCAACCAGGAGGTAATCAAGGCAGCCAACTAGAAATCAGCTAATTTGACTGAACAAATGTCAAAAAAAATCCTACTTTTCAGTAGCCGAAAAAATCATGACAGTAAGGAGATTTAAATCATGCCCAAATAGCATTTTAAGTAGCAATTATGGTGTTTATCCCCATATTTCGTCACCATGCAGATCGCGGCGATAAGCAGTTTATGTCGCAAATACGTATTTAGTTGTGCGTATGAGACGCGCAACGACACACATAGTGGGGAACACTTTTCTGCGGTTTGCTACGTCGCAATTATAACGACAGGGACGTAATTAGTTGCCTCATGCGCGAGCGTCATCTGACGGCATTATATCACACAATTACACAAATCATCGAGCGGGTTTTCTTTCTCCCTCGAATGCTTGCTAGTAAACAGAGATGAACAAATAAAAACGTAAGCAGAAGACGAACGAGAAAAATCTAATGGCGACAAATTAATGGAAACTTTTGTGGAGTGTTATTTTATAATGGACTTTTCTTCCGGTTGCATGTCGTGATTTTAATTGCCATTAAAATTTTTCGACAATATTGGATCTGAAATTTAAACAGATTTTAATGGGCCATCGAATTATTTTGTTTTTAATCAAAAATTTCTTTAATTTTATTTTATCGGTAAAATTTTTTTTTCTTTTGCAATGAAATTTTGATGCCAATAAAATTATGCTGTTTCAAAAATGTATGCTATCCACTTTTTATGCAATATCCTTCAGTCATTCGCCTGAAATAAGAAATTTAATTCTCGAAACGAAATCGTTTCCATCAAATGTCAGTGAGAAATATGGCGGCTGAAGGCATCAATTTTTTTTGGTGTTTCTCAGACGGGGAGCTTTAATGAAACTTTAGTGGTAGCAGTTTCGTCACTTTTTCCATCACACGCTTCTTCAAAATTAAACTGACGTTCAGGCTCCACAGCCAATCACTATTTCGGCCCGAAAACCATCAAATGCTGCTCTATCGCCGCAGGATTTTCATGAAGCGAATGTTGCCCCAAAGATCGTGCTCGTCACTTCTTTCGCTTCTTTTACGCGGATGTGAATTATAGGTGTAAATTTTTAATCCCGATTGTGTAAATTTCTACTCTTTCAAGTCGCAAAGAACAAATCTCATGTTCCCGTACTTTTCGATGCTGTTTGGGTGCACTCTCGAAAAAATCCGGGGACGAATTAACTCCGCCTGAAAACATAGCTAAAAGTTTAACACCGTAGCGCGGAGTTATTTTTACATTTGTATTTTACGGAGCTAAATATTCAATTTAACACCGTTTTGACCTAAATTTTAAATGAACTCCGAAAAGGAGTCAAAAATTCACTACAACTCCTTTTAGGAGTTATTTTCATTGTAAAGGGTGTTCACGTTTAGAAGAGGCTTGCCAATTGGCTTCAACAGCCTATTGGGAAGGCAAATGGTTTACAATTCGAGAGGTCCCGTGTTCGAGTCCCGGCAGAGACATGTAAGAAAAGTTTTTTAACAAGTGATATTGACTTTGGAAACACGAAAAAAAATTCAAAACATCTCAAATGCTTGCAAAAAAACGAGAATTTGCGAGGTTTTTTTCTTGGTAATAAGTTGGTTTAACACCGAAAAATTGTTAAAAATTAACACCCATAAGGAATTGTTGTGAACTCCTAGCCCGGAGCTCGATTTTCTCCGATAGGTGATGGACTCCCTCAAACTCCCTTTCGGTGCGTAATCGACTCCATTTTTTCGAGAGTGTGATGCAATAGTTTTTGAGTCTCCATTAGACTTTTTCGTGATTGGATTTAAATCCAATCTAGAAAAGTGTCTAATGGAGTCGTGGGGTAAGAAAAAAATATTTGCTAAACAAATATATGTATAAATGGACTTATGTAAATGTATATATACGAGTAGTACTTATGTAAAATAAAACATAACAAAAGCTAAAATTGCCAATATGGCAATTATTGAAACCCCGTATGGTGATTTAAGTGAACGGCGAACAGTTATATCAAAATTCCACTTTGAAGTCAAACTGTCGAAGAAGATGTTTTAAAATTTATTCCAATCGGATTTTGAGGTATGGGAGTTTTATGTAGAATCATATCCTAAATAACTTTTGTTCTTGTACTTTTTACACTCTCGAAAAAATGGAGTCGATTACGCACCGAAAGGGAGTTTGAGGGAGTCCATCACCTATCGGAGAAAATCGAGCTCCGGGCTAGGAGTTCACAACAATGCCTTATGGGTGTTATTTTTAACAATTTTTCGGTGTTAAACCAACTTATTACCAAGAAAAAAACCTCGCAAATTCTCTTTTTTTGCAAGCATTTGATATGTTTTGAGTTTTTTTTCGTATTTTCGAGGTTAATATTGGTTGTTAAAAACTTTTCTTGCATGTCTCTGCCGGGACTCGAGAACACGGGACCTCTCGAATTGTAAACCATTTGCCTTCCCAATAGGCTGTTGAAGCCAATTGGCAAGCCTCTTCTAAACGTGGACACCCTTTACAATAAAAATAACTCCCAAAAGGAGTTGTAGTGAATTTTTGACTCCTTTTCGGAGTTCATTTAAAATTTAGGTCAAAACGGTGTTAAATTGAATATTTAGCTCCGTAAAATACAAATGTAAAAATAACTCCGCGCTACGGTGTTAAACTTTTAGCTATGTTTTCAGGCAGAGTTAATTCGTCCCCGGATTTTTTCGAGAGTGTAGATAAGAGGCACCGTTTTTGAGATATTCGCAAAAAACGTTGTCATTTGTTATGGGGGGCACCCCCCCTAATGGTCCGCTTTTGCCCATTAACGAACTTAACCTCCCATTTTACGAAAAACGAATCTGCGTAAAATTTCAAGTCTGTAGCTCCGCGCCACAAACGGGCGGACATGCACAAATTAATTTATTTTATCATTCTAAACACATTGGCGGAATTCATTTTTGTGTGTAATGACGGGATCTTGGCGTTACAAACGATGAGGCAAAGTTAATATACCCTTTGGTTTCACCATACGGGTATAAAAATTAAATTGTAAAATTGCATATAAACTTTATGAGCAGTTTTAGTATTTTGTATTTTATTAGCTACATATTTTTTTTTTTGTAAATTTCAAATCATTTGGCGGGCCGCATTTTCAAACGTCTCGGGCCGCATGCGGCCCGCGGGCCGCGGGTTGGCCACCGCTGCTTTAGTGCAATGTGGCAATAAGGCGTACTACAATCATCCCCGGATAACTGCTTCTCGGATAGCTGCACAACCCTTTTAAGTGCAACAGTAATTCGAACCCGTGCACATTTTTAAGAATTCCATACAATAGTTATCGCTTAACTGCAACCCACTTAAGAGCAAAACCCTATTATTGTAGAAAAAATACTCTTCAATTAAATTTCTTCGTCATATATTTTCCCTCGGATTAGTTTTTTTTATATATACCTATTTTATGCCAGGAGCTTAGGCAAATTACCTCTAATGCCGAAGCACAGCTCAAGGATTATGAATGGTTGTATTCATTCATACAATCCATTCACACACTGAATACTCCCCTCATCCCTCTGCAACAAAGACTTGGCATCCACTCCTTTTACTTTTAATTTTTAATACTTTATTTTGTCATATTTTCTTGATCGTGTGGATGTATCTTTATACCCGACTGGAAATGATTATATTGTGATCTCACAATCCTAAAAAGTAAACGCACAATTTTCTGAAATTAGGGATCCTGATAAGTGCACAATTTCTTGCAGTAAAAAGGGTTTCGCATAAGTGCGCAACTTTTGCTGTTAAAGGAGTATCGGATAAGTGCAAACCCTCGCAACTAACTGCACAAGAAATCCAGGATTTTTCCCATGGAAAATACTGTACGTAAGACTATATTTGCTCAAATTCTGTAAAATAGATGCTCGTCACAATAAAACCCACTATACTGACAAGGAACTAGAAATTATTTTTAGTTTAGTAAAAGGGGAAAAAATCCAAAAAAATCTGTATTATGTATTTAACTGGCTTAATTTTTATAATGTTAGGACAACATTTTTGTTTTTTCACCATTTGGTAGAAATTTTCACATATTGTTTCTACAAAATTTGAACTATGCAAATTTTCCAAAAACTGTCGACAAATAGCTTTATTAATGATTTTGCTCATTAGTTTTCATTAGATTTCATCGTTTTCTCATAAAAATTGTGTCCCACATTTTCATTTTTTTTCGGAAAATTTAATAGTACAAACGACATTAAAGTCTTATGTTTTTATACCCGTATGGTGAAACCAAAGGGTGTATTAGATTTGCCTTACCGTTTGTAACGCCAAGATCCCGTCATCACACACAAAAATGAATTACACCAGTGTGTTTAGAATGATAAAAAAAATTTGAATTTAACATGTCCGTCCGTCCGTCCGTCTGTCTGTTCGCCTGTGGCGCGGATTACAGGCGCACGGATTGAGCTAGAGACTTGAAATTTTGCGCAGATCCGTTTTTCGTAAAATGCGAGGCTAAGTTCGTTCATGGGCAAAAATGGTCCATTAGGGGGGGTACCCCCCATACGAACGAAATCGTTTTTTGCGAATATCTCAAAAACGGTGCATTTTATCAAAAAAGTGCAAGAACAAAAGTTATTTAGGAACTCCCATAAAACTCCCATACATCAAAATCCGATTGGAATAAATTTTAAAAAATCTTATTGGAAAATTTGACTTCAAAGTGGAATTTTGGTACAACTGTTCGAATTTTGATACGAATATCACCATACGGGTTTTCAATAATTGCCAGATGTGCAATTATAGCTTTTGTTATGTTTTTTACATTTAAAAAAAATGCGGGTTTTTCCAATGTACCGTACAAGTTTTTATAAATGTTGTCAGCCCAAATAACGGTCTGGACCTGAGCCCATGGCCTGTACTTTAAATTGGGTATATTGACGTGGGATTAGGTAATTTTTCGAAGCTTTTATTATCACTTTCGCTGCAATTTCGCAAGTGTAGTAAGCATACGAATATGGAAGTAAAAAATGCACTCACAAACCAGGAATAACTGCAGTGAATTTTTCGTGCAACGTCATTTTAGCTAAACGTGTATTACACTGCTGTACACGTGTGTTTTATTAGTATGCATGCATGTTTTTGTCGAATATCGAATCGAATAGGTGATGATAATGTGCGTGATTCTCGGCATATACGAGTACCCACGAGTGTGGGCATTTATGGCTTTTCGCATATATGTTTTCTGATACACTCGTGCTAAAAATTGGGGTCAATGATGAAAGAAAAATGGAAAATGTAGGTCATGTGTCACACATTGGCGAAATAATAGCATGGCAACAATAACAACAACAACCATCCAACCAAATATCACCGACAACACGTTCAACATACATACTTACCTAGCGCCAAGGTGTTGTTTACGCATTCACGCGCTTCAATTCAAGCAAACTCTTTAGACGTTTGGAGTCGTGTGCGCGCATCTTGCTCATTTGGGAAATTCAAATTATTCATCCTAAGGTCCGCCTCATCTTACCGCATTCCGCCATCAGGTCTGTTTCCCTTCTGCCAACAGCCGACGTCGCGCATTTTACGCACATCGTCGTACGCCTCCGATTGCCATAATTTGTGTTGTTTGTTTTGGAAATTTGTCGTGTTTTAATGTATCTTTGCCAAATTTTTGCATCCTTGGCGTATATGATGTCATTATTATATTTCTTTATAACGTATTTTCTACTTTCTTAGCAGGGGGTTTTTATATTCGTATAATATTCGTCCTCGATTTTTTGATTAAAAGTTAATTTTGAGCGTTCCTGAGTTGTTTAATGATGTTACAAAAGCTAAGCCGTTGCTCGTATTATACCACAAAATATTTTATTTTACCGGGATTTTGGAATTTGGCGATTTATCTGTCTTTAAACCCCTTCCCATTGCGACATGTCTCTCCTTAAACCCCTTTTCCTTGTCTAACCATTTGCTTTTCCACAATCACACCTACAATTTTACGTGGATCTACGGGGAATGTATTGGCAACGCAGAGAAAAAAGAAAATAGTAAATTTAACTATTTTATAATGGACAATCGGGGCTATAACTAAAACGGTTGATTTCAAATACAAAACTAGTCAATTTAACCACAAAATGGTGAATTTTCCTACTTAGCGGTTAATTTTTTTATAAAAATTAGTCGATTTTGACTATCTTTGTGATTGAAATTAACTATTTTAGTTATAGTCCCGATTCTCCGTTATAAAATATTTTGATTTACATTTTTTTAGTTGCCTTTCAAAAGGCGGGTGGTATCATATTAAGTGACAAGTCTACCATAATCGGAGTGTAATTATAAGCTTTAAGCGTAATTCAGACGAACGATTGCGATTACGATTGAGCTTCGTCGACCAATGAGATCAAAGTTTCATATCCCTATCGTTGAAAGTTGTGATCTCATTGGTCGATAAGCTTCAATCGTAATCGCAATCGTTAGTCTAAATTACGCTTTAGCCTTATATAAGGCAACCAATTTTTCTCGGTATTTGAGTCATTGAGGGTATTCACAATCCTCTTTTAATTTTCGGTATTCGGTATTTTCGGTAATATTAAAAGACTGAAAATATTCTGCTGTCAACATCCCACAGCACAGATTTGAGAACAGCGCTTTTATTTGATACGTGACCAAATCATGAACTGCGAATTTGATTGTAAAATATGTCACATACCTTTAAATCCATGTTTGATGTATTCTTTTGAATTTCTATTGTGGTAACGGCTATCAAAATTGAAAAAATTTGCATCAGTCCGATGAGATTAACAAAAAACCAGCGAGAAAGTTTGATAACTAAAAACATTACTAGCGCCACTCGCGGTTGATTCTTGATATCGAATAACCGGGCCAGAAAACACGACTCAAGGCATGTCTACAATTACCGAATCCGGTAATTCATTTTTACATGAACCAAATTACCGTCTCGGTAAAAATCTGTTAAATTTGACTGAATTACCGAGCGGTAAATTTACCCGCAGTTTAAAAGACGACTGTGAATACCCTGATTGTTTTTTGGGGATATTTCGCATTAGCTGACACAATGCGCATCAAACACGTATTTTTAATTGTAACTCAAATATTTTAAAAAAATAGCTGTCAGTAGGTGTATTGTCGGCTTTTCTAAAATCACTTACCCTTACATAATCGACAAACCATAAAATTTCTAAAGTCCTATTTTAACAACGAATTTCGCCGAAAAAAGAGATAATCCAAGTGGAAATTAATTATTGTGGTCAAAAATTAGTCGAATTTTCAGAAATTTGTCGACTAGTCGTCCGTTTTCGTGGTAGTGAGTGAAATGATTCAATGGAAAAGGCACTAGAAATATTTGTAATTGAAATATATTTAATTTTTTCTTGATACCATGATTATTCATAAATACTTTTTTCTTTTGTTTTAGGTGAGTATCGGATCGAGATCCTGAATGGTAGTTTTTAATGGTTTATTTTGTCACTCTGGCTTCAATGGGAATTACGACATTGTCAAATAATTTAAACTTTCCTTTGATTGACAATGGAGTCTCCAAGTAATCTCTGGTGAGTATTATGACATTGAGTTATTGTATTAAAAACAAAACTAAGAACTTCTCTCGAAAATTATTTGGTTTTTATCGAAATGCCCAACAAGGCACTTCCAAAATCTGAAATATGAATTTCATATTTTAATTGTGCGCAGGAACATTTAAATTTTTATATAGTACCTACTCGCTGAATTTTAATACAGTGCTCGAAAAAACCAAGCCTGTGCTCTATATCGAATTGTTTATTATACTGAGAGCTGATTAAAACTACCATGTTTCCTTATTTCCGGAATCATAGAAACCATAAAATTTGATATCTATTGGATTGCGGGCGCACGGATTGAGCTAGAGACTTGAAATTTTACGCAGATTCGTTTTTTCGTAAAATGCAAGGCTAAGTTCGTTAATGAGCAAAAATGGACTAGTAGGAGGGATACCCCCCATACGAACGAAAACATTTTTTTTTCGAATATCTCAAAAACGGTACATCTTATCAAAAAAGTGCAAGAACCAAAGTTATTTAAGACATGATTCTACATAAAATTCCATACATCAAAATCTGATTGGAATAAATTTTAGAACACATTTATGAAAAGTTTGACTTCAAAGTGGAATTTTGATACAACTTTTCGCTGTTCACTTAAACTTCGAACATTGTCATATCACCATACGGGTTTTCAATAATTGTCAGATTGGTAATTATAGCTTTTGTCATGTTTAATTTAAAAAAAATTAAGAAAGTTTTTTCTTAATTTTCGAAATATTTTCTATATTTGTCAAAATGTCTTTTTCTAGATTTGATCCCAATTTTCCTGAATTGAGAAACGTATTACTAAGAGGGAAGCATTCCTTAGGTTCTTGATTTCAGAAATCATTCTCTTCATATACAAACCTAGTGTCAATCGCTCTGTTTGCCTATTGACAGCCACTGAACCGATTTGGATGAAATTTTCGGGAGAGCTTATTAGCATTAAAGAGTAAAACCCACTCTAGGGAACGAATTGCATTAGTTGTAAATGCCTTAGTTATAACAATTTTTGTGAAATCGTATTTTTTTTTTAATTTTTAGTATTCACAATCCTCTTTTAATTTTCGGTATTCGGTATTTTCGGTAATATTAAAAGACTGAAAATATTCTGCTGTGAACATCCCACAGCACAGATTTGAGAACAGCGCTTTTATTTGATACGTGACCAAATCATGAACTGCGAATTTGATTGTAAAATATATCACATACCTTTAAATCCATGTTTGATGTATTCTTTTGAATTTCTATTGTGGCAACGTCTATCAAAATTGAAAAAAATTGCAGTCCGATGAGATAACCAGCGAGAAAATTTGACAACTAAAAACATTACTAGCGCCACCCGCGGTTGATTCTTGATACCGAATACCCGGGCCAAAAACACGACTCAAGGCATGTATACAATTACCGAATCCGGTAATTCATTTTTACATGAACCAAGTTACCGTCTCGGTAAAAATCTGTTAAATTTGACTGAATTACCGAGCGGTAAATTCACCCGTAATTTAAAAGACGACTGTGAATACCCTGATTATCTTCTGATAATGTATGTTTTTATTACAATTTTATTCATCTGTGGTACTACACTAAAAAATTTGACCAAAGAAAACTTTTTTTTAAGAATAATTCAAAAGTATTCATTATTATGCAAACGACACGTGCCAAATGAAAATACTAAACTTTAATTATGCTTATCGCACACTTTCGAACACCTGTTTATCGGTCAATAGTTTACCTTTTATCGACTGTGATAATTACCTAGTCTTATCAGTTCTGAGTATTACAATTTAGTTTGGGATTCTTGACAATCCCATCATACAATAATTGATACAATGAAAATTTGTAGAATCTGATAACTTTTTTATTTATTTCGTAGATATTCTGGAAAAATTTAATTGGAATTGTTTTTTGTTACAATTAAAAAAAAAATAAGTACGTAAAATTTGTTACACATTTCGTAATTTAGCAACATTTTGAAATATTTTATTTTAAGATAAAAAAATGATATTTGGTATCACTATTTTAGCTCATCACTTTTCATTTATCAATTCACACATTTAATCAGTCCTAATCATAATCATTTATTTACACGCGCCACTTTGTATCACTGCCTCTCTCTCTTTCTCGGCCACCGTAAAGCAAATTACAGCGAATTAAGTGCACTTTCTTTTTTAACAAAGTTTTTCGTGATAAGAAAAAGCAAAGAAAATTCTTATAAATATTTGCGATTTGTTTTTAGTATAAGTAACCTTCCAATAAGCATGTCGATTGTTTATTAATGGTGATGTTTTTCTTCAATTTATGCTCGAATTGTTTTACTTTCTATTTTAATTGATCGAAAAAACTTGATTTTATGTAATTTTCTCATTTTTTTCGCTTTCTAATATTGCTTACTTTTGTGAAGATAAAAAAAAATTAAATGGAAAGAAAAGGTAGAGAATAATTCGAATAAAATGAAGCTATGCCTAATCTTTGTTGTTAAATTATTGTTTTCAAAATATCATTGGCATTGCGTTAAATAACTGTCAACGCAAGAGCTTCGGCATACCAAGTGCAGTGTGTTGCCGCATTGTGTGATTTAAAAAAAGGCATATATTTTCATAACCAAACAATTAAAGTAAGAACAAAAGAAGAGTGTGTAAAAGAGAACCTTTTGTAGAACGAAAAACGTCTAAAGCCCAATTTAGACTAACGACTACGATTACGATTGAAACTTCTCGGCCAATGAGATCAAAGCTTTCAACTATAGAAATATGAAAGCTTTGATCTCATTGGTTGAAGAAGCGTAATCGCAATCGTTAGTCTGAATTGGGCTTAACAGCCCTATTCTAAGGTTGTGACATTTTAGTCACATGTCATAAATCTATAGAATTTAAAGCTTTTGTCACCGGGATTTCGGTCACTGACATTCGCCAGAATAGGGCTGTAAATTTGTCTGACTGTCTTTAAAAATCCCGTAATGCGGAAACGCAACGCTGTTGGTATACCAAAGCTCTTAAAAAAGGTATATATCCTATCGAATGACCAATTGATGTGCTTTTAAGCGGGTTCAACTGTACCAGATTCGCATAAAATTTAGAGAACCCTGATACTAAATAACATTTGAGCTTCAAATCAAGTTTGATTTAAATAATTGACATTCCTAATTCAATATCTGGTTTTTAAAAGTATTTTTTCGAATTGAATGGGTTTTACTGTTTCTGTGGAATATTTAAAAAGTGGGTTAGGTGGTGCAGTTTTTTGTCTTAAAACCACAGAGCTTCTATAGAACAGAGGTTAAAATCACACTGAGCGACAAAAATATGGCGTGAAATATGGGACTTTATCATTAGCTCGAAAGCTTTACGAAAGCTTTTTTCTGCTTGTGCTAATGATAAAGTCCCATATTTCACGCCATATTTTTGTCGCTCAGTGTGATTTTAACCTCTGTTCTATAGAAGCTCTGTCTTAAAACTATATCTTCCAGATAAAGGTAGAACCTGAATCGTACGTCGATGCGTTCGTCATGCGTCCGTCACGTTGACAGTTCGAGTAAAATCAACGAGATGCTATGAGTACTCCCCTAATAATACGTTTTCCGATGCGGCAACCGCATAGAGTAGGTCGAATTTCTACTTTTACATGCGGCAACGCACAGAAATGTCATTTCCCAAAAAAGTTTGTTTGCGATTTAAGCAATTTAAGTATGGAACAAATTGAAAGTAATTGTTTCGACGATAAACTAATAGAAGAAGTGCAAAACAATGAATTAACTCCAGATTCGTTGCCGTACCCAACTGTCTCCGCATCGAACTGTCAACCGGACGGACGCATCGACGTACGATTCAGGTTCTAGGTTAATGCTCCAAAGTCAAAAAAAAAAAACTGTTTAAAATAGAACATGTGAAAAATTGGATGTAGAGTTCTACATAAGAAACCAATAGAGAATTCAAAATAATTTCAACGCATACCCACTGACTACAATGTGCGAAAATATATTACAGAACAAAGCAAAAAATAATAGACAACATCGGACAAACCTACGAAGTAGATATTTTTTAAATTTCCTTGAACTTGAATTTCAACATAAAAACAATCTCAAGCGATAAGAACGAACTCACAAAACTTTCTTCCTCCCAAATTTAACAGTCGAGCCCATACATGCGGCAAAAAAAAACCTGCCAGTGGGGTCACACGCGCTGAGTTCGAGTACTCGAAATTATTTCAATGTGTTTATTTGCAATGTGCGTTTCTTCAAACATGTTTGATGATTCAGTATAGTCAGTCATTGTTGCAAATATCTTTTTATTAGACTAACCAAAGTCGAATCGTGCATTATTCAATTTACGCATCGTGCATTACTCACTCGTAACTTGATTTTCCAACGTGTATTTCTCCAAATTGAAAGAGAGAATGAACCTGAAAGAAGCGAGTAAATAGCCAATGTGTACACAATGTATTATGTAGTTAACGATAAAAAAAAAAGTAAAATTGATATGTTTTTTTTTTCTGTAGTTATTTAAGTTATTTCAAGTTTGTTGCTGCGACTGCTGATGCGATATGCGAACTGAGAATATGCGGACTGGGCTTCAGTTGACGTTGCTTCGCTTCGCGGCAGTGGCGTTAGCCTTACCCCAGATTTGCTTTGATCGTCGCGCACTTCGAAGTCTCATTCGAGTCGACTCTGACCCACTGGCACCGTTTATGTGGTTAGGGCTTTCCTCGGTTTATTACACGGTACGAGGCATTTGGAAGCCAAAGCCATCAGGGGGCATGAGAAACACGAAGCACAAAGTCGCGTTTGTTTGGTTGGCCGGACTGTCGAAAAGCTTTTTTGACAGTTGATTTGACTGGCATAACGGTGTGTGGGTGCCTCTATATTTCTGTGTTTGTGGATATCACTGTGATCATACACATTTACATTTCAGTTCAGTGGTTTATTTGTGTTTTAGATTTTGTTTCGGTTCGATTTCCTTCCGGCTTATAGCTGCAAATCGCGCTTTTTGCGTTGCATGAAAGACGCAAAAGCATCTACTTTAAATCGCCGCTCAAAGATTGTTCAAATCGACACTTTAGAACTTTGGGGTATTTTTAAATCTTTCGAAAGATGTCAGCTGTTATCGTCTGATGTCCACGAAATTAACTGACAGCTGGGGGGTAATTTTAAATATGGCAATCTTCATCTGTCAATGAGCTTAGGTTTGTTGCTCGTTCACGCGAAATTTGTGCCGTGAGGATTTCTTATAAATAATTAGTAAGTATTTTGTGTAATTAAGTTTTCAAATCTTCAGATTTCAGCATTTCGGTTAACCTTGAAAAATTTGGCATATTTCCTGTGGGTTTTTCATTTCAAAATCGAAAGTTCTTCTGATTGGTCATAATTAATTTGATTTTTTTAATTAATAAGCGAAACTTTCCCAACGCTTCACACCTAAAAACTATTTAAAAATATTTAGTTTTGTCACCGTGGTATTTTTTTTTTGAGCAAAATATTAAGATTACTGAAAAACACAATATTGTGTAATTCTATATTTCAAATGTGTAATCTTATGGCTTATCTGTTATGAAGTAGATTGATTTTTAATCGAAACAGATAGAGTGATTAAATTTGAGCTAACAATAATTTTTGTGCGATTTGAGTTGATTCTATAATCAAAATAAGCGGCGTTAAATGTACAGTAGAATCCCGATAATTCGTACCCCGATAATTCGTATATCCCGCTAATTCGTATGAATTTGCTGGTCCCTTGAAAAAAATCCCGATAATTCGTACCCCGATAATTCGTATATCCCGCTAATTTGTATGAATTTGCTGGTCCCTTGAAATACGAATTATCGGGATTCTACTGTATAATAAAGTTGTCAGTGTAATGGCCGTCGTATTATAAGTATCGATGAATGGGTAATGCTAAAATTTCGTTATGGGTTTATTTACAAAATGTAAGTCACTCTCTATCCGTAGCTCTAAAAAACTCTGTTTTTGACATTTTGTATTTCCAGTAAGTTGTCAAATTCTCTGTAAATTGACACGAACAAAAATGAGAACGCAAACGTAAATTAACTGCTGTGATTCAAAAACTACGAAAATCATGCAATTTATGAATAATACTCGTTAGTTTTACACAAATTTTGGATTTAATATTAAATATACGCATAAACCTATGTTAAATTGAGTGATTTTATGGTTTAAAGTTTAGAATAAAATTTCAAGTAAATTTTTTGAATTCCAAACTCGATTCAAATGTAACATTTTGTGTATAAAAGTGATACATCAAAATTTACATAAAAGATAGGTTGCATTTTGTGAATAGAGCCAATAATTACCAAAGAAATTAAATCATCTTGCTGTCGCTGTTACTGTCGAGCCATTGTAACTCCTACTTTAAATTAAAAGAATCAACTCTCACCACGTGAGCAGTGAGGTCAGGGGCAGATCATTAACAAAAACAATGGTTCAAGATACAATAAAAATTCTGAATTATCAATTAAACGTAATTTCGCTTTAAGCGTAATGGATTATTTTACCGTTATCTAGATATCTCAGATTTCGTAAAAAAAATTGGTATTTTTATGTAAAATAATATTTTATTCGTTGGGCTATAGCGTAAATTGTAAGGGACGTAGATTTTGTATAGGAAAGTCATACGCTGTTCACATCAGATATTTTTATGATATTTCTGCACCTGTTTTATTCGTACAAAAACTAATTAAATTCTGTAACTGAATCCAATCTTGAAAAAATATTGCATGCAAAAAAAAAATCGATGTTGCTTTTATTATCCACTGGCAAAATGTCCATCCGTAAGAATATTATGATTCATGGGGTCGGTTCCAGATTTCTCATCTCTCATGCACAACTCAACCAACGACGGCGAATAAAAATGGCGAATAGTGGAGTTTTGTTTTCTTGATTCGTCGACAACATTTGCTGATGGCTTGTCATCAATTTCTCAGCATAAATATCTCCAAAAGCAACAACAATAACGACAGATAAATTGAAGAAACGAATTTGTAACAGAAATACAATTACAGCTACAATAAAATCAAAAACATGAGAATACAGGAAAAAACATAATAGAAGTAAAAAAAAAAAAACAAGTTGAGGGAAAAAAATCCAAGTAGAATTGAGAAACCAGAATAAGCGTTAAAAAAATGAAATTGAAACGAAAGGAATCACTGCAAATGGCTGCAATCTGAAATTCAATTTCTAAACATTGCAAACAACGATGGAAGAACATGAAATAACAAATCTGAAGGCGGCAGCATTGTCGGAAAGGGGACTCGATTGTTCGGACAAGCAAACAGATGTCGGATGGATGGATGAGCGAATTTGAGGATGGAAAGTGAGGTTATGTGGAAATGATGATAAACATGAAGATACCGAAGCTTATAGGGAGCTATCTGAAAAGATCAGTTGGGGAATCGTGTAAAAGTAATCAAAACACGATGACGACATATTGAAATCCATAAAGAGCAAAAAAAGATAAAATAAAATCAACAAAATGTCATTTTTGATGTGGCGAATGAGAGTTTTTTGATATTACAATATTTTCGTAATTTTGATTTATTTATTAGTGCACCGAAAGTGTTGTTAAATTTGATTCTTAATGTATAACATTTGTATTGCAAGAATGAGACTTCTAACGCTATTTCTTTTTTCTGTTTGGTTTGACTATGAAACAATTTTTTACAGCAAAACATGTTTTGCAAACAAAAAGAAATGCAACGCAAACAGTTTTATGTAAATCACGCACCATAGTTAAAATTTCATGGAAAAATGCGCCGCAAGGGAAAAAATTTTGGCATTTTGAGGTGAAAAATATCCATAAATTGAAAGCATCATACTCGGCGTTTTGTGTTTCTTGGTGCCTTGGTTTTATGAAGTAAACTTAACTGGCTAGAAATTCCCCGAACATGATCAAAAACTCTCCCAGGACGTCCGCAAAAAGAGGTCGGTGTCCGGAGGAAAAGGGGACGGATGGCAACCCCATATCTGAAAGCGGACGGTTGGCAACTGTTGTGGTCCGAATGCTGAAAAAGGTTTCTTGGGGAGCAACAAAATAAAAACGAATTACTTCACTTCACTTAAACTTTATTGGACGACTTTTCACTTTAACGTTAAAGTACTCTTCTACGACTTATTACTTAGACTCCTCAAACAATACTCAATTACTTACTGCTAGCTTAATTATTCTAGCTGGTGAGGAATGTCGAGTCCGCACTTTTTGTGTCTCACGGTGAGCATCTTCATATCTATTCCAACGTGAGTCTTTGCGTGTGATTACACGAGAATTCACTTTGAGGCGGAATTTTCAGATGCGCACGACTCCACAGCAAACAACGAAATGACCAATAAAAGCACAACGAGACACAAACCGGTTTGCAACCGATAATTTTAAGTGAATCTAAACTTCGTTCGCTCTTTTTGGTTTCCCTCCCCACTGCGTCCCTCACCCTCACGAATGACGTGCCGCCTCAAAGTGAATCCTCGTGTAGACAGGCACTTTGAGGTCACGTTGTGTTACCATATGTCGAGTCAGCGGTTTCGCTGTCGCCCCGTACTTACAAGAAGGGTCAGATATCTGTCTCCTAGAAGCTGGATATTTGCCCCATGACTGAGATATTTCCGCTGGCCTCGACACAACCCTATATCTAAAAAGGGACGGATGGCAACCCTATACACTTAATGGTACTCGAACTAAGGTACAATCGGTCCAAGGTACAAGTCCTTTGCCTTCTTATGTTACGATTTGTTAAGTTCTTTAAGTTTTACAAAAACGAGAGAAAATTTTGACTTTGCAATCTTACAAAAACCTTTTATTGCGTTTTTAGTAGTACACATAGAGAAATTTTAGTAAATCGAACTATTTTATAATGGAGAATTAAAAATAGTCAAAATTGACAATTTTTTCAAGAAATTTAACTACTTTGTAGTCAAATTTACTATTTTGTACTTAAATTGACTGTTTTTTCAATTGAAATTAACTATTTTAATAGGAAAAAGAGGTCGATGTCCGGGGTAAAGGTGACGGATGTAGGTGGATCTCTTTTTTTTATAACGTATGTGGATTTCTTTTTTCTCTGCGTGTACCAGGAAGATCTAGCCATGCTCAGTGACTTCATAATTTTCCTTTTGCTGATTTTTCAGGGGGAAAAGTATATTCACTTTATCTTGAAAAGAAAACAACCTCTGCAAAAAAATTTCGACGAAAGAGAAAAGAAAGGATATTTTTGTTATTTCTACAGGACTTTTTGTTTCCAATTTTGAAATTCCAGCGACCTTGGAAACCCTTTTAATAAAAATTTTCCCGAGAAAATGGATATTCGCCGTATTCTTACAGGACCTTAACGAGCTTTTCCGACAATTATTGCAATCGCATTTTTACCCCCATAAACTGTAAGTACATAAATTTTCGAGAAAAAAATTACCAACACGGAGTGAAATAATAGGAGATTCCTACAAAAAAAATAGAAATATACGACACAGTAAAATTATTTGGTAATTATTTCCAAACAAATTCATGCCATAAAAAAAGAAATTATTCAATACAGTCGAAAACATTACGAATTTTCAAAATGCACAAAAATATAAGTAAATTGTTTTATTTGAAGAGTTGTTTTTCGTTTAATTTCACAATTTAATCTATGAATTTTTTTAAATAATATTTATTATGCCCAGTTTACACTTTCACACATGCCTGTTAAAAAAATTCCAAGAAAAGATAGTAAAACTCATGAAATAAGGGAACATGGGACAAAAAGGGATAACATAACAAAAAGAGCTCAAATAAAAAAATCTTTGTCCTGGCGGCAAAATTTCATTTCGACTTCTGAATTCATGTACGAGATTCTTCTTCTTTTTGACATTAATCAAACGCAGCATGATTCTCTCAATTAAACTCGACGCGGTGATTCATACATCGTTTTGTCACTCCTTTAGCACCTTTTAAAACTGTTTCCAAGTGATTTTTCATTTTTTCACATTTTTCGTGGAACAGGTGCAGCCCTCCTCATCCTAAGAAATTCTCGTATTTTCGTCTCTTCGTTTGGAGATAAATATGTCTTCCTAGCGCACTTTGATGGCATCAGTCTGCATAATGTCTTGCTTATCAATCATCACCACATAATCTTCAAGTATGCGAAACTGGCATGCCTACTGTTAACCCGAAAAACGAAAAAACCCCCAAAGAAACTCAGAAAAAAAAACTAAAGTGGAAAAAATAAATCAGGAGCATCAATTATCTTGGCAACACAGAAATCTCAGCAGTCGGAGAACACTTGAAGTGGGATTAGGGCAGCCGAAATGGAGGTGGAATATTTTGCGGGGTACACCACTTAGTAATTACGGCTAAATGTGCCCAATAAACAACTCCATTGTCGAATTCTGTGCTGTAGTCAAGGGACTTTGTTTGCGAAAATGGGAAGAAGTCGCACAAGTTGCACAAAAGAAGGAATTCAATGTAATGTGGTAGAAGGAAGTGGGGAGCATAACTGAAACGAAAAGTAATACGAAATGAAACTCCAAAAAAGGTGCTACCGACGTGACTGAACGGATAGGGTTTTAAGTTTTAAGCTATGGCATCTCTTGAGAAAAAAGTATAAAATCGTTGAAAGCACGTTGAAAGCAGTTGGTTATTCTTTAGGCTCCCCTCTTTATTTCTTTCGATTTACCTTGGCTCGTGTCATTGTCATTTTGTTGCAGGCTTGGGCGGCTTACCCGACAGGTACGTGTAGAAATTGTACACCTGTGCAAATATCTGCTTTACACTGGAGTTTCAAGGGAACAGGGAGAATTACACAATCCATAGCGACACCTGTAACTACTCACAAGCATTTATAAACATGTCATTGGAACCTAAATGGCCACAGTGTTCTAAACATTTTAAAAACATCACTCAAAATTAAACCGCAGACCCCTCTATCGTTACAGATTAGGAAAAGCTAAAAATGAAAAACGTTGACGTATAAATTTGAAATATTCTTGTGGTAAAACTTCAGTTTCTTGTAAGTTAATTTGGGATAAGTAATTTTTATACTAAAACACAACGTTTTTATTAAGAGTAAACTCAATATTTCACAATGTTGGTTGTGGTTTGTGTAAATTGTCAATTATGAGAAACATGAGATTTAGTATACCATTTGCAACGCACCAACCCAGCCGTCGAACTAAAAAATTGAAATTTTGTAAACATATTGGGTGTACAAATAAGTTTCCGCTTATCATTTGCGGGATCAGGTCGGTGTCGTGTATTATGAGTTGCTAAAACCGAACGACACCATTCCTGAGGCTGTCTACCGAACACAATTGATGAGATTGAATCGAGCACTCAAGGAAAAAAGCGCCCAATTCTACTCCAGACACGACAAAGTTAGTCTCCTGCACGTCCACATGTTGCGTCGCCAGTAAAAACCTACCTGGAAACACTAAAATGGGATGTCCTAACCCACCCGCCGTATTCTCCAGACATAGCCCCTTCCGACTTCCACTTGTTCAGATCGATTACACATGGCCTGGCTGAGCAGCACTTCCGTTCTTACGAAAAAGCCAAAAATTGGTTCGATTCGTGGATAGCCTCAAAAGATGAAGCATTCTTCCGACGCGGAATCCGTATGCTGCCAGAAAGATGGGACAAAGTAGTGGCAAGCGATGGACAATACTTCGAATAGAACATAATGTACCATTCTTTCACAAAAAATGCGCAATTTTTGATTAAAAACGGCGGAAACTTATTTGAAGCCCCAATAAAAAGTTTGAAAAATCCGACCGTTCCTGACCGATTTCGAGAAAATCGTTTTTGCGACGGTCTGATTCAGAACTATCAGAATTAAAAACGAGGAATTATTTAGAATATGACAAAAAGTTTTTATTGAAACGAAACATATGAAATATTTGTCGTTCCATCACACAAAAAAGAAAAAAAGAAATTCTAGGAATTCTTGCCATAAAAAATTTAAATATTTCATTAAGAAAAATTCATTGCGTTTTTCACGGATCCTTGCATCCGCTCTGGATACGGCTTGCACCAAGGTCAACCCCGTTCTGTTGATCTGCTGAACACCCACAATTAATAGACGATCAACGACAGACCGCAGGTCGTATCTGAAATACACTTACAGCCTTCATAGCCACCGCAGAGAGATACGTGATCTTTTTTCACTGTTCGTCGGCTTAAATATTCCCATAATTCATTTAATTCATCTGATCGTGGAACTTGGAGATGGTCCACATGATCAAATGATGTCAGTTGGTTTGGTGCGTTTCCCGAGAATTGAAAATCAAAATAAAAAATTGTTTAAATTTCCAAATGTTGTCCGCTTAGCTCACAAAGCACTAATTCGGTCGAAAGACGATCGCAATCATTAAAGCGATTGTCTTACGGGACGATAATTTATGGGAATTTTACGAAAGAGATTTGCATAGTCCAGGGGGAAGCTGGTTTTCGGGGTTGTTCGTAGATTTGGACGCAGGATGAGGCGAATACGGCGGGTGCGTTTCAAAGGAACTGACAGATATCGCGGCCGATCGTTGGTTGGTTATTTACTGTTGTGACACAGAAAACAGAATCGAAGCGGGACAAATTTAGCGTTCAAGTCACCATAAATCAAAAGAAGAACACGTTCCCGTCGACATCGAACGCGACAACGCGTTCGGCAGCCACGTAAGTGCATCGCGACGACATACACAGCAACGTCAGTCAATGGCAGACGAATAAATTTTCATTAGCGCGTTTACAGGACGTGGTTGCGACATTTTTGCGGGTGGATTTTTTTCTACTGTGTGAAGTCACTTGCAAAAGCCTTTGTTTGATAGCACCAAGTAAATCTAGCGAAATGCATCTTGCGTCCAGATGGGCAGAATGCACCAAAACCGATCCGACTATATTGTCCCATAATTGGCAGGCGCCCTGCGGAAATTCATCCAGTTCTCGACGGGATTTCAAGCCACTACTTTGGGTGACTGGGCTAATGAATCACTTAAAACATTGGGCACATTATGACATCTTTGTGGATTGCATTACTAGGTGATATACTGATTATCCTTCAAGTTACGTAGCGAAATCTTTGCTATTTATTGCTTTCTGGATTATTTAGTAAGAAAATTGTTCGAAAACTTGTCCCAATTTACCATCCGTTACATTTTATGAAAAAAAGCTGTGCAACATTTTAATTCCTAAACTCCAACTGTTACATTTTATGGAAAAAAGCTGTACAAAATTTTGATATTTTATCTGCAGACAGACAAAGAAACTTAAATCAAAAATTCAGGAGATAAAGTTGAGTTTAGAGGGTTAAATTTTTTTCTGACGAACAAATTGTCTGACAGTGAAAACCGTATAAAAATCCATTCTCTAGTTTACGAGATAGCAGGAGAGGGGATTAACATAGAGCGGGTGGAATTGGTTGTAGTGGTAGAAAATTCTCCCTGAAGGAAGAGCTCTACAATGGTAAAAACCGGAATAAAAGCTCTGCAGAGAGTGACAAGACAACCGGCGAGGGAGTCAGACGGGAGTAAATAAATTGCTTTAAATTCGCTCGATTTGGCGGTCGCTATAAATTTCGTGAAAATTTCGTGATGGTCGATAAAAATGTGGTATTATTAAAAAAAAAATTCAAAAGATGGTCGCATCAAACTTTTCTTGTACATTTTTTTGTTTTGTTTTGCGGCAAAAACAATTTTGATGTTTTAATTAATCTAATCTAGCCGTTTATTGAATTTGCCGGGCAATTTAACGAGTGATGATGCAGTTCAGTGTAGAACTAAACCAATTGAAGTCCATTTCAAGGCCATTCAAGAGAGTGCTTCTTGAAAATGCTTTAAATCTGAATTAGTACTACTTCTGAAATTCTTGGAAATTTCTTTGTTGCACATATTTTTTGAAATGGAAAATAAAGCACTTGTGAATTAAATCGCGATCGATTGAAAGTATTTTTGGTTATTTTACTAACTTCGGATTTTTTTTTGCAAATTCTTAGATCTGCATCCGATTTAGATGCATCGTACGTAGACATAAAATAAGTCCAGATTGTTATTGGATTGTAGACGATTGATTATATTCTGTATGAAAATTAATGGTAGTGTCACCAAGGCTCTACGTTATAAAATTAAGTTCAAAATAAAAACGGTTTTAGTTGGTTTAAAAATTCATTTATTCGCACGACACGTCCAACCTTTCGTCCGCCATCTTATATCCAAACTACTCTACTCGTTGGCCTTGCCAGACTCTCTCTTTTTCTTTTCAATCAGAAACCGTCCTGTCAGACGCGTGACAGTAGTATATTAAATTTAATAAAAATGAACTACACGAGGATGTGTGGAATGACAAAAGATTTTGATTTTCGTCCGTGAACACCATAACTCCCGAAGGTCTCTATCTACTGGTACTTTTCCGTTATTTTGGAAACTGTCTTTTGTCATTCCTGTTCACAAAAAGGGGAAGAAAGAATTAGTGGAAAATTATAGACCTATTGCAAAATTAGCTCCTGCAGCCAAAGTTTTTGAATCAATTATTTGTAATTCTTTGACGTTCCAATGTAAAACGATACTTCACGAGAAACAGCATGGCTTTATCAAGGGTAGATCCACTGTTACTAATCTTGTGGAATTTGCAAGCACATGCATTACTCAAATTGAGAAAGGACGGCAAGTCGATTGTATCTATACGGATTTTAGTAAAGCGTTTGACAAATTGCCACATAACATTCTGCTCTTTAAACTAGAAATGTTGGGTTTTCCGCCATATTTATTACAATGGATTAAATCATACTTAAAAAATAGACTGCAGAAGGTTATGTTTAATTCGTCTTTCTCTGAGGAAGTTGTTGTGCTATCTGGTGTCCCACGAGGTAGCCATCTAGGTCCTTTACTGTTCATTTTATTTATTAACGATATTTTCTCTATTATTGACCGTGTATCTATTCTTGGCTTTGCCGATGACATCAAACTTTTTAATGTAATTGTAAGTGTTTCTGACGCCCTTGCTCTGCAAGAAAGCTTAAATATCTTTTCGGTTTGGTGTGATAAGAACGGCTTGATATTAAATAATTCGAAATGTTTAGCTATTTCCTTTAGCCGTAAAAAATGCAACATAAGCCACGGATATAAATTAAACGATGCATTAATATGCAGATCTGACCGCGTAAAAGACCTAGGTGTGCTACTTGACCACAAAATGAACTTTCAACTTCACATAAATGAAGTTATAAATCGTGCTAATTCTCTGCTGGGTTTTGTCAAACGCTGGTCGAAAGAAATTTCGGACCCTTACATACTAAAAATTCTGTATTGTTGCTTTGTTCGACCTGTCCTTGAGTATGCGTGTATTGTATGGATGCCGTTTTATTTTTTTAGATTCGCATTACGCAGTCTTCCATGGAATGATTCCAAACTTTTACCTCCTTATGAACAGCGACTAAATCTTATTAACTTGACACCGCTTTGTAAGCGTTAGGGAAATGTTTTGTGTATTATTTATTAATGATCTGTTGTCCAGTAATGTTAATTCACCTCATCTCCTAAGTTTGATTAATATTAATTCCAATATTCGTACTCTCAGGAGAAAGCGGTTTATCTACGATGATTATCATTGTACTAACTACGGTCGTTTTGAACCAATGTCAACCATGACAAGATTTTTTAATAAAAACTTTAGTTATATAGATTTCAATATTAACAGAAACATGTTAAAAAATTATCTACTCTCTGCATGAGGACTTTGTCTTTTTTTTTAATTATTATTATTTCTTTCTGTACTTTGTATACTACATTGTTAATTCATATTTAGTTTATTGTTACATATTTATATTGTTAAACAGTTATATTTCTAAGTCAGATGGTCATATGTACCTGTTGGTAAATAAATAAATAAAGAAATGTGTTTACAACTGAACTGAAATATAACTGAACCACTCCACCATACAATTAAAATAGTTATTGCGATTTTCTTGAAAACGGTTAGTCACACCGAAAAAATTGTAAAGACAAAATGTGTTTAGAATATAATTTTACATAACTCCTCCATACATCAAAATTCACTTGAACCACTCCTTCTCCCCCCTCTCTTGTACAAATGGATTTTTATATCATATATATATATAGAGACCGTTTGTTACGCATTGAACCAATCATCGGACAAAAAAATGAGTTATACCAGGGTATTGGGGATGACAAAATATTTTGATTTCCGCATGTCCGTCCGTCTGTTCGTCGGCTTGTCCGTCCGTCTGTCCGTCCGCTTCTGTCGGTCTGCCCGTGAATACCATAACTTTCGAAAGGATTGAGCTAGAGACTTGAAATCTTGCATAGTTACGTCTCTTCTAAATTGCTAGGTTCTTGAGCGGGCAAAATTAGGCCATTCCTTTCTCCCTCCCCCATACTAACGAAACAGTTTTTTTTTTGCAATTTTCTCGACACTGGTCATATCTGTAAAGGTAAAATCTGTTTAGAATATGGTTTTATATAACCGTTCCATACATCAAAATCCAATCGGACCACTCCTTTCCCCCTCTCCTATACAAATAGATTTTTTAAATAAACATTTTGTCTGTCATCATATAGAGTATTTTACAGAAAACTTCAATTAAATCTGTTGAAGGAAAAATCGCTCACCCCGTATACAAATTTTATTCAGTTGCAAAAACAACAAATCCACCTAATGTCTAGAACGATTTTCCAAGTAACCGCACGTATTAAAATTTACAGTATTTACAGGAATTTACGGCAAATCTAAATTTCTACAACATAATAGAGTCCGATATGGTGAGAACTTGCATTCCATGAAACGATTTAATAGTGAATTATTTGCCATCACTTTAAATTTAAACCTCCAATTGAAAGCAGCCCATCCACATTTGGATTCCTTAATACGATCGTTCGTCCTGTTTGACTTTCCTTAAAGTGCGGGGATTTTCCGTATGCGAATCGCAAGATCCTTTCGGTAAATTATTGCCACTCGGTGCACGAACACGACTGTTTATTGCCAACCGTTAAACGAGAAAAGTACGATATTATCCCGAATAAATGCTGCAGGACTTTATCTTGCAAGGAATGGGAGCTGATATAGGGATTGAAATGAAAATGGTTTCCTTGGTAGCTTTATCTATCGTGTAATGGATTTCTTCTCTTTGCGAACTTAATCTTCCATAATTTATATCCGAATGTCTTTCAAATGGAAACTAACCAAGCAAATGAACTGCCAACCACCCAAGTATCTCTTTTATCCTTCTATCGTCTTATTGCGTATCTACACAAGTGAATTGCTTATGTAAATATTACAAAAGATTCTCTCTTGTATTTTTGACTTTCGTGTGTATTAATTCCCTCGTTGTGGATCCCTATTAGGGATGAGGATATGTTCAGAGTGAATATTTGAAATACTCGTAACTCAAGCATATAAATGCAACAAGAGAGGATTAGGCGACAACAAGAAATCGCTTTTTGTAGTGCATTTCTAAGTCTTTTTTTCTGCTACTGTCTTTGGCGTCGTTCCGTTTCTTTCATATATATACAGACATATTGTTTGTCTTCTACTCTGATATTTTGATGTTTGAGCTTTGTCGGGAGGAAAGCGAACGGATTACAGCTTAAGTTCTAAAGTACACTCATATAGAAACCTTTTAAAGATTGTCCTATACTAGCTATGCATTCCGCTCAGCTTTATTTACCAACAATTGTAGATTATGGAAAAATATAAATCTAAATCTTTATTAATATAAATTATACTTCTAATTATCTGCACTTTTCATTGTTCCATAATTTTCTGAAAGTTCGTTGATAACATAAGGAAAATTGTCAAATATATGAGGGCACACAGAATTTTTATTTAAAAAAATCTTAATGTGTGTAAAATTATGTTCTAAACACATTTTGCCTTTACAAATTTTTCGAAAACTGCAAAAACCTGTTCCGTTTGCATGGGAGAGGGGGCCCAATGGTTCGATTTTGCCCGTTCAAGAACATAGCATTTGCGAGAAACGCAGCTGTAAAAATTTTCTAGCTCCTAGCTCAATTCTTTTTGAAAGTTCTCAATAGTAAAAATCTAAAACACTCCTAAGAATAGGGTTTACGCGAAAATATGAAGCACACCATTTTCAAAGAGAATTTCACAACCGATTAGTCTTAAGTTTTAATGTTTCTTGATTATCGTTAAAATTCAAGTAGTTCGGTTACCTGTCAGACAAATAAAGTTTTGTTTCTTCAAGGAAAGGTGTAACGTTTTAATTGAAAAGTTCCAATGAGAGAGAATTCCAAGAACGCTCGATGAGCTTCCGACATACTGCAATTCGAACGCTTCAGAATCGCTTATAAGGCAGCTTGAGGGGAAGTGTTTGCCTACAATGACATGCAATGTTAAAAATACGTAAATTATGGTATGGAAAAGAAGCGCTTCAAGCTTCTGAGGAACGCGGAATAAGTGACTCTGAAGCGCTTCATTTCCTACTGGGTTATAACTCCAAATCCACTGAGCCGATTTGGACCAAACATTCGGGAGAGCTAATTTGAATCAAGAACTTTGTTTTTAGCGCTATACAATCAAAATCTTCCTGTAATAGATTGAAAAAATACAGTTTTTTGGTTGTTTTATTTTTTTTTATTTTAAGTTTTTGTTTCATAATATAAGAGTATTGCCAGAGTTACAAAATATAAAATGTCTATAAAATATCTAATAAATAATTTTTATTTATTTTTTGCAGCTAAATTTTTCTAACGGATTGTTTTTTTTTTAAATTTCAGGCTTGGTCCATGTGATCTTGCCCCTTTGGATTCTTGGGTTACTCATACAACACAAACGACAGGTATCTGTTCACTGCCACTCTCATCCCCAGCACCAGCAACAGCTGCTGTTGCTGTCTCATCGGCTGTGTCGGCAGTTTCAATTGGCGGCAGCTACCATACAAATACAACGGCATTACTTCAGCATCAGCAACAGGCTCAACAGCAACAGCAATCGACAGCAGTTCTACAACATTCGCCGCAGACAAAAATTATGAATGCCGTGGCTGCGGCCGTTCCCTGTCCAGCATCAGCTGCCAATAAAAAAATCCGTAGAAAAACCGATAATAAAGTACGTATTATTCTATATAAATATAGTGAAAACAATTTTTTTTATAAAGTGTCGGATTGAAAAACATGAAAAAAAGTTACAATTGCCAATTTAGCAATCCTTGCATATCTATATTGTGACATTTAAAAAAAAAATTACATGGGAAATTACGAGTGGGTTTTTTTTTGTACGACATACCGTTTTCGAGAAACACTGTTGTATTTCTATGGGAGAGGTGGAAAGAGTGGTCCGATAAAATTTTGATGTATAAGAAAGTTTTGTAAAATTTGATTATGAATAACTTTGTTTTAGCCAATTTTTTGGTTCGACCAACATACCGTTTTTGAGAAAATCGCAAAAATGGGTCCGTTTGTTTTTGAGTAAAACACAAAATAATTGAGATATCGGGCTGAAATTTATTCCAGGTGTAGTGGACATGTTACATTTAAATATGAAATTCGATGTCGTTCGTATGCCCACCGCGAGCATTGCACTGATTGATTCTTTGGAGCCAATTTTCCACCACTCTTCCACACATATCGGCCGGAACGTTGCCAATTTTGCGTTCGATAATGTTCCTGAGCTCCTCTAACGTTGTTGGCTTGTTGGCATAAACCAACGACTTAACATAAACCCATATAAAGAAATCCAACGGCGTTAAATCGCATGAGCGAGGTGGCCATTCAACCGGACCATTTCTCGAGATTACACGATTGCGACCACCTACTCAGAATTTCGGTAGTAAGTTTTAATAATTTCCAAACGTTGCTCGTTCGTGAACTTCACCATGATAAAAATGTAAACCTTGACTGACGTTTTAGCATTGCCAGATCATAAAAAAAGTTTTAGGGTGCGTTTTTATTAAAATACAAAATTGTTATGTCCTTATTGAAAGACCCTTTATTTAGGCAAAACTCCTGTGTTTTAATTTTAGAAAATTATCGCGATTTTAAAATTCAAAATTTCAGGGATCCCTAAGACTAATATATAATTAAATAAAATAATTTTTTTTCAGCCTCAATCGCAAATCAACAAATGTAACAATGAGAAACGCCGGCGGGAAATGGAAAATAATTTTATTGAACAATTGGGGGAATTCCTTCAACTTAATAAGCGGGGTGATATGAACTCAACGAAACCTGACAAAGCCGCTATATTAAATCAGGTTGTAAAAACGGTAAGTTGAAATTATTTTCTATTAGATTTAGAGAAAAAAAAAATTTTTTGTGACTTTTGAATCAAGTAAAATCTACTTCTTGATTCTCAAAACTTCTATTGCAAGAATTTTTAAGCTCAATTGCTTCCCAAATAATCGTTTTTACAATAAAACTAGCAGACGAATTTGCACCAACTAAAGTTGCTCGACTTTAATTTCTTCAATTTTAATGATAAAAGTTTTTATATGATGAATGAAGCGAGGTGTTATGACCTTTAATAATTTCATCAGAATATAAAAATAGAGGAAATATAAAATTATAAATAGCTACGTGTTCATTACGTTACGCAAATTTCCATTTTCCTATCATTTCTCGCAACCTCTTCATATTTACTGTGATGCTATTAGAAAATGTAATTACTGGATTAGATTTGTGTCCTTTGTCCTTTTCATCTGATCTTCTCATCGAATGTTTTACATTTCCTATAGACCTTCTAATTTCTTCGCCTTGAGTTTGAAGTTGCCGGAAACGCCTTGTCCCCACTCACTTCTAAGTCTTGTTGTTCTAGAGTGTCGCAAATTGGAAATCTTCTTGTGGCGCCCTTGTTATGTTGTATTATTCACACTAAATTCAAATAAAAGCGATTGTCCTTTTATTTCTATTTCCAACACTGTGGGATGGATTTTAAACCTCATTTCTTTTTACTCAGCATCTCTTTATAATTTGAAGGGAGTTTTTTTTAATGTACTGAAACCTATGATGAATCTACAAGCAAATTATAAAAAGTCCGGTTCTGCTATCAGTCTTCCCCGGGTCATGAACTCTCCTCATCTTCATCCTGTTATACCGAAGGGAAATCACCAGAAATTAGGTGAATTTAATTAACAGTCTTATTTGTCCATTCAAGAAGGATATTCCTCATCAACCTAACTGCTGACTACTACGTCTTCCATAGCTCTGTGTTAGGATATCCTTAGTTAATAATTCAACCCGATGTGGAGAGCAACCCTGCTAGATCTTAAGGGTAAATAGGTTCGGGCCACGCACGTAATCCATCGATTTTAAGAGCTCGATTTCAATTTCTTTCTATTTTTGTTCTTTACTCGACATGGTCAACCATCATCTTTTCCACTCCGCTACATCCCTCCTATTATTCTGTCCTCACATGCAGAGGCCAAGCCACAGAGGGAATATTTTATTGATGGATTGTGATGTACGGCCGACCGTTTGGGTCTTAAAATCATCTTACAGTAAAATTTAGTGAAAGCACTAAGAAAACCCCAAAATTATCGTCACTAAATAAATTTAGATGATGGTTTTGGGGTGGGAAAATTCATGGAGGGAGAATATCATTTAGGCAATGTGTTTGTTGGAAACAATGTGAGGATCCTGTTTGCCAGTTCAATTGGATAATTGAATTGTATTTCCCAAAGGTTAATTGCAATGACGATGGATCATTTATTTATTTTTGTTTTCTACCAATTTACCCTCCAAGAGTTCTTTACTGAATGGTCATTTAGTTATTTATTATTAATGCGGACATTGTACTTTAATTAAATGCGCTTTCAATTTACAATTGCATAAATTTATTAAAATAATTTGAGGAAATCGACTTTACTTTAACACTATGTTTTGTGTCTGATGAAAATTGAAATTTCTTTTTCGCCGTTATATCCGAATTTTTAAATTAAAATAAATGGCGGTCTTATAACGAATTCGAATCGCTGATTTAGAGTACGCTCTATTTTAATTCAAAACAACTTTGCTTTTTTCAAAATTTCCAATTTTGTTCCCCTGAGTTGAGCTTTTCTCGCATATGACGCTTAAGTCGCAGGTCACAAGTCCAAAGAATTTAAGGCTCTTGTAACCGAATTGTGACTAGTTATTGGTCCCTTAGAGTCGCCAAAAAAAGGCTGTAAGTCTAATTTTCGCAAAATTTAATTTCTTTTCATATTTTTGACCTGAAATATGCGAAGATAAACTGAACAAATTTGTTTCGCAGTTTTTGTACCAACGAAAATTTAGCAATTTTTGTACCACTTTGTGTTTGCGAATGTCTAGGCCAACTTATTTTTTAAATAATGTGCGCCTAAGGAATTTTATCATATAAGTTGAACTTAAATTTTTATGAACACTAGACGAAAATACCGACATATTTTTAAAACGAATTACAGACAATTTCACACTTTGAATTGTAATAAAAAAATTGGTTGCCATCGCCAAATTGGTAGAAGTATGTCCGGGTTCACTTAATTCGATCTACAGTGATTTTTTTTTTGTTTCCCTAATTAACATATTTAATTAGATACTCCTATTTCAATACACGCTTCGATTTCAGACTACCTACCCACCACTTTAAGTTTTCTTTTCAAGCTTTTGTTGACTTCTAGTATTTAAATAAAAACTCCCCAAACAACACTTCGGTCTCAAGAAAGTAATCGAGCCCTTTCAAAAATCAATCTTCAACCTTGAGTAAAATTTGACCAGCACTTCAATATGCTTCCAACCAGCACAAAGAACTCTGCAATGCGAAGGTCACTGGGGTCCAGCCAAAGGTCCATAGTTCCGGAATACACTGGAAAAATTGTTCAAAACTCTTCTTGATCATCTCGTCATGAATCGAGAGAACTTTGTCTATCCATGCGGCGGCGCACTTTATTTAAAATTGTTCGTTTTGTTTGAAATTCACTTAAAAATTGCTCACGAACCAAAGCAAAACTTGATCATTCTGCGATTGAAAATGACTTGCAAGTTGACGTTAATTTTATGGATTTTTGCGTTTTTGGTATGCATTTTGGTTCGATTCTACCAACACCGGAATTCAGCTTGTGTCGATGGTTGTGGAAGAGTGCGGAGTTTCGACTCGAAAAGCTAGAAGTGCCCACGAAAATTGAACATAATTGAAAGATGGATGACCTTCGAACTGAACTGACAAAATATGCCGCAAAATAAATCGAATTCAAGCATGGAACGGGAAACATAAAGTTACGTCATGAATTTGATATGTTACGCGATTTATTTGGGCTCACACTTGAAAATCTTTTATTTCATCCGTAAGATGTAATAATTTCACAGATAATTAAAGTTGTTTGCATTTTCAATGAACTAAAATAGGTTTTCTTTGCATTTCATCAAAAAAAAAATTTCCTAAAACTTTTATACAAGAATTTGTAAACGGATCAGTTGATGGCTGTTCATAAAATATATCACGCAGTTTTTTTTCTTTTCCGTACGTCCCTCTCCGCATCAGCACGCTTTTCCACGATTTTTTGTAAGAGATTTAAACCCACTACCCATCACACTACCCGAAACCCCCACCATCTCTTATTTTTTGGCGTGTTTTATGGGCATCACTGAGCTTTAAAACTTTTATGTTCCAAATTCCGTCATCCAGTGTTCCTAATACCGTTTCTTCATAAATCCAGTTCCCATTATATTTAAATAAAAGGTATTTCATTACATCTTCTGAATATCGAAATGGTGATACATTTTTTTTAATTTCAACAACTTTAATTCGGCATTTAATTGCAGAAAAAAACGTAAGAAAACTACAATTGCCACGGACCAATCGTCAAACACTCTATATCCGTGGTTCCCAAACATTTTCAGTTGACGCCCCCCTTGAACACTTATCAAACAGCTGACGCCCCCCCCCCCCCTTTTTTTTTTGAAAACCTGCCAAACCTCCGTGGTTCTATTCTAAAAATTTGAGTTAAAAATCCACACACACTTTTACTGTCCATTTCAATTATTTATTTCCCTAGTTTCTACAAAAAAAAAACTGAAAAAAGAGAAAATTAATGGGATGGGTGACACTGTTTTTCTTTCACTAAAATCTGAATATTAGGTCTGATGTTTGACAGAGCACACCGGAGATCGCTTTCCAGATTAAGTCTGCAACGCTGCCCCTGGTTAGGGACCCACGGCTTTATATGATGACAGACAAAATGTTTATTTAAAAAAATCCATTTGTATAGGATGGAGGAGGGGGGGAGGAGTGGTCCAACTGGATTTTGATATATAGATTAGTTATGTAAAATCCTATTCTAAAAACATTTTCCTCTATAAATTTTTCAATACGACTCACCGTTTTTGAGAAAATTGGGAAAACTGTTTCATTTGTATCAGAGCTGGGCATACTTCAGTACATTTGATACTGCAGTACACGAGCAGTACCAGTACATAGATACTTGTACTGGGCTTGCCACCAGTATCAATACCTTAAGTATTGGTACTGCACGATCAGTACCAGTACTTGAAGTACTGGTAATTGATGCACGGATCCAGTCCCAGTACAAAAAGTACTGGTACTGGTTTTTTACAATATTTGTATTTTTGTACTGGTTTTTTGCAATAGCAGTACTTTTTGTACTGGTATTGGTTTTTGCAGTACCAGTACTTTTTGTACTGGTTTTGAGTTTTGCAGTACCAGTACTTTTTATACTTTTTCAAGTACTTTTGCAAAAGTACTGGAATTTTTTCAAGTACTTTTGCAAAAGTACTGGAATTTTTTCAAGTACGTTTGCAAAATTACTGGAATTTTTTCAAGTACTTTTGCAAAAGTACTGGAATTTTTTCAAGTATTTTTCGCGAAAGTACTGATATTTTTCAAGTACATAGCACTGGTACTGGAGTTTCAGTACCAGTACCGATGTTGGTATTTTTGTACTGCTCAGTCAGAGCAATACCAGTACAAAATTTACTGGTACTGAAATCTTAGTACCAATACTTTTTGTACTGATACTGAAATGCGGTTAAAAGTATCATTACCATATACTGGTACTGATACTTGAGTATTGAGTATTTTGTCCAGCTCTGATTTGTATGAGGGGGGAGGGGTGTTCCGATTTTGCCCTTTTAAGAATTTAACCTTGCTATTTAGTAGAAACGGAACTGGACAAAATTTCAAGTCTTTAGCTCAATCCTTTCGAAAGTTATTGTGTTCATGGACAGACATCCGGAAATCAAAACCTTTTATCATATCAAAAACCTTGATGTAGTTTATTTTTGTGCCCGACGTTTGGTTCGATGCATTACAATTGAAAGAAAATTAAAACGATTTAACAAGGTTTTCATTGCTCTTCTGGAAAATTATACCAAATGGACTTAGCACAATTTCACTTTAAGCCGACGATATGTACTTCTATATGATTCTCAAATAGAATAAAAAAATCTGAAACAATCTTAAGACTGATTTGGCATTATTTTTCTTTGTGAAATGTAAATTCCTTCAAATAAAAAATATTTCTTACACCGACAAACAAGTATCAAACTTGCAAACAAAATTTAAGTACGTATTTATAGATACTTTCCACTCAATTTCAATTATCAACCATTATTAGATTACCCGAGCAATAATTGGTAATTTGAAACTACTTCAGGACAATCGAAATCATTATTTTTGTTTCAATGACTAAAAATATTGCTGCTTATGTTAAGGATTTTTTAAGAAGTTACTTTCAGATGAAAATGATATAGAAATTATTCAAGAACGAACTTTGGATTTAATTTCAGGATTAAAACGTAACAAAAATGACGCTTGAATTACATTCATTTCGAAAATGGATAAAACTTAAACGACAGTTTAGCAAAAGGAAAGCACATAGATATACATAACCACAATTATTATAGTTATTCTATCGAGTATAATTTCCTTTTAAAAGGGAAATTGAACTTCAAAGGGAAATATTCATTTTAAATTTATTTTATATGAAGTTACATAAACTTACGTTAGCAACGAACTATTTCGTTGGGAATTATATTTCTAGTTATTTTTAGAAATTTCATTTAGTTTCATTATTTGCAATTCACTCACGTGGCATTAAATATCTGCAAAACACCAACTGATTCTTTTTTCAAAAAAAACATTAAAACCACTGTGAAAAACTGTGAAATTTACTTACTTCCTACCCCGCAATTCATCCAATGGGGTGTTAATATTCAATGAATATTTTCACCTGCGGCGTACAATTCCTTTTTGTAAGTACTTTTTTCATAAACCATTTTCGAATTTATTCCCCAATTCTATATATTAACAGATTATTAACTTGTTAACTATCGTTAACCCGTTTTGGCACTACTTTAAGCAACCTTGTTGCTACCACAAAGGAGAAAAAGTTGCTATTATGAAAATACAAAGCTGGGACAAAATTAGTTAAGAGGGATTTAATAGAATTTGGTATTCTCGGTAACAAGTTAAGAGACGTCAAAAAGTTGACATGTGTCCAAATAGTTGCCACGTAAGTATAATGTCAAAAGTGCCCGCCCCCTTATAACTCGGGAAATTTTGCGAATTTTGATCTGAACTTGTAGCAAAAAAATTCAAAGAACAAAATAGTAGATCAAAAATAAAAAAAACCATCCCTCCCATAAGGGTTAAGCCTAAACCACAATTACGCGTGCGTTCGTGCGGCACCTACGCGGTGAAAGTAAAAACTACGCATTTATATGAGTAAATGTATAAGTGCCGCGTAGAGTAGGCTCAGTCTCTACTTTTAGACGCGGTGACAACTACTAGATGCCAGAACAAAATAATGCCGCACGCACCCACGCGTAATTGTGGTTTAGGCTTTAAGAAAAAAAAAAAACAAAAAAGAAAAGATTTAATTTTTTTTTAAAGAATATACAAATAAATACTTTTCCAAAATTGTCAATTCGATCTTAATCGGTTGAGTCGTTTAAGAGTTACTGATATTTAAAGTTTACATGATTTCGGCTTTTCTCCGACTATACTATAACGCACTCCCCACCGCCCGGGGGTCGTTCTCGCTCTTGCCCGAGAAAATTACGGGTAAAGGCTGAGTTACATTGCGATGGCAAGGCGACACGAGACGTCGACGAGAGTCGCGCGACATTGTCGTTATCGTCATCCGAGCACGCGACAACTAACAAATTTTTGTTATAACCTAACAAATTTTTTTGAAAGTAAAAGATGAGAGTGCAGAAACTAAAGAAAATATTATTATATGCTACTATGGATAATTTCTGCATTTTGATAAAACTGCCAATTTTTCACCAAAAGAGAGCAACTCAAACACAATTAACCTAACCATAAACAATTCAACTGTCATTCGATGTCGTCGCGACAAAAGTTCAATTTTTCAAACTTTGGTGGCGTTGTCGTGTCGCTGTCGTCGCAATGTAATCAATTCAATACAAAAGCATACGTTGAAAATTACTTTGACAACTCCGACGACTCTTGTCGACGTCTCGTGTCGCCTTGTCGTCGCAATGTAACTCAGGCTTAACTTGTTTTTAGATGCTTAACAAGATCCAATAAAAAAATAATAAGAAACTGGACGTGACTATAAACGTGAGATGCTTTGCCGTGAAATTGACCAATTTGATTTTTCACACAAGAATTTTCAAACATGGGGCTTGGGACACCGGAAGATGATGCCCAAAAAAATTTAAAAAAATCACAGAAGTTCTAATTATCAATAGACAACTTTTGAGCCCTATTAGAATTCGATACTCGACAAATTGATGTTTAAGTCCCTACCTACTGCACAAGACCCGATTTTATCTAGCTATGCCCCTGCCCTGAACTATCACATGTGGTGGTGGCCTACGTAATCAACGAGAATGTCCAAAGTCCAGCTTTAGATAATGTTTTTTTGTCGACAAAATATTACTTGCTCCGCATTCAACACCAATGAAACCCAACATTGATTGATGTTCCGAAAGCTGAAGTATGAGCTCCCCTTTCGGGAATTAGGGATTGTAAAGAAAAACGAAACCAGGCAGCGGTACCCTGAAGGGAAAAATCCACATTCTTCGCCTGTCTGAAAGTGATTATCTCGAGTGCGTACTTCAAGTAGCAAGTGAACAAGCAACTTCATGTAACGAAAATCTCTTCACGTTGTGCGGGTGTTCCCAGACCTCGCTAATAGACTATAAGTAGAATTTTTGGATCTATACCCGATAGATTCCGAGAGGATTGCGGACGATCTTCTTTGGGTTGTTGGTGGAGCTATCGTTAGATTGTATAAATCAGATGACGTTGCTTAAGTGGAAGTTCAAGTGTTTGCTGATAGGTTTCATAATTTTAAACCAAATCTGTTGTTACGCGTTTGGTTTTAATAAGTTTGAGATTTTTTTTTAAATTCATAATACAAAAAAAATACAAATTAGGTTGCTAAGAAATTTTAGAATTTATTGAAATTTCAATCGATTCTACTGACTTCTTATCTAAGGCGTCGTTTACATCTGACATTTTATTCCGTGAATTTTATTCTGCGACACTAACCCGGCCCTTACACGCGTCTGTAAAGCTGACACAGTCTCGTGTAAATGCACTGACTGCCAGTTCGCTAAATGTATTTTAATGCGTTGTCAGTAATTTGACATTTGAAGTCTGTGCTACTGACAGACTTTATAGTCGCGTGTAAGGGTTGGGTAAATTCACGTTGCGCAACCGTTTACATCAGGGGTGTCCAACCTTTCAGCTTTCGTGGGCCACATTGGGAGAAGACGAGTTGTATTGGGCCACAAACAAAATATACTAACCCTAAAGATAGCTGATTAGTAAAAAACGTAGAATATATACAGACTTAATTAACAATTTTAAGTAATTTAAACTTCATAAAGTTTGTAAATATATCAATTTTTGTTGGGCCTCATGCAAACATGTCTTGGGCCGCAGGTTGAACAAGCCTGGTTTACATTATAATACAAAATTGTGAAATTTTTTTCCAGAAAGACGCTGGAACCGGATTTTTTTCATACAAAATCGCCGAAAAAAATCAAATTTTGACAACTTTTGCTTAGTGAATTTATTCTGCGATAGATGAACAAAATTCGCGGAATGAATTTTAATTCGCGAAGAAATTCAAGATAAAAACGCAGGTGTAAACGGTGCCTAACACGAAAAATTAATTTGCAAAAAAAATTTTTTTTTCACTGTATTGTAATAACATTTGATATAAGAAACTACAACTATTTAGCAAAGTAAATATCTTGTCTTCAATTTGGTTTTATCACCTGAAATTTATTGCTTTTCTTTCATCCGTTGTACTATGGACAATGCTGCCAAAGGTCTGATTGCTTAATTCGTCTCGACTTGTTACGCCATTAAACGTTTTCCGAACTAATCCCACAATCGTAATTTGCCATAAAATTGAAATATTGTTGAAACTACAAAGCCGAACAAATCAACAATTGGCTTAAACGAATTAATGGTTGTTAAAATCTTTAATGCTGTGCGACTTTTCTCTAATAATTTCCGGTCGTCTTTCAATATTTTTCATTTCGCTGGTGCGGTAAAAATGACCGGAAATTATATAATATTCTCGGTATGATTCACTTCATGTACAAAGAAATATTAAATACAAATAATATCGATTCTTCTCTTAGTTCGAAATTTCATTATATTATTAATATTTTAACTTTGCTCAAAAATATGAAGACCCCATCATACAAACGATGAGTTTCCCAGAGACATTTCTCCAGAAATCATTAAAATAATTTTAGCTTTACCGCGAAATTTACATAATTCTCCTAATCCTGATCAGAGTATAATTGTTTATAAAATGTTTGTCTTCAAATTGTCACCGTCTGTTTATTTGTTGAATTTCAACAACATGAAAAACCAAGTCATAAAAGCAAATTCTCGTTTGCTATCAATTTCAATTTTGCCGCTAAATATTTTTAAGCATATTTTGTAACAATCTGATCCCCTTCACCTAACACTCTTTGCCGCTAATGATGCGATGTCTTATGAATGTAGAATAACTAACAAAATGTATCCTCCTCTCCAGACCACACAGCCATTACGCTTTATATATTAATAATAATAATAATAATCTCTGAAAAGACAAATTTCTTTGCTCTTTATATGCGCCACAACGCATTTAATATTATTAACTTCAAACAGAAGCGTAGTGGAACGAGGTGCGGCCAAAAAAATCATCATGTAAGACATTAAATTAACTTAAGAAGATCCCGTACTACGTTACAAAGGCAGCAGCAAATGGGGGGGAAAGGAGGGCCACTTCAACAAAAAAAAATCACAAGTCCAAGAAAAAAAAAAATCAAGCGACTTGAAATTGGTCGGTGGGACGAATGTTGAAATCCCACTTACATGTGGCGTCATTTTTGGCTCATTATAAATTTTTCAGTTTATTATTCGGCGTTGGCAATTTTTACCAGCTTCTCTCATTAATCTCTGCGTGATCCGACAAGGCTGAAATGAAATGAAGAAGGATGGCAGTTCGCCTAAGAAACGTGAAAATTACACCAAGCTAAATATTGCCAGCGCCGCTGTGCGCATTAAGATTATGACGTTTACAAGGCCTCTGGATCTCAATGTAAATAAATGACAGTGGAACCGGGAATAACTGTGGGGGAATTTATGTTCTGCAGTAAAGAATCAGTCATGGAACATTAGTTACGATCACTTGAGATGATCCATGTCTAAATCCTAACATTGAATTACGAACCAAAAATGCAACTGAGAAACTACAATTCCAAAAGTAGTGCCGCGTTTTATAGTCCATTAGTAAAATCAAGGCACGGGTATCGCTTTTCCATTTGAAATGGTTCTTAATTATATCTTCTATATATATATATATATATCAAATTCTCTTTCTGATCGTATTTATATTTAGTTTTTACACTAATCTAGTCCAGTTATGATCAAAACCAGCTATAGTTCAATTTTTGTCTGTTTGTTCCCGCATAACGTGAAAACGGCTGAACGTATTTGAGTTAAACTTTACAGTTATGTTAATAATATATTGGAATGAAAAATAGGTTATATATTTTTTTTTAGAAGACGGCTTCCTCCTCCCCCCTACAAAAAAGAAGTTTTTTGTGATTTTTTTTTCGAAAACTTGTCTGTATAAATGGTCTGTTTGGATTTTGATGTATGGAACGGTTATGTAAAATCATATAAACACATTTTGTCTTTATAATATTTTCAATACTACCGTTTTCGAGATAATTGCAAAAAAGTGCTCCATTTGTATGGTGGAGAGGGAAAGAAGTGGTCGGATTTTGCCCGTTCAAGAACTTAGCCGTGATGCCATTTTTGAGAAACACAACAAAATTTTCAAGTCTTCAGATCAATCCTTTCAGAAATTAGGGTGTTTATGGACGGACAGAGAGACGGACGGACATGCGGAAATCAAAAATCTTTTATCATCATTTTTTTGTAGTTCGTTTTTGTGTCCTAAATCTAATATACGGAATACTAAATCTAATATGCTCATATAGAGTATAAAAGTAATCAATTTAAGCACAAAATACGCCCATGGATCTGGTGCTTATACGATTAAAAGTTATACGATTAAAAGTTATACGATTAAAAGTTATACGATTAAAAGTATTGAAATGCATTAAACAAAGCTTATGAAAAACTCGCGAACGAATTGAGGTAGAAATTTGAAATCTAGCAAGGATCTTTTTTTTATCAAAATGTAAATCGCATTCCAAATCGGAAACAATTTAGCCACCAGCTCAGCACATTTAATTTCGACTAATTTTATTTCGTTTTCCTATAAGTTTAGAAATTCAAATTTAGACATTCTTCTGAGAAATTTAAATCTAGATCTATCGATCATAAATTTTGACAGTTACAAGAAATATTTTTTTTTTAAACTCTTGGCGAAAAGACTTTAATTAATTCTCTGTCTGATTGAATTTGCACAGATTTTTCCTCAAATTCAAATACTTTTGAAGTATTACAACACCGCATTAACTGCAATGGAGCAGATTGTAGCAACACTTTGACGTCTGTGTCACTCAAGGGGCCAAACATCTCCCCGCTTCGAAGTAAGCTTACCGGCCAAAATATATTCTGGATGAACCGGTTCGACTATTATATGCCTTGTCGGGCTCGTTTTACAACGAAATTCAACATTTGGCAGGTTTTTCCTTCTGAAGTTGGATCTTTTTTTTTCTTCTTCTTTCGTTGGGGACCACTTGTACACATTTTTGTTAATTTTATGTACGAGAGACTCATTTTAAGTGCCGCTTCGACTTGGATACCACTAATCTCAAGTATCTCTCTATCATTACTTGTTACCTGATGGCTGCTGCTTGGGGTATAACTAAATCCGAGTATATCCGATATGTCTTAAAGCTGGTTAATCTTTTCGTTTTTTTCTCTACTTAGCCAGCTTAATTTCTGGATCCAAAAAAATTTAATTTTTGATGTCCCAAACTTGTTTTCATCCATTCGTATTCACCGAAAAAAATGGCAGCAGTCAGCAGTTAAAACACCGAGCGGAACAAAACAAAAACTACTGAAAAATTATAGTTTTCTTTGATTGATTTTTAAGTGGACTATTACTATGCCTTCAGAAATGTTGACGAAAGATGTAAAATGCTAATATTAAGCAATGGAAACTGGCCCCCTTTTCTCTTATTGTTTTTCACTAAATGTCTGACATTTTTGTATTTTCAAATTTAGATGATGTCACACGGTTTCAAGATTAAAATGAAAATATTTGACGACTATGAACGAGTATACATTTTTTGAATTCCTATAAGTTTTGGAAATATATGTTAATTTTTTTATTAATACAACACAATATGGAAAAATTTTAGAAATTCAGTAAATTATCATATTATTTTCTTTTTTTCTTCTTTGTTAAAAAGCTATCACTCCCGGCTACTAAATCAAGTTTCTTATTGACTTACTGGTATTTTCATAAAAACATCAAGGAAATGGTAAAAAAATGTGCACGCTTGCATGAGGAAAGCGGGATAGAAGATCCAATTGAATTTTGATGTATGGAGGAGTTATGTAAAATCAAACTTTATGGCCCGTTTGTCTTTGATTTTCTTTTTTTTTTGTAATCTGCTATCGCAAGCAAGATCAATAAATGCAAGGTCTCAAAAAATGCAACAAGAATTCCTCTTCGCTCTAAGCCCTTATCATAATATCTCGTATACCAGTTGAGGGATTTCTATGGGATTTTCACCAGAAAACTTTTTATAGAAAAAGGTACACCATAGACTTTTTCAAATTACAAATTACATACCGTAAGGCAAAGTTAATATACCCTTTGGTTTCACCATACGGGTATAAAAAAAATTGAATTTTGCATGTCCGTCCGTCTGTCTGTCCGCCTGTCCGTCCGTCTGTCTGTCCGCCTGTCCGTCCGTCTGTGGCGCGGATTGCGGGCGCACGGATTGAGGTAGAGACTTGAAATAGAGGCGTGTATCCGTTTTTCGTAAAATGCGAATCTAAGTTCGTTAACGGGCAAGAATGGACCATTAGGGGCCAGATTGGCAATTATAGCTTTTGTTATGTTTTTTTTTTTAAAAAGTACCTAGCCTTCTTAAACCATAGAAATTCTGGAACCTAAATAATTTAAGTTGAGTTTAATACTAAGTTCACACTGACGCAAAATCACGTAATTTTGCAAAATGATTTAGATCTTAAACCAAAGTGTTCACACAGAGGTTAAAGCCTAAACCCCAATTACGCGTTCGTGCGTGCGGCATGATTTTGTTCTGGCATCTAGTAGTTGTCACCGCGTCTAAAAGTAGAAACTGAGCCTACTCTACGCGGCAGGCACGCGGCAACGCGTCTGAGCAACACGCAATTATACATTTACTCATATATATACGTAGTTTTTACCTTCACCGCGTGGCTGCCGCACGCGCGAACGCGTAATTGGGGTTTAGGCTTAAGGTAATTTTGCTTGACATTTCAACTACAGGATTGCTATGAATTTTAGTGTAGGATTACTATGAATTTTAGTAATATGATGAATAATACAATTCAAAACATCGATGAAATATGTGCAAACAGAATTAGACACTTTAAACGAAAATGGAAATTATCTGTAATGAAAATAAACAATTATTTTCCATTTCATATTTAACTGCATCATAAACATGTCCATTTATTTATTTTTTCAGACCACAGGTTTACTAATATATTCTCTTCGCGTGCGGAACACGGCTTCTTTTTCTTATATTTCCTTTTTCCAATGCAGCACAAATGTCAAAACTGATGTGCTGAAGAGAGCTGAATAAGTGATGCAGGGTTGTATTCATTGTTTTTGCTTGATTTCGTTCCTAATTTTGTGGAAATTGCATACTTTTAGTGATTTTGAAAACAGGTTAATGTACTGGAAATCTCGTGATTTCGAGCAAGATTTCGTTCAAAATTACGAAAATCTTCAAAATTACGTAATTTTGCGTCGGTGTGAACTTAGTATAAGTTGCTAAGTTTCGTTGGTGAAAACAACTATAAAACATTTAAAATGTACAAGAAAAACTGTTGACATAAAATTTTCAAGACATTTATTATTTTACTATCAGTATATACTCAATTAAATATTATACAAATCATTTTCAAAACCTGATAAATCGATCATCAATAAAATGGAAACAATAAATCTAATTATTTTGCTTCAGTGCCCATCTCAACAAATTATAAAATCTATAAATAGATTTGTTTGGATATTTTCTTCATTAAAATCATAATTCGATAATGTCATTTTTGTCGTTTGTTGAACACGATCTATAAATAGAAAAGCATTAAAATCTCTGTAAGCATCAATCAAAATGGTTTTCAAGTTTGATTATTTTGAATGAATCCTTTCTGCCTTCTAATAAACCAAGAATAATTGATAAATTGCCACCATCTCCTATCCAATTTTATTTTTCTGTGTATTTATGATAATCGAGATCGTTCTCTTTTTGTACATCTTCCAATTTTTAGCCCTTTCTCGGTCCAGTTTTAATAGAAGCAATCTGAAAAAAATATTGAATCAACAAGAGACGAGAGAAATCCTTTCGATATTTGCTATTTTTGGAATTTACGCCCACATCAATCGTCAGCTTGTCTCAGGAAAGGGGAATTTCCATTCCCAATACCAAAAAAAAACCAGGAATGTAAGAATTCCACCCATAAAATGAACGAATTCCAATCTCTTGTGCTTTTTTTGAACCGGAATTTTGCAATCCCATCAACAAACAAAATTTAAGAAGTTTCCGCTCAATTATATTAAAGTGGAACGTGTTTCAATGTTGCAGCATGGCATTGAAATCTTTCCGATTGGTTGGAAAAGTTCCGTTAAATTTTAATCCCCATCCCCTAGTCATTGGTGGTGACAGTCGGATTCGCTTGCCTCTTTCCCTTTTAACCACTTTCCGTTTGCATATTTTTTAAAGTGTGTGTTGCGTTCTTAAATATTTTCCCCATGAGACCTTAGTTTCCTGTACAAATATTAAGTGGAATCGCCCAATAGGAAAAATTGAAGCGCTTCTTGGGGAAGCATGAACGAAGCGCTTCTTACTCGCTTCCAAAAGAAGCAGTTGGGAAGCACATCATTTACCAATAGAATTTCTATAGAAACATAAAATGTGGTAATCGAGTAATGATTTGAATTTCAAACTGTCAATAATATTCAATTGTTGCAAAAATTCGTAAAGGGCTGCAAGTGAATTATTTCGCAAACATTAAGTGGTAAGTAAACAAATGTTTTAAATTATATTACATTTATTAATGTTGAGAGGTGTACCAGGTTGGATTTTCATTTACCTGAAATGGCTACAAACAATTGTGGATTTTCTAAGAGACTGGTTGCAAAAGAAATGTCGATTCGTTTTACAAGCAATACAGAAATTCATCTGCGTTAGATAACTGAATGATTATTCTAAGGCAGAATTGGTGAGCATTTTTAAAATATGACTATTATTATTTCTCTATACCAATAGTAAATAACACTTAACAGATCTCATATATAAAAACAATAATTGGGAAACATCCCCTGGCAAAATGCATGAACTTATTTTTTTCATGTTGATCTACTTCTAGAAGTCAATTGGGACGGAGAGCAGAAAAAAATACTAATTGATTCGACAAGATTATTTTCTTCATTTGTTTACGGTTAGTAATAAATTTTACTGAATTATTAAGTAATAAATATTGTAAATACTGAATTTATTAAGTAGAAAAAAGTTAATTTTTCACGTAACAATTTTTTTTGTTTCCAACAGAAGCAACAAGAAATGAAAATTTTGGATTCGAGGACTTCAAAGACGCAATGGTACTGGGCTTCAGAACAGCCAAAAATAAATCATATAAGGTTACATATATGTTAAAACAGAGAGAGTAAAACTAGGTGACGTATTTTTCCTTTAAATATTTACAAAAACTGTAATTTTATGTGATTAAGTTACATAAAATTACAGTCTTTGTAAATATGTAAATGTAAAATACGTCACACAGTTTTACTTAACATGTTAAAAATATGTTTATTACATTTTTTAAAAATAAAGAATTTAATTAAATTGTAAAAAAACCTTTTTATTAAAAACAAAAAATTTTGGCCGTGAATGTACAACAGGAGAGAATTCCAATGAGCTTCCGACATGCTGCTATTCGAGCGCTTCAGAAGCGCTTCAAAGGCAGCTTGAGGGAAGCGCTTCCCTGCAATGACATCCAATGTTAAAAAATACATGAATAGGGTATGGGAAAAGAAGCACTTCGAGCTTCTGAGAAGCGCTTCATAAGGGCTTCTGAAGCGCTTCTTTTCCTGCTGGGCGTGGCTATGAACACAGAGAAAAATAAATATTAGCTATGGGAATAAGTTCTTAGCGTTTTTTTTTTGTGAAAAATCTTCTTTATTTTTGCTTCAAATTACAAATGGATTTTATTCAAAGTACAGTATAAGCTCACTTATATTACCTAATTGCTGCACAGTGAGTGTTAATATAAATAGAATGTTAATATAACTGAGAGAAGAATATTTCTTTATTTTAATGAAAAGTAGCTTTTTTAAAGGCATAGGGCCTTGCCAATGTACATTTATAAAGTCTAGAATACTTTGTCTTAACAGCTGTTAACAACGAATTGTCGCTCACTTATTAGTAACAACTTAATCATAGACTAACATACTTTATTTTTTGTTAGAGTCAAAATTAAATTAGTCATTGGCAGTAATATTGAAGTCTACTACTAAAATTCGCTAGTTTCAAAACTAAGTAAACTCGACTTTATAAATGTTCATTGGTAAGCCCCAAGGTGTATCAAAATATTGCACTTGTGACGTCACAACCGCTAAACAGAATCGAAGGTGCCAGTGGTTTCTTATGGGAGATTTATGCGATTACTTAGATCTGACATGTTTATATAGTTTTTTTTTTGTTTAGGTGTTTTAATATAACGTACAAATAGATCAAATTAAAGAGTATATACAATTTGTATATATTAAAATAGAGTTAGTTTGAATGGAAAGTATTTTTTATTTGTATTTTTTTTAGTACATTATTGATTAAGTTTCCTTAATTTAGATTGACGAAAATCTTCGTCCGCTCTACGCTTTCTTTTCAGTATTTTCTGTTCCTTAAGTTTTTGATTAAATTGCTTGCATCGAATGTTAACACGAAGTTTAGCATATCTATTAATCAGGACAAAATCAAAGAAAAAATTAGAAAAATATCTCCATTGAGAACAACAGTGCACTTATTTCAATAAATAAAATGAAATATACTTACTTCCTCGTCTTAGAATTTGTTTCATTTTTTTTTTTGTTCAAAAGCGTAAATTTTAACTAATTTTCAAAAGCACTGCTATCAAAGTGCAGTGAGCATAACGCTAAACGTGCGTTATCTTTTTTAATTGAAATTGAGTAAAATCGTAACCATTTTTTCCTTAACTCCTTATTTTTAGGAAACTGGTGGAAAGTTTTTTTTGCTGGATATTTATTTCCCCTAACGATTTGACATTTTGGCAAAGCACTCTTTCTACCCACCATCGAAATCGTTTGGTGTTTGATACTGCCGAGATAAACTTATATTCATCGGTGCACTCAGAGCGCGGTTGTTACGTCACAGCACACTCACACTGGCACTTGGGGTGTACGATACAAACGGGAGTACTCCACCTCTCTAGTTGATACACCATAAATTACAGCTTATTTTTCAGCAAAATAATTATTATACAATGTTGTTTGGTTTTTCCCAATATTTTTTAGTACAGCCCTTTTGTAAAGGGTCTTTCAATAGGGATACATACTGAATTTGGAATCGAATTTAAAAGAACGGATACATCTACAATTACACTTTCGACATCTTTACTCTATATCCGTTTTAAATCAGCCAAAGGAATGCTTTCGTCGCGATCATCGTTAGTTGGGAGCAGAATATTTCTTCATGATTTTTTTATGAATCCCTGACTTAATACTTTCTCCCAACCAATTTTTAGATGTACAATAGCATCTGTTAAGGTAATCTGGTTCATTTTGTATATCAAGTTACTTGTCGCATAATCATTTGCTGGAACAAGGTTGCCAGGTTAATATAAGAGAGCGGCAGTGTTAATATAATAAGGTGCCCAATAACAGAATATCCAGTGTTAATATAAGCGGGAGTAAATATGAGTAAGTATTAATATAAGTGAGCTTGCACTGTATGTTCCATTGGAAATTATAACCTTAGCCCATCCTTCAGGCAAAAGACGGATTCCTTGAGTGAAGGAAGCCTGCTATTTCGCGCTGATGCAGTCATGTACCCATTTGTTCACCTCCTCATATTAATGGAACCGCCTTCAGAAGAAGCAATGCCTGGAGAGTATGGCGGGTGGGGTAGGATTTCTCAGTTGAATCCTTCTAGATATGTTTTGACCGGCTTAGCCATGTGTGGCCTTGCGTTGTCGTGGAGTAGAATCAACTTGTCATGCCTATCGGCCCATTCCGAATGTTTTCGCCAATAGCTGACTTCAAACGTATTATTTGACGTCGATAGACTTCGCCACTGATGGTTTCTGACGGTTTCAACAACGCCTACAAATCCCATACACGCCCATAGCACACAAATCACCCAAAATTCATCCAAAATCTGCATGTGGATTCTGGTAGAGCATGATTGCCATCGGCTTCCACAAGCAAACAAAACGATTCCACGACACTTTTCTCCAAAAAATTGTAATAAAGTAAAACTTCCCGCAAGTGACCTTTAATGGGCACTAAACTCGACATTTTCAGCAAGAGAAAAATAATAGTTGTTTAGGCTTCCAACAAATGTCATATACGAAATTTGATAGCTCACACATACACCTTACAAAGCCATGTAATGGCGGATGGAGACGGGTGCATGCGGCTCGGAATCTATTCACAATCGCTTAGAACTTATTCCCATAGCCAATAAGATGAATTCCTATAAAAATTGTAAATATATGAGACAGTGAGGTGTATATAAAATCAAGCTTAATAGGGGTCGTCTAAAAATCCGTTAAAAGCCAAAAAATAAGCCTTTTCAAAAATCGCGAAACTCTAACCCTAATTAGAATCAGTTACCATTTCTCATAAATTTAATTCAAAGACTTCATAATCGGAAATTTTCGATAATATTAATATAAAATTCAGACAAACCATCAGGCATAAATTCGAAATTAAGTATGAAATAATTTCGAATTTATTTCTGATGGTTTGAAATTTTATATTAATATTTTCGAAAATGAGAAACGGTTTACCTACAAGCCCCCCATTGTTAAAAGTGGAAAACACAGAAGATATTCATTTCAATTTAGTGGAAGAAGAAAAAATAAAAACAAAACCGACAGAATTAAACAATTTTCAGAAACACCCGAATTAAATGGAACATCATTTGGAATTAGAGAAGAATCATTCTTTGTTCTTTCAGCGAACACAAGTCCTTTTTCTTGTTGGGGTAACACCAAGTTCTTCTTTTCCAAGTTCTGTCCTTGAATTGAATACAGATTTCTGCAAGGTGGTACGGGATTGTGGCATTAGAGATGAAGATTTTATCTGATCCTCAATATTTTTTGAATGTAAAACCCACATACACAGATACAAATTCAGATAAATAATTTTCTGGCCTTTTTCACTGACCCATCGCTCCTGTCTACCTTTTTATACTCTATATGGGAATCACATAATAGTACATTAGATTTAGTATACCATTTGTAATGCACCATGCATCGAACCAACAATTGGACACTATAATGATTTTGATTTCTGTATGTCCATCCGTCTGTCAGTTCATCTGTCCGTGAACACCATAATTTTCGAAAGAAATGAGCTAGAGGCTTAAAATTCTTACAGTTGCATTTTAGTAAATAGCAAGGCTAAGTTCTTGAACGTAAAATCGGACCATTCCTTGCCCCTCTACCCTACAAACAAAACAGTTTTTTGCAATTTTCTCGAAAACGGTTAGTTGGATTGAAAAATGTATAAAGATAAAATGTGTTTAGAATTGGATTCTACTTAACTCATCCATACATCCAAATCCAGTTGAATCAGTCCTTCCCCATACCCCATACAAATGGAATATCTTTATCCTATTTTCTCGAAAACGGTGCATCGTATCAAAAAATTTATAAATACGAAATGTGTTTAGAATATGATTTTACATAATCGTTCTTTACATCAAAATTCAATCGGACCACTCTTTCCCCCCTCTCCCATACAAATGAAATTTTTTGAATAAAAATGTTGCCTGTCCTCATATAGAGTATTTCACGATTGGTCCCTTGGCAATTGCAGCTTTTATTATATCTCTATATGGGATTTTTTTATTTGTTTCTACCTGAAATTAGTTTAGAGTGTCTACAATGGAGTCTACTTCCCAAGGTAATTAATTTCAATCAAAATCAAATTTAATTTTATTTCCTTCGTATTATTATTACGCGCCGACATTACCCAAGGTTTCCACTTTCGTCTCGGCATTTTTTATTTCGATATTTCGTAGAATAAAACATCGGAAGGACGATTACGGTGTTAAGGGTAAATAAAGTATAAAATAAAAGAGAATCATCGCGTCATTATCAACATCATCGCGGTAACTAAATTCAAGGTGAAATCCAGATCCAGATCCGAACGAATTCTACAAACCGTTCCGGTGTGATCTAAACGAAGGGACAGAGAAAATGGATCTCCCAGAAATAATGGAGAAAAGATGAAAATTTTCCTAATTTGTTTTTTTGCGTCATTCTGTCTTAAGTTTCAGGTCCTTTTATGTTACTGTGAAGGAAGTGGGCAGGAAATACACCAAGAGACAACAGAATTATGCTATTAAATTGTATTATGAACTTGACGCCTCTTCAACCTTGCTGGAAATTTTCAAATGGACTTGTTTTGGGTATCTTCGGCAATAAACAGCAATTTAGGAAACAGATATAGGCGAAATAGTCCTAACGAATGATACCTTATTAAAGATGTAGCTGTGAATATCAAGAAGGCAATAAAATGTCTGCTTACAAAATTGTTTTTATACTCAGCTTTTTATAAAAAAAAATTAACTACTGTGATCTGTAATTTATTGCCAATATGAGAATTACATTGCGAAAAAGAAGAGTTTTTTTTTACAATTGCAAGATCTTTTTTCTGCGGAATTGTGAATTAAAGTAAAAAAAATCATACTAATATATAAAAATGAGTTGGTGTCTGTCTGTCTGTCTGTTCCTCTTTCACGCAAAAACGGCTAAACCGATTGACTCGAAATTTGGCATGAGTGTCTGTGGTAGTTCTGGTTCCAACATGGGCATACGGAAAAGTAGCGCGAGGAGTGGGGGAGTAAGGGGAGGGGAAAAGTGATTTCGAAACTTAGTTTTTGCGCTATGTTACTCTTTCGCGGGGAAACTACTGAACCGATTGGCCTGAAATTTGGCATAGATGTTCGTCGTGGGTCCAGCCAAAAGTTTTTAAGTTCTTTCCGGTTTTCTTCGTATTCTAAAACGAAGACAAAAAACTTAACCCGGCAACGACGGGTATGCAAGCTAGTAATTTATAAAACAAATTATATCTAGACCCAAGTCACCGAAAAACAAAGCTTAAGTGACAGCACAAGCAGCACTTTTGTCAATCGTAACGTTACCAGTTGACATCTGTCGTGACGACAAAATATGTCAACCGCTAACGCCACGGTTAACAAAAATGTTGCATGGAATGAGTAGAAACAACAATACTCGTTATTCTTCTCAATTTCATTTGTTCTTAATTGACTTACATTCAGTAACTAAACATTTTAAGCCACCGTGAAACAATTTTTATGGGATTCCTAAAAATTAAAACGTTGCTTAATTTTTTTTACGAAAAAACTATTGATAACGAGTACACCAAAGATAATTTTTCTGCCTAAAGCGGCGTCCAAACGCGCAGTTTTTTGCTCCGTTTTACCCGCGCAAACCGAGTCTGCGCAGGCATGTCGTAGTGTCTGGACGATACACAGTTAGTTCGCGCGGATCAAAAGTTCGGCCTGTGCGAGTTCAGGTTGTGTTTGAAAATAACTGTGGCACGCGCAGGCAAATCGTAGCGTGCGGACGAAAACTCAATCTTTTTATACCCGTATGGTGAAACCAAAGGGTATATTAACTTTGCTTTACCGTTTGTAACGCCAAGATCCCGTCATCACACACAAAAATGAATTACACCAGTGTGTTTAGAATGATAAAAAAAATTGAATTTTTCATGTCCGTCCGTCTGTCTGTCTGTCTGTCTGTCTGTCTGTCTGTCTGTCCGTCTGTCTGTGGCGCACGGATTGAGCTAGAGACTTGAAATTTTGCGCAGATTCGTTTTTCGTAAAATGCGAGGCTAAGTTCGTTAATGGGTACAAATGGACCATTAGGGGGGGTACCCCCCATACGAAGGAAAACGTTTTTTGCAAATATCTCGAAAACGGTGCATCTTATCGAAAAAGTCCAAGAACAAAAGTTATTTAGGATATGATTCTACATAAAACTCCCATACATCAAAATCCGATTGGAATAAATTTTAAAAAATCTTATTGGAAAGTTTGACTTCAAATTGGAATTTTGATAAAACTGTTCGCCATTCACTTAAATCACCATACGGGTTTTCAATAATTGCCAGATTGGCAATTATAGCTTTTGTTATGTTTACACAGTTTTTTGCAATCGTCAATCGTTTTACATGAAAATGAGTGATTTGCGGCATTGTTCAAAATAGTTTTTAGGCGACTTTATAAATTTATATAATTTCCTTGCTTGTGGAAAGTTAAAAGCAAGGAATATAGTGACGGAGTGCTAATAAATAAACTCAAGGAAATTGATGAAAGTGCTAATCGCGAAACGGTTATCAAGAAAATAAATTCACTAAGAAGTTGTTATATTTACAATCATTCTCTTCATGGACCAGTTCTTGAAGCAAGTTCACATGAGAATAAATGCTTTTTTTGTAATAACCACTGTTTGCACCATTTAGTTCGTCGACATTTTTTTACAAATCATACAAACAGCTAAGCTGAAAAATAATACGTCTTGCTAGCTTAATCTATTCAATATTCATCATATTCATCATAAAAGAAAGTTCTAAATACGATATGCTGACGCTATGAACTTTCAAACAAAACTGTGTAAAATATATAAAAAACGGAACCGTCTGGACGCAAAATTTGCGCAGTTTTTTTACACGGATAATTGTGCAAACTAAGTCGTACCAAAAAAACTGCGCGTTTGGACGCCGCTTAAGTTTTCCCGAAAAAACTGTTTTTACATTATGGACAAAATGCGTCTCGCCAAATCTGGCTTGCCGAACCTCCATTTCCTCACCAAGATTATTTGTATCGGATTTAACGCACTATTCTACTCCAAATTTTTAACCACACAGGAAAAAATTGTGAATCTAACTATTTTATAATGGGGAATCGTAAATATTAATAAAATTACAAAAATAGTCAAGATTAAATATTTTTGTGATAAATTTGATTATTAGTAGTAAAATTTACTGTTGTGTGGTTAAATTAACTATTTTTGTCATTAAAATTAACTATTTTGTAATTGAAATTAACTACTTTAATAATAGGCACGGTTCCCCATTATAAAATAGTTAGATTTACAATTTGTTTTCTCTGCGTGACGTATTTTATAGGCAATTCCTTACGTACGTCTTATAGAGAAACTTATCAAATTCAATCAGTGAAAGAAGATTATCGCAAAAACTAAAACTATTGTCTTGTTATTAAGAAATTAAAATAAAAAGTTTATTTTGCGATAATTTTCGACCACTCCAAATTACATAACAACAAATCGTTATCCGCCTACCATAATATCGATTCAAGTTAAATAAAAGTCAAATGAAAATTCAGTTAGTCATCATATCGAATGCGAGAGGAAATCTTAAGATGGTCTATGGGACTACAAAAAAAACAACTTGTAACTTGTAATGTTTTGGTAAGACGAGTTTCAGAAATTTCCAATGGAATAGAATTCGCACGCCACAGTAGCAACCAACCGATCACCACCACTTGTCTACCCCGTAAACGATATGGAAAAGATTCTTGGAAATCGAACCAAAAACCCAATAAAAATTTATTCCGCCCCGTTGAAATGTCACTAACTTCAGTATCCCTCTGCCTCCATGTATCGACTGCCCACAGCTAAAATAAATAAACTTTAATAATAATTTGTCAACTAACAATATTCAGAAACGTGACAAGTTTTTCATTTGTCCAACTAATGTTGAGCGGAACTATACGAGTAGAAATTTGTCTTATAGGTGAATTGGAAATCTGAAATTTACCAACGGAAGCCGAAATCTGGTCCGAGAAGGAATCAGCAGCGAGATGAAGAATTACTGAGGCATATCACGTCTGAGTTTAAAAATTATGGCCTGACTGTAGCTTTATATCCCACTGGTTCACGTCATCATCGGTCCAAACATATAGAGTTTGACTTTAGTTCCTATCAGAATTCATTGTAGGTCCTGATCCTGTATGTGAGACTGCGGACACCTTAAGGGATTTCCTGCGTGCCCAGCAGGCCGAAGGTGTTGCTGGACTGAAGGATAGGCTCGTTTTATTATGCTTATCGGAATGAAAATTTAACGTTATGGTAGCATTGGTAGATTGTTTTCAATTTGTTTCTGTTGACTAGTTTACTCACTTTCAGCGAGCTAGGGGCTGAATTTTTTTTCCCCATTTCAGAAAACAAATCTTCTATTCACAAGAATTGAACAATTTTTACTGTAGAATTTATTATAGGAACATTTCAAAAAAAGAAAGATTTCCAATAACGATATTCCAATATTAGAGGTTGCGATATACGAGGCTTAAAAGATGGTATTTTAAAATTTTTGATCTATACAGTAAAAAAATTGCATGCAATTACGTGAAGGGCCCCTCGGAATTTCAAAAAAAAAAGCTGAAGGGCCCCTCGGAATTTCAAAAAAAAAATCGTCGGCATTCAACAATTGGTGCACTTTTTTTCTAATTACTCCCGATAATGCATTTCTTTACTAAAAATTTTGCTTGCGGCACAGTTTTTTTAAATTTTTGTATATTGTGCTTTTTTTAACACGTTCGTGACATTTGCTTTTTGAACTTTTTTTACATTTGGACATCGTGTACCACGGGTGGACTGGTGGGTGGGTGGGTGGGTGGATTTGGACTTCGCACTGATATACTTCTTGATAATTTAGAAATAAAAATTTACGTCCACAAAAAAACTACCGCACTATTTACTCGCGCTGTTTTAAAAAACTGTACATGTACCACCAGTGGTACACGATGTCACGAACGTGTTAAAAAAAATGGTTTTCATTTTATCTAGGTATCTACAGACAAAAAATGAAACAAAGCCTCTAATTGACCATTCCAAATTTCCAAGCACACAAAAATGCATGACTTTTTTTTTAGAAAGGAAGGGGCGCCAAATACAGGTTTCGCTCCACGGTCCTGGCCACAAAGGGCAAAGTCGTTTAAAAATTTAACTAGTTCTGTTGAGCAAAGATAGAGCTTTTCTGTGTTGTAATTCGTTTAGGTGGGTTTTCTATAATTTTTGACCCGTTTAGACGTGACGTAATTCCGTAAGACGTGACGTAACAAATGAGAAAACATCGTATCTAAACCGGGTCTTTGCGAACATAATGTATGGACCAAAGACATTAGATTAATAGACTGGTAAAGTGATATAAATCCGTGGCCACACATTTGAACAGCGGACGCCATTGGAACGCTGCTCGATATCACCACTTTGCATAAAAAATTGAGGAGATTCGCGAAAGTTTTATATTGTGTTATAAAAAATGGTTTTAAGGTGTTTCAACTCAATACCAGAATTCAGTTATCATGCGTAACCCAGCAAAAAAATGCTAAAAAATTGCATGAAATTTCCGTTCCCATTACGATTAAATTTAGTTCCGAGAGTCCTAGAAGCAACCGACAGTACGGGCCGGTACTGGCTACGACCCTGTAGTGAATCTAACTATTTTATACCGGAGCATCGGGAATACCACTAAAATAGCTAATTTCAATAATAAAAGTAGTCATTTACAAAAATAGTCAATTTAACCACAAAATAGTCGATTTCACTACAACGTAATTAAAATTACTATAAAGATAGTCGATTTTAAATATTTTTGTAATTGAAATCAACTATTTTAGTTCTATTTCCGATTGCCCATTATAAAATTTTACGATTTTTTCTCTGCGTGTACCTTAACTCGTAACTCAATTTTAAAAAGTTTTATATTTTATATTCCGTTGTGTAACCGGTTAACTTTAAAGTTTATTTTCTATGCAAATTTCGTTGGCGAAGTTCTGTTAGAATTTCGGAATGCGCTCAAAGTTTCATACATTTCTGATGTTTTCTCAAGTTTTTCATGTTCTTTTTTTCCATAAAGTTAAAGTTGAATTAACATACATGCCACTTACATCGTTACGCAATTGCTTTAACATTCATTGAAAGGCGTTGAGTAATGAACTAATCATGGCCTTTTTCTATGCGGGATTAGTTTAGTTTAGAATCAAAAGATTTCGTTTCTTTTCTTGCGGTCTTCTGTGGTTACCTTGGAATTAGTTAAACTTCTTCAAGATTTCGTTATGTGTCTATTCAGGTGTTTTATGCGGTCTTTGATAGAATGACAACTTTTACGGTACACCTGGCAATTATATGAGAAAAATCATTAAAAAAAAGTTGGGCCCAGACATTCGTTTTGTAAGAAATTCATAAAAATCTATTTTATTCTAGTTCTAATGTTTCCAGAGTTTGAAATTATCCGATAATAAATGATAACATTCTCGCTTTTATTTGAATTTCTCCACCTCTAAGCCTTTTAATATTTTTCTTTTGAATAATTTTCCCCGGAATTATCGGAAAAAATTGTCGCTTTCGTATTTCTTCTTGTCTCTTAGGCCGGTTCAGATTCACAAGCAAAGTTATGCAATATATTTGAAATTTCTAGTTTCTGCAACTAAATAAAGCTATAGCCAAACTACTGCCAAATTCGGATTTAGCGACATCAAATTGCACAAAAAAATACTCTAACATGCGGTTCACCAAAATGGGTGGGTAATGAGGGTCATTTCAAATGTACAACCCAAGTGCTGACAAAGAAACAAGAAAATAAGTTTATGATGTTAATGAAAATGATGATTATTATTGTTAATTTTATTGATAACACTTAGAGTCCGACTAACAAGAATAAAACAACAATAAATCGAAAAAGAAAATTGTTTTGGGTCAGAAAAGATACCAAAAAGAAACTCATAACTCAATTGAACAGATTTTTGGCACTGCGACACAAAAAATCTGTCAGTAAATTGAGGAGAATCTGTCAGGGTGGTATTCCAGCTCCGGGTAAATGGGGGGCGAGGCAAAGAAATTTGTCGAACAAACCGAGAAAGAAAAGTGCGAAAAGATTTTCCTCGTTCAATTTCCCCCCAATTTCTTTGCGTCTCTTTGGCCATAGTTTTTAGTGTTTGTCGTGCACAAATGATCGCTCATTAAATAAAATCGAGTGGAATTTCCTTTCCTATCCTGTTCACTTTTTTTCTGTGAAATTTATTTATTTGGCTGGTGTTTGCAAAAGAAAATCTTCTCCCCAGGAAATCAATCTTTCCAGGGGGACTTAAGATTAATTACAAAAGAATGTGCTTCATAATATTCTCGAGTAGCTTTTATGTGAATTCAGACAGAATTGTAAACGCATTAATAAAATTAAATTAAATTTATTTTGTCGGTCAGTCATTGCAAATTTTCATATATAAATGAAATTTCATTTGGGGGTTTTATAAATCATTGCAAGGTGAAATGCTGTCCCAATTATTCAAGATTTGCGTGGAATATCTTTTTTAATTCGCTCCAATGTTCCACTTGTGAAAAATATTTAATTATTTTTGTTTTATCATTTGAAAGAATTAATCAATTTTGTTTTATAATATGCATAGGTTTAGAATGTATCTCGTATTTGAATTATGCAAAACATAACTACCCTGAATTAATCACAAAGTCCTGGTATGGAGTGCATCAGCAGATTAAGCTGCGTCTGACGAAAGTCTACCAATTCCTAGGCAAAAAACCAGCCCAATAAAAAATTTGTCAAAAAAAAAAAGAATTCACAAAAAAAATTTATCAAAAATTGTATCAAATTTGTATTAACATGTAACTCTCGCGAGGTGTGACTCTCAGATGTCGATGAATTTTACACATGTTTCTTATCGGCAACCATACATTTTGAGGGTCCCTTTTGGTCTCCCTAAAAGTATTCAATTTTTCAATATTTTTGATAGAAATAGTGGTCCCATCGAAAGGAACCAAAAAATAAAACTATTCTTTTGTCGAGTAGAATAAACTTTTTTCAAATTAGAAGACTATTTCTACAAAAATTGAAAAATCGAAAAATTGCATACTTTCTCGACAAAAAATTACGTGTCCCTTATTTTCCAACATTCTTTCAAATATGAAAGTTTTATTAAGACATTGGCGGTCAGCTGCTGCAGCTAGGACGCGCAGCTGACTTTTCTGAACTGACCTACTTGTAGCTGATATCAGGAACAAGTCGGGTAGTTTCTAATGTCATTTTTGTTAGATTAAATAAAATAAAATGATCATTTTCAATATTTTTTTCGTCTGGCGGTAATAATTGTCATCAGCACAGTCTATTAAGGTAGCATGGCCACTCTCTAGGTTATAGACTCTCTACTTCATATAATGTTGACTTTAAAATAGTTACTAGTTGGTTTTTTTAGTAGAGAAATAAGGAAAAGTTCTTCCTCCGAGTCGGACATTTTGACGTTTGAGGTCAGTTGATCCTAGTTCAGTGTGATACGTCAACTGATCGAATCAGTTGCTGCAGCTGCGCGACCTGATGGCGGGATCAGGCAGCTACAGCAGCTGATCACGAATGTGACATCTCCCATGGGAGTAAATGCCGGCGAGAACCTCTCGATAGCACTTACTCGCAAATGGACACGTCTCTGAGAGTCGCTCGCAGAAACTCGCAAAAACTCGCGAGCTAGTTTCTGCGAGCTGTCAAAAGTGATTCTAGTCTCTAGTCGACACGCACCCACTGAACTCTCGGGGAGTTGTTCGCCAGATACGAACGGCGTTTGAATTTCGCTAGTAGCTCTCGAGAACTGGCCAAAGCAAGATGTCAAAGAAATCAAGATATTGGCATAGAAAAATATACTTAAATAGAACTTTTGCTCAGAACTAAATTTTTGAAATATTTCCCCTAAATTGAGGGGAAAGTCGCGCTATCTCTTCTTTGCAGCGCGAGCAACGGCCTCTCGCTTCGCATTTGAGAGGGAATGAGAAAATATATGTCATGTTTATAAATGTTGAGAACCAATATTGCCAGATATATATTAATGTTTAGTACAAGGAAAAAAATATTTTTGCAATCCGTAAATGAAGTAAATGTTTCCAGACTTTTTATTTATAAATAGTGTTAACATTACGAAATTTAGTAAAACTCTTCAATACACTTTTGTTTGTAACCTTTTTTCGATCCAAACCCCTGTACAAATAGTTTAAAAAACGCTGGTTTTCAGTTAAAATGAAGAGCATTATAGAGAATTTTCAACTTCTCTATAATGCTCTTTGCAAGAGTGGACAACAAATATTAACGTTTGGTTATTTTTTGTCCATGATTTGTGTTTTGTTAAGTTGAATAAGAGCGAAAATAAAATGTTTTCTTATTATGTTTTTCGCAGGCTTCTCGGTCAGTGGATTGGAGTGAAATAAAAAAAATTATTTTTTGTTCTCAAAAAAAAAAATTTTTTTTATTTCACTCCAATCCACTGACCGAGAAGCCTGCGAAAAACATAATAATAAATATCATCAATAGATAAAACGGTCACTAAACATCAACATAAAATGTTTTCTGCTCAAGTCATACTTTTTTAATATTATCCTAACAATGAAATTAGTTTGCAGAAGGGTAATAGGAGTTATTTTTTTTAGGTACACCATTTTGAAGGTATAAAAGGAGTATAACAAATGTTAGGTTGTATTTTAAAATAGGATATACAAAAATATCCATAAATTTTAAATTTGGCGCTATTTTTAGTTTTAGTACAAATAAAAGTTATATGGCAATACCATCTATTTGACAGTTCTCGTGTTTATAATTGAAGCCAGTTTTCACGTTTCGGTTTTCATCGAATTTTGTTTAATTTACTGACTTAATTCGCGCAAACTAAATTAATTTCGATGCAAAACTCACCGCTTATTAATGATAAAAACATAAAATAACGTGACATGCTGTGGAAATGTGAAAAAATGTGACTAAATGTGACTTTTCGGACGGTAAAATCTCTTTGGGGATAAATCAGAAACCTTTTTGGGGCTATTCAGAAAAAATGCTTCACTCACGGACACTGTAGATGTGCAGATTCTGTCTTCCTGTTATTCTTATTCGTAGGATAAGATACTGAAACATGACAAATAATTCAAAACAAAAAATCCGCTTGCCTCTCACCTCAACTTGCCTTGTATGTTCTGGTACAATTGACAAAGGGGGTCGGGTGTAAGAGAAAATGTCAAATAGAAATTTCAGGGATGTGCAAAGTTTTAGTACACGCATGAATTTGCATTTTAGTACAACAAAACAGTTTAAGTGCAATTTTTCCATTGTAATTCAATTTTTTCCGCATTAAGAATCTTTAGTAAAATTCCTTTCACCATAAACATGACTAAAAAACACTTAAACAGTTAAAACCATACTAAAAATTTTTGTTTTGCTCCATACTTTAGAGAAATTTTTAACGTTTAGAATATAGCTGACTAACCCTGATTGCTTGCTTTTAGCACTTTTTTTTATGGTTCCTATCTGATGAATGTGGTAAAGAGAGAAAGTATATAAAATTCCTAAGTTCATCCCGCTTCCTCTTACACTGATATATGGAAAACCCCTGAAGCGACAGTTCTATTTAAGTATATTTTTCTATGATATTGGTTTTGAAAAGTAAAAAATCGCCGAAATTAACTCTCAAATGGACAACCTCCTGCGAGTAACTCTCGAGAGTGTTTGAGAGTTACTCGCGTATTTACTCTCATGTGGAGCGGCACCTTCTCTTAATCTCGCGCGTCGAATTGTTATGTCCACATAGTCAACACTATTGTCCTCGAAAATCGATAGATTCTTAATATCGAATATCCGCGGTAAGAAATGATTCGATTTACGTTTGAAAAATGTTAGGAAATGCTGAAAATTTATTACAAATTTTGAAAATAAATTTCGGTCGAAATAATGCATCAACCGCGATTTGACGCCGTTAGATTTTTCTTTGTGGGGTGCCATCACAGATTGATATTCCTCTGACAATTTAAAACCGATTCTCGCACTTATCAGAAATGTAGTAAAATTGGGTTGACAGGATTACAAAGCCAGCGGAAGTCGCCATTTAAATAATATTAGATTTACTCTTTCCAACAAAGCAATAAAAATATTAAACTGTGTTTATTTTGTTGTAATTCAAAAAAAAAAAAAAACAACCGACGATTCACCCTATAAAATTAGATTTTTCATTTTATAACTTATTTTCGATTGGCGCAACTAAATTAATTAATAAATCAGAATATCCGAAAGAATCGTTTCAGAATATTGAAGAAATGCGGTGCATTGAAGGTGTCATAGGAACGAAAAACACCGACAAAGAATAAATGTGAAAAATAAGAATTGTTGGAACGTGTTGAACATTTGAGGGGCTTCTTTCTGGATGGATGGCCACTGAGAAATGAATTTACATCGAGTTTCAGAACCATAAAAATATAAATTCTATTTTATCGTGTTGATTTTTTTTTCGTGTTTTTATTTATTTGTTTATTTTTTTGCGTAGCGAAAAATTGATGTTTGCTAAAAAGAATAAATAATAAAAAAAACACCCAGAATAAAAAACGGATTTATTGAAAGCAATCAATATTTTATGGAAACTGTTTTCAAGGTTCCTGTATTGAGTTATGGAATATGAATAATTCGATTTTCAATTATTAAAATATCTAAAAATCGGCAGATTTACTTTGCCTATTGGACATCGCTTTTCAAACAATTAATTTAATTTCTATATTTTTTATGTGTCAAGTTCAGTTTGGCTGACTTATAGACATCATTTCGCCATAACACGCGGGGGAGACGAGAATGATCGAAAAAAGCCAAAATTAGCGTGACGTTTTTTTATAAACGGTGGCCCTTAAAACACGGTTTTCACATCGGAAAATGTACTCGATAAAATGATTTTTTTTAGAGGAATCCGATTGAATTCCTATATTTGAATCTTATTAGCTTAATCTATAACTTTCAGAAAAATCCGTTCAACAGTTTTTGAATTTACTGGTAATAAACAAGCCAAAATCTGAATTTTGATGCTAATCGCCTTAAAATTAGCCAAAAAATGATAAAAAAAAATCTTCAAAAACTGGTCGTTTTGAACAAACAGCCAAGTAAACATTACTCTTTTGCTTTTTAGGTATAATTTGAACATGATGTCTAAATGATTAAAATTAAATTCAATCGATTCCTCGTTGTCTAATGCTATTAGTTCAATTGCTTATCATTATAGGATATTTCATTTCCAAACAGAAAATTTGATTGACTCAAATTGTAAACATAAATCAGCAAATTGTTGATTTAAATCGAATTTTGCTGACATTGTATTGAATGATGAGCTTAATTAATCATATTTATAAAATATGTCAGTATGGTGTGTTTTAAATGTAAATTAATTTTAATATCATCCGATTTTTATTACAGAGAAAAATGGTTATAGACCCTATCACAGAATCCGATACGAATGGTTCGAATCGTAAACTCAATGTTCTTGTTGGTATAAAACATCAACAACAACATTGAGTTTACGATTTGGAACATTCGTATCGGATTCTGTGATAGGGCCTTATATGAAATTTGAATAAATTTGCTGGTTTGAAAAAAAATCTAAAGCTTAATTCACACGGTCAACAGCAAGAGTGAAAACACCATGACTGTCAACGGAATCTGTCATTTTAATGTTGATTGACCCTGGTATCTAATCTCGTAGATATGCAAAGCAACCGTTATCGTAATAAAGGTTAAATATCAATGCTTTATAGATTGATCGTGTAAACTGGGCATAAGATGGGCTTGTAAGAAATGATTAAGGAGAGGGGGTAAAGTGATCTCGAAACTTAGCTCTTCCTCTATGTTACCCTTTCGCGGGGAAACTACCGAGCCGATTGGCCTGAAGTTTAGCTCCAACATAGACCATAAAAAAAAATTGAAAAAACTTAACCCGGCAACGACGGGTATGCAAGCTAGTATTTTCTAGATCAAATCAGACGCGATTAACCCATTATTATCATTAAACTTGACGCATTTTAAAACCTTCTCTTTTTCTTTTCGGATATTCAATTTCTCCCATAAATTACTAATCACTGTCTCTAAAAATGTTCTAATCATAAAATTACAATTAATTAGAAGTTCCTTAATTTATCGATGGGTTTTCATATTTAAAGATGGAATCAAATAAATGAATAATGAAAGCTAAAACAAGATACAACCTTAATAAGATATTTTATATCTATACGAGTTTTGAAATACCGCATTGGAGCGATAGGCAGATACAGCCAATTTCAACTTTTTTGGCATGAATGGAACTTCAAGTTTTCGTGTTTATTAGAGGCATTAAGTCTCGATCTAAGATTGTCTTAAGGTTAAGTAGGAGAAGCTCCATCGGCGTTTGTATATTGCCCGTCAAATGATGTTCGAATTTGTGGAATCTAAAGGAAAATTGTTGAATTTTCTGCAGAAGTTTCGCTACAGCAGGGTGATGTTAGGTCTTATCTCTGATTCTTCTGCGGTTTTAGTCAAATATAAAATATGATTTTTGAAGTCTCATCATGTAAGGAAATCTCATTCTCGACATCATCTTCTTTGCTGAAAGTCTGAGACGTAGCAACATTCAGTGACTGTTATAATCGAGCGATTTCGCATAATTCCTAATTTTACTCATTTAAGAATAATTTCAAGGCCCAATTTGTTATTGAACCTGTTGTGGGTGAGTTAAAACTACACTTGTCGACAATCGTCGCCTTCTTTTTCAATGAGGATGTAACTAAGGATTGGGCTTGAGAATGGGTAAAAGCAAAAAGGTCTCGTACTTTTAGTTGAAAACAATCATGAAATTTGCTTTTTAACTCGCATCCATAGTTTATTTTAACGAACAAATAGTACGCTGTGTATCAATTTGATACATGTTAGAAAAAGACCAATTAATCTATATATATAAAAATGGATGTATGTATGTATGTATGTATGTATGTGGCTTATAGACTTCTAAGCCGCTGAACCGATTTTGACCAAATTTTCAGGAAAACTTTAGATTAGCACAGAGGGTGTTTCTGTGAAGTTTGGTGCACCTACCCCTTAAGCTTCCCCCCTCTCCCATACAATCCAAAAAGTTATTTGCAAATTTCTCGAAAACGGTTCACTTTATTGCAAAACTCCTAGAACAAACAGTGTTTAGAATCCAATTCTACATAAATACTCAATACATGAAAATTCAATTGGAACACCTTTTGAAATTCTTATTGCAAAATTTCACTCTAATAAAAAATGTTGTATGTTTGTTTCTTTATGACTTTACCTCCTACAACGTTATTATATTGGGTAACCTGCTACTCCAAAAACTCATTAAAAAAAGGAATCTATATATATAGTAATCGATGGGGAAAGGAAGAAGCGAATCTATATGACATGTTGCCATCAATACTTCGCTGTTCGTCGTTTGAATGTATTTACACTTGCCATGTGTTGCCACTGTTTTGTGTTGCCACTGACGTTTTGCATTGCTATTAATAAATTTGAATTCCGAAACGTTAAAGAATTAAAGTTTTCTGAGTATTTAAATACAGTATTTTGGGGAAAAAAGCAGTAATGCAGTATTGGAGTCTGAAAAACAATATAATACTGCGAAAAACAGTATAGATACCATCGTTATGTATAGCCCTCACCTGCTATCTTCTGCAATTCTAAAGGGATTTGGTGCTTCAATGTATGACATGAATGAAAAAGAACGACATTTCCCACAATATTGTCTTTCGCCGTGTGGATAACCACCTTTTACCGTTATTGAATATATTGTAAGTAAACAGTACGATTTTGTAATACACCGTTGGGTCACAAAGAAAAATGTCTCTAAAAAAATTTCCCTTTTTTGGGTTAACTATATGCATTTGACTCGAGGCCGAAGGCCGAGTAAAGAAGAAGGCGAGAGCTGAAATATATTTAAATAATTTTACGTAACATCTCCATACATCAAATTCCAACAATTCAAGTGCGAGGGGCGAGGCCGAAGGCCGAGTAGTTGTGGAGGCCGTAGGCCGACGGGGGCAGGGAGGCCGAAGGCCGACCTGTGGAAGGGGGATGAACCGCGAAGCGGTTCGGGGCGCAGCCCCTAGTGATTTATAAAAACAATTTGGTGTTATATTTTGTCAATTGATAACATCAGACTCTATTTATTTTCGAACAAAGATATAATAGATATAAAAATTAGATACGTTAAAACAATATAATCATTAATATTTTAAATTTGTATCAAATTGATACAAACGATGGATGCGGGTTAAAGCGTACCATTTCTTCCCTCCTCCCTTAAACAACCTAAACAGTTTTTTCAATGTTCTCAAAAACCGTGAGTCTATTGAAAATTTATAAAGGTAAAATTTGTTTAGAATAAGATTTTGCATAATTCATCCATACATCAAAATCCATTTGGACAACTCCTTCCTCCCTCCCTCCTGCAAATGCAATACTCTTTTCCTGTTTTCTCGAAAACTGTGCATCGTATCGAAAAATTTATAAAGATCAAATGTGTTCTATACATCAAAATCCAGTCAGACTACTCCTTTCCCCGTCTCCTATACAAATGGATTTTTTTTAAATAAACATTTTTTCCGTCATCATATAGAGTATTTGACGATTGGCCCCTGGCGATTGTAGCTTTTCTTATGTTTAATACATGCATTTAAAACATGTCCCAATCTATTTCCTAATAAAGGACAAAATAGACTGGCATCCAAAAGATGAAAACGATGACAATAAAGTCACTTTGTCATCTTCTGTTGCCATACAAAAGTTTATGATTACCGGAAATCAATTCGATGCGAAATTCTCAGTCATTTTCTCATATTTCATCAAATTGATTTTAATATACAGAACTGTAATAAGTATTTAGACGATTGATGAGTTTAATATGTAAAGTTTATGACGTCCATTAATATCGCTCTGCAGACGAACTTTGAATGTACTTGCGAAGAAAGTAATATTATTTAATTTTTCAAGAAACTTCTTTAAAGTTATGCCAGAAATTATTGCACGACGACGTTTAAATTAAATACAGGAAATTTGAAAAGAAATTACTTTCCTAGATTTTTGTGAAACAATAACAAAATATTGACAAAAATTTCTCTCTTGACTATTTGCAGTATCGTGACCTTTGTGACAAAGGCCCAACAAATCGTGATCTCTCTAACACATCCCGGTGTACAAGGTGTCCAACTAACTGTGCCGATACATGTACAATACATCCGGTTCAGCAGGGTGAAGTATCATCAACGGAACCACCATTACCGGAACCAGCGCTGAATGGTCAACCACCGGAATTGTCGGCGTATTTTGAAGCCCTCGAACATTACATCTCATCGGTTGGATGGATATTAGTTCAAATAAATCCCGAAGGAATCATTGAATCCTGTACACAAAATATTAAAGATTTAATTGGATACGAACGTTCCGAGTTACAGAAGCAGCCAATCTATTCGTACCTTCATGCTGGCGATCATGCCAAATTGAGTCCAATCCTAAATAATATGTCATTTACACTTGGCTGGGATCAGGATGAACAGCAGCAGCAACGCAATCGACGTAGTATAACAGCCAAGGTACGAATGCTAGTTAAACATCCGGAAGGGGCTAGCGAAACTATGGAACAGAAACAACAACGACAAGATAAATACGAAGAAGTTGTCCTTATTGCAGCGCCCGTTAAAGGTAAATTTTTTGATGTTCATAACACATAGGCCGACAATATTTTTTGGTGTGTTCGATATTAGACTTATTTTTGGATAACTTGACATCACAGATTCTGAATCGGGCAGATGTTTATCTGGACCACCTCTAGTGTTTTCGACGTACATGGTAGTTCAAATTCTGGCTCATACATTTATGAGTATCCTTCTATATCTCAAAAACTGGAGCCGGTTCAGCCAAACCACTAACAGATTCGAATTTAGCGATATTAAATTACCTGGTCTAATTGAGTGGTCTAATTGCAAAACACATATTCTCCACTTTTTGCAACTAATATTCTCCACTTTTTGTTAGTATTGGCTAGTATGAAGCCCTCGGAGTAAATAAGAAGAAATAACTTGTTAACAAGTACTGTTTTTTATGTTTAATTGTAGGAGAATGTGAGTTTTGACCAAAAATGAGAATGTTGCAATTAGACCACTCACCTATGACAGGGAAATTATTGTTACTTAGACCAATGGTTCCCAATCTCTTTTTCTCTCACGACTAACGAAAAATGCGCCGCAGACAAAATACTTTTAAAAAGAATCGCGGGAGTTCAAAAGTTTTAAGAGAAATGTGCTGCAGGCAAAAATGTGCCGCATTGCAAAATGAAATTAAACTTTTATATTAATGAAAAATCATTCAAGTTAAGGCTTCTCCCTGAAAACAACTGCGCTTCATCAGCTTTCCCGTAGATCTGTTACTTTTTAAATGTCATAAAAACTTGATTTTATAAAAAAAAAAATAAAAAAAAGAATTTTTGCGACCTATTGGTTGGAATATAATAACTTAAGCAGAACTTTTTTAATTTGTTCTTCTTTCTATGCAATTTCCCAGACGATGGTGATGATAGCTCAACAGTTTTATGTTTAATAACGCGACCGGAAGAGGAATCACCGCTAGAGACAAACATGCAGCAGCACACACCACAACGATCTCTCGAACAGTTAACAATGAAACTGGACACAACAGGGAAGATCCTGCAGATCGATACGTCGGCGCTCCGTATCCCATTTGCCAATTTCCTATCAAAGGAGCGCGGTCGAACGATACAGGATCTATGCCACAGTCAGGAGGATGTCCTTAGGCTGCAATCGCACCTAAAGGACGTCCAACAGCATCCGTCATCATTCGGAGTGTCTCACACATCGTCACCGTTCCGATTGCGTCTGGGCGGTCCCGATGTCTACGTTCATGTCAAGGCCAACTCGAGACTGTTTACGAACACAACGCCCGGCGAAAGTGACTACATCATGTCAGTGCAGACGATTCTTAGCGATGGGGCGGCCGGCGGAGGTTCTGTTGGCGGAGGCAATCCTAACGCGATGAATGTGGGCGTTGGAGGAATGGATGGAGGATCAGTAGGTGGAGTAGTGGGTGTCGGAGCATCGGTAGGAGCATTAGAGTCACAACAGTTACCTGTAGCTAGCATGTCTAGCATGGTTGGAGGTGGTAGTGGGGGTGGTGTCGTAGCGAGTGGGGTCGGAGGAATGCTTGTTGGTGGCAGCGGCAATCAAATGTCGTCGCTGCCCAGCACAAGTCTCCATCACACCTCGACGACAACGAATGTTGGCGGCCCCCTGATGACGTCAGTGATAAATGGTACAGTCGCACCGCCACAAGTGCAGGCGTCGCCCCGTACCAACAACACGGTTACCTCCTTTTCGAGTCCACCGTCGACGTCGGAGAGTTCCAATTTCTTTCCGGCGGATTCGTTCGACTTTGATTTTCAACATTCCTCCTTCGACATGGAAGCGGCTGTCGCCTGGGACTCTCGGCCAGATTCCCGAACTAGTGTGACGCCTGTCAGCACACCACGCCCACCCTCCGTACAGGCGTTCAGTCCAGCGACGCAGAACATCTGCCAATCGCCGCTGACACCGTATCCGACTTCGCAGAGTGCTGGACAGCCGAGTCCGCAAAACACCAACAACAATAATAATACCAGCCTCACCAACAACAACAATAACAACAATAATGGAGGCTTTCATGGATTCGCATTTCCGAGCTATGACGAAAAGGACCAAAAGGATCACCTCAATAATAACACGACGAATAGCAACAATAATCATAGTGGGAACTTAGTTTGCCAAAATAACACCCCCAACAATAACAATAACAACACCAATGCGAATAATAATAACAACAACAACAATAGTAATCATGATTCGGAGCGTTTACGGAATTTGCTGACGGTCAAACGAACGCAATCGAATGCTTCATCATCCGGTGGTGGTGGTGGTGGCGGTATAGTGGACGATCAGGATCATCGGAATGCTCATAGGATTCTAAAGGTAAAACGATTTACGATTTTATTTTGTTTGATTTGATATTGGAAATTACAACTGAGCAGACATTACAGGGTTTACTCAACGCCGAGGAGGAGAAGGAAGGCGGCGTCTACAGTAAAATCAATCCAGCCTTAGCGTCCAGACTAAATGCATCTCGACCACGCACAGCTGAGAGTAAAAACAGCAACAATCATATGTTATTGCAGGTTAGTTGATATTCTATATTGGCACTCACTAATAATAGCATAAGTCAATCAACATTTGTATCAATCGATATAGCATTAAATTAGTAATAACTGAACCCAAAGAAAAATTAGTAAGCAGGTTCATCAACCTATTGCAAAACGTTGCATTCATTCATTGACGCATTTATGGTTGTTGTAAAATTTTAAGAGTTCCGAGAAAATTTTGTGATGATATCAGAATGTAAATGTCGTCAGCATTCGGAAGTTATGTTTGTTTAAATTTTAAGTTCTTAGAAGAATTTTTTGCCTAGTTTATACAGTGTCTGGCAATGATTTGCCTTTCCCTAATTTAGTTTTATCAAGAAATTAAAATTTAAACCAGTATTATAGATGACTAGTAAAGATTATATTCCATGGGAAGGGTTTGGGAGGTTTAAACCCCTATTAAGAAACGAAAATTCTAAAAAAAATGAAAATATGGATGGTTTATTGAATGAATATGAAATGTTGTCCAAAAATAGGAGGCTTCTGAGAGGAATTTACTGCAATCGAAATATTAGAGAAATATAATCAATTTTCTCCGCGAGTACATCAGCTTTTGAACGTTTTGTTTACGCTTTCAGTGTCAATATCGTCTGTTGAACAATCGTTTTCCATCTTGAAGCGGTTCAAATCGTATCTAGCTCTTCTTATGCCCTAAACACATGTGCAGATTTTCTGCATGCAGAGCTGCATGCATATCTGCAGCTAAGACACATGAGCAGATTTTTTTGACATTTAATCGCATCGGCTGCTGTCAACAATGGAAGAAGAATTGGCCAATTTTTATAGTGGAAATTGATGGATCACCTTTGGAAATGGATGGATCACCTCATGTTCCTGAAAGACGTAGATAACGTCAATAAAAAGTATTGAATATTTTCTACTGGAGTTTCCTTTTCTTTCCTTTTCCACTGTGTACGAATTTAGTCCATAGTCTCTTTGCTAACAGTCGATTTTGCCAAACATCAAAAAAGAATCCTCGGTTGATATCACTAATTCTGCGCAGAGAAAGTTGAATTTGAGATACCATGCAGCTCTGCGCTGCATGCAGAATTTACATGTGTTCCACTTCATATAAACGAGTGTATTTAAATTCCGCTGCATGCAGAATTCTGCACATGTGTTTAGGGCATTAGCATTTCTAAATAAGTATCTATAAAATCCGAAGATATCACGGACAGGCTAGCGCAATGACGACAACGACTGAATTAATTAATGTATCGCTTTTTCCATTACGTCAGTTAAAGGTTAAATAGAGGACATCGTGCGGGGAAAAGAAGACGGGATGGAAACCCTAAATTAAGGGGGGTTAACATTTTTCGCCTGCGGCGCAATAAATTCTGCCTGTATACATTATTTTAATAAAAAATTTGCCTGTGGCGCTACATTTACCTATCACCAATTTCTAGCCGTCTTAAGCCCAATTCAGACTAACGATTGCGATTACGATTGCAGCTTCTCGGCCAATGATTTTTTAAATTTTACTATAGTCCTTTTCTGTTTAGACTATTCTAAGATGCAACGCTGCCAAACTCAATTTCAACGATAGGAAAATGAAAGTTTTGTTCTCATTGGTCGAGGAAGCTGAATCATAATCGCAATCGTTAGTCTGAATTGGACTTTAGCCATTGAGTTTGGCAGCCTTGCATCTTAGAATAGTCTGAACAGAAAAGGACTATAGTAAGATTTTAAAAAATCGTGCCGCTTTCAACTTAAGGATATTATATTGTGACGGGCTTAGATGGGCGAAAAAATTAACTAATAAAAATCGAAAAAATTAACTAGTAAAGTTATGTAAAACCTTTGAATATGTACAAATATAGAAGAATAATCTATTAGTTTTCACCTTGGGCCGATGGTGGCGATAGTGACCATTTTTATGTAATATTGTAGCTTTTAGTTTAGATTCAAATTGAGAATTTCCCCACAAATATCCCAGACCAAAAAGCACGCACACATTTAAGAAGCAAAGCGGTTTGCGTTGATTCTTATGGTGTCATACGAGGAATGAACTGAACACGTACAGCACACAATGATAAACCGCGATCATTGCGATTACAAATTTCCCATTGTGCTTAAAGTTTTAGGGTATTTTAGTTAATACACATACCTAAGCTTTAAGTTTGGGGGATTTTTATTTAATACTTGAACCGCAGACATTTTCGCCACCATCGGCCCAAGGTGACAACTAATAGATTATTCTTCTATATTTGTACATATTCAAAGGTAAAACTGAACCGGTCTAGTACTTGGCATACGGGATTTCTAAATCAAAATAAAGCCATTTAGAACCTCAATACAAGTTAGTGGCGATATCTGGAATTTGAAGTGTAAATTTAAAAAAAAATTCATGAGTGTTAGGAATTCCACCCACTGAAGGAAAAACCACTTCCGAAATAATTTTACAAAAAAATGTCAAATCAAAATAGTGATTAGATTAAACTGCACACATGCAGGACAATTTTGCACCAAACCGGTCCGATTACACTGTGCACGACCATCTGGCTATTAAGTAGCTCTAGCGTGGTATTACACACGGCAACTTTCGGGCTTATTTAAGCCGGCAACTTTTGGGCTTAATAAGCCAATGTGCTTACACTTGTGGCTTAAATAAACCAATCCTGTTTGCATATGCTACACAAGTTTACATGGGTGTGTGTGGACTGAAACCATTGAAATTGCTGCTGCTCATATACCTCCCAAGATCTTTACCTGCTGACGGTCAGAACGAAAATGATTTCTGCCTACTACTTTTCCCAAACCGGTTCACACGCTTTGCATGTATGCAGATTGTCGATAAGCCGTGATTTCTAGTGGCAACTTTTCCCTCCTCAGTCGTTTCTCCCAAAAATCGGCTTAAGTAAGCCTGAAAGTTGCCGTGTGTAATATCACGCCTAGTCATGCCTAAAAACTTTCTGTTAGTGTGATAGACTTCCACATAATGTGGAACCTGTTTTACTTTTATGTTCCACACAAGTTTTTCGTTACTATGAGTTATGAGTCATTGCAGTAAATGTCAATTTGACTCTGATAAGACGAAAATTTTTGGTTCGCTTATGTTAAAGGCTAAAAATTTGTTTTGTATACTCAAATAATATTGAAAATGTACTTTGTTGAAAATGTCGGTTAATTAGTATAATTTAGCGAATACAATTTTAGAAAAAAGAGTGAATTAGTAATTAATACAACGTCATTTAAATTTCAGTTATTGAACGAGAAGAGCGACGACGATGATCCAGATTCGCGATCGAATCGAGCCCAGAGTGAATTACTGCGTCAATTGCAGAAAGACGATACGCCAAAGGAACACAATACCAGCAGCAATCCAAACCAAATGGGGACGGAGGAGCTGATAAGTCTCCTGCGCTACCAGGGCAACGATTTCGGTAGTCGAAAACGCTCCCTCAACGAGCCGGACGACGGCACAGCGGCCAAAAGACCGGACGACAAACCCTCGAAACTGAGAGAAAAGAACAAAATGCTTGCCTCGTTGCTCTCGAATCCGGCCAAGGCGCCAACAACCCTCCTGACGACGACGCCCGTCGTGAAAATCATCCCCGACATTACGTCGTCGAGTATGGCGCGGGTATCGAGTTCATCGGGCGGCGGCTGCGGAATCGGGCCCCAGCAGCAAGTCCCACCCAATCCGCAACAGCAAATGGTTGGCGGGAGCGCCAATAATGGCCTGCAACAGCATCCGCAACCCAAGAGCTCGAATCCATCCCAGCAGCCGTCGAGCAATCCTCACGCGAATCAATCCCGAAGTATGCGTAAGCTTTCCGATGCCTACCTCAATCAGCAAATGCCAACGCCACAGCAACAGACCGATCAGCAGCAACAGCAAACCAAAAATCAGATGCTAATGGCCCAAGCGGCCCAGCAATCGCCCTCAACCTCGACAGTGCAACGACCACAATCGACTAGCTACCAGATGGACTCTCCGTTCGCAACGTCGGCGGCTACCTCATCGTCGCCATCGCTTAGTGTGGCGGCCACATCCTCATCCACTCAAATGGCGTCCTCGTCGACGGGTCCCGTTAGCATAATTTCGGTGCAGCAGCAGAACGAATGGGATCCGGAACTATCAAAGATCCTGAATGACGTCATCGACTTTGTGCCTGACTTTTGCATGGAGCAATCCGTTGGTAGCTCAACGGCACCTTTACCAACCCAGCAAGAGATCAACGAGAAGATGGCCATCAATTTAATTCAGAAATCACTTATGCAGTACGAAAACTCAACGTACAGTAACAATCCACCTGCCTACCCGATGCATAGTGGAATGGGGGCCACACAACAGCAGCAGCAGCAACAACAACAGCAACAGCAGGCCCAACAAAATAATCAAGTATGAATTTCTGCAAAAAAAAAAGATGCCCTATTGTACTCATTAAATTTTTGTAAACGTCTTGTTTCAGGGATTTCATCCACCCCCAGTTTACTCGCAACGATCAATTCGTATGCCGCAGATGCCAGCCGGTGTCACCACCAACCAGGCGCTTCGGTTTCAGTACCAATTGCAGCGTGAACGACTTCTTCAGCAACAGCAGAAGGAGCGACTCCTGCAGCAGCAACAGAAACAGCATATGGTGGTTCCCGAGAGTGCAACGGCGCGCGCTGATCAGCTTTGTAAGTAAAACCAGTTGAAATATGCTATTCGTACCAAGTTTTAGATTCCCCGAAGAGAAAAAGAACAACTACGGGGAATCGATCGAGGGTTTGGATGGAAAGTTCGACACTTTTCGATTCAAACATTATTAAACTAGACACTGCTTAACATACAAGTGTTATTTAATCTAGGCTTAAATCCAGGTGGTATGTCCAATATCGGATCGCTGCTGAATAACACCGTAGCGCCGAATGTCTCCTTACAGCGAGGCACTCTGCCCGATTCACAGCTCAGTCCCGGATTTCCCGCTAGTCTCATGCAGCAACAGCTAAGTCCGGGTCAGCGAGGTGCGCCGTTTAGTCCTCAACCGGCACCAGGTAAATAACAGAATACAAAATTTTCTCTGGGTATGGCTAAGCATATTTCAATATTTTAAAGGTTACCAGCCGTCGTTTCCCAATAACGGCCAACGGTTATCACCGCAGCAACAGCAGCAACTGTCTCAAGTGCAACAGCAGCAGCAGCAGCAACAACAACAACAACAACAGCAGCAGCAGCAGTTGGCCTTTCAAACCGGCGCGAATGCAAACAGCAATCCCCAACTATCGCCTCGACAGCCTCAATTCAATGTCAATGCGCAAACAGTTAGCGGGAATGTTGTAGTTCAACAGCAGTCACAGCAAGCTAACCAGCAATGGAGCAACGTACCTGGCAGTGGGAATCCACGATTATCATTACAACAACATAATCCAATGTTGAGTGCGCAACTTCAAGTAAGCATCATCTCTCTCTCTCTTTTAAGGATTTTTTCATGATCAATTGCAACTCAATTGCAGAGTGTCACTGGCTATAGTCCTACGGCAGCAAGGCAATTCCAAAATCCACGCCGCTCGCTTAACTCACCTGGAACGACGGTAACTCGGCAAAATTCATTTCCGAATCAGGATAGTGGATTCCCCGGACCGCCATCGCCCAGTCCCCAAGCCCCATATGGCGCTGCAAACGTGTTCAATAGCCAACAGTTGCAGCGGCTTCAGCGTCAGACCAGCGTGCCACAGGCGTCACAGCATTTACCAGGTAAGAACGGGCAGTTTTTCGCGTCGCCATAATTTTTTCAACGTCCGTTTAGTTTTTTTTTCTGAGATTTTGTTTCGTAGTGAAAATGCTTTCGATTTGCAGCAGACTCGCTTCTTTTGTAGCCTTTAACTTTATTTACATTGTTTTTTTATTCAACTTTTATAGAGACTTGAAAAATATCAATCGTGTCATCTAAGAACAGAACGACGCGACCTATTAAATTGAAAAATTACAAAAAAAAACTATTAATTTTTTTCATTTTTAATTTATTTCAACAATAATTGATTCAAAAAAATGTCTATCAATATATTTTTATTATTATATGCGGTGATTGTATTAAACTTTCTAAAAAAAATAATTTTTTAATAGTATGATTTTTTTCTTATATTTTAAACAACGATTTAATTTTACTTTGAATACGCGGTGAAGGATCTTTATTAAAAGTTCACAAAAGTTTGAATTTCTAGTATCTTGACGGTTCTTTTCAATTTAGGCTCTCAATTGATGTGCAAAGTTAGTTACGATACGTGACTTCAGTCTATACAAGAATGTAGAACCTAAGTTGTTTTTTTTTAGTATTTTGTATAGGTTTTAGAAGAACATAACGTTTCCTTTCAGGCAAAAATTTCAAATTTTGACATAATATTCCTGAACAGAAAAAAACCCACCTAATGTTAATTTCCCCAATAGAAAGGATATTTGCCGTATCCCTAGACCTAGCGCAATCGCTTTCTCGTGTCTGTTGAAAACATTTTGGAAATAATTTAAGGAAATTTTCACAATCGTTTTTAATTAATTTCCCTGATTTTCATTTTCTCTACTCATACAAGTAGCTGTTAAAATTAGTTTTATGTGGTGACGTTTATTATTCTAATTCACTGTGAGCTTTTGAACGCAAATAAATTATAGACCAAAGTATAAAAACCGCGAAAAAATTGAAAAAAGAATAATTTTAAGAAACTCCAGAAATAGGCATGTGTGAAAACTTTTTTACTTTTTTTAATATAAAATATAGTTTTGTGAAAATGAACTTTCCAAACAATGTCGTGAGGTCCAATAGGAAAATAAAGAAGGATTGATTTTAGGGGACGTAGGAGACGTTATATTTTAATTCTTTAATTTAGGGGACGTTATATTTTAATTCTTTAAAAGTTGCTCCAAATGAAATAAAATAGTAAGAATTCTGTGTAGTGAATCTGCAAAAAACTTATTAAGGTCCAGTATGAATGCACTGAACTATAGTTAAAATGGCAAAAAGAGGTTTTTAATTTATTGATACATTATTTTGGACGAAAATATTGAGTAAGTTTCTTTTGGGCAACTTGTTTTCGAGCATACATCATTGCTGCATTCTCCTTAACTTTCCTTAGTACATGCAGATCAACCTGATTTTGTTCCGCCCGAGTCATTGCAAGATTTTAAAGGTTCTACAATTCTCTCTATGGGAATATCTTACACAGAATCACAAAAATTTGTGTCTTCACTATTTCAAGTGATTCACTATTTTAGGGGTTCACCATACCGAGTTCCTACTGTATATGACAGAATTATTTAAATTCATTTTCTAACCATTTCTGGCTTTACAACTTATGTGGCACATTATTTTCGAGAAAATCTAAAAATGTACATTATGTATGGGTAGGGTGACCACATTTATATTGGGTCAATTCGGAACAAGAGGGGAAGGCTCCTTCCTAATGGCTCTCATTTCACCTCACAAGCTACTTTTAAATACCCAAATTTAAGGCCAATCAGATCGGATTGTTCACCCGCAACGTTAAGGTGCCGGACCACATGAGAGTAAATACGCGAGTAACTCTCAAAAACTCTCGAGAGTTACTCGCAGGAGGTTGTCCATTTGAGAGCTAATTTCGGCGATTTTCTATCGCGAGCTCTCGGCGAGCTTCTAGCGGAAAGCACTTTCGCGAAAACTCTCCAGACCCTGTCCATTTGAGAGTGATGCACGACTAAAAGTGGAAAGTAATCGAAATGTCATCGCACTACAGGAAGGTTGCAGCAGCTGTGATTATCCTAATTAATAATAAGAGACAAAGAAAATCAGCCAAAAAAAAGTGCTGGGTTAAGTCCTGGATTCAATCTTTTGGATGCCGGGAAAAATCTATTAAGAGAATTGCAAATTGAAGACGTGCAACAATTTAGAAATTTTTGTAGGATAACAAGTTCGGAAATAGAGGTTTTAATTAAAATTGCCGGACCGGTTGTCGTCAAAAAAAACTACAAAAATAAGAGAGGCAATATCTTGATTTTTTTGACATCTTGCTTTGGCGAGTTCTCGAGAGCTACTAGCGAAATTCAAACGCCCTTCGTATCTGGCGAGCTACTCTCCGAGAGTTCAGTGGGTGCGTGTCTACTAGAGAGTAGAATCACTTTTGACAGCTCGGAAAAACCACGGCATACAGACAAACAAGGTATGCTGTAAACTTTTGATAGTCAGGTGTGACGTCATTTGTGCCGACTTTTTTTAATTAATTTTTATGTTTATTGATCACTATTTAATGCAATCAGTCCACTAATTTACAAATATCTTATTTAGATCGCACAAAAATTTAAATAATCATCCACAAAACAAGATTCCTTCTGCACTTGACGAACTAATCGGCACAAGTGACGTAGCAACGAAATGTCAGATTTGAGTTTACAGCATACCTTGTTTGTCTCTATGCCGTGGGAAAAACTAGCGCGCGAGTTTCTGCGAGCGATTCTCAGAGACGTGTCAATTTGCGAGTAGCTGCTATCGAGAAATCTCGAGAGGTTCTCGCCGGAATTTACTCTCATGTGGACCGCCACCTTAGTCTTACATAAGTGGTCCCATGTAAGAGTAATATACCGGGCGAACGATGCTTAAAAAGCCCCCCCCCCCCCCCCCTCACACACGGGATATATACCCATAAAAACAGACGAAAATTCTTTTTTTTCTGAGTGATCCTTCACTCGAAATCCAGGAAAATTTCAAACTCTGGAGGTTAAATTGGCAAAAATTAGAAAAAAAAATTAACAATATCTCAGACCAGCAAACATATCAGAGGCTTGAAAGTAAGGTTTTCGTGAAATAACTTTGCACATCTTAGCATATGTAGAAATTCGTTTTAAAAATTAAAAAGACTAACTCATATACCGTTAATGCTGCTAAAGATAATAATTGTTGAAAAAAGAATTTAGATTAGTGTATGTATAAGGAATCAAGATAACACAAAAAAATGATAAAAAATAATAACAAATAATGAAAATAAATTAAATACAATTAATAAAAAAAAAACACGAAAAAAAGAATTATGTTAAAACAACAATAAAAGATAGAAAAGCAACTATAAATTTACTCGTATTATAAAACAGGGTCGCCCCGTTCATTTGGTGGACCGGCGGATGGCACTGGCGGTTATGGCATGATGTACAACAGTATGCAACATGCTGCACAAGGCCCACCGCCAAATGATTTCTATGGTCGCTCACAGACCGGTAAGGCAGCTACTGGTCATGTCATGAAACATCCACCTAGCCCCTACCCCCCATTTAACTATAAATCCATATGAAATCCAAATATCATTTATTTTGTGTACACATAAAACGATATATATATTATTTTTTTTTGTTATTTTTTATTTTATTTGGTTAACGACATGATTTCACCATAGATTTCCACACACATCCACACAAACACACCCGCACACACACCAAAAACCTTACATTTTTTTAAAATAATTTTTGTTATAACAATGATTATTTTACTATACATGAAATTTATGATTTTTGATCATCATTTCGGGTTCACCATTTTTTTTTTCACTGACGCAATGGGGAAAAACATAAAAAATACATGCACAAAAAACAATCAATTCAACCCAAAATTATCCACCCCAATATTCTGGTTATTGAAATGAAATTGGCAAAGATTTGTTTTAATCATTTTGGCGAAAAATTTTTTAAAAAAAGGCCCACTATTAGCATACATTTTGGCGGACAAAATTATTAATTTTGGAAAAAAAACCTGAAAATTGCATTTAAAATATTGAAATTTTCAATCAAGCCTTGTTCAACCATCAAAACACACAAACCCCTCGCCCCCTAGACCCCAAAAAGTTGTCCATAAACCATGCTCATTGTTTTTGATACATATTCGCAGCACATAAATATCTAACACTTTTTGTTTCTTTAATTTGTTTCCTGTGTTTTTTATGTTTTATTAAATTTCTTATGCATTAGTCCATTGTTTCTCCTGTTCAAATGAAATTCTTGGTATTTTGTTTTAAATGTTTATTTAAATTGCACAAAGTACGAGCTCATTATTCATGCACTATCGATAGAATAAAAATCTATAGAATTTATATTTTAATTCAATAAAATTTGTGTGTCCTTTTATCAAATTTTTTTTATTAGATCGTTAGAAAATATTATATTTTAGAGTTTATTTATTAGCAAGTTTTCTTCAATCTAATGAGAATGATGGTCGTTTGTTACAGAGTACTAAGAACGGTTCAAATATTTAATTATAGTTTAAAGGCACCTCCTACGACGACACTTTAATTTTTAGGAAAAAACGCACAATTTGCGAAAATTGGTTGTTAAGAAAATAACAGGTGCGATAAATCTGGGAAATCAGAAAAGGCTATAGCAGTTTTTTGTTGTTACGTTTCTTGCGGATAATTTGGACATTTTTAACAAAAGAATTTCACAGAAATACAATAAATTTCAAAATTAACGGAAAAGCAATCAAAACTAAATTAAATTCGTCTTTATTCGCCTTTATAGATGCAAGAAAACTCTAGTGCAATACAAAGAAGGTTAGGGTTAGGTTGGTATGGCTCCCAAAAGGCACACTTAGGCCAGAAATGACCCATTGTGATACTACACGAATCGTAACGATCCATTTCCCTATATCTCGAACCATTTGGAGCTTCTACAGAGAAACAAACCGGGTTTTTGTACAGCACCAAAAACCACTGAACCATTCAAGTTTTAGTGAACCATAAGGCCTATGTTACACACGGCAACTTTAAGCGGCGACTTTTCTTAAGTATAGACGCGAGAAGTGAGGGAAGCGGTGGCTACACATGAAACACTCTCTGTGTAATATACAGAAGTTTCCGGCAACTTGTCTCCGTGTGTAGCACAAACGAGCAACTTTTTGTATTTTGTATCGGTTTAAAGTTGCCGTGTGTAACATACCCAAATAGCATCGAAAAGTACGGGAACATGAGATTTGTTCTTTGCGGCTTTAAAATGCAGCAATTTACGCAATCGGGGCTAAAAATTTACACCTATAATTCACATCCGCGTAAAAGAAGCGAAAGAAGTGACGAGCGCGTCGCAGCGATTAATAATGCGTCTGCAAAGCCACAATTGCTTTAGTGGGGAAATTGGTGACCCACGGTTCATCTTTGGGGCAACATTCGCTTCATGAAAATCCTGCAGCGATAGAGCAGCATTTGATGGTTTTCGGGTCGAAATAGTCTGCCACTAAAGTTTCATTAAAGCTCCCCGTCTAAGAAACACAAAAAAAAATTGATGCCTTCAGCCGCCATATTTCTCACTGACATTTGATGGAAACGATTTCGTTTCGAGAATTAAATTTCTTATTTCAGGCGAATGACTGAAGGATATTGCATAAAAAGTGGATAGCATACATTTTTGAAACAGCATAATTTTATTGGCATCAAAATTTCATTGCAAAAGAAAAAAAAAATTTACCGATAAAATAAAATTAAAGAAATTTTTGATTAAAAACAAAATAATTCGATGGCCCATTAAAATCTGTTTAAATTTCAGATCCAATATTGTCGAAAAATTTTAATGGCAATTAAAATCACGACATGCAACCGGAAGAAAAGTCCATTATAAAATAACACTCCACAAAAGTTTCCATTAATTTGTCGCCATTAGATTTTTCTCGTTCGTCTTCTGCTTACGTTTTTATTTGTTCATCTCTGTTTACTAGCAAGCATTCGAGGGAGAAAGAAAACCCGCTCGATGATTTGAGTAATTGTGTGATATAATGCCGTCAGATGACGCTCGCGCATGAGGCAACTAATTACGTCCCTGTCGTTATAATTGCGGCGCCGCAAACCGCTGAAAAGTGTTCCCCACTATGGGTCTCGTTGCGCGTCTCGTTGGCACAACTAGATACGTATTTGCGACATAAATTGCTTATCGCCGCGACTTGCATGGTGACGAAATATGGGGATAAACACCATAATTGCTGCTTAAAATGCTATTTGGGTAGGCCTAAGACAACCACTCTGAAAAAAAAAATACCGAACCGAAAGACTGTGTTTACATTAGGACTCAGGCGGCAAGTAGAGCATTCAATCCCGGGTACCCGAAATCCGGGTACCCGGGAATCCCGGCCATTTTCTGGAACCGAAAACCGGGTTTGAATTGGGTAAAATTACCCGGTTTTCGGTGCTGAAAGCAAGCAATTTCTTACATGCTAAAATATCAAAATACTGTTCGTTCGCTGCTGTTCGTTCGTTGTAAGTACATATTTCTGTTAATAATAACTGTAAATTAAAAGATTAATGCAAAATTAAGCCATCCGATTATATTTTCTTTACAAAGTCTCTTTAAAACAACGACAATATAATAGATTTATATGCGCTCACAGAAAGTATTAAATTTCCTGTAAAGTTAAAATGGTTTTTTTATGTATAGGCAGGGAACAACTATTATATAGAATGAAAAATAAGACCTTTCCTCATTAACTTCCACTAGAGTAAGCACTACACTATAGAAATTGGTTTTGTTGTCTTACTTCCTCTTTCTGCTGTCATACCATAGTTTAACTAGTTAGGAAACCTAGAGATTTTTCCGTGTACCTACGTTGGAGTAAAGATAACCGATATACTCGTGGACGCGGTTTTTCTTTCTTTCCTATGCGTAAATTACCAACAAAACACAACACATGTAAAACCTAGCCACATTTTCATACACCACCAACACATGCAATCTTCCGACAATCTTCCGCTGTCTTCCGCTGTCGGAAGATTGCATGTGTTGGTGGTGTATGAAAATGTGGCTAGGTTTTACATGTGTTGTGTTTTGTTGGTAATTTACGCATAGGAAAGAAAGAAAAACCGCGTCCACGAGTATATCGGTTATCTTTACTCCAACGTAGGTACACGGAAAAATCCCTAGGTTTCCTAACTAGTTAAACTATGGTCAGGGCCGTATCGAAGGCTCTGGATTGGGGGGGGGGGGGAGACATCTCAATTTTCCCAACTCGAACATCTGATTTTTCCTAACTAGGATGTACCTAATAAAAATTCCTTTTCCTTGCCCAGAATCTCTGACCAGAAATTATAATAAAGAATAATGGTTATGTTAACATATTGTAATTTTTTTTTATTTTTCACATACAATTAAATAAAGGGTAAACACTAATAATCTTATGCGACCCTTGAGAGAAAAGATAACCGTTGAAGATGACTTCAACTAGAGTCTGTACATATCTAATTTATAGTACATGGATTCGTCTTTCCTTTAACTTTGCCCATGCCGAAACAAATTTCGTAAGGTCAATTGTATCAGTTAGGTATTTTTCGCTGTGTAGTATCATTAAAGAACTCAGTCTTTCGTCTCCCATAGTCACCCTTAGAACGTTTTTCACCAGTTTTAGCTGGCTGAATTTGCGCTCATTCGTAGCTATTCATTTGTTTAAAAAATCCGAACACCGATGGTAAAACAATTACACATATACGGCCCTATTCCAGGATCCGTCGTAGCTACGATTTTCGGAGAATTCGTGAAGATGGTACCTATTCCACGATCCGAAGGAATTAAATTAATTTCGAAAACATTACGAATCGGAATATCTGGTATCATAGAATCCGACGCAATCGATCTTTTGACAGCTAAACCTACGAAAAATTTTTGCTTCGTAACTTCATTTTCTTATGATTTTAGCTCAATATATGGCCTAAATTGTACAACAAACAGCAATTTTAACATTTTTATTTGTTTATTTAGTATTAGTGTAACTTTTAACACATTAAGAGGAAATATTTTAGAAAAAAGAGCAATGTGAGTATTCCTAAGTATCCGTTATTTGTTGTCGTTTTCATTCCACTATTAAAGTCCTTCGCTTCAATAAATCTTCTTCCAGACACAAAATTGCAAACCCTGTAGAATCCATTATTAATAACAATTTTTAGTTTTAAGTCAAGAAAGTGACATTTTTCACGAAACTATTCCATGTCAGAAATCTATTCCTTATGAGTTTTGCATAGGGACCTTTTTACAAAGACATTCATTTTTCGAAATTAGATTTTAATCAGGCACCACTAAGTTCAATTCCGTTCGGATCGTGGAATACTGATTTCTTCGTATTCGTAACGTAGTTAGTTCTTCGTAATAAAGCTACGACGGATTCTGGAATCGGGCCGATATTTTCAAAACTCACCGTTTCAGCACGAATATACTAGATCGCTCGATTTGCTGTCTCAAATGGTCCCATTTCAATACAGTTCAATGGATCAAAACGAGTTAAGTAAGAGCGAGATAACCGTATGAAAATAAATATAGTCATCTCGTTTAAACCGTGAGCTATCAAAGGAAAATAGACTTTAGGAATGGTGTTGGCGCCTAAAGTTAGTCTCAAACTTGTGAAATTTGATTTTCGCGGCAGACGAAATTTGAATTTCGCGAGATTATACAGTTCAGTGGATGCGTTTAACTATGATAAAGAGGGGCAATTTTTCAGCAGAGCTTTGTATGGTGACAGTTGTTCTATGTTATATAGTTCTGTGCCATAAACTGATGAGAACATTATACTCCTCCCACGGTCGAGTGTCTACTCTTTCAAAGCCTTTTATTCATTCTCTCCCAACTCGCTGTGACGCTGTTGCCAAAGCAGAATGGTATGTGTAAAAAAGAAACAAGTCATAAAACAGGCGTATGTTCACTAATAGAAAATATGAGGTAGAAAAAGACAAGTTGGGATTTTGGAAAATCAACTAAAGAGATTTCCCAACTTGGGAAATCTCACATCTTTAACACTAGATTGTTCAAGCAAGTCATCTTGACTGCTTGACTTCCTTGGGCAATCTAATGTTAAGAAGTGAGATTTCCCAACTTCTAAAGGTCAAATTCCCAACTGAAGACTTATTGGGGGGGGGAGCCTCCCCCCCCCATCCCCCCCCAGTCGGTACGGCCCTGACTATGGTCATACACTCGATGAAAAAAATCAAATATGATGTTTTCTTCTAATGCCACAGAGTTATTCAAAAAGTGAATTTTTTAACTGTAATTTCTTATTGGTAATTTCTTATTTTTTATTTACATTTTCAGCACCGGTTCCAGAACCGGGTACCCGGTTCTCGAAGATTCTAGCACCGAAACCCGGTTCCTTAAAATTGTCTCGGTGCTGAATGCTATAGCGGCAAGTCATTCGCTCCGGCCAAGTGAGGGTGAGGGACGCAGTGGGGAGGGAAACCAAAAAGAGCGAACGAAAATTAGATTCACTTAAAATTATCGGTCGCAAACCGGTTTTTGAGTCTGGTCGTTCAAACCTGTGTCTTTAGTTTTGTTGATGAAACCTGTTTAGTGAATCCAAATGAAGCGAACCGTGTGCACAAAAATGACGAAAGACGTGCCGCCTCAAAGTGAATCCCAATGTAAACACAGTCAAACAAAACCAAACCCTTTTTAAAAAAGACGGTCGAACCGAACTAAAATCAAACCAGTTTTGAAAACAGCAGAACCGAACCAAACCAGTTTTTAAAAAAAAAGTTGTAACCAAATCTAAAACCAGAAGGAATTTTGGTACAACTTTTCGAATTTTGATACGAATATCACCATACGGGTTTTCAATAAATGCCAGATTGGCAATTATAGCTTTTGTTATGTTTTTTATTATTTTCTATTACCAATCAGACTTTGAGTCTAGGACTTTTCTATGCTGGTTGGTACCCAAAAAAAATTGTTTCTGTATCTCAAGTAATATATCTCATTTGATTAAGAAACGCAAAAACCGCTGAACCATTAAAATTTTGAAAAAAATTGAAACTAGAACCGAATTGTCAAATTTTGGGAACCAAAACCGAAACCAAAAACCACAAATTCAATCCACCTTTAAACCATAACCGAACCACCCTCACGAAACTTTTGGTTTGCATCTCTGTTGAAATATGGAAAAGGAAGAACGGATCTAAACACAAGAGTTAGTATTACCTTTTTTAAAACTTATCATTGGTAAACAAAAACCGTCTGCGGCGCATTTTCCGTTTGTTGTTTTTGAAATCTAATTTAACTATTTCAATACATAGGAGTCACAAACAATTTTAAAGCTATATGTTTAGGGCCTTAGATTGTCTAAATCTGCCTCTGGACGCAAAATACATATTTGAAAATCGCTTGCCGCTACAGTTTATACACGGAAAGAAATAATTTTTGATGCAGCCAGTTGATTCTACAAACAAAATTTTGTTTGCTCCAAACGAAATTCCTTTACCACCAATATAATTATGTTTATTCCCCCAAATTCTCTTAAACATAATTATGTTGGTGGCGAACACATTTTGTTTGGAGCAAACATCAATAATTATTTCTTCCGCGTAGTTTATAGTTTATTCTCAATTTTTAATCACCATACGGGGATAAAAAGTGACACACGTTAGAGGAGGAGTGCCTAGAATTTTACATAATATAACATTTTTTTTTTCAAATAAATTCCGATCAACGAAAGCAATTTGCATTTTATAAGTTGTTAGTACTCTGTAAGCATTTTCAAAAAAAAACTTTCTCCAAACTTTTATAAGAAAACATCTTCTTTTTAAATGTGTCTGTCTATGAGTATTTGTTATCTAGAATTGAATTTTATTAGGCAAAAATATTAAGTAGCCGAGCAGATTCTTACCATATTTTACCAATTAATAACTAGCATATTTAATCCCTTTATATTCATTTTTTCATCAGAGCTTTTTCTACCTTTAATCACTAACAATAACGCATTAACAAATTTGTAAATTTCTGAATAATGTCATTAATCGCATCCACTTGCCAAAAAAGGCAATTTCCTTAATCATTATGCGCAACATTTCATCATTAATTCATGTTTTTTTTTCATGTCTAATTTTTACTAAATTACATTGGCGCGTATTCATAAGCATTTTTAAACACAGGTTTTGTTAGACATTTAAAATGACGCAAAACCATAGCAAACTGCCAGTTTAAAACTCATGTCTAACGAAACCTATGTTTAAAAATGACTATGAGTACACGCCATAGTTTTTTGTTCATCAATTAATCAATTGTCATTCTATTTGGTTTTCGTTTTTAATTTCCGTTTTTTTTCTGTTATTGTTTTTCATGGTAAAAAGAAAATGTCTTCAGATGTTAATAATTGGAATTTATTTTTAAACTGGGAATATTTCAGGTGGCAATAGTATGAATTCATCAGAATTTGTTAGACAAGAGCTACGAGCTGTTGTCAGCGGTCGAAATCAACAGTCAGCGGGAGGTGGGGGCGTTATACCAGGCGGAGGGGGCGGCGGTGGTGGTAACGGTGGTGGTGGAGGTGGTAGTTCCGGTATCAGAACACCGCAGAGCCCCCTCGGTTTGGGCCAGGGACCGATGGTGGGCGGAAATAGTACAAATCCATTGGGTATGGCAACACAAACACAACAGCAGCAACAGCAACAGAACCAAGCGAATGCCCAACAAATGGCTAACACACAGCTGTTGAATACATCGCCCGATCCAACGTTAAGCTTTAATTTTGATCTGCCTCAGACTGGTAAATAAAATTCAAAAACAACTCTATTCTCTATCCTTAATTGACATCATTTTTGCATCGATTTATCATTTTTGCTATGAAACTTTATCTGTAAGAATTTCAATATTTCTTGTAAAGTTTTTGGGACTTTTGACATTTCTTGAAAATCTATAAATTAAGTTCTGTTTAATTTTTCCTGTGAAAAGAAAACTACTTTTCCTAAATAATTTTTTTTTTCACCACACTATTAAATTTTTATGATTTATTTTATTTTTGTTATCACCATTAAAGTTTAATCTAAAGTAACCATAATTCACATTTACCTAATGTAAAATATGTAAAATAGTTTTAACATTACAAATAAAATCTTTACATTTTATTGAGAAAAATTACTATTCCACTTTCAATTAAATAAGAATGTATTAAAACGAACTAATATTGATATGTACTTTTCAAGTACGGAAAATTGGGCAAAAAATTGTTTTTTTTTTCATACTCCAATTGTTTAAATCTCAGAGCAATTTGTAGGGTTTCGTTAAAACACGAGGCTATCCCAAGCAACCAGATAAGGCATAATGCCTTAGATTAGGGCGTGGTGTCTTAAAAAAACGACCAATTTTAAGACACCACGCCCTAATCTAAGGCATTATGCCTTATCTGGTTGCTTGGGATGATTGAGGGGGTGGTTGTTTGTTCGGATATTGAACTAAAACTGTGGTGTTCAGTTATACCGACAGCCTTAACCATATAGGACTCGGTATGTTTTGCAAAAAGATGTCAGTATGCCTCAGTGATAAAGCATTCATTCTGTGAGCCGAAGTTCGTTGGCTCAAATCTCACCTGCAACACGCTGGCATTAGAAATCGACTCAACTAGCTTTATCGATGTGAGTAGTGAGCACTGCTTGATGCTACTGACACCCGCAGTCTAAATCGCTAAATTGACCTCAGTTATTGATGGGTTCCAACGAGAAACCTTGCAATAGGAATCAATAACTAGAGGCCTTAACCTTTTATGTAACGAAAACTTTTTAGTAAATAAATAAAAACTTAAAATGATCGAAGTAAAAAAACGAAAAAAAAGCAAATTTTGAAAACCGGATCCAACTCCGTTAAGAATTACGAAATATAGATGGTGAGGGGTTTACAAAGAGAAGGGTAGATATTAGTAGGCGAAATTTTTTCCTGAGGGCTGACCTCTCTCAGGCAGGCTGATGGTGAAACCCGGATCCAAATGTCTTCAGCGGTTCAAGAGATATCAGGAGAGGGGTAATAGAGAAGGGAAATTTGAAAAAAAGCATAGGATATATCCATTTCAATGGCACTCTGAATCTAACTGTAGAGTTTCGCTAAAATCATTTCAGTCGTTTTTGAGGAACCCGATCACAAAAACCCGACTTTCTTTTGTAATATTAATATGGCACAATTTATATCCAACTTTTAATCATTTTGCTCTAAAAAAAAAATTAAGCCCTTTATTATACCTTCTATCGGTCCTTGAAAATTGAAGGACCCTTTTTCAAGATCATAACTTTATGGATCTTTTTTTGGTAGTTCGAAATTCTAAGAAACTTTTTAGGAGACCATTTTTTTGCAAATCTTTTTTTTTTTTTGATCATTTTAAAATATTTGTGAATTGAAATTTGAACTTGTGATAGTTTCGGAAACTCAAAATTTATCGTCAATTCTTCGACCAGCAGCCGGACATCCTTCAAGCATAAATATTTCTTTTACGGTAAGAATCGACATTTCAAGGGGAAATTTCAAATCTTCTATTAACTTTTTCATGCTTTGTTTTGTATTTGCGCAAATATTAACGAACAATAATTCAATATTTTTGTGTTTTTTTCGTTATTTTTCTAAGTTTTTATTTTTTAATTATTTTTATTGTTGCTTTTTCTTGAACGGAATTCTTTTGTCTGTTGAATTCATTGATTTTTACGTGATTTCAGTATTTTTGATTGCTGGTAAAGAAAACTCTTAGTTATTTTATTAACGCTTTGTCTCACGAGTGTTTTTAATCAAGAAATTTTCTTTTGACGTTTTCGAATGCGTTAATTACTTGTTGGCAAGTTTTTATGCGGTCTTACTCTTATGGTTCATTTAACTAGCTTTACCGAAAAAAGTTGTGATAGAACTTAAACTTTGTTGATCTAACCCAGACGTGGGCAAGAGAAAATTAAAACGGGCCAAACATATACCAACAAGCCAAAATAGACTTCAGAAAATCGAGTACACTGTGAGAAAATGTCTTTTATAAAGTCCCGTCGCTGAAACATTTATTGTGCTGTGCGATTTTTAAACTGACTACAAACGAAGCTTTTTTTATTGCTTTCGAATTACATGACTTAGTTTTCTGCTCTGGTATAACATTAGCAGTGCATGTATTTTTCTTTAGAAAGTCTTCTTTTAATTTAGCAAAAATTAATTTTCTCCTTTCACCATCAAAATCAAAATCCCTTTTGTGCTTGGCTACATAATGCCTTTGCATTGCATATTTTTTGATGTGGAAAAGCTTAACAAAACAAACCAAGGATTGTACAAACCAGGGATTTCTACAAAAAAAAATCCTCCCATTGATTTTTGAAGTTTCTATTATTATAGAAACGCTTCATATTTATTTCAGTGTATATGCGCAAATAACAAATACAACCTACTTAGTGGAGTGCCTGATGGCGAATGACACGAAAACAACTCAGAGCGACCGATGGCTGTGATGTGTTTTCGCTCATCGCTGTGAAAGTAGAGAGTTACAAGCACTGTGTAAGCATGATACTAAATTTGGCCCAGTTGCAATTGTATTATTTCGGTTGTCTCAAACTGGGCCAAATGGGCCAAAAAGGCCACACTTTGCCCATGGCTGATCTAACCCGTCATCACGATCGTGCTGCTCATAAGTTTTAAGCCTTACAACAAAAATAAAAATCACCCCGATTGCGAGTGTCGTGTCGTTTTCGACAAGAGTCGTTTCACGTGTTGTTGTTAGTGTTTTTCTACCAACAACAACACGTGAAACGACTCTTGTCGAAAACGACACGACACTCGCAATCGGGGTGATTTATTTGAAATCTTAATTTGCAGAGGCCGAAGCTTAATTCGAACTACCACGCGTTTCAAAACATACACTTAGGCACTTGGCACACCGAATGCGAATTCGTACCGCATTGCGAAAAAGTTCAAGTTTACCACGCGATTTTATATCATATGTCATCTACATGAGCTCTAATTTTGAATTACGTAACAATGCGGTCTCCGCAAAATTGCGGTCTCTGCGAAATTAGAGCTCATGTAGATGACATATGATATAAGATCGCATGGTAAACTTGAACTTTTTCGCAATGCGGTGCGAATTCGCATTCGGTGTGCCAAGTGCCTTACACCGAGGTTAAGTTGAGGGGGGCTATCCATAAAAATAAAATTGTGGACACCTCCAAACATAAATGCCCAATAAAAAACAGTATTGAAGCAAAACCAGAATTAAAATCAATTTTTTGAGAAATTTTAGAAAAAATGACGAAAAACCACCCCTTGGTTAATTAGATAGAATAAAAAACTTACCATCTAACAAAAAGCATTGCTCCTTTCCTTTTTTGATCTTGTAATATACACAGATTAATCCGGCTGTGCTTCCTATCGCCTAAATACTCTCTATTCATGCTCTATGATTAAACACTCTCTATGTTCTATGATGTTCTGTTATGCCTAATCCACACAGCCATCTGAAATAGTAAAAACTCGTTGACCGTCAACGGAATCTGTCATTCTGCTGTTAATTGAAAATGTTCCATCCACCATTAACCTTCCAATAGGCGTTTTCCATTGACCTTGGAGTAGCACTCTAGGCGTAGCATCCGCTATATTGAACGACTCCAGCCCGGTCATAGAGGTAGATCAGACATTATACGTATTTTACGACATTATACGTGTTTTACGTACAGTAATCCCCCGCTTTACGGACGGGATGCGTTCTACGGAAACTGTCCGTATATCGAAAATCCGTAAAACGAAACCTATTTTAGTATAAGATCGTATTAAAAATAGATAGATGCGTACCAAAAAAAATCCGTAATACGAAATAGATTAGTATAATATATTAAAATAATTATTTAACCACTAGAATAATGAGAAAACTACATAATTATAGAAAAAAAAATTTATACTACTTGAAATGGAGCATAAATCAATTGAATATGTTAAAACCAACAAAATATTATGGGACAAATCATGCCGCGGATAAAAAAACGTAGCTGTTTCTACGTAGGTTTCTGCTAGTTTCGTCAGAATTCAAATTTCATTGTGGGACAGAAAGCAGATTCTGCTTCTGCTGCTGCTTCTGCCTCTGCTGCTGCCTCTGTCCAATTGGAGTTCTCGCTTAAGAATAGCAAATAGATTTTTTTAAAATACACCGCACTGCAGTTTTTTATTGCCTTTTTTTAATTCTCTTTTATGTATACACAAAATGTGTCAGAAATTTCGGAGAAATTAAGTATGTACATTTACAATAAATACAACATAATTATGGAGGACTTTTTCTTGATTTTTTTCTGTGATTCAAAAAAAAAAATTTTTTTGTACGTAATAGCGAATTTTTTTATCCGTATAGCGAATTTGTTCCTATATTAGTCATGTCCGTAACTTCGAATTTCCGTAAAACGAGCGTCCGTATAGCGGGGGATTACTGTATTTTTGTTGGTAGAAAAACACTAACAACAACACGTAAAACGACTCTTGTCGAAAACGACCCAACTATCAGAATTCTAGAATTTCCGCGAGATGGCTTTTCTTTTATGCAGAACCTGTAAGGACTAAATTCCCATATCAATCCTCTTGAATTGTACAATAACTTTTTTATTTAGATTTAGATTTTAGCAAAAAAAAAAGATATGTAGATTTGAAGGTTTACCTTATAAACCGGAAAACTCCTAAAATTGTTAGATATTCATGTCTATGTCAGATTATTAAGTACATACCTCCGATACCGCCAAATGGTGTTCCTTTGCCAATTTATCCCTGGACGCTTCGGAGTGTCCAATGGAAAACGCCTAATGAGAGAATATTAAATGTGAATGTAATTGTCTAAACGTCTTACTTATACCAAAAATTTGAAAATTAATATCTTAAAATAATAATATGTATTTGTTTGTGGAATGGATAATATTTTTGTTTAGAATTTTTGGATTAACTTAAAGTTCTAATGTTTCAGAGGTCATCTGACACGTTATTCGGTGAGTTTTATTTTGGTGCCACCACACTCGTCCCGAACGTAGTTGAATCAGAGTCTTAGCTGCCAGATTGGGCGTTATTTTTGTAAATTGAATTACGTATTATTTTGCATTTATGCGGCTTTAAATTCCAGTTTACCATAATTTTAAATATTTTGCGTATTTTATATACTCATTGAAATTTTGAGACTGATAAATGGATACAATTTACAAAAAAAGCGCTCAAACTGACAGCCGAGACTGTAATCGTAGACGAATCTGTGATCGTAGATCGTAGACGGGGAGAGTATGGGGGCACTATTATAGAATAAAATTCGTCGAATAAAGTATCAGATGTAAATATTTTAGCATTTTTAATAAAATCGCATTTCATCCAAGCATTCATTTCTTTTACACACATAAAAATATACTTAAAAAACCTTATAATATTTTTAATCGTTCAATTCTTTTACAGCCGATTTCTTTGGAGGAAGCGCGACCCGGTGACCCTAATAAAACAAATTCATCCTTACTACTACAAAAACTGCTATCTGACTAGGACACAGGAATAATTAGAGATTTTCAATTTAATTAAAATCAAGAGACATCGATAATATTTTTTATCTCTATTGAAATAAAAATATTAAAGAATTTTTAATTACCAACAAATGAAATCAAAATCAAATCAAATTAGTGATCTAATAAACTTTTATCACATTTTTCGTGTTGAATGGATTACAAAAACTTAGTAGAATATCATTAAGAATGATTAAAACACAACATCGTTTCGATCATTTCTTTTTTTTGTGTATAATATGTGTCCATCAGTAAAAGAGATAATCATTTTTTTCGCTGCGAAAATGAATTGTGGTGCCGAACTATTCAAGGATCGCTACTTTATCGAATTCAACATGATTTCAGCAGAGATGCACCATTGGCTGCCAGATTGAAAGTCATACTGGAGCCATAATTAGCAGTACCTAAAAATGATTAACAGAACGTGACGAGGAGTTTCACTTTGGTGGTAGGATTCCGACAAAAACAAATCAAATTCAAATGAAAATAATACAAAGTTTCAAAACAAAAATTTTACAAAGAAAAAAAATATAATCTAGAAACACAAAAACAATTTCAAATTGATAAAGAATAAACTGATATGAAATAGAAATATATATTTTTCAGTGTGATAAATAAATAATAATAATATATATATAAATATAAAAGATAAAAACAAAGAATAAAATTGAAATAGTAATCTGTTTTAAAAATGAGAAATTAGTTTAGTGAAATTACAAAAAATGGCTGAGGACGATGGTATCGAATTATGTAACAGAAAACTGTAGAATATTTTATATATACAAGAAATAATTATAATTTTTATTAAATGAAATTAAAAACAAAAAAAAATTAGCAAATAAGAGATTAAATTAAAAATAATATAAAAAAAATAAAATAAATAAAGTAACCCGGGGAAACGGTCGTTGAGACAAAGAATTTTGAAAAGTAAGAATTTTGTTTTCTTTATTTTGTAATTTGTAAATTTTAATTGTAATGTTAATATACTAATAAATAACTGATAATTATTATGTATAAGAGAATTAATTTTTAAATACACACTAAACAAAACCAAGATACAATTTGTAGAATTGAATGTGAAATGTAAACAAAGAAAGTACCAAGCAACCAATCAACCAATAAAATCTAAAAACAAAAAAAAAAAACAAAAAACAATACAAAAACAAATTAATAATAAACCAGAGGTAATAATAACTGTTTCAAGACACAATTATACGAAAAACAAAATTAATTTAATTGAAATGATTTAAAAAAAAAATCATAAATAGAAATTCGTTAAGGCAGTAATGACGACGATGGGTGGAAATGATAATGTGATGTTATATAAATATATTTAAATGAAAGATAATGAAAAGATGATAAATAAATAATAATAAACAATGTTAATGTTTTATTTTTAAATATAATATTATCGATTAATTATTAAAAAAAAACACTCTAAAACAAACTTTATGTAAATAATTTATAAATATTATATATACATTTAGTATAAAGATTAATTTCTTCGTAGGTTGTAAGGCAATTGTATATTTATAATGTTTAATAATAATTGAATTTAAGAGAAATTAATATAATTGACTAAAAAAATTGTAGCAAAGTAAATAATACAAATGGAAAACAGAAAAAAAATGTTGACAAAAAAATGTATATTTAAGGCAATTGAATGGTGTGGTGAAATTCAAGCAGAAAAATAACGAAAATTAAGGAAAACACACATACATTATTGAAAAGCGGCATTTGTACAACGTGATAAATCGTTTGATCGATGAATTCACCTTTTTTTTTTGTTTGTTTGATCGTTTATGTTTTCGATGAAATTTTAAGACAGAATTTGAGGTTCTAACTATTTGACTGTGGCCCAATTGGAGGTTTTTTTTTGTATTATCCCACATACGTTTTAATCACAGAACTATATAACATAGAACTGTCACCATACAAAGCTCTGCTGAAAAATGGTCCCAAAAGTATTTCCCTCTTTATCGTACTTGAACGCATCCACTGAACTGTATAAGGTCGCGAAATTCAAATTTAGTTTGCCGCGAAATTCAAATTTCACAAGTTTGAGACTAACTTTAGGCGCCAACACCATTCCGAAAGTCTATTTTCCTTTGACAGCTCACGGTTTAAACGAAAGGACTATATTTATTTTCATACGGTTATCTCGCTCTTACTTGACTCGTTTTGATTCACTGAATTGTATTGAAATGGGACCATTTGAGACAGCAAATCGAGCGATCTAGTATATCTATGGTTTAAATGGGCTGAAAATTGAGCTTAAGATGGAAATAACAATTTTGGATGTGTGGAAAAAGAGCGGCACGACAAATTTCAGAACAATATTGAATTTAAAATTGAAGTAAGTTCTTGAATTTAAGACTAAGGCCCCTATTATGAATGTCAATTCATAATTGATACTAGACAATTATCAACAAAGTTGATAGGTCGGTATTACGAATGTCAATCGGTGTCAACTTTATTGATAACTATCAACCGTTTCCAGCGACCACAAATTTATGGTTGATAGGATAAGGAAGATAACAATTTTCAAGTTTATTTGTGTGTTTTCTGTTAGTTTTCTTTGAAATGTGGTCAATTGATGAAAATGAGACTACAGGTCAAAAAATATGATGCAAATAAGGATTTTTAGAGATAACACCAATCCATTAAAATTGAACAATCGGACGTAATTTGTTTGGTTATATTTCCCAGACACGTAATGCAAAATAGAGTATTTTTCAGTTTTATAGACGATTTCCGGCTATTATAAAATCATTCAGGGCACCAATCATGTATTTCGACGCGTCTCTGTCTTTCGACTTCGACGCAGCTTTTAACTCTTGACTTCGCCAACTCTGCAGCTTGAAATTTCGCGGAATCGTCACTATGAATCGAAACGTGATTCTGACTGTCACTCCAGGAAATTTGAAGATGCTGACATGGCGAAGCCAAGAGTTAAAAGCTGCGTCGTAGTAGAAAGACAGAGACGCGTCGGAATACATGATTGGTGCCCAGATTTTAAAAAAAATAAAACTTATTAATTCTACAGCAATTTACTACCATTTATTTTTGGCATCAAATTTAGAACATATTCCTTTTACTATTATTGGATTTTTGCATCAGCACCACTAAGTTATTTAGCTGGTTTCTGTTAATCTCGAAAATGATATTTTATCATATTTTTTTAATTGTAGAGATCTTTTTGACAACATTTTAACAAAACCCAAGTTCATAATTGACTTTTTGGTAAACGTCAAAACCAATTCATTCACAATGGTGAAGAATTTTATCAATCAGTATTCCTAATACCAAAAGTTGTTTCAGTTGATTCAATTGTCGATAGTTGACATTCATAATAGGGGCCTAAGTTGGCAAAAAATCCACGTTTGTCTGTCGGAATTCGTACTCTTAAGCTAGAACCTGAATCGTACGTTCATGCGTGCGTCCGGTTGACAGTTCGATGCGGTGACAGTTGGGTACGGCAACGAATCTGGAGTTAATTCATTGTTTTGCACTTCTTCTATTAGTTTATCGTCGAAACAATTACTTTCAATTTGTTCCATACTTAAATTGCTTAAATCGTAAACAAACTTTTTTGCGAAATGACATTTCCGTGCATTGCCGCATGTAAAAGTAGAAATTCGACCTACTCTATGCGGTTGCCGCATCGGAAAACGTATTATTAGGAGAGTACTCATAGCAGCCAGTTGATTTTACTTTGACCGCATCGAACTGTCAACCGGACGCATGGACGTACGATTCAGGTTCTACCTCTAAGTTTTAAGACTAAACTTTGATTTTAATTGTTGGGCAAACTTGTACCAAAATTATATGTTTCTCAACTCGTCTCAGTTTCTGTAAACAATAACAGAAAACTAGTTTTTCCGATAATTAACGCTAAAGTTTTTTTTTTTAATTTAGCGCCACTGCAGTGCTCGAAAATATTTTTGGTGAAACTGTTCTATTCAATTGTAAGCTAAGAAAATATAACACATTTTTCTGTGCCCGACTTTTCGCACAGTTTTTATGTCAATTCCAGTTTCTCTGTCTCACAAATACAATCGTTTTTTCTTCTTCATTTTCACAATTTTCAGACCATTTTAGGGGCCTATTGCGGTTATCGATCGATCATCGTTGACCGGAACGATCGAAAAACAATTTGGTATTGCGTAAGGTTCATCGTGATTTTTTTAGTGTTTGACGTCTTCACCGGACGATCCAACAAAGATCATCGTTCCCAACTGAACGATTTTATCGTTCGCGAACGATAAAATCGATATCGCAATACTGATTTTTCGATCGTTCCGGTCAACGATCGATTGACGAAGCTCACAATAGGGGCCTTAACCTATATGTGGTAATACCTTTCTATAACCGTGTCTGTTGGTGTCAAAAAACGAACGAGTCAACCTTACACGCAATCTGCACCTGACATCTATGGTTACATAAATGTTGCCAGCAAAAGTCAGTAGAAAAGTTTGTTTAGGCTAGACGTTTGAGAGTCAATTCCGCTGTAACAACTCATTCGCAGAAATGCCGCTATTCAGTCAAGAACTTAACACATTGAGTGCCACGTCATTTATAGGCCCTATCACAGAATCCGATACGAATGGTTCGAATCGTAAACTCAATGTTGTTGTTAGTGTTTTATACCAACAACAACATTGAGTTTACGATTCGAACCATTCGTATCGGATTCTGTGATAGGGCCTTATATTTGTATGACAGTAAGGAGGCCAAATGATACATACTTGAATGACAGCTACGAACCAACGAATGAAAATCAGTTTTATTACTTTATGGATAATGCTGTATACAATGGCCTATTTAATCTGTGACCTCTAACAAACATGCGGCTAAATTTGGTCTTCACAAGTAGAGTTAAAAAAAAGTTTTGTAAAGGCATGTGTCCACATGGAAGTTTATTTGAAGAAGTCGCTTCTAGAAGAGATTTCTGATGTCACAACTTCTGGAAGTTCACTTGCAGTTAGTGTTTCCACGGGAAAAACTTCCAGAAGTCTCTGCTAGAAGCGACTTCTGCAAATAAACTTCCATGTGGACACAGGCCTTTATAGTACAGTAAAAATTGACCCCTATCCGAAATAAGTATTTTAAGTCCACGAAATTGGAACTTTTAGCAGTTGGTCTACCGTCTCGCCCCTCCGGAAAAACTTAAAGTATGTAAAAAACTTTTTTTTAGGGAGGGAGAGGTCATGTGATATCTTAAATGAAAGCTCTTGAAGAGTAGATTTTAGGAATATATAGCATGATGGGTATTTTCACGGCCAACCCCAAACGTGAGAAAGTTGCAGCGTGTAGTTAAACCTCAAAACATCACTCGATCATTTAGCAGAATAACCGGCCAATTAAGCCCCCTAACTCATAGTCACAGGGGCAACCTACACACTTATAAAAAAAAATGAAACATTCCGTATTCAAGAACACTGATTGCGAGTCTCTCTCGAGTCGGTGAGTTGAGCGGTCGAGATTGGTTCCGGTTGGAGGAATCGCCATTTTGAGTGTCTTTAGAGTGCAGACTTGTGTGTTCCAGGGGGGTTCGGGTGTCGGTCGTGATCCCGACTGTGAAATCCAGAGGCCCTATCGGCGAACACGATACGATTGGATCGAGTCGTAAACTCCATGTTGTTGTTTGTGTAAAACACTAACAACAACATTGAATTTACGACTCGATCCAATCGTATCGTGTTCGCCGATAGGGCCTCAGATTTAACCTTACGCTACTTTCATGGCGCACATAGTTTTTTATTTAGAAAAAATGAAATTACACAAATTAACGTCAGCTGATTGGATTACAGACATGATCATATGGTTTAACTAGACCAACCTAATACAAACAAAAAAAAAGAATACCAGGTCGATTATCTTAGACGCGTCACTTTTCGTGACTCGAATTTTGCCTATTGTATTTGTTGTTTTGTACCAACAACAACAGGCCATTTCGAGTCACGAAAAGTGACGCGTCTAAGATCATCGACCTGTACGTATACACAGAATATCGCATAAATAAACGCAACGTCGTATTCCAGAATGGGCATGAATGTTTTGAAGAGACAAATCCTTTGAGGTGCTGACTGAAAACCGAAAGAAATTCGAGTTTTTTGAGGCAATCCATTTCTGGTGAAAAGTGAACTGTTTTATATTTAGGCCAATCTGTTGAAAAATTTAAATTGGACCGATGGAATTCGTTAGCAAAATTTTCAAATATATCTTTGGAGACATCAAGGTCATGTACCCAAAAATCCCAAAATCCATTTTTTGTGGGATTTTTTTTCGGGATGTACCCGCTTTTAAAGAACTTCAAATATGTCCAAATGTACTCAATATGTTGTAATTGTTGAAGATTTAAATTGTTTCCTTTATGCCATTTCACAAAACATTTAATTATACGTGATTTCCAATTCCAAATGTCATTGTATTCAGCCGAAGTATTTTTCCGTTTTCAATTTGCAGTTCTAATTTATCTCGATCAAGAAATGCTTTGCATTATTCCAAATTAATTTCCAATTTTGCATTTTTTTCAACTTATATTATTTTAAGAAAAATAATACAAATTTTTCACCAGAAATGTACATTTCTTTTTTAATCTTTTATTTTTTTTAAAATACTCATAAAACCAAAGTTTTCATTAATCAATGGGATGCACACGTTCGGGGTTGATACCAACAACGATTTTGATTTCTATTTTTTCATGCATAACATTTTTTTTTCGAGATATCAAAATCAGGACCGTGTTGAGACGGTAGAACCTGTAATTGACACACGCTCCCTTTCTAAAAAAAATGGTTAAAAACGAATTTTTGTATGCCTGGAAATTTTAAAAGACCGATCAAGCAGATGAAAATTTTTCTCAATTTTTATTTATAATTATGAATCAGAAATGCTTCAATGGTTAAACACAGAACAGTTTGTTATTATCTACAATAGATTAAAAAAAACACAAGGGTATCTTAGTTCTTCGATATAAAATAAAAATTGCGTCTCAAACAAATAAAAAAATGCACTTAGGCAGAGATTATTAATTAAAAAATGCGCCGCAGGTGAAAATTTTGGATGACACGATCAAAAACGCCGTTTAGTTGACGCTATATAGCTAATATAGAGAGTAGACTTCACGATAAGTAAATTCAAACCAAATTTATTTTATATTACCATAAAAATTTAAGTAATCGAAGGCAGCGTGAAGTGGGCGCCACAACCAAAACGCCAATGGATTGCCGCAAGTTAAGGGCGCGGCGCACATTTCACGACCTATTGTGTTACTTAGGGTGGCTCTTTCATTAATCAAAAGGCTGCCACAAAAAATGCGTTGCTTGAATGATATTAATAAACCTTCCTTTCTTTTATTTTCATATAGATACTTTTTGATCTGGGGGCGTATTTTGTAATACGATCGTAACGATTAGGTTTTGCATGTTGTTGTTAGTAGAAAACAAATGCACAATGGACCCTCTGCGTGGTCTAAGTGCATAAGGGATTAGTCTTGGACTATCCGACAACCTAATCAGTAGAAAACACTAACAACAACAACACTCAAGTTCCGAGCGTTACGATTACAATCGTTTTCCATAATAGGCCCCCTAAGTTACATTTCCCCGGCATATCCAGTATTTTTATAAACGGCTCCAATTAAAATTTTTTTTTTAAAATACGTACATTACGATTTAATTCAAAAAGATTATATTATTTTCCTTATTTCTTGAAGAAATTAAAACATTTTTCTGTAATAAAAAATGAAAAACTTCTAATAAAAACTAAATAATTTGTTCGCCAGTATCGATCATAGGTTTCATATGAAATAGTTTCATAAATTCTTATGACAATTAGTATAGCGCTCTCTTTCGATATTGGCGGCGAATCAAAATTCCATCCTCTATTAAATACTTGGTAAATTAAACCTTTTCGATTTTATTTGAAAAAATTAATGACCAGAAATATCGAATTGAAATTATACTATTATTATAGTTAACAACTCTGTATACGAAAAAAAAACTTAATATTTGTGTCATTTCTAAAAGCTGTTATTCTAACAAATTATGGCCCCTATTGTGAGCTTCGTCAATCGATCGTTGACCGGAACGATCCAAAAATCAGTATTGCGATATCGATTTTATCGTTCGCGAACGATAAAATCGTTCAGTTGGGAACGATGATCTTTGTTGGATCGTCCGGTGAAGACGTCAAACACTAAAAAAATCACGATGAACCTTACGCAATACCAAATTGTTTTTCGATCGTTCCGGTCAACGATGATCGATCGATAACCGCAATAGGCCCCTATTTATCGTTTCCTATTTGTCCCGTGTAATTCATTGATCAAATGGTTTCATTGCGAAAAAATTTGTGGTATGCAAATTAAAATACAAAAACATTTACACAACCAATAGCTGAAATTGCTAATATGAATCATAAAATGGTTAATCAAAAATATTTAAAAATTGTTAATAATAAATATAACAGACACACACTCTAAAAATGAAAATAGAAATACCTCTATTTAAGTTCAAAACATTAAATTTAGAAATGAGAAAAATATATAAAAAAAAAGTCTATATATATGAAGAAAAAAAAACAAAGAAAATGAAGTAAATAGATAAATTCTATATATATATACTATAAATTAATTTAAGAAGAAAAATTATATTATACTATTATTATAATTATTAATAAAATATATGACCGAGTAAATAACAAACAACAAAAGAATAAAATTAAATATATAAAAAACCAATTAAAAATAAACAAAGGAAAAAATTTACATAAAAAAACCATTGAATAATAAAAAAGAAGCGATTATGAAATTAAATCTATTTAAAATAATGATTAATAATATTTTTGTTTTTTATTATTATTATTAATTAATTATTATTATAAATATATAAATAAACTATAAATATCATTTTTTTAAATTAACTATTATCCCCGTTGTTGTATGTTTTATTATTATTATTATATTATTAATTAATTTTACTCATTTGTTTCTTTTTTTTGTTAATTTTTTTAACAAATGTTTAATTATTTTGTGTTAACGGGGGCAACAATAAAACAATTTGTATAAAATAATTATGGAAAAATAAAAATAAATTAAACGTAAAAAAAACAAGAGAATAAGGCTCAATAATTGTTTCTTTATTTTTTTTAAATTATTATCTGTTAGTAATATAAAAATTAATCAAAAGAACGTACGTGGTTTGTTCGGAAAGTATTCTGACGGCGACGATAGTGTTTAGGTAAAAAGCAAATATTTCCCCAATTGTGATTTTTTCTACTTTAAGTTTCCCTATTGTTGGGTTTTTTTCGGTCCAGGTGATACTCCGTTTTTTACAGCCCATTTCAAATAGACTGGGGGCCGTTTCAAATATGATCGTAATTGTAAGGATCGGAACTTGTGTGTTGTTGTTAGTGTTTTCTACTGTTGTTACGATTACGATCGTATTCGATATTAGCTCCTCTAGTAATTTGAAATGAAGCGACTGTCAATAATTAATTTATTTTTTGCCGCGTCTAGAATTTTTTAATATCTTATTAGAATAATTTTTGAGTTTTAGGTCACATTGGAAAACTTTTATACCCGTATGGTAAAACCAAAAGGTATATTAGATTTGCCTTACCGTTTGTAACGCCAAGATCCCGTCATCACACAAAAAAATGAATTACACCAGTGTGTTTAGAATGATAAAAAAAAGTTGAATTTAGCATGTCCGTCCGTCTGTCCGTCTGTGGCGCGAATCGCGGGCGCACGGATTGAGCTAGAGACTTGAAATTTTGCGCAGATTCGTTTTTCGTAAAATGCAAGGCTAAGTTCGTTAATGGGCAAAAACGGACCATTAGGGGGGGTACCCCCCATACGAACAAAAACGTTTTTTGCGAATATCTCAAAAACGGTGCATCTTATCAAAAAAGTCCAAGAACAAAAGTTATTTAGGATATAATTTTACATAAAACTCCCATACATCAAAATCCGGTTGGAATAAATTTTAAAAAATCGTATTGGAAAATTTGACTTCAAAGTAGAATTTTGATAAAACTGTTCGCCATTCACTTAAATCACCATACGATTTTTCAATAATTGCCAGATTAACAATTATAGCTTTTGTTATGTTTGGTACTATCGCAGCCATTTTTATTCAAATAACAGATGTCTCATGGCCACAACTGAAAAATGCGTGAGGTGAAGTTCATGCAAAAACGTCAGTTTTACAAGAAAAGCGCAAGAGCCTGTCCATAAAATATGTCACGCTAATTATAGTTCATAAATATGCCAAGATTTTTTTTCTTGAGTTTTGTATCTAATTTAGCATTCCCCGCCTTAAAAATGTGACTAATTTTACGGACAGCCTCCAAGGTAAATACACCATTCAGATCTTAAATTAAAGTTTGAAGTGTTCGCCGTACAAAAAAATTCGGATTTTAGAGATGAAAACGTCTATTGTATAAAACGTCTATTGTTTTTTGAAAAAATCGGTGTCTTTTATCTATCTATTTACACGCAGAGAAAAAAAATCTATAAATCTAACTACTTTATAATCGGAAATCGTGACTTACACTAAGATGGTTAATTTCAATTACAAAATAGTTAAACCCAATTGAAAAAATTATCAATTTAACTACAACACAGTAAATTTTACTACTAAGTAGTTAAATTTTTTACAAAAATGGTGGATTTTGACTATCTTTGTAATTGAAATTAACTATTTTAGTTATGATTCCCCATTATAAAATAGTTAATTTTACTATCTTTTCTCTGTGTGTATAATAAATAAAAGAATAACATGTGTCTGCCTTTTTATTCAAACGTGGCTATTTTGAACGTTTTTTTTATGTTTTTGGAATATTTTAGGGCGAGAATTAAAATTTTAAGTCTGGTTTGATTGTATGCTTCTAATAAACTCAAACTTGCCTGAACGGAATTTCATGAAACTTTAATGCTAGTGATTTAGAAGATTCAAACACAAGTCATTTTATTTACACGTTTCCAAGGGAGAGGCTCCATATAAATTGAAGGCTTTTGTTCAATTTTCTTGGAAAAATGTATTGTATCGAAAAAAAATTCTAAAATTTTTTTATGAGAGCTAAAAAATTATAAAAATTTATCAAAAGAACAAAATATAATGCGCTTGCCTCTTGCAACTGTCACATTTTCAGTTTGACAGTATAATTGAATGGGGCCTATTGCGGTTATCGATATCTATTCGATCGACCATCGTTGGCCGGAACGATCGAAAAACAATTTGGTATTACGTAAGGTTAATCGTTCAAGCAATCGCTATTGTGAATTTTTTAGTGTTTGACGTTTGGGAATTCACATTGTTGAAGTTATTTTAATGTTTAAAAATGACTTCAACGCAGAAAATACAATATCGAGCTCCCTTAAAACATAGAGGAGGTGGATGACAATGGCGATATGAGCGAAATTACACCAGAAGACGGTTTTACAAACCAACGTCAAGGCGAAAATATTAAACACCGAATGTTGAGTTCTTTGAATTGACCAATATTTCAAATCTATGTGAATAAAACAGTTTTTAAGTTCATTTTTTATTTAAATTATTTTTATACCACTTTGGTCTTATTTATCTTCATTTTTTCAACCAACTTTTATATTGGATTTTTGATCGAGGTTTTGATCAAGATATTCCTCATTAATAATTTCCTAATGTGTACAAATACTTCCATTTTATTATTAGCCTCTAATTTTGATAAAAAAAAGTAATTGCAATACTTCACCGATCGCTAACTTGACATAAACTTCACCGAACGATCAAACAAATGTCATCGTTCCCAACTGAACGATTTTATCGTTCACGAACGATAAAATCGATGATCACAATACCGATTTTTCGATTTGACATTTCAACGATCGATTGACGAAGCTCACAATAGGGGCCATAATACGCCAAAATTTCGTCTGCGACTTATTTTTTTACAAAGTTTGTGCCTGTGGCACATTTATGGTTCAAAACATTTTGTCCATACGTTTATTATACTTTCGCTTGCAATATATGTTTTGTTATTAAATAAGAGTAAACCATAAGCTGGTTTCTTTTAAAAATTGCTATAAAATATACACAGCATAGAAATTTTTAAAGTTTGTTGCTTTATTGAAAGATTAGTTATGGAATATTATTTCATTCAAATTGCTGCCTTAGCTGACTTTTCTTAAATGCGTGAATCGTTTCCGGATTTTTAGCGTAACTTCGATCTTTAACGACACCCCACAAATCAAAAGCCCAGAAAAGTCCCGTCAATTTCCCACTTACTTGGGAAATAAGTTTTCAGTATTTGCGTACCGCGGACATTCGACACCAAAAATCTATCGATATTTCGAGCGCACTAGTGTCGACAATGTTGAAATAGCGGTTGACTTAAATGCAGCTTTGTTGTAATCACAATAACAGTTACTTTCTAGACAGACCCCGTATTAATTAATTGTGATTGTCTGAATAAGAAAAAAAGAAAACGATGAGATTGTTTTTCATTTTTATCATATTTTGGTGATCGGTTCGACTTAATTGCTTCGGTTAAGTCGTAGAGTCTAAAATCAAAATTTTAACTTTAACTAAAATTTACAAAAATATTTTTTTTTTATTTTTTTTTTATTTTTTTTCTTTATTTTTTTTTGTTTGTTGTTGATTTTGTTTTTATTTTTTTATGAAATTTAGGAGAAAGAAAAAAATTATCTCAAAAATGTTTACTTGAAATTCAAATTCAAAATAAGTAAAAAAAAGAAATCATTTCGATTAATTATATAATTATAAAGAATATTTTTGTTTTCCAAATAAGAAATAATCGCTTAAATATGCCTTACGTAAAAATGAAAAATAATAGAGAATAAAATATTTAAAATTAAAAACAAATCCTTAAAAAATTATATTATAATAAATTAATGGAGCAAGAAAAACGATATCTTTGTTGTCTTTCGAACGATTCTGTTTGAAATAAAGTTAATCGTCCAATTTAATACTATGATTTATTTTTTTATCATCAGTAAATCATCGTACATAATATAAATAGTTTTAAAATTTCTTTTCCCTTTTAGATTCAATCATATTTCGTACCAAGGAACTCTTTTTTGTTAATAAAATGTATACGAAATTTAATAATTGATAGATTCAAGTGAAATAAATTTTGTTTTGTGATTGTTCTTTAACTATATAACAGTTTAGAATATGTAATACATCTCTGCTTGCATTAGTTTTCACTGTCATCTGTGTTTGACTAGTAAATAAGGTAAGTTGTAATATGTTTAAAGGTGTACATAATTCGAATCGCTGTTTTGAAGCTAAGAGGTTAGAATTAAACCGTAAATTAACCATGAAAATTACCAAACATTTTTACATTGTGTCTTAAGCTGAGGTGCTTATTTATCGAAAACATTCATTTATTGATGAAATTTCTGTGTTAAATTCGTACACAATTTCAACCAAAACGGGTCGTTTCAAATGTCCGCCGATTAAAATAGTATTACCAGTTTGATTTTTTTTTAATAGTATTACAGTTTGAAGAAAATAATTTCTTATCACCATTAAAAAGCTTAAATGAGTATCCAACTTCCTTTAGTTATTCCTTAAGATTTTAAAAACGAATTCGTTAACTGATTTCACTTAATTAATTGTTGACGGTAAATAATAATAATAAATTACGAATATAAAAACCTACCTACAAGTTGCGTAAAGTAGTGGAGAATGCATGAACATTTTCTTACGTTTTGAAACGGTGATTATAAAAAATAAAGAGAGGCGATCCACATTTTGGGACAACGATTCGAATTATATACACTTTCCTTATCTGATTTTTGTTTATCAATAGCAACATTTTTCTCAAATCCGAACACATTTAGAATCTGCCTGTGCATTTAAACTTTGTATTTGTGATTGAAGAGTAATTTACGTTAGATGTTGCTTGAAATGTTGATGTATCTTTTCGTAAAAATGATTCCGACACACTGTCATTAAAGTATATGTTTCGGTTTCGAGAGCAGGTTAAATATATTTAAAATTCTTTACATCCTTATCTCAATTTAACACGTTGGCTGCCATGTCGCACGTTTTCGTGCGACACCCAAATGTTACCCTGAGGCCGCGTCGCACATTTTCGTGCGACGTGGCCCCACAGGATGTTTTATGTTCTCCCAGGCCATGTCGCACGAAAACGTACGACACAAAAAAACCGTTATAACTACAAAATTAGGACCAATAATAAAGTCGCGAGTAGTCAAAAATGATTTTTAGGCACAAAGAAACAAAAAATAACACAAAAAAGTTGGCCTCAGGTGACCAAAATCGTGAAAAGACGTTGGCACTGCACGATCAAAATCCTGAAAAGGCTTTGGCAGCCAACGTGTTAAAAGATCTTCATTATGAAAATTATGGACAGGCGAACTTTAAACACAATGAGAGAATTTTTTATTTGTTTTTACGAGTACAGGGCAATTAGAACTAAATGTAGGGAGTTTACAACTTCAATAAATCCTTAGATAGAAAAAAAACACCCATGGAACACAATTTCTATAAATTGCGGATAAATTTCTTATCATAAATTTGACTATTTCTTTGAGAATTTGAGTTTATTTTCAAGCTGTTCCAGAAGCATCAGATTTTTGTAGTAAATTTTTATAAGTATGTAGTAAATGCTAGACTTTCTTCACTACTTTCTTCACAATGCCAGAAAATGCAATTGCTGCTAAATAGTAAAAGCTATTTACAAGCTTTTTAAGTACGTTTGTGAAAAAGCAAATGCTTCAAACTTTTTTCACTTTTTTCGTACTAAAACTGGCTAAAATGCAAGTAAAAGCATTTACTACATTTTATTCACTCGGCCCATTAATTAATTTTTAAGTCTATCAGATCAGAGGAAATTTTAAAAAGCTTTTCAAATACCAGTATGGTGGTAATTGTTATTATTTAAATCTTGAAGTTGTTTAACTGTTTTCCTAGGCAGTAGGGCATGGAATTGTTTTAGCTCTCAAACAAAAAAGTTCCAAAACACTGGCCTAACGGCTCAAATTTTCATAGAGGCCAATAGTTCGCCTGCGCCAAGAGCCTTCTTAGATTCTGTAATATAAAAGGTGCTTCTTTGGAAAAAGGTAAGTTCACACTATAAATAAACTCTAAAATTTCAGGTTATTCAGGATCAGCAGCAACAGTTTTTAACAATAAAATAAAATTTGGGAATTCTTGATTGTGGCTTTTAGTTTGATAACTGTTACATAATTTGCGCGTTCTAAATCGAATGGCGTTTTGACAGATTTTGGCAATCATATCAGGATTTTCTACGATTAAAATAATTGGATTTGCGAAACTATAATCTGGCAATTCTTTTTTTTTTAAGGATTAAGTTCACGATCGAACGGAAATTCCACTGAAAAAAATTTCAGAACAGTTTGTTTTCGTAATACGTGGATTTAAAAATGTCTTATTTTTTATAACTTTAAAACTTCTACGTCGAAATAATCATAGTTATTCATTAACTAAAAAAATGTAAACTATCTGTGTAAGAAATTACAAATTTCTCGGAAGTGATTTTTCAAAAAAAAAATCTTTGTTTTGAGCCCAAAAATGTCATTTAAAAAAACAATCTAAATATATTTAAGAGGCAATTAATTAAAATAAATTTAAAGAATTACACAGAGTACACATAATAAGTGCATTACAGGCTTCAAAAATAAAATTTAAAAATAAATAAATCTCTTAACAATTAAAATATAGTGAACAAAGCATAAAAAAATCTTTAAAAAAAAACGCAAAAACAAAAAGTTTTGTGACCCAATTGTTAAAAAGGACCTCATCATAAAAAAGCACTGATCAAAAAAATTATTCTCACAGAAATTTCTTTAAAATATTTTATTCAATTTTTTGAATTAAAAAAATCAAATGAGATGAAATGTATACCTTCAAAAAGTACCATATTATAAAATTTTTAAATTTTTCCATACACCTTAATAGGATAGAAATTGAAATTCTTTACAATAAGACATTTGCTACCTTATTCAACTTCAAAATATGCAAAAAGGAAATCTCAACAGCATTCAATGTACATAATAAAAATTCAACTTATAAAACATTTTATGAGAACAACAAGTAAATATTAAAATAGACACCAAAGAAAAAGATATATTTTCACACCAAAATGAAATAGAAATTTTCGAAATTTACTGCAAAACAACACATAGAAATAAAAATAGAATTTTTATTAAATTATATAAGATAATAAAAAAATATATATTTATGCAAACATTTTCTAACAATATTTAACAAATAGAACAAAAAACAAACAACAAATTGCGGATATTGTTAAGCGTCTACTTTACAAATATGAAACCTGATAGAATAAAAATAAATTTTTGTTATGATAAATGATGGCTAATTACAAAAACCAAATATTTTTCCGATATAAAAATCATTGTAAAGGCATTTAGAAAATCTGAATACATCACTTTTTATTTAAATTACTATTTTTATACCCGTATGGTGAAACCAGAGGGTATATTAACTTTGCCTTACCGTTTGTAACGCCAAGATCCCGTCATCGCACAAAAAAATGAATTACACCAGTGTGTTTAGAATGATAAAAATATTTAATTTTTGCATGTCCGTCCGTCCGTCTGTCCGTCCGTCCGTCCGTCCGTCTGTCCGTCTGTCTGTGGCGCGGATTGCGGGCGCACGGATTGAGCTAGAGACTTGAAATTTTGCACAGATCCGTTTTTCGTAAAATGTGAGGCTAAGTTCGTTAATGGGCAAAAATGGACCATTAGGGGGGGTACCCCCCATACGAACGAAAACATTTTTTCTGAATATCTCAAAAACGGTGAATTTTATCAAAAAAGTTCAAGAACAAAAGTTATTTAGGATATGATTCTACATAAAACTCCCATACATGAAAATCTGATTGGAATAAATTTTAAAAAATCTTATTGGAAAATTTGACTTCATAGTGGAATTTTGATACAACTGTTCGCTTTTCACTTAAATCACCATACGGGTTTTCAATAATTGCCAGATTGGCAATTATAGCTTTTGTTATGTTTTATCCTAATTAAAAGCTCGATATTTTGATTCTTTAATAGTGACATAACTTTTTTTTAAAAATATTTTAGAAAATATAAAAACGTGTCTAATGGAAAGCAACAACGCCTGAATACCCTTATGGTTTTTTTTTAAATACTTTTATTACAATATCGGGTTTAAAATTTTAATACAATTGAATTTGGAAATGCAGTTTGATTTCATTAAACATAACAAAAGCTATAATTGCCAATCTGGCAATCATTGAAAACCCGTATGGTGATATTCGTATCAAAATTCGAACAGTTATACCAAAATTCCACTTTGAAGTCAAACTTTCCAATAAGATTTTTTAAAATTTATTCCAATTGGATTTTGATGTATGGGAGTTTTATGTAGAAGCATATCCTAGATAATTTTTGTTCCTGCACTTTTTCGATAAGATAAACGGTGCATCTTATTCGCAAAAAACGTTTTCGTTTGTATGGGGCGTACCCCCCTAATGGTCCATTTTTGCCCATTAACGAACTTAGCCTCGCATTTTACGAAAAACGGAAATTTTAAGTCTGTAGCTCAATCCGTGCGCCCGCAATCCGCGCCACAGACGAACGGACGGGCGGACATGCAAAATTCAATTTTTTTATCATTTTAAACACACTGGTGTAATTCATTTTTGTGTGTGATGACGGGATCTTGGCGTTACAAACGGTAAGGCAAAGTTAATATACCCTTTGGTTTCACCATACGGGTATAAAAATTGTAAAGCACTTATATCCCTATCGTTATACGGTTTTTTGTACCTATTCTATAACTATTATACATTTTTTTTGTGGTTTTTCTATAACTATTATACATTTTTTTATACCCAAATTATTAAATCATACTAATATATAAAAATGAGTTGGTGTCTGTCTGTCTGTCTGGCTGTTCCTCTTTCACGCAAAAATTGCTGAATCGATTGACTTGAAATTTGGCATGAGTGTCTGTGGTAGTTCTGGTTCCAACATAGGCATACGGAAAAGTAGCGCGACGGGTGGGGGGAGTAAGGGGAGGGGTAAAGTGATTTCGAAACTTAGTTTTTGCGCTATGTTATTCTTTCGCGGGGAAACTACTGAACCGATTGGCCTGAAATTTGGCATAGATGTTCGTTGGGGGTCCAGCCCCAACATAGATCCATAAAAAAGTAGCCCGAGAGGTGGAGGAGTAAGGGGAGGAGGTAAAGTGATCTCGAAACTTAGCTCTTCCTCTATGTTATCCTTTCGCGGGGAAACTACCGAGCCGATTGGCCTGAAGTTTAGCTCCAACATAGACCATCAAAAAAAAATTTAAGAAACTTAACCCGGCAACGACGGGTATACAAACTAGTACTATTATAAAACAATGTCCTGTTGGTTTAACAAGTTGTTATATAAATAGCATAGAGTTTTAAAACGTTTTTTATTTTTTTTTTAATTATTTATAGCGAATTTCCCAAAAACTTTTAGTCAGGGCTTTACCAAGACAAAGCGGCGCCCGAGGCAAAAGCTAATTTTGGCGCCACCTTCCCTAAAAAAATTGATAAAAATGCATTTTTGTGTGTTTGTGAATTTTTAAAGACTGCGATCAAACGGAGAAGGTTTGTCTCCATTTTTGCTAAAAAAAAATGTGCAAGGCTACTTGAGTACTTCCGCATTTTAAAAAAAAATATGCATTAAAGGCTGTAGTTATTAAAAAAAACTGCGCCGCAGGGGAACACTTTTGAAAGTAGTGGTCAAATACACACTTAAGTTGGTCTAATATTTGCCAGAGAAGTGTATTTTCGTATCTTGTCTTTTGTGAGATTTGAATATGATCCAGCGAACTTCCAACTGCCTTAAAATGTCGCCCAAAACGAATTCTAAGATCGACTTCTACTAGTAAACCAGAACCGATTTTGACGCGGTTTTTCGCATTTGAAACCTGTTAACGTCCCAAATACCGTTTTCGAGAAAAGTGCAAAAATATTTTACATTTGTGTGGGGGAGGGTGAAAGGATGGTTCGATTTTTCCCATTTTTGGAAGAAATGCTAACTGAAATTCACCCGCTAACCGATTTAGCGGTCCCTACTAATTGCATGAAACCGGCTATTAGAGTGTGTTACAAACGGCGCGGTTAATCAAGTAAAAAAATTAAGTATGTGGAAATGTTTTACAACCCATGTGAAAACAAAAAAAAAGCGTATTGAAAATCTGTATTCACGTGTTATTGTCAGTATAAATCTTAAATAAAATCTACGCCGGATTGAATTTTATTTTTTAATCGCTGCGATCACAATTTATCAAACTTAATAAATTGTGTAACTTTTGTTTATAAGAGAAACTGGTCGTAAGTGGCCTAATGCCCGGTTGACATTGGGGTAGTTGTTAGTTACCAGCTAGTTGTTAGTTACCAGCTAGTTGTTAGTTACCAGCTACAGGTATAAATAGATTTCTTATTGAGAGTATTTAGAAAGAATATGCCTACATGATTTTTATATACTAAAAAAATTACTTAAAATTATATAAAATGCACTGCCGTTTATAAAACCACGTAGATAAATATCAAATTAACTCCGAACACACGAATGTACCAATAAAAGTTGTTAATAATAACAACTAATAGCTTAATAATAAAACTAATTAACTATAATCTTTCAACAATTGGGTTCTTAAAGCAAAATTCGACAATTTGAGCTTGACAAAAAAAATTTATAACCGTTTCCATTATTATAATTTTAAAATATGAGTAAAAAAAATTTCCCCTGAATTTAGTAATAATAAAACGCAATTTTCATGAAAAAAAAATCATTTCGCGATTCTTACATAAATATTTAAGGTTTTGCAAAAATTTAGTTATTGATTATTTCTTGTATTAAAGGTAATGGAGTTCTTGGTTAATTTTGTTTATTTTGACATTTAAAATGTATAAAAATATAAAATACGAAAGGATATCGAAGGTCATAAAATGACGTAAAATGGCGGGCTGTGTCTAAACAGTAGATCTTATATAAATAAAAAAAGATGATTAATTATTTAAAAACATTGAACAAAACCAATTATATATTTAAAAATATATATACGACTAAAATATATGTATATTATACGAAACAAATTCTGATTTATAAAACGTTAGATTAAATCACAAATAATAAACATTTGACAATTTTTGAAATAGACAGAGAATAATTTATTTTTTCAAACTAACCAAATATAAAATAACAATTACCTTCGTTCACAGTAAATGAATGACATAATAAGATAAAAATACGAAAACGTCATGTATAAATGTAAAATTCGTTGTTGTGAGTTTTTATTAAAAAAGTTTTTAATATGAATTTAGTCGAAAAAGTTTCCTCTAAGTTGAAAATGCTATATTCATTTAAATATGATATAACGATTTGTAAAATTCAATTAACCTTAACTAAATATTGTACGTTAAACATTGATTGCATAAATCTATACCAATATCTGTAAATGATTGAATTATATAATATTAAATTGATAAAAAAAAAATAATTAAGACACTAATTAACTAATTATATTTAAAAAATGAGTTTTATTCAATTGAAATATTGTGTATATGTTACATAAAACGAAAAGAAAAAACACCTTATTATAAAAACATAAAATTATACTAATATTATGTATTATGGAAACAATGGGAAACATGTAATATATTTGTTTTGTTCGTGTAAAATATAAATAAATATTTAAATGATAAATATATATATATATATTTTAATTCAATTATCATTGTGTATATTGTTAAATAAAATGTAAAACAAAAATATATATTATTATTATTAACAATTTCCATTTTAAAACATGGATAAAAACATTATAGAATATGGATTTTTTTTATTGTTTTAAACGTTTGTAAAAAATTGTGGACCGTGAAAAAATAAAATGTATATTCAAATAATTACAAATGATTTAAATATAATAAACAAAATAAACTGAACAGAGAGAACATCATTAATTGAGGTTAAATGAAACAATTATTTATAAATGAAATTTATATTATTAATTTTAAGATTGAGTATTGATTATGGAATAATGATTTAAAGAAAATATATATTTAAAACTACATAAATGATAAAAATATGTTAATGTGTTTCATTTCGCATGGCGTAGTTTTTAATTTTTCAGATTGTATGTAAAAACTTAAGAGGAATTTTGATTTGACGGCCAAAAATTAACCGAACTTTAGAAAAATCCACACTATTAGCAAAAATTCAAATTAAAAAAAAAACCAAAAATATCAAAAATATATACTTTTGAGACAAACATACTTTATGTACGAAAAAATACCAAAACCAACTCGATATACACAATAAATCTGTACTTTTTAGTATTAATAATATTTTTTCTGTTTCCCTGAGTATTTGGTCCAGTTTGCGACGTTTACGATGGTTTTATGAGGTGAAGTGAATACCCCTACTGTTTATATTTAGCGGCTTCAAAGGAGACACGCCTGACCTCTTAGAGTGAATTTTGGAATGTGAACACACACACCAAAATAATATAACATATTGTTATATTTATCTGACCTTTAAGCTGAGAAATTCTAATAGATTTTTGTTTCAAAAATTCAAAAGTAACCATTTTTTCACAAGTAACCATCTTTTCAAAAGTAACCACATGATATGCTAATAGACAGCAAAAATGAATGAAATTAGTTTGCTGTTAACTTCTCGCAAATTTACAGCAATAGAAAGTAAGATTGCCTCAAAATAGATCTTTTTCTAAATGGGTCCGTTGTTCTATAAAATATTTTAAATATAGCACTAATTGCGTACAGAACTGAAGCGAATTGCGTAGCACTGTATTTGTGGAGTGAGTCATTTGACTGTTTTTTTCTAAATATCCATAAAATCGTCGGCTAAAAGTGAAATTGTGCTAACAAGGAACCTTTTTGAGGTGTCCGCCTCCGATTCTCTTCGCATTCACATATGTTATAGTACTCAAAAAACTAAGCGACACGTATTTTTTTAAATCTGCGGATATTCGGTTTTAAGGGGGGAAACCCCCCTCGAAAATCCTGCGAAAAATCGATTTTTGGCCATAACACGGCAACCAATAGTCCGATTTGAACGAAACCAAAACGAAAAGTTTTCTTTTTGCGAGAAGAATGAAACTGCGAAAAGAAAAATTTAAAATTACTATGATAGGGTAGAGGAACCAATATTCGACCATGGTTTTTCAGCTCCCCTCCCCCCTATAATTGCCGCGCTTTAAAACTGATTACATATTTTGAAAGGCCTATCAAAACTAAAGTTTACCTGTTTTTGCATTTGACCGGAAAAAGTCAAATAATAGGGTAAGTCACCCTGTTTCCATCCCTTGTCAAACTAATTTTTTCACAATAAATTTTCATCCAATTGGTAAAGAACTTTCATGAGCAAGACGTGTTTTTTATATCGACAGACATTCGAGTTTATGGCAAAATTTGGGAGGGGAGGCTTTCTGAACCGTGTACAAGTAACGTTCACTTAAAAGCAAATTCAAAAACTGCAGCAAATACAGCACTGCTTTTTGTTCTCAAGGTAATGAAGTATTCTTTCGAACGGCACTACAATCCTAAATACATATTATGCTTTTGGGTTAAAGGGTGATACAAAAGAGATTTTTTTTTAAATTTTTCTACTTTTTTATATATTTATACTTCAGCGAAAAAAATCCACAAAACGATACATTTTTATAGATGCTCTTTTTTCCTAAGAAACTGAGAAGATTAGCTTTCAAAAACTGGCATAATCATCATTTTATATGCTGTGATTGCTGAGCTATGGTCTAAAATGTGTTAATGTTTTCATATATGTAAAATATAAAAATTTTGTCGAAATCCAATTGAAGTTTTTTTTTATCTACTGCAAACTTTCCTTCGAACCTTGAAATCAAAACAACGGCCTCTAGTATTATTATTTTTTATTTATCATTTCAATTTATTTTTTTATTAATTTATTTGTTAACAATAATTGATACTGATCAAACTAAAAAAGCTTATTATTCTTCATATTTTGAGCAAAAGTGGTATTCGTCAAAAAAAATGCTTGAAGCGTAATGATTTCTTGCACCATGACCAAGTTACAACTGCAACTTCTGAACATCCGTCAATTTCATATAGTGGCTGGGAAATTTTTTTAAATGCGAAGTCTACAAGATTTTCAAACTCATTGGGCATTTGGGAAATGTTACCACTTTTATACCAAGAGTATCGAAATAAGTTTATATATCAGGGAGAAGGTAACTGGTTATGTACCAGTGATAAGTTTAACTCATAAGTTTAACTCATAAAAAAGGATTTTTTTTGCTGAAATATAAAATATATAAAAAAGTAGAAAAATTAAAAAAAAATTCTCTTTTGTATCACCCTTTAACCCAAAAGCATAATGGGCCAGATACTCGATTCTCTAGCAAATCGCAACTTGCTAGCTAGCAAAAATGGCGGGTTTTATCGCAAATTCTTCGTTGATTTATTCCTTGCTTGCCAGAGAAAATTGATCGAATATGCCATTTCTTGCTATTCAGCAAAAAATCATTGCTTGCTTGCTTGCTAGGGTATCGAGTATCTGGCCCAATATGTATTTAGGATTGTAGTGCCGTTCGAAAGAATAATTCATTACCTTGAGAACAAAAAGCAGTGCTGTATTTGCTGCAGTTTTTGAATTTGCTTTTAAGTGAACGTTACTTGTACACGGTTCAGAAAGCCTCCCCTCCCAAATTTTGCCATAAACTCGAATGTCTGTCGATATAAAAAACACGTCTTGCTCATGAAAGTTCTTTACCAATTGGATGAAAATTTATTGTGAAAAAATTAGTTTGACAAGGGATGGAAACAGGGTGACTTACCCTATTATTTGACTTTTTCCGGTCAAATGCAAAAACAGGTAAACTTTAGTTTTGATAGGCCTTTCAAAATATGTAATCAGTTTTAAAGCGCGGCAATTATAGGGGGGAGGGGAGCTGAAAAACCATGGTCGAATATTGGTTCCTCTACCCTATCATAGTAATTTTAAATTTTTCTTTTCGCAGTTTCATTCTTCTCGCAAAAAGAAAACTTTTCGTTTTGGTTTCGTTCAAATCGGACTATTGGTTGCCGTGTTATGGCCAAAAATCGATTTTTCGCAGGATTTTCGAGGGGGGGTTTCCCCCCTTAAAACCGAATATCCGCAGATATAAAAAAATACGTGTCGCTTAGTTTTTTGAGTACTATAACATATGTGAATGCGAAGAGAATCGGAGGCGGACACCTCAAAAAGGTTCCTTGTAAGTCCATTATACCAAATTTGACAGAAGAGCAACAAAAAACCTTGTTAAATCATTTTAATTTTCATTTAAAGAAAACAGAGTCTCATTTAAAGAAAACTGAGCCCAATTTTTCTCATTTAAAGAAAACTCAGTGTTATTGAAAGAGGATTAAAACGATTTAACAAGGTTTTCATTGCTCTTCTGGAAAATTATACCAAATGGACTTAGCACAATTTCACTTTTAGCCGACGAAATACGAACTTGATGTGTACTAAACCAAATCTTTCAAATTTTTATTACAGACACATTAGTTTAATAAAACCAGCGATTTTTTTCGAAATTTGATTGCCGCCATTTTGTTTTCATAGTCCAATGAACCGCCTGTAACCAGCACACGTACTCCTGGTTGCGAAACACTGTTATAGACAATTCGATCTAATGATGACAATTAATTGAATCATTGAATATTAAAAAACATTCGCAAACTGAGTTTTTGGACCAGTTTGAAAAGTTTTGGACGGTTTTGCGAGTTGAAGTGAATACCAGTGAATACCACTATTAATTTTTTGAAGGAATTAGATTTTTCAAAACATTTGGCATAAAATTTTCGTTATTTGAATTTAGACCATTACAACATTTGGGTAATCACCTGGCGGTTCTGATATCTGAAAATGTCCCACATTTTCGGTGTCATGTTTTCAATGTCTGTTACCTCACTGGTCGAGACGCCATTATTGTCAAATAAAAATGCGAAACAAAAGTGTTCGGTTTTTCGTTGTTTAATTCTCGTGCTGAACTCAATTCTTAATGCAAAGGTAAACGAAGGACATCTGAACGCTAAAATAGTGATAAGTAATTAAAGTGCGGATCGGTTCAGTGATTAATGAAATTCCCAAAAGAGAAAAGTTGACTGCAAGTTTTTTTTCTTCTCGTAAGAGAGTTGCTGGCTGTGGATGATTTTCCTCTATGATAAAATCATTTCTATAATTTCATTCTTAATGCGTGATTTGCGAAATCCGCTAGTGTCCAGTTTTACGAAAAGGGAGCCTCAATTTTGCATTTCCATTGGAATCGAAATGGTGAAATGAGTTTGTTGTGATTAATTTGGTGAAGTGCAAAGAAAGTATTTTTTCGATGGAAATTCACAGCAACAACAACTACATCAGCAGCAGTCACTATTCCTACTATCGCCAACACCATCACAATCACGAAGAGTCGGCAGCGCCAGCAAAAGCAGCACCACCAGCTAGAAAAGCAGCGGCAGTCCGGCTGCTCGTCGATTACTGCTAATACATTGAATTTATCGTTCAATGTATCCAGTTAACGAGAAAGGTAAAACATCAAGACGGGTGACTACTATAAAAATAGGTCTTCGTTGAAGAAAGTTTCCACCAAATTGTGCTCGTCCCACACCTCAGCGGGCCAAACTACTTTCTGGCCAAAGAAAATGCCCAGAGATTCGGCGGCAAAGAAAACAAATCCAGAGTGGTGTCACAAAGATTTCTGGATGCACTTGGCGTCTTACGCAGTAATCCACGACAATTGTTATGCAAATGCGACGCTGAGATCTATTAAGTTTGTCCAGATAAGGCGAGATTCATGGGAAAGACTAGGGGATGCACTCGGCGAATCTACACTTAATTGAACGATATTTCGCGCTCACTATAGCTAACCAAAAATGCTTCCGGGCAAAAGCCTAGATGGCTCTGAACCATTAGCAAACGTCAAACTTGCAAATGTCAAAGTGGCATTTCTACTCGCAAGAAGTCTCTGTCCATCCGAAATCAGAGTCTTGTTGTGATTATCCCGTGAAAAAAAAGCCCAATCCAGTTTGTAATTTTGATTTTTCAACCATTGGAAGTGGATTTTTGAGTCATAGAAATTTCCTCCGATTCGCTGTTGCCTTTCCTTCGATTCGCCCTATTTTACCCATGAACTTGCAGTTTCTCTTCTTGTAGTTGTTTTAACCACGAAACAATCAATCACTGGACTCTGGTATGTAAATTCCTGCATTTAGAACAGACATTTATTTGCTTTTCACTTAAATGTCTGCGAGAATTTTATGGTTTTTGTTTGCAGGTCAAGTTTTTATGACCACCACTACTCAATTTCCATTAACTGTTGTTAACATTTTTAATTAATTAAGGAATATTCCTATTCTTTGAGCAGACAGCTATACAATATCTTTGTTTAGAGAGATTTTAATTGAAAGGTTTTGAATTTGTGCTATTTACAATGAAACGTAGTCCATAGGCTCGTATCTTGCCACAGTTATGATGCAAATATTTTGTTAGTACTTTCGCAGTAATGTTTACAAAACCAAAGCAGAGTTTTTATTAATACGCACTTTATAAAAATACTTTTAATCTTTAATTCACCAATAATTTTAAAATTGCGTCTATGATTTTGCATCATTTTAATAAATGTCATGAAATATTTAAGAATATCATCATGGAAATCAATTTTCACTTCCCATTGATGCGGTTATGAAAATTTCAACGATCTACAATATTTGATATTTTGAAACTTATTCTAAATTTTTGATTCTATATAAAATTGTTCTTCGTAACATGCACTAGAAAGTTTACAAAAAAAACTAATATTTAGTCAACTTACTACGCTCTATATAGGCAAAGGTTTTCGCGAATATCTTGTTTCCAGTGCATGTAATAAAGAAAAATGTAAAGACATATTTTATAGTAAACTGAAAGGGCTTCAGTTGCCCATTAGAATATTTTCACATAAGTCGAGCCATTTAGAAGTCAAAAAAGTACATTTTTTAATATTCATTCTTTTAGTCGGATAGTACTTTTAAACAACTTTGATGATAGATGAACCTTTAAAACAAGCAAAAGATCAACCTTCTACGGTAAAAATGGCAATTTATATGAATTTTTGAATCCATGGAAATTTGTAGGATCAAAAATAAAAGATAAAAAATGACGGCAGATACATATACACGGTGTTGCCATTTTAACCGATCTGAGTCGACGTTTCCGGAGTTTTTTTAAAATTTAATTTAAATCACATCTTAGTTGGCTGTATCCAGTAAAATGGAGCTGTGTGAGAGTGATCAATTTTTATAGATAGAAAAATTTAAAAAAAAACAAAGTTTGCTCTTATATATGTATATAATATTTAGTAAATTACAATTTTGGACGCATGGATTTTCTTACAATTCTTGGATTGGAAACGCCGTCATCAAATTCCTCCCATTTATCGTAAATATTTCCGGCAATTATTATTTTAAACAAAAAGCAAACGCAAAAAACTAACAACAATTTTTTTATAAATTATTCAATATTGAAACTAAATATAAGTACGAGGTTTCCCAGTTACCTGCCGGTTCCTTGTTTTCGATTAATTTATGGCAGTGCATTTTACTGGAAACGAAAGTTATACCAATGCTATTTGTTTTTAAGTTCAGTGTTCGAGTAGATTTGATTTTCAATTTCGAGATACATGATAAGACCCCTGACGTTGGGATTCGTTGTGAAATCATATGAAAATCGAAAAATGATGTAACGGGACGTTTAGGAACAAGTCCTGGGCACCAGTCATGTATTCCGACGCGTCTCTATCTTTCGACTTCGACGTAGCTTTTAACTCTTGACTTCGTCATATCATATCATCAGCTTCAAATTTCCTGGAGTGACAGTCAGACTCATGTTTCGATTCATAGTGACGATTCCGCGAAATTTCAAGCTGCAGATATGGCGAAGTCAAGAGTTAAAAGCTGCGTCGAAGTCGAAAGACAGAGACGCGTCGGACTACATGATTGGTGCCCAGGAGTGGATTCCGAACTCTCTATTAATTTTTTTTCCTACTTTGTTTGATTATTTCGTTATACATATAACGATAAATATCAGGAATCTGTGTTTGTGCGTTTTTGACCGGATTTTCCGTTCAAATTCAGAAAAATTCTATAATTTAGAGTCCTCTTAAGATACTGTGCTGCTCAGTATTGTACTTTTCTTTTCAGCAATCCATGAAAGAAACACTTAATCCTTAAAATCAAATGCAATCATTGGAACAACGGAAGTCCGCACTCCACAGGCAATTTACTTGAAATCAATTGATCTGTATAATGTGTGTGTCCCGAAATATTGTGTATTGTCTCGATTAGTTAAGTAATTTTTATGATTTTTTATATGCTTATATTCCAATTATGAGGAGTGTCCCGAAATATAAGTACGAGGTTTCCTAAATATAAGTACGAGGTTTACAGTGGTTGGTGTCTATGAAGAATTATGGAGGGATTAGAGAGTGTCCTAATTTCCAGGGTGACCCGATCACAGAGTCCAAATTAGGAGATTTCGCGATAGTTCTTATTTGTTTTTTTAGGTATAAGACTTAAAACAAAAACCAAAGTATAATTAACTGTCCGTTGGTTTTGAATAAATTTACTATAAATTTAATTTACCCAAATTTCCACAATTAAACACAAAGATTTGTCAAATCGTAAGTTAGAAAAGGACAGAGAAATTTGAAACACTAATGCCGCGGTCACATGGCGCTGTTTTGCCAGCGCTAGTGGCTGTTTGGTTGTTAGCAGCCGTTTCAGCAGCACCGTGTGCACCCTAGTGCGTTGCTACTACCAGCAGCAGCGTGATGATTTTAGCAGCGCTAGTGAAGTAGAGACCGTTCTACTTTGCCAGCGCTACTAGGGATCACGTGACCCTGTCACATGGTTTCTGAGCTGTTAAAAGTGGTTTGTGAACACTCGCCTGCGTCTGATAAGTGGTAAAGTTTGTTTATTGTAAGTTGTTATTTTACGTTTATTTATTTAAATTTGTGTGTAACGTTTATTATTTAAAAAATCTCCCAAATTCAAATGTCAAACCAGTGTTTTGCTACTAACCAGCTCTACTAAAGTATAAATCGTGTAAACCCTCTCAGTACGCTGGCTTCTGTTGCTACTTGCCAGCGCTACTAACCAACAGCAGCCAGCGGCTGTCAAAACAGCGTCGTGTGACCGCGGTATATGACTCCTATTTAGCTAATATTCAGGGTATTCACAGTCCTCTTTTAATTTTCGGTATTTGGTGTTTTCGGTAATATTAAAAGACTGAAAATATTCTGCTGTGAACATTCCACAGCACAGATTTGAGAACAGCGCTTTTATTGGATACGTGACCAAATCATGAACAGCGAATTTGATTGTAAAATATGTCACATACCTTTAAATCCATGTTTGATGTATTCTTTTGAATTTCTATTGTGGCAACGGCTATCAAAATTGAAAAAATTTGCAGTCCGATGATATAACCCGCGAGAAAATTTGACAACTAAAAACATTACTAGTGCAACTCGCGGTTGATTCTTGATACCGAATAACCGGGCCGGAAAACACGACTCAAGGCATGTCTACAATTACTGAATCCGTTAATTCATTTTTACATGAACCAAGTTACCGTCTCGGTAAAAATCTGTTAAATTTGACTGAATTACCGAGCGGTAAAATTACTCGCAATTTAAAAGAGGACTGTGAATACCCTGATTATATTTTTTATTAAATTTTATTTATTTAAAATTATTTGCGTCTTTGATTTTGTTGGAAAACGATCTTAACACGTTCGTGACATCGTGTACCACTGGTGGTACATGTACAGTTTTTTAAAACCGCGCGAGTAAATAGTGCGGTAGTTTTTTGTGGAAGTAATATAAAAACACGTACCGTGTACCATCGATGGCGCACAACCGCCAGAAAACAAATCGCTAGTGTACCACCCGTGGTACACGATGTCCAAATGTAAAAAAAGTTGAAAAAGCAAATGTCACGAACGTGTTAAAATAAGGGCTGCAATTTAATAATGGGCATAGTTCTGTCGAGGAAATTTTAATTTTGCATAAAACGGAATATTTGCAGTCCTACTAGGTATAATTTTCAGAATTTGGCACTCAAAATTTGGCCAGAATACCGATTTGCTGAAAATCATATCTAGTATGTAAAATGAAAATTTGTCGATACAATTAAGCCCATTGACTCGTAAAAGGTACCTATCATGGACCAAAAAAAACACTTCACGTAATTTGTTCTTCCAAATAAAAAAACGTAATGAGTTATCTCTCAAATCTCAAAAATTATACCCCATGCAGCCAACCCTCTGTCGGATTCGGAATCACCGACACAAGATTGCCTACAAATAACTAATATCGAATGCATCAAAATTAGTGTCGACATACATTTAAATATACACCCTAAGGGCTTCGTCCCAGATCGCTTCGCCGTCGAACCTTGATCCAAGGGTCGGCCTTCCCATCCACGAAGGGGGAGGGGAAATCAGAAGATTGGAGAGTTGACAAAATTCTGATTAACCCTCTATCAGGCGCAAGTTTGGGCGCAATGGGCCTGACAGACACACATAAAAAAATTTATACCCATTAATTTTAATTTATCATTCTAAAAGTAATCTATGTTTTCCATAAGAATATTTAAACAACAAAAAAATTAAATTCGTTTCAAAAAAATTATAGAAAACAAAAAGAAAATTTCAGATCTAGCAATAAATTCACAGGGGCGAACGAAAACGTCAGAGCCGGTTGCGCCCGACGGATGGCATCAATGTAAACAATCTGTGAAAGTTTCATTTAGTAATTCCAAAGCATTTTGTTAGTGGAGATTAATAGTTTAACGGTACATGAGTTAGCAAGGCTGAGACGAAAATGGACTCCTTGAGACCAGTAAGCTCACTTGAAAGTTTCATCCAAATCGGTTTAGTGGTTCTCGAGTTTTAAGCGAACAGACAGACAGACACACAAGCCTATTATATAATATATGCTCGGTTGAGGGTGCATTTTCACCCATGACACCTTTTATGCGATTTTTTTTTCGAAACCGTTTCGTTTTTTTTATAAAATGATACATAATTGTTAATCAAATGGTTTGATTTAATTTCAGGTAACTCACCACATTCTCTACCTAAGACGAAATAAACCATAAAAAATTTAAGAAATTTACGCAATACTCCAGAAAAACTTTTAATGGAAAGATTTTCTAAGATAAGGTAAGGTTTGTCATATACATACATAACTGCAATTATATTAAGAATTTTTTCTATCAATTTTTTTCTCTTGTAATTTTCAGAAAAGGATTTAGATTTAAAAGTGAATCACATAATGAGCGATAAAGACATCCCTAGTGTTCCGGTAACAACATTGGCCGGTTTAACTAGTCTATCTGACTGTAAGTATAAAAATTAAATCATTGGGAATTATTGGGACATTCACCAAGTTAGCATTACAACTTCTGAACTAAGAAAAACTCTCTATTGGAGTATTTGTCGCTTAATTGTCGTAATTTTGTAGTGAAACAAAAAATCGATCCAGCAATTTTTTTTTAAAATTACTCCGTAAAATGCTTAATTGACGGATAACTTTTGGGAAAAAACGTAATCCTGACAGGACATTCCGTTTCGAATTTTGAAATTCCAACACCAGGGCCCGTATTCTAGAACTCGTACCGAGTCAAATCTCTACCGAGTGGTACAAAAAGCGACTCTTGAACTCGGAAACGAGCGATCTCTCTCAAAAGATAGTTTCAGATTCATATTGACCTTACTCGGCAGGCTAACGTCACCGAGTATTTACTCGCAAGAAATCGCTCGTTTCCGAGTTCAAGAATCGCTTTTTGTACCACTCGGTAGAGATTTGACTCGGTACGAGTTCTAGAATAAGGCCCCAGATTCGTGATAAGCAACCCTGAAAAGCTCCCAAAGCCAGTTTTTGCGAGAAAAATTGGAAAAAAGACATTTGCGTGATCCTTACACGACCTTCCATTTAGAGTTTTAAAAATCTAACACCGAATTCGTGATCAGCAATTCCGGAAACCCCCTAATGCCGATTTTCCCGGGAAAAAACAGGAAAAAGGATATTTGCGTTTCCTTTCAAGACCTCCCGGTTCGAATTTTGAAAATCTAATAGCGGACTCGTGATCAACGACCCCAAAAACTGGGAAAAAGGATATTTTCGTTATCCTTACAGGACCTTCTGTTTCGAATTTTGAAAATCTAACATAGTTAAAAACCTGCTCCTGGCATCGCAGATCATTTTGCAAAAAAACGCATAAAAATCGGTCCAGTTGTTTTTGAGTTTTGTAATCTCAAATAGACAGACAAAAAACATCCATTTTTATTATATGAGGCCTTCAGCGTAATAACGGACTAAGCCACATAATCGAGTTTTTGAAGCTTTTCCACTTTTGTACTATTATTGACTGTAAATTTTTGAAAAAAAAACATTCTGTGGACTTTATTACTCAATGTTGAAATGTTCTTTTGTGCATCCAAACAATTTTATCTAAAAACTCACTCGCAAAAAAACTCGCGATTTCGACATGTGGGTTAGTCCACTCTTGCTCTGATAGCCTCATATATAGATAAGTAAACATTATAAAAAAATATAATTTTCGGGTAAACCGCCAAGTGTGAGTTTTTGAGGGACGAATGATGACGATTAAAACCGAATTAAATTCAACTGAAGGAGTAAAAATATCTTAAAAATTTATTTTTTGCGCAAATGCTCGTTTTTATAAAATAGCATGAAAGCAAATTAAATTTCTATAACGCTAGATTCAAAAATTATTGAAATAAAATAAATTAATTGAAATTTTCATTTCAGTACTGAGTGAGCTTCCAGTGTCGGATTCAATTTCTAGCATTACTTCACTAAACAAGTCACTTTTGTTTCATACTTTAGTGGCAGAAGAATCAAATAATCTTCTATCGGTGCGCGACGATAATTTAGTTCGGCAATTGGTTCACGCCATTGAACAAACAAATTCTGATCACATGTAAGTTATTCAATTTATAATCCAAAGTAATAGAAAAATGTTTTTCATTCGTAAATTCAATTAATTGCAGTGAGTTAAAGAGTGAATTTGCTATTCATCAAACCGGTACAAATATTAGTGAATATCCGGAGCTGTTGCAGGGAATTTATACATTTCGACCAACAGTTTTTAACACTCCGCAAAAAATTCAAAAGAATCGTAAGTGTTTTCCTATTAATAATATTTATAATAGTGCCACCACACTCTCCCCGAACGTAGACTAATCGTTCGCCATAAGCCCAATGTAAAATCTCCATCATCAGAAGCCAATGTTTTAGAGGAAAAATTTTGAACCTCTATATAATAACTACTCTGTACAAAATGTATTTAGAATATGATTTTACATCAATTTTTACGTACATGAAAATTCAACCGATCAAGTCCTTCCCCCTCCTTCATACAAATGGAAAATTTTCTATAAAAATTCGGTATATCCCACAGATATCGGAATTAGAATAGATATCGTGTTTTGCTATCTCAAATAGGCCACTGAAATGTCAAAATATTATTATGGGGAAAGGAGATAAATATATCATGCTTCGTTTTGGAATATAGAATGTTTGTAGTTCACATAAAAGCTAAAATTCATTTTTAATTTGAAACTTGATAAAAGCAAAGTTGGCAATTCTGGATTCATTTCACTATGGTATGCAAATAAATTTTAGGCACAGAACTATATACATAGAACGCTCAATCTTCTATCTCTTATAAGTCATTTTTTAGCAGTTCAGTGGAGTAAAAAAATTGGGCCAAAGGGAGACAAATATATATAAAATCTGAGTAGTTGTCACTTTTCCACTGTAAATAAGTTACTCGAACTGTCATATAATTTGACATATGACAGAACATGATTCGATTTCGTTTTGAAATTAAATTCTAAATAGTTTGCAGTCAATATTAAAAGTGATTATAAAATTTATTTGTGTGAATTAAATTCTGTCGCGTCATCATGCCACGGCCTAAGAAAGGCTTATCAAAATGTATTGTCGAAAGTTGTGGAAATACTGAAGAAGATGTGGTGGCAATGTTTCAGTGATTCGTTTTTTTAATTTTTCAATTTAATTATTGGAAATTTCAGCAAATTGCTGCGAAATTTAAATATGATTTTATTACTGAATTAATGGGAATAAATATTTGCGTAGAATGTTTATTTAAAGTAATCACGCAGACATTTTATTCAATCAAATATAAACTAATTTTGACACGAAGGACGGTTTCGGCTATTTAACTTTGTCATTTTTTTTTACATTAGTTCATTTGATTTTGATATGACTGGGTTGCTAACATTAAAAGAAATCCTTGGAGAAATTGGGCACAAGAATAAACTGAGAAGAAAAAATATTCAGTATATTAATTTGATTAAGTTTTGTGTTTGTCCACATCTTGGTAACAAAATCACTTGAGTGGAAGTCGGTCAAAGAGGGGGCACAAAAATCCTAACTCTCAATTAATATATAGAATTAAAACAACAAAAATTTCTAATGCGATGGAAATCTTGGATTTATCGCCGGAAAAAATTCAAATCTTAGCGCCTTAGGTAGCTATACATTTCAATTTCAGTTCAGTGAATGAAAGTCACATGAAATGTCATTGAAACGAAATATAGCCGGACAGAGAAAGCAATAATTTTTGACTTACTTTTAATGCTAGGCTTTATATGGCCATGAGCGTTCTATGTATATAGTTCTGTGATTTTAGGCTTATGAAAATAGAGAAAGCATTAGTGTTTTTGGCCCATTTCTTTATACGGGCTTTTCAAGTAAGGCGCATTCTATGGGATATATTTCTGTGGTATATCCTCATATAGAATATTTGACAGTTTTCCCCTATCAATTGTAACTTTTCTTTAGTTGTAATTTATTAAGTAACGTTTTTATATTTGATTGAATAGCAGCCGGTGCAAGCAATTTAAATCAACCACAACTGCAGCAACATTCACAGCAAAATAAAGTTCCTGCGAATGTGATTTTACAAAATCAACACGAAATATTTGTGCAAAATCCTCAACAACAGGTGATTTTTTTTGTTAATTTTTTTTATAAGCAGTGCAATTTTAAAGGTGATTTTTATGATCATAGCAGAACACAATAACCACGAGACAGAAGGCTCAAATATTGAATACAGCAAGCAGTAATAATAATGGCAATTTACATTTTGTGCAAAATTCGGAAGTCTTACAGCAGCAACAGCAGACGGTTATAAATGTTGCAAATAATCCGAATACGGTTGGACAACAGAACAATGCAGTTGATATTGTTAACAATTTCTGTCATACTGTTGAAACACCCTCAAAGCGTCCTATGAATAAAAGACAGCTAGCAGCAACGGAATTGCCATCAGTTCAACAACAATCGCAACCTCAGCAAATTCAGCAGGCAGCATTGTCGCCGATTCAAAAAGTTCAAGAGGTACAAGTGCAAGTGCAAATTCCACAACAAATTATTCAACACAATCAGCAACAGCAACAGTTTCAGCAACAATATCAGGTGCCACAACAACAACAACAACAACATTTTCAGCAACAACAACAGCAGCAAGCACAACAACAACAACAGCAACAAGTATTGGCACAACAACAACAACAGCATATTCTACAACAGCAGCAGCAAATTCAGCAGCAACAATATCTTTCGCAGACGCAGGTTATTCAGCAGACGCGATTAGCACAGCATAAACTTGAACAACCTCAACAGCAGCAACCGCCTCAAGTGCAACAGGTTCAAATTCAACAACAACAACAACAGCAGCAGCAGCAACAGTTGCAGCCTGTTCCACAAAATCAGAATCTTGCCCCTCATCAATTGCACCTACAACAGCAGCTGCAACAACAATATCAGTATATTCAGCAATTCGAGCAACTTCAACAGCACAAGACGATTGTACAGAATCCTCAATCACTTCCGCAGCAAAACGCATCAGTGCAACCTCATCTGCATATACAAAGTCCAGCTACACAGCTGCTGGTTCAGCAGCAGAAGACGATTCCGCGAAATAACGAATATCTGGAGCAACAGAGCAAGAACTTCGATATACGTGGCCCGTCGCCGGCACAGGCGAGTGTGGCGCCCGAGCCCGGTCTCATTGGTACACCACAACAAGTACTACAAAAACAACAGTTTCAAGTACAACAGAAAATTGCTGATACATCGGCCGTGGCGGCTATCGGAACAGTATCGGCAACAACCGCTGGTGCTGTATTGATACCACCTACTAATAATTTCAATAATAATATAAACTCTGGTGATGTGATCAATAATATAAACTCAAATGAAAATTCAAATGCAGATATTGATGCTGTTACCAGTGTTAAGTTAGATAATAATGTTACACTAATACCAAAAGTTACCCTGATTCGCTTAAAGGCAAAGGACGAAGTACTTATGCAGCAAAGCTTAAAGAAATTCGTAGAAGAATCACCTGACGCGGCTAGAAAATACGGTTTAACCACGGATTCGCCAACTAAAATGGATATTGACGAAGTTCCCAATTCGTCCGTTTCAACGGAATCGCAATCAGGTGCGGTGGCGCCTGTCAAAAATGAAGATATGTTTACTAAAATGAAGGCGGACGAGAGAAGAAATGCCACTAAACGAAAGTTGGCCATAAGTAGTGACGATATCCCACCGGAGCAAATATGTAAATAAAATTTTCTAGAATCAATTAATTTGATTTTATTTAAAAAAAAAAAAACTTCACTATTTTCAGTTACGAAGCCGAAATTGAGACGGGTTGTTAGAATAGTGCCGCCAGTTGCACCAAAATCAACGAAGGAAGAACAAATGAAGTCACAAGCGTATCAACAGTTTATGAAGAATATGGAGCAGATTATTGAACAATTGGATGACACTGAGCCACCCAACTTTAATGCTGGTGAGTTTAATTTACATTATATGTGTTACAACAAGAAATGTACATCCTTACATTAACATTTATATTCTAGTATAACTCTTGCGATATTTTTTAATTGTTTTCTAAACGTCCACAACAAATTTTTCGGGTTATTTTTATTTGATTCTACTTAAAACAAAATGTCTCTTTTATTTGGTTTTCTAGACGAGGTAGATGAAAGTGTTGAATGTATTTCTAAGAAAATGCTGCAAGTCATGTCCAATGATGTCGCAAAACTAAAAGCGAAAGGGGTTTTGGATTCGATACCGAAAAATAAGCTAACATTACTCATCAACTACGCAATGCGAAATGTTTATTTATCCAAAAATTATTCCGCTGGCCCCGTAAGTCAATGCAATTTATACGATCTCATTGAAATTTTTTTTAACAAATATTTTTACCATTTTTAGGACGTTGATGAGGAAATGGCTGACGATGATGTCATGGACAAAATTCTAAATGCGATGGAAGCCTGTCTCTTAGTGTGTAATATTTATTCAACGGTCAAAGATTTAAAGTTTCAGCAGGAGGATAATATCTCATATATTATAAAATTTGTACAATTTCAATTCCGTGAAACCATCTTCCCTTCATACGATCCAGTTTACTCAGTGAAGAATCTAAAAAAGAGCAATAAAGCCAAGAAGAAGCCACAAACTAGCAACAATCGTAGTCTTCAGCTCTTTTATTCAAAGTCAGTGGAATTGATGAAAGTTTTTGTGACGCTGTTCGATAAATGCTTATTTGTCGACACAATTGTACTAGGATTATCAACATTGGCAGTGGAACCATTCTTTGTTGATAATATTGAAACTTTACAATTTGTCTGTCTAGAGTTAGTAACAACGGTGAGTGGATTTGTTTGGAAATTTCATATTTATATTGAATTAAATAATTTTATTATGGAAATTTGTAGATTTTTAAGAAGGAGCAATACGTGCAAATGCGGAGTAGTATTCTCAGTGATATTTTGGCCTCGATCGATCGCTTGCCAAGCTCCAAGAAGAATTTGCGACCGTTTAAATTGGCCAATAATGGTGGCAGCATACAAATGTTAACCGCATTAGTTCTACAATTGATACAGTGTGCAACCGTACTTCCCGAAAATATTTGCGATCAAACTTCAAGGAGTAGCAAAAAAGTTCGCCAAATCGATTTTGAGACGGGAGAGGAATTGGCGCCCAAGACAACTGTCGATAAAGATCTAGTTGTGATTGAGAAATACGACACTGCCGTCAGCATAGGTGGCAATTTCCTTACAACATTCTTAAGTAAATGCAAAACTCGTATGAATGATACTGATTTCCGTCCATTGTTTGAGAATTTCATTCATGATCTATTGGCGACCGTTAACAAACCGGAATGGCCGGCCGCTGAGCTACTTTTGAGTCTTCTGGGAACGCTGCTAGTCAAATATATGTCCGATAAAAGTATAGAGCAGTCTATCCGACTAGCTTCGCTAGATTATTTAGGCATTGTTGCGGCTAGATTGCGAAAGGACACCGTCGAGTCAAGATGCAAAGTGAATACAATGGATCAAATGATAAAATGTATTAAAGCTGAACAAGAGAAAGAAGGTGATCTACCGCCACAAAATGTAAGCTCTGTTTGATTTTATTCCAAAATCCTTTATTAATCATTTTGTTGCCTTTATAGAGCAATATTACATTAGATCCGGAGGAAGAGAGGACGGAATTCCTTCAAAAGATTTTACTTGATTTTCTGGCTGTGAATGCACAAGAAGAGAACTTAATTTGGGATTATGCTCGGCATTTTTATTTGGCGCAGTGGTATCGAGATATTATGCAACAGAGAAAACGAATTAATGAGGGGGAGAAGGGGTACGCTTCAAGGAAGAAAACTGTCAAGAAGAAGCGAAAGAATCGAGGTGATTTTTTTTCTGTTGTTGAATCTGTTGCAAGATTTTAGTGTCTCTCTTGAGTTTCTCAAATTTCTGAAAATCCTGTTTTTACAACTTTCTATTACTAAAAAAATTGTTTGTTGTCTTTGTGATAAGAAGAGATTACTGACGGATATAAAAACAAAACTTTATACTACTGAAGTAAAAAAAGTTATAGCCGACAATATAACTTTTTTTACTTCAGTAGTATACAGTTTTGTTTTTATATCCGTCAGTAATCTCTTATCACAATGAACCAGAGATATGTGAGAGAGAACTGTTTTTTTTTTGTTTAGGTCAAATTCCCTAACTCCAGGGTGACTTTGGCCCACAGTTTTTGAAGCATCTTTTAAATTTAATTTCATAAATTTTCAGGCCACGAATCTTCGGGTACCTCATCCGATGAAGATAAAAGCGACGACGAAGATGTTTCAGTTAAGAATATGAAGAACAGCAACGAACCGGATCAGGAATTGAATCTCGAAATATTTCGTGTTCTGGATGAGCGGAAAAAGTATTTGCTAAGCAAAATCAAACCATATTCAGATGTTAATTGTACATCACAGCACATCAAGACATACATAGATTACAATAATGCGCATTTAATTGCACAATATTTGGCAAGCAAAAGGCCATTTAGCCAATCGTTTGATAAATATCTGTTGAAAATTATATTAGTTGTAAGGTAAGCCACAACATTGAAACATTATAAAATATCTAGCTTGTTTTTGGACTAAAAAAAAAAGAAAAGAAAAAATTATAATATTTTGATGTATTTGATCTTGCAGAGAGCCAGCGATAGCAATAAGAACCCGTGCAATGAAATGTCTGGCCAGTATAGTCGAAGTGGATCCTTTGATTTTAAAGAGGAAAGACATGCAAATGGGTGTCAATCAAAAATTCCTCGATACAGCGATTTCCGTGCGGGAAGCTGCCGTCGATTTAGTTGGAAAATATGTCCTTAGTAGCGAAGAGTTAATTGATCAGTATTATAATATGCTATCAACTAGAATTCTGGTAATTATTGATTTTATTTAAATTAAATGGTATTTCAAATTAATTAATGATTACATTGTATTCGGCGAAACAATTTTAGATTGTTGGCTTTCTCGACCATTAACCATTGAACTCCATTAGTCCCAACTAACATTTCGTAAATTGATTGTGTGTACATTCGATTTTCCACACGATAACATCGTCTTGACGCTATCTATTTTTTTTCTTTAAATTGAAAACCTCTACGATTTAGATTTTTACTAAATGGTGATAAACATTTTAAAAATTTCATTTGTCACAAATAATTACAAAAAAAATTTCAATTGGTTAATATAAATAAAATATTTGAGACTGGGGTTTGAAAAAATTAAGAAAACATCTTTCGTGTAATAAATTGAAAAAAATTGCCATGGAATTTAGCAAAGAAAACGAAAGTCGCTGTCGGCGGCCGTCGCCAGCTGGGGTGCCATGAAATCCTTTAAAAATTGAAGGCTTTATCGTTTGGCCGTAATAAAGGGTCCAAGTGCACTTTTTTAAATAAATCGTCTAAAGGTAAGGACGATGAGAGACTTTGGTCTCTGGTCTCCAGGGTACAAAAGGCAAAAATCTCCAAAGTGTATACACGTTCAGAGACATTTAAGTCTGGAGATCAAAAAATAGATCTCCGGAGACCTTTACTAAAAAGTCTCTCAAAGCAAAGTCTCTGGAGTGCATACACGACGCAGGTATCTCGTCTCCAAGCATAACAACAATATCACTAATCTAAAATATAAAATAAGTAAAAACACTTTTTTTCTTTATAAAAACTGACCTTTAATCTCAAAACAACGAAACAAATTCTCGTTCCCACAAAACAATTTCCTGAAATGTCAAAATTCGTCTCCGGAGACCAAGAGATAGATATCAAAACGTTTTGAAGACCGGAGACGCATTAAAAAGAGTAGCTACACGGCAAGAGACTTAAGTCACCCAAGAGACCCGAGAGACTTGTACTTGGAGATAAATCTCCGGTCTCCGAAGTGTATACACAGGTCTCTTTGTATCCAGAGGCGAAATTTTTGGTCTCAGAGACCAAAGTCTCTCGTCGTGTATCCTTACCTTAAGCACAGATTATCACACCTAAAGGATACCCTTACTTGGAGATAAAATGATGTGATGGATTGAGCTAGGGACTTGAAATTTTACGCAGATTCGTTTTTCGTAAAATGCAAGGCTAAGTTCGTTAATGGGCAAAAATGGACTATTAGGGGGGGTACCCCCCATACGAATGAAAACGTTTTATGCGCATATCTCAAAAATGGTGAATCTTATCAAAAAAGTCCAAGAACAAAAGTTGTTTAGGATATGATTCTACATAAAACTGCTATACATGAAAATCCGATTGAATCAAATTTAAAAAAATCTTATTGGAAAGGTTGACTTCAAACTGGAATTTTGATACAACTGTTCGAATTTTGATACGAATATCACCATACGGGTTTTCAAAAATTGCCGGATTGGCAATTATAGCTTTTGTTATGTTTTTTTGCCTTTAAATAACACTAAAATATTTACATAGTTTCCTAAACTTATGGCATTTTGAAACTTAATTTAACTTTAAAGCCATTTATGTATCTCAGAACTACAGAAAATGCACTTAAACCCTTTTACTTCCTGGCCCCTCAATTGTAAAAAACCCATTTTGCGAGACTTGGTTTTCTTCGTAGTAAGTTAAAATAACCAAAATTATTACGGTTGCATTTAGTAAAGCGATGTTGAGTAGTTTTTTGAAGAAAAGGAGAAGTCATGCTTTTAGAAGGGTGGGTGAATCTGCGGTAATGTGACGGCATTACTAAACTCCATACTCCAGTCAAATTATACAAAATTTTTATTTTAAAAACATTGCAATTGCTGCAATTGTCTGCATCCGTATCGTCAAATACTCTATATGAGGACAGATAAAATGTTTATTTAAGAAAATACATTTGTATAGGACAGGAGTATTCCGATTGGTTTTTAATGTATGAAACTGTTATGTAAAATAATCTAAATACATTTCATTCATATAAATTTTTCGATACGATGCAGTTTTTGAGAAAAAAGTAAAAAAGTATTCCATTTGATGAATGGGCGGAAGGGGGGGGGCCAGTGGTTTGATTGGATTTTGATGTATGGATGAGTTATGTAAAATCCCATCCTAAACACATTTTACCTTTATAAATTTTTTAATACGACTCACCGTTTTTGAGAAAATTGCAAAAAACAGTTTCGTTTTTATGCGGACGGCGAGAAAGAATGATCAGATTTTGATCGTTCGAGAACTTAGTGTCGCTACTATACAACATTTCAAGTCTCTAGCTCAATCCTTTCGAAAGTTATGATGTTCACGGACAAACAGAGAGACGGAAATCAAATTCTTTGGTCATATCAAACACCTTGGTGTAATGCACATTTCTTTTGAAACAATTTTTTTTTTTCAAATGTTTTTTCCACCAAATATTTAATAATTTTTAAATCCACCAAATATTTAATAATTTAATAATATTTATTCAGGATACTGGTGTTTCGGTTCGAAAGCGTGTAATAAAAATTCTGCGTGATATTTGCATTGAGTATCCCGATTTTGAGAAAATTCCAGAAATCTGCGTTAAAATGATTCGCCGTGTTCACGACGAGGAGGGCATTCAGAAGCTTGTCACGGAAGTCTTTATGCGGATGTGGTTCACTCCATGTCGGGAAAACGACCGAGTAAATTCTTAAATTTAAATGTTTGTTTTATTTTCTATTTACGTTAAAATTATATTTTCGTAGATTGGTGTTCATCGGAAAATCAATCAAATTATTGATGTTGTCAACACTGCACACGACACGGGCACATCATGGCTGAGCGAACTGCTGAATAGCGTAAGTTTTTCTTCTTTCTAATATTTTTTTTTTATTTGGAAATATTTTCAAAAGATTCTTTTATTTTAGAAAAAAAATTTATAAAAGATATTTCGTCACTAAAATAATTGAATTTAAAAAAAAACTTTGATAATCTCTTCCAGATTTTTGCTCCGAAAGACAATAATCCAAAATCGGAAATCGGTTCTGGTGAAGTAGTCAAAAAGAACACCGAACCAGCTCCAGAAGTGGTGCTTGCTTGCCAACAACTAGCCGATGGTCTCGTTGAACGTCTCATCCAACTGGAAGATACCGACAACAATCGAATGTTGGGTTGTATAACCACAATTCATCTGCTAGCAAAAGTTCGACCGCAATTGCTCGTTCGTCATGCAATTACTATCGAACCTTATCTTAATATTAAGTGCCATTCAACTAATGCGCCTAAATTTATAAGCGCTGTCGCTGAGATATTAGAACAAGTAAATTTCAAATCTGTTTTTAAATGGTTTCACGTGCTTTAATTTTTTTTTATTTGATATTTCAGGTTGTCCCATTAATGGAACATCCTAGTGATAGTTTTTTAGCTGATTTAGAAGAACACCTTATGCTACTTGTTGTGTCGCTTAACCAATCTGTTGTCCTTAGCTGTTTATCATGTTTAGGCAGTGTTGTAAATAAAATTACCAAGAACTATAAATTAATTAGAGATTGTTTTTCAAAGTAAGTACATTCGAAATTTATTGAATTTTTTTTTAATAATTGCATTTATTTTTTATAGATTTTATAAAAGCATACTAATTAGCAAGGAACAATTGGTCAATAATCCCAATTTACCAGTTGAGCATATTTATCAACCAATTTTCCGTCGTAGCTTATATACTATAGGAATTTTAATGCGTTATTTCGATTTCAAAGCGCCACAAGTCTTGGGCCAAAATGAAGGTAAACTTTTTTTTTTGTTCACATTGAAATAAAAATGTACCGTATATAAGGAAGTAGAAACACATAATACGAGGGCAGTCCGATAAGTACTTATGCTACATTTACACGAATGACAAATTTGTCATTTTTTTCTTGTCATTATGTTAATTCCCGTGTAAATGGCATAATTTTTGTAATTTTTTCTGTCAGAAAATGTCAATCTCTCATAAAAGAATGAACTTGTCCATTCTTTTATGCCAGATTGTCATTCGTACAAACGCAATATTAGTTATGACAAAAGTTGAATACTAAAGTTGTCATAACTAATATTGCGTTTGCACGAATGACAATCTGGCATAAAAGAATGGACAAGTTCATTCTTTTATGAGAGATTGACATTTTCTGACAGAAAAAATTACAAAAATTATGCCATTTACACGGGAATTAACATAATGACAAGAAAAAAATGACAAATTTGTCATTCGTGTAAATAAGCCTAGCATAAGCCTACAAAAAAAAAACGAAAATTTTGGAAAAGTGACCATTTTTTTCTCAACATAGTCTCCTTTTAGCTCGATACACTTGACCCAGCGATGCTCCAACTTCTTTAACCCGTCTGAAAAATACGTTTTCTCGAGGTCTGCAAAGTGGGCCTCCGTAGCGGCCATGACCTCCTCATTCGACTCAAATTTCTGCCCGGCGAGTGACTTTTTCAAGTTTGGAAACAAAAAGAAGTCGCACGGGGCCAAATCTGGAGAATACGGTGGATGGAGCAGCAGTTCGTAGCCCAATTTGGCCGTGGCGACGGCGGAGGTGTGAGCCGGTGCGTTGTCATGGTGGAAGAGCACTTTTTTCTTCGCCAAATGGGGCCGTTTTTTCTGCAATTCGGCGTTGAATCGGCCCAATAATTCGTTATAGTAGAGCCCTGTGATCGTTTTGCCCTTCTTCAGGTAGTCGATGTAGATCACACCTTGTGAATCCCAGAAAACGGTGGCCATCACCTTTCCGGCAGATAGGACAGTATTCGCCTTCTTCGGAGCTCGTTCGCCGGGCAAAGTCCACTGTTTCGACTGTTCCTTAGTCTCTGGTGTGTACCAGTGGATCCATGTTTCGTCGACGGTCACGAAACGACGCAGAAACTCCTTCGGATTGGGCTTAAACAGCGTCAAACACTGCTGTGAAGTGGTTTCACGGTTGCGCTTGTTGTCCGGAGTGAGCAAACGCGGCACCCATCGCGCCGACAGCTTTCTCATGCCCAAAATTTCATACAGGATATGACCCACGCGGTCTTTTGAGATGCCTACTGTCTCAGCTATCTCGCGCACCTTCAATCGGCGGTCTGCCAATACGAGATCGTACGAGATCGTTTGTTATGTTATCCTCCGTGGTAGCCGTTTTCGTAGCACCTGGGCGTGGCTCATCAAAAACCACGTTGAAACTCGTTACACCAATTTTTGACGGTCGCCATCGAAGGAGAAGAGTCACCGTACACAGCATCCAAGCGCTCTTTGATTTCGCTGCGCGATTTCCCTTCCAGAAACAAGAATCGAATCACCGACCGATATTGCTCTTTTTCCATTTTTCTGAAATCCGCAGATACGCCCGCTTCCATACGCGGTCAAAACAAAACTACGAGTTCGATTCGGCTGAAATTTTGACTGTAGCCGTCTATGAGAATGTACTACACGATAGTAAATTTCTCCTGCGATAGTGGCGCCTTCGGGCGGTGAGGCTAAGTACTTATCGGACTGCCCTCGTACCAATTAACGAAACACTTTCGTCCTAGGTCATTATGTACATAAATCACATTCACAATTTCAAGAATTTTTAACTATATTATTTATTTTTAATTGAAGCTCAATAAATTGTGTATAAAAATATTTCTCCCCCACATTTTAGGTGATGCATTATCGTCAACAATATGTGATGATGTCTTCGATTGTATCATGTATTTTTTAACTTGTTCTAATTTCGATATTCGAAAGCAAGCATTAGTATCGTTAGGATTTTTCTGTGTACAAAACGATGAATATTTAACACGACCAGTTTTAAGGGATTTCTATCGACATCTGCTGATGATGCCAACAGTCGAGCCGCACATTAAGCAAATTTGCATGCGAAATATTTCCATGTATCTGAATGAATCCGAAATGGTTATGCAGAGCAATGAAAAAGACTGTAAGTGAATTTACTATGAATTAACATGAATTTTCTATTAACTCTGCGTGTTGTTTAATTACTCTGCAGGGCAAACGCAAGCACAAACCGAAGATCTCAAGGAAATGAACGACGTGTCATCTGGAATGGCTAGTCGAATTATTCAACTATATTTGAGTGAGATATTAAAGTGCTTTTTACATCCCGACTCGGCTGTACGGCTGTGGGCGGTCAAAGTGATTCAAATTGTTCTTAGACAAGGTCTAGTTCATCCCGTTCAAATGGTGCCCTATTTAATTTGCCTCAGCACTGATGATAAACAGGAGGTACAGTTCTTTCACTGTTTTCTCATGGAGCTGAAGATTAGAATTTTTATATAATTTTTTCTTTACTACTGAGCAAGAAATTTTTGTAAATCAATTCACATTTCGTTTATTAGGTTGCACATCGTGCGGACGCATTATTAAAAGACATCGACAAAACTTACTCGGGTTACGTGAACATGAAACTGCAACAGGGACTGAATTTGTCGTATGAATTGCAAGAAATAATTCAGACTCACGATCCAACAAAGGTTGTGCGTGGCTACACGTAAGTTATACACATACTAGTGATTTGTTCTTCGAATTTATTGTGGGGTTTTATTTTCGAATTATAGGATTAAAGATGACCAACCGGTTGCATTGAACGATTTCCTTTACTCGTTACTGCGAACAACGAAGCCACAGCGTCGAGCTCTTGTAACAACCGTTGCGAAACAGTTTGATAATGAGAAGACGACACTTCGGAAAATGCTGTTCTTAGCCGATAACTTGGCATATTTTCCATACGTTGTCCAAGATGAGCCGCTGTATTTAATCCATCAAATCGACCTCATGATATCAGTGACGGGCACAAATTTACTCTCAAATTTTAAAGAGGGCCTGAAGCAGCCAGAGAACACCGGCGATAAAGAGAGTATCATCCTAGAAGATGATGATGACGAGGAGGATAAAGAAGTATTATTTAATCGTTTGCCCGAAGATACCAGTGATGTGCAGCAGTGCATAACGGCTGCTCAAGGCTGTATGTTGCTTTTAGTATTAAAACAGCATTTAAAAGATATGTATGGATTAACTGATGGCAAAATTTCCCGATACTCACCATCGGAATCTCAGAAGATCTACGAGAAAGCAATATCACGCAAACCAGTTGCGAAATTTAATCCAAAATCAACAATCGATATTATTAGTAAGGTGCATATGATCAGTAAAGTTTTAGATGATCACGAGAAGCGAGATTTAATCGACAAATATTTAGACGTAAGTTTAAACTTGTTTTTTTTTTAAACTGTAACATATTTTAACGGTAATGCCATTTATTGTTTTAACAGTTTAAACAGTTGATGTTGAAATTGGATCCAGAGGATTCGGATTCGGGTGACGACGAGGAGAAGAAATTAAATAATTCGTCAACGGCAACACCAAAAACGCCAAATGTACAGGGGGCCAATGCGACTAATGCAAATGACTCAGCTGAGAAAACTGATGAGACCCCCGGTACAGGCAGCGGTGCTGTGTATGTCAATAATATTGTCAACTCAGTTCCGCTATCAACGCCACAGGTCCCAAATAAAGTAAGATTGCCTTTTCTATATGAATTATTTATAAACTATATTTCGATTTGTCTCTCAACACAAAAGATTTCCAAATTTCCACGATTCCTAGGCTAGTAGTATGGCGGCAGTATTAAATTTCACATAAAAAACGTGTCGGGAAGAGGGGTGGGGGGGGGGCAACTATGTCCTATTTGTAGATAGTAAAAGCAGAATTAACTTTATTATTATTAATCATATTAAAGCCTAAACCCCAATTACGCGTTCGCGCGTGCGGCATGATTTTGTTCTGGCATCTAGTAGTTGTCACCGCGTCTAAAAGTAGAAACTGAGCCTACTCTACGCGGCAGGCACGCGGCAACGCGTCTGAGCAACACGCAATTATACATTTACTCATATATATACGTAGTTTTTACCTTCACCGCGTGGCTGCCGCACGCGCGAACGCGTAATTGGGGTTTAGGCTTAATATATAAAAATGAGTTGGTGTCTGTCTGTCTGTCTGTTCCTCTGTCACGAAAAACGGCTGAACCGATTGACTTGAAATTTGGCATGAGTGTCTGTGGTAGTTCTGGTTCCAACATAGGCATACGGAAAAGTAGCGCGACGGGTGGGGGGAGTAAGGGGAGGGGGTAAAGTGATTTCGAAACGTAGTTTTAGCGCTATGTTACTCTTTCGCGAGGAAACTACCGAACCGGTTGGTCTGAAATTTGGCATAGATGTTCGTCGGGGGTCCAGCCCCAACATAGACCTATTAAAAAGTAGCCCGAGAGGTGGGGGAGTAAGGGGAGGGGCTAAAGTGATATCGAAACTTAGCTCTTCCTCTATGTTACCCTTTCGCGGGGAAACTACCGAGCCGATTGGCCTGAAGTTTAGCTCCAACATAGACCATAAAAAAATAAAAATTTGAAAAAACTTAACCCGGCAACGACGGGTATGCAAGCTAGTTATTTATACAGCAAAGAAATCAAATACCAAATTTATGATAGTTCTAGACCGGGGCCTCCACTTAATCGAGCGAAAAGTGTCTAATTCTTAAGCCATTCTATTTTTAAATTTTAATAAAATCGCATAACATCAATTTCTTGTTTCGTTCAGTTCGTTACTCGATCTCTAATAATAAACTCTTAAACTATAATGACAAATTGTTGGTATTGGCATATTTTTTTCGTTTTTTGTGAGTTTGTTTTTGATATTAGTTGATCGATTGTTCATAGGACGAGGCAGACATTATTTTCAATAAAAACCGGTTTCATAGATAGATGACTAAGACATGGTCGTGCCATGTGGTCCTGTGGCGCAATGGATAACGCGTCTGACTACGGATCAGAAGATTCCAGGTTCGACTCCTGGCAGGATCGAAACTTTGACAATTACCTTTTTTTTTGCTTTTAAAAAGATTTTTTTAATTAGAAATTTTCATATTATTCATATTTTAATTGAAAAATCTAATTTCACTAGGATTCAATGGCGCTGGCACAAACTCCAACGTCTCGAAACCAAAAATCAGCGTCAACGAAACCAGCATCAACACGAAAGCAACCAGCGAGATCTAAGCGAAAAAAGAAGAAACTCGTTATGTCATCCGAGGACGATGAAAGTGATTATAGTGACAATGACTATGTGTGAAGACTAAGGGACAATTAATGTTAAACGAAGTTGAAGACATTTTTTAAATAATTGTGTATAAAACTAAATGAGAAAAAATATTGAGGATAGTCAAACTCACTAAATGAAACTTTTTACGAAGATAAAAACAAGAGAATAGTTTACTCAATGCAAAGTTTTTAATAAACGCGCATCTAAAAGGATAAAGAAAGCAACAATTCAAACGATGAAATTAAAGACTTTCTACTTAAAATTCAATTTGATATATAAATGAAAAAATATAATTGTATTTAATAAAAAAATTGAAATCTGAGAAAAATCACATTATTTAATAAATATTTTTATTGTAAAAATAAATGTCCTTTTTTTAAATTTTATTTTGTTAATATTTAACGCTATTGCATATATTTTAGTGAAATAAAGCATAAATAAAAAAAAATAAACTCGGAAATGAATATTAAAAAAAAATCAAGAGTAGTTTTGCGAATATAAAATATTTATATATAATATATTTTTAATACTTATTTTATGTTATAGATTTAGTAAAAATACGATAAATAATTAAATAATATTTAGAACACATACACATTTAATAATAAAAATGAAAAACCAACTAAAGAACATCTTAATGTTATTTCATCAAAATTTAATTATAAATAATATTTATTTGTAATTAAACAACAATAAAGGGAAAAATTTAAACAAAAAAATAGAAGTTCTGTTATAAAAAGAATTGCAAAAATTAAAATTTATTATTACCCTTAAAATCACAAAAAGCACTTTTAAAAGTTTTAATAACATAAAATAAAAATTATTGAGCTTTATTTAAAAAAAAAATATGATAAAAAATTTTAAAAAAAAATAAACTTGTGAATTTATATGTTTTATCAATAGAAAGAACTATTGATATCATGAAATGGCTCTCATTTTTATCCTGCTAGTGAATCAATTTATTAAAACTTTACCGAATTATTAAATTGATTATAAATTGTGTAATTTTCAATTATTAATTTGAGTTACTGCGTGATTATTGAACTTTTGCCGAGCGACAAACAAAAAAAAGACGAATTACTGATATATACTTTTTTTGCACAATTAAAATCAAAGTCAAATTACAAAAATCTACTGCTAAAGCTTATTGAAATATGAAAAAATATTATAAAAGCCCAATTAAAAATGGCTGCTGATTGTAAGAGATTTTTCAATATCTCAAAAAAAAACATGAACATTTCAATCATTCATCAAAACACATTAAATATTTTTTTAGTCTTTATTTAATTAAAATTTTTATAGATAAAAAAATGTGTAAAAAAAAACAACCAGTAAATTTGATTATTCTTATTTATTTATATTAGCAATATGAGAATAGATTTATGGAGGATATAAATAAACATAAAGATAACGTGATTTATCTTTCTTTTTTTCAATATTCAATTTATAAATTTTTTTTTAAAGAAACAACAATTATTATTATTATTGATCATAGAATTATATGTTTTTAGGCTAACGGTGTATTATATATAATAAACAATAAACAAAATTATAAAATATAACAAATATGTAAACAGAAACAATAAAACCAAGAAAAAAATCATTACACATTGTATTTAAATTTCATTTATTTATTGATTATCGCAATGCATAAAGTTTTTAGACATTACTCGTCGTGCGATTGTCGTGTCGTATTCGACAAGTCATTTTACATTCTTTTCTACCAACAAACATAAAAGCTATAATTGCCAATCTGGCAATTATTGAAAACCCGTATTGTGATTTATAGTAAGTGGACGGCGAACAATTGTATCAAAATTCCACTTTGAAGTCAAACTTTTCAAAAAGATTTTTTTAAATTTATTCCAATCGGATTTTGGTGTATGAAAGTTTTATGTAGAATCATATCCTAAATAACTTTTGTTCTTGAACTTTTTTGATAAGATGCACCCTTTTTGAGATATTCGCAAAAAACGTTTTCGTTGGTATTTTTGCCCATTAACGAAGTTAACCTTGCATTTTATGAAAAACGAATCTGCGTAAAATTTCAAGTGTCTAGCTCAATCCGTGCGCCCGCAATCCGCGCCACAGACGGATGGACGGACATGCAAAATTCAACATTTTTTTTCATTCTAAACACACTGGTGTAATTCATTTTTGTGTATGATGACGGGATTTTGGCGTTACAAACGGTAAGGTAAATTTAATATGTATACCCTTTCATTTCACCATACGGGAATAAAAACACATAGAACAACTTATCGAAAACGACACGACAATCGCAATCTAAACAAAAAAAGTTCTATTAATCGACAATCCTATGATGAGCGGCTACTTTAGCGAATGTATAAACTTTAATTGCATGCTAAACAAGGATGTTTTTGATCAAAGTCTCAACTTAGTAAAGTGAGTTTTGTTTCATTTGAGAGCAAATTATGTATAAAAATCCTTCCAGCAGCAGAGTTGTTTCGTAAAAGAATAAACATGTATAGGGTGGGCCAATTTATTTTTTTTTTCGTATAAATTTTTTTATCTGAAATCGTATACTATTATGGTATGCGATAGTAATCGTAACGATTGGAATTTCCCTGTTATTAGTAGAAAACACTAACATAACACACAAGATCCGATCGTTACGATTACGGTCGTATTCCATAACAGACCCCCAATTAGTTTGCACAAATTTGGAGAGAGAGGGTGACTTCCGCCATTTGTCTAGTCTTTTCTAACAAAAATTCTGTTTCTAATTTTCCTCCGACATTGTATTTACACAAAAAAAATACGTCCTCCGAAGTAGTCCGCGATAGTTTCATATAACTTAAATCTTTCACCATATATATTTTGGATATTAACTCTTTACTGCATGATTTCTTATATTTAAAGTAATGAAAATTTTAACTTATGTTAGGTCTCGATTAGACATAAATTGAGATTTTTTCATAGACTTTTTTCATGCATCTATCCAGACATATTTGTCCGAGCATTTTTGTCCAAAATATCAGAAAAATTTTGAAAAATGCGGCTTACACGCGACATTTCAATGGCAGGTCATGAAAAAAAATCCCAATTTAAATCTAATCGAGACGAGGTTTAAAGTTGGACTTTTTTAAACGAGGTTAAAAGAGGGACAATTACCTCTGGTGCTTTTTTCTGTTATTTCCCCCCGCAAAATATGTCGAATACTCAGAACAAACAAAAACTTTTTTTTAATACAGTAGAATACCGATAATTCGTACCCCGATAATTCGTATATCCCGCTAATTCGTATGAATTTGCTGGTCCCTTGAAATACGAATTATCGGGATTCTACTGTATTGGTTTTTTTCCTTCGGTCAGCTTATTTTATTTTATACTTGTTTATCTGTCTGTTTTTGAACGCAATAATTATCGACGAAAATGAGATGGATAAGGCTAAAAATTTGCAGAGAGTTTTAAGATTTTATACTCGATGTCAGAACCATTTAGAATTATATTAAAATTGATATACCGTTTGTAATTAGTATGCCGTTTATAACGACAGGATGTTTGATATGAAAAAAAGTGTGATCTTCTCCTTTTGTCAGTCTACGAGATATCTCTAAGGAATTATACTAGACAGTTGAAATTTTGCACAGATAAGTTTCTCGGAAAACAATTTAATTGAACTGTCGAAATATGACCACTCTCTCCCCAATTAAACTAAAACAGTAGGTTGTATTCTTCTCCAGAATTGTGAATTTTATGGGAAAAGTTCTAAAAGCAAAAATACCAAGGATATAATTTTACATGATGTTTTTATACAACAGAATCCAATTGGATCATATCTTCTCCCCGTCCCCGTACAATGTTTTTGCAATTTTCTCGTATCGTAAAAGTTTCAAAAATAAAAATGTTTCGAAGGAAACTTAAAATTACGGTTTCATACGCCAAAATTCTCTTGGAATACTCATTATTCACTACCCCAAACAAATGAAGAAGTTTTTTTTAGTAATTTTTAACTTTCTGGATATTGTCAAAAAGATTATAAAAACAAAAATGTTTAGGTACGATTTTACAAATCTTTTCCAATCTTTTAATTCAAATTTGAACTGAAATCAATTTCAATTGCATTTCTATTTAAATTCGGCCTGAAGCTCTCATATAAAATGCTTTTAGCCAACTGTAGCTTTTCATAAATTATAATGTATAGATTATAATTTGGATACACTAACATACTTACCTCTTAAAACTCCTAACTATAATTCAGAAATGTTAAGAGTATTAACGACAACGTACTAATTTTCAACATTTAGGTACAGTAATCCCTCCAACTGCGCGGTATACACGTTCCACAAAAAGAGCGCGCAAACCGAAACCGCGCACTGTGAACCCTACTTTGTATGAAATTTTGGGGTTAGGAACATGTTTTTTTTAAACGAAAATTATAAAAAAATCGCGCAGCTGCGAAATTTTTACCGCGAATTTCGAAATTTTTGTATTAAAAACTTAACTCTTACAGGCTTCGTGGTACACGCGATGTACCACTTTTTTCGTAACAAATGCTGCATTGTGGTACCAAAATTGTACTTCTTATTAAATCGACTTACATTGCTGCATGAAACAGTAAAGTGGTACTATGAAAAAAAATCAAAAAAAAAATTTTTTTCATGTGCCACGGGTAAAAATATTTGCTATTCTTCTGTGCTTCTAAGGATTAACCGCGCAGGTGCAAAACTGCGCAGTTAGAAACCGCGTAATTCGGGGGATTACTTTATAACCATTTGGAACACAAAATGGCGAATGTCTTTTTTTTTAAATTTTATTTTGTCAAAAGTCATAAATAATGTAAATTCGAAGAGCTCGTCCTTATTTGCAACTTGTTTGAGATCGTTTTAGTCGATTTGTAGAAAAAATAACAATGCTTCCATTATCTTATTGTGCTGTTCTATGACTGCGATAAATATTTATACGTATCTACGAAAGAATATGTTCGAATTGTTTGTTAGGTTTGATTCTTTCTTTTTTTTTGTTGATCATGATGCTTTTTATGCAAATATTTTGATTTTCAATTTTTTGTACAAAACTAAATATAATGCTTTTTACGAAGCATAGTAAAAATCCTTCATTTTTTTTTTAAAGTAGAAGGATTTTTACTATGCTTTGTAAAAAGCATTATTTTTGCAAAAAACTCCAAACAAATAATAAAAAAAAACGTTATATCCACAGAATATTTTCACAAAAAAAAACAATTGGTGTTTATTAGCCGGTCCTGAAATTATGATTTCGTTTCATTTTAAATATTGAATATGTTTCAAAAAAATCGGTTAAAAATTATACCATTTCCTAATTAATTTAAAATTGTAGATTTTTCATTGTACAACTATGTATATCATTCTGATGTCTAAGTTATAGAGAAAAAAGTATTTGAAGAATTAACCGTTTAACTTTTATTTTTGTAAAATATTTTAAAAATGATAACTATGTAAAATTTTAATATCATTAGCATTAAACATGGTAATCTGTAATTAATAAACATACCTAATTGTGTAAGCCCCAAAAATAGAATTAACTGCATTCATCAATGTTTCCTTCTGTAATTATTAATAGCTACTTTAACTATAATACTACATTTGAAGTAGAACTACTGTGACTGTTTTTTATAATAACAATTTGAAAAATGCAAAAAGAAAAAAAAAAGATTACAATTAGCTTTAGAAAGAAGAAAATATATTTAAAAAGAAAGAGAATACAAAAAATTATACAAAATGCTAACTTTCGGAAATTTTTAAATTTAGATTTACTTGAAAAATTAAAATAAGGTAGAAACAAAGTGCGAATTTTGTTTTTAAGAAAGTAAAAATATTAAAGAATTAAACGAGAAGTAAAATATTGAAACTGTGTTGTAACGAAATAATATAAAAGAGTTAATTTGTAATTTACTGTTATTAACAATTTTTTTATATTTAACATAATTATAAGAAAGGAAGAAAATTAAAATTATATTCAATAAAAAGAAAGTAAATAATTGATCTGGATCACAAGACATTACTTATTTATATAAAAAATGCATATTCGAATGATGTGAAAAACTGATAAAATGTAATTAAAAATTTCAACTGTGTAGAATTATAATAATGAAATTTGAAATGATAATTTTCGTGTTTTATTTGGTTGATTTTTTTTTAAGTTTTAAGTCCCTTGTCGAGTGCACACAAATGAATGTTTGGCGAGCGATTCGACAAATCTTGTCTAACGCACGTGAACTGTCAACATTCTTCGAGTGTCCAGTCGTTGATTGAACTTCCTTGGTTATGTTAACATATTGTAATTTTTTTTATTTTTCACATACAATTAAATAAAGGGTAAACACTAATAATCTTATGAGACCCTTGAGAGAAAAGATAACCGTTGAAGATGACTTCAACTAGAGAGAGTCTGTACATATCTAATTTATAGTACATGGATTCGTCTTTCCTTTAACTTTGCCCATGTCGAAACAAATTTCGTAAGGTAAATTGTATCAGTTAGGTCTTTTTCGCTGTGTAGTATCATTAAAGAACTCAGCCTTTCGAACAAAAGTTATTAGCTGAAATGCTAATTTAAGTACCCCTTTCATTTCGCGGCAGACAAAATTTGAATTTCGCGACATTATACAGTTCAGTGGATGCGTTTAAGTATGATAAAGAGGGAAATACTTTTGGGACCATTTTTCAGCAGAGCTTTGTATGGTGACAGTTGTTCTATGTTATATAGTTCTGTGCCATAAACTGATGAGAGTTTATGGCACCCCCCAGTCGGTACGGCCCTGGAGTGGAGTCGGAATCTCGAAGTCGAAGTTATTAGTTTTTGCCCTCCGACTTCGACAAAAAAATGAAACACTTAGAAATTTTGAAATATCTCAAGCAGAGACGGTCTCGCAAAAATGCTAAGTAAGAAAAAAAATAAACAGTCACAGATCGATAGCCTCGAATTCTTTGATAGCTCGAAAGTTTTTCAATTTTCTTCAGGTTCAAATTGTCGAGGTTTGGCTGTTTTTTTAATTTACAAAAGTTGGAAGAACCAAATAACAACTAGATGAATTTGAAGTACTTAAAATGCGGATCCAAATATTCAATTATTATAGCGCTTTATTCGTATTTTCACTGCAGTTTAAATTAAATGATTTAATTTTAGAAATCAGGATTTTTATTTAAAATGTTTAACTTGGCAACGCCATGAAAAGTATACGTTTAGGCTGAATGCACTATAGTTTGTGGGCTGACGGATTGATCTCAAACTAATAAGATATTTCGTGTTTCAGAAATTTGACAGTAATTTCTATTGGAATGTGATATACGGAAGAGCTATGTAAAACCTTATTTTAAACATTCTGTCTTGATAAATTTTTCGATAGGAGGCACTGTTTTCAAAAAAATCGCAAAAAATATCTTTGATTGTAAAGAAACCGTATTGAATTTTTATGCATGGAAGAGCTATGACAAAATGTATTATAAGTACTTTTTTATGAATAGTAGAGGGCGAAAGGGGTTGGCCTAACACAATAATTTTTAGCCTATGTCACCTTCCAGTGTATGTAACTTAAGTTCCAAGTTTCATTAACCCGTTCGGTACATGTTTTTTTCTATGGGGGTTAAAGATTCTCTCTATACAAATTAATGATGTTTAAGCTATTAATATTCATTTAAAACAAAAAAAAAATTAAAAATTTTTATTTTTATTTTTTACAAATACGTCCACTGTAGTCCAGCTTTTCACTCAAAAAATCAAAATTGGGTCACAAATGCACTTAAAGGGGCACTGAATGAGAATAGAGTGTTGAAAATAAATAAATAAGAAGTCAATCCAAATTTTTAACTGCGTTGCCATATGGCATCAAAATCCGAATGGGTTAAGTATCATCCAGCCGTTTTCGCTATCGCAAACAAACAGAAAATAATTGAACCGAACCAATTTTTGGAACTGAACCCATTTAAGATCGACGAAAAAAAGAGTTTTTTTTAAAGATTTAACAAAATAATAATAAATTTGCCAAATTTTTGATTCAAGAACCAGAAAATTTCAAATTCCTCTTTCCACATAAAGCATAAATCCTTGCTTCCTTCCAAATAAATCAACAAATTTTAGCTATGAATTGTTGCCTAAGTCGTGCCCTTAAATTAATTAAATTCTTTGGCTGGTTTATAAATCAAACAATTTAGTGCAGCCCATAGCTTGAAATTAAGCAAAAAACCACAGAATAATTTTATACTATAGTCATATAACTTTGCCAATACGTAAATGAAACTTCTAGACATTGGAATATGTGCGAAAACTCCAAAATACAAGAAGCAGATATGCGAGTGGCAATAATTTTAGTGTGTCCCCAACTTTTTAACTTCGGAATCAGCAACTATACTCGTGTGAACCCTTTAACCCATTCCTTTTTATCCAGGAAGTCATTCCACTCATGAGCGTACCATTTCTGAGAGTCATAATGTTGTACCACAAAAAGGATTTGTCCTGGTTGTATATCAATTTCTAATTATTTTAATCGCTTTCATTTCAGTACATTTAACAATTTTACTTTCGCGACAGCCTAAATTAATTGTTTCGCATCGCAGACAAGAAGACGATTTTCAATGTTTAATAAAAACAATTTTATATTCAAAATAATCCATGAGAACTTTCTTTTGCCAGATGATGTAATTAATTAATATCGAGAATTTTTGCCATAGTTAAGGTATGCTATGTACAAACAAATACTTTTTTCTTGAATGGAAATATGTACTATTGCCCCGCGTTAGGTAAAACTATACATTATTACCTTTAGAATTGATAACGCAGACTCAAACTATAATTTATGAAAGTATATGCTAAATTTAAAATTTCCAAGCAAATTCAATTATAACCAACTCAGGATGTAGCAAAATTGTTCTACGAATGTACAAATACATATTGTCTGTTCTACATCTTTCACCAGATGCCTGTATTTCTGAAAGATAAACTTTTTGGGATGCAGGGATTTGCAAAGCCTTATACAGAAAGAGCTAAAAAAAGAGTTTTGTCATCGTATTAATATTGTATTGTCTGCAATGTTGGTGAATTATCAAACGAAGAGGAAAATCAACTTTGGGACTTTAAATTAAATGCAAACACCATTCATGTGCATTCCAGAATAGCATTTAATTCAATTTCATTAATTAAGTTTAAAGTTATATGTGAAAAGTTAGTTAAATTATTTAATAAATTTGAAATGTGGAATTTCAAGCATACGCAATTTAACAAAATATTATTTAGATTTATTTCTTTGAAAAATTAACAAAAAACTGCAAATAGTTGTTACAAATAGTTGACTCGAAAAATTTGTTTAAAAACACTACCAGTGAGATGATATACCTTTCTTACACAATTAAACTCCATATGATAAAAAGTTGTGTATTCGATTGAAATTTACTATAGAAAGCCATTCGAAAATTCGAGAAATAATTGATGTAGAAACTTGAAATTTAACACAGATGTCACTTTTATCAAATACTAGCTTGCATACCCGTCGTTGCCGGGTTAAGTTTTTTCAATTTTTTTTTGATGGTCTATGTTGGAGCTAAACTTCAGGCCAATCGGCTCGGTAGTTTCCCCGAGAAAGGGTAACATAGAGGAAGAGCTAAGTTTCGAGATCACTTTAGCCCCTCCCCTTACTCCCCCACCTCTCGGGCTACTTTTTAATGGGTCTATGTTGGAGCTGGACCCCCGACGAACATCTATGCCAAATTTCAGGCCAATCGGTTGAGTAGTTTCCCGCAAAAGAGTAACATAGCGCAAAAACTAAGTTTCGAAATCACTTTACCCCCTCCCCTTACTCCCCCACCCGTCGCGCTACTTTTCCGTATGCCTATGTTGGAACCAGAACTACCTCAGACACTCATGCCAAATTTCAAGTCAATCGGTTCAGCCGTTTTTGCGTGAAAGAGGAACAGACAGACACCAACTCATTTTTATATATTAGTATGATGACTATATGAGTATGATATGATCAAATATTTAATCATATCCAAAAACGGGCAAAATTTAGCCACTCTTTCCCGCCTCCACCATGCAAGCAGAGAATTTTTTTGCAATTATCTCGAAAACGGTTCATTTTTTCAAAAAAGGTTATAAGACAAAGACTGTTTAAAATGCAATTCTTCATAACTTTTCCATATATCGAAATTCAATTGAAGACAATTTTTATAAACTTACTTCGATTGCATGACCCCAATTGGGATTTTTAAATTGGGTTCTATAGGACAACAATAGCACAGTATACAGTAAACAAACTTCATACATTAAATGTGAAAATAACCTGTGTAACCGAAAACGAATAACCCAGAAATACCCAAATCTAGGCATTCTAATTGGTTAGAAAAATCTTAAATTTTTGGGGTACAAAGAATGAACAAGCAATATGACCACAAAGGCACAGAATAATAGCATTCAAACAAAAAACCGCGTAGTTAAGGAAATCGACCTTGGAAATTTTTGTTACATACATACAGATACACACACAAACACATACCGACAGTGCCGCCGGGGAGCAAAACTTCAATTAGAAAAACTGACAGACCAACGGAAATATTTCAAAATTTCATTTTAGATTTATAATTATAAAAAAAAACCAAATACCTATTTCAAAGTTTATAGTTGTATGAAAACCGAAAATAACAAACATGGCATTCTTACAATGTTATTACTGAAAAAATGCATAAGTAAATTCTCTCCGAATACATTCATTCCCATCAATTCCAATATGTACTCAATTTAGTTAATTAATTGAACCAAACCCATCTCAAATAACGTTTTCTACTCATCAGTTAAATTAACTATTTTTTTTATTCCCAGTTTAGTAATTCCTATCACTTATTACAAAGTGAAAATTTCTATCCTCAAAGGACTAAATTGGATTTTCAAACTAACTAGAAAATAATTAGACAACTTAAGAACTTGCACTACGTACAAATTTGCATTAGGGGTATTCACAAAAAGTATTAACTTGCTATAAAATATACTAATTGTTAAAGTTTTGTCAACAACAAAAATTCCACGGCAACGTTTTTTGTAACTTTAACACAATTTTTTATGTATCAATCGGGTGGTGTAAAAGTTTAACTTTGGGTGAATATGGGCCAGATACTCGATACCCTGGCAAGCAAGCAATAAATCAATGAAGAATTTGTTAGCAAAGCCGCCATTTTTGCTAGCTAGCAAGTTGCGATTTGCTAGAGAATCGAGTATCTGGCCCTATATTATGTAAACAAAAAAAACCTAGTGGCATTAACAATTCGCTGACATTTGACAGTTTCGGACTTTTTTTTATTCAAACGAAAAGTATTTAAAAATAGTGTTTTAGTGATTAAATTCGTTAAAACCTATGCTCTTAAGGTGCCGCTCCACATGAGAGTCAATGCCGGCGAGAACCTCTCGATAGCAGCTCGATAACGTCTCCGAGAGGCGCTCGCAGAAACTCGCAAAAACTCGCGAGCTAGTTTCTGCGAGCTGTCAAAAGTGATTCTACTCTCTAGTCGACACGCACCCACTGAACTCTCGGGGAGTTGCTCGCCAGATACGAACGGCGTTTGAATTTCGCTAGTAGCTCGCGAGAACTCGCTAAAGTAAGATGTCAAAAAAATCAAGATATTGGTCTTGAAAAGAGAAAAATCGCCGAAATTAACTCTCAAATGGACAACCTCCTGCGAGTAACTCTCGAGAGTTTTTGAGAGTTACTCGCGTACTTAATCTCATGTGGAGCGGCACCTTTAAGTTATTTAGTGATTATTTTAAGTGATTAGAGTTATTTCCGAAACGAAAAAACAGAGAAAGTGAAAAAATACGAGTGTAATCGTAAGTGTATTTCACGGTTGGGAGCGAAAATTAATAACTTACGACGATGGTAGCAGCCAAGTTAATATCTTTGGTAAATTTTTACTGTGAATAATAAAATGCCTTTTTATCTTGACACAATTTTCAAAATCTGTAAAAATCCGGAAAAAATACCACACGTGAAGTTTAAGATTTTAAAGTGTGGAAGAGAAATGAAAAAAAAAACTCAATACATCAATATTTTATATCTTAGATAAAGGTTTTTTTCAGTTCCAATAACTTAACAAATTTAATCATGATATCGTTTAAAATCAATTTAACCGAAATAAAAATCTCCACCTCGTTACCGAAGCAACAATATCGTTTTTTCAGCACACGTCTAATGGACAATAATGTCCAAGTCTAGGTCTATTCGCATCCTCTATCTCACAATATCCTTTTACACTGCGCTCTTTTATTTCTCTTCAATTAAACAATACCATTGTGTTGATGTTCCCGAATACCGATTCGCCTCTTTACATCGCCAGTTCAAAGGATACGAAATTTTCCAAGAAAGCAAGTGAAAAGCATACGCTTCGGCTGAAAAATGAACTGCAGACAAAAGTAATATCCTCAGATCCTTGGAATTCGAGCAAGAGGTGTGAAAAGAAAGCCGAAAAAACAATGAAATCCACATAAAGTGAATGAAAGGAAGGCAGCAGAAAAGTCCTCTGCTCCAGAAAATATCCCATTCCATTAAAGTAAACTCTGAATGAGAGAAAGACTCCACCCCTTAGCCATATTGGGATGAAGTGCAATAACCAATAACATCAAAGTAGGGATATTATTACATATACCATTTGATAGCATAGTTCTGTATTATATGCTCCCTTAAAGTATCCTTAACGTTGTCCATAATCATGCGCGATTCTATGCTTGGGAAACAGTAACACTTCAATGGTATTTTTTTTACCGAATGATACGCGGTATGGATTTCTGCGGGAATAAAAGAAACTATTTTTTGTTTCCATAATTGGTATTTTGAAACTTTTGAATATAAATCAGGTTATTTGATTAGTTTAATTAAATTTAGGGTAATCATGTCTACCGTAATGGCCGAGACAGTCTCGGATTTGGGCATGTGGCCCCAGAAACTAAACTTTTGTCCCGGATTTTTCAATTTAGTGCCTAAATTTATCAAACGCTAAAAATACGACCATTAAAGTTGCAAATAATTCTATACTTCAGCTGAGAGTTACTATAAATCATATTTTTTTCGCCTGCGGCGCATTTTTTCAACGATTTTCCTCAAAAGCCGTATATATAAAAAAAAATTGGCCTGCGGTGCATTCACTTTTATTGGTATTTTTATAATTTATGTTAAGATTATTTATGGAACGTAAAAAGCGCGAGAAATTAGGTTTTTTTGCTTGGGACTGTAAAGCTCTTGATTTAAACCATTGCGCATTCTGTTTAAAAAATTTCAGCAGCGGCCCATATTTCTTACTGTTTTTCCTTGGGTTTCGTTCAAATCAAATTTTATTTTATATATAAAATTTGTTCTTTCGCGGGTGTTCCGTTTTAGCTATCTTTCCCATAACCACCCTCTGATGGTGTCCCGAATTAACCCAAATTAAATATGGTCACCCTAATTATATGTACCATTAGGTACATGGTGTAAATAATACATCTAATTTATTGGAATATTGCACAAGTTCTGGTTTTAGGCTCAATATTTTCATATTTTTTTAAATATGCCATCTTATAATATACTAGCTTGCAAGTCTAGTTGCGGCGTTGCTCGGGTAATAATGAGTTTTCATGTATCATGTATAAGGGAGTAGTTTGAGTGGACAAAAAGTCTCCTTTATGCTCGTACTGTCCAACACCGAAAACCTCATTCAAATCCCTTTAGTGGTTCAGAAGATAACAGGCTAGGGGTTAAAAGGGAAGTCCATACCGGGACACAGAAACCAGTTTTCAATAGACTCAGCCCTACAACAACAACTGAAATGTTTTTTAAACAAGTAACATAACAGAAAGCTAGTAATCTATAGATTGTGATTTTATATTTATGTAATTATGCCACGGAGAGAAAAAAATAGTAAATTTAACTTTTTTTTAGTTGGAATCGGAATTACAACTAAAATAGTTAATTTCAAATAAAAAAATAAACAATTTAACCACAAAATACTGAATTTTAGAACTAAGTAGTTAAATTAATTATAAAAATCGTGGATTTGGATTATTTTTGTAGTTGAAAGTAATTATTTTAGTTGTGAAATTAATTATTTTATCCCGCTTTCAACTAAAAAAAGAGTTCAATTGACTATTTTTTCTCACCGTGCGGCTTAAAAATAATTTACCTGTCAAAATTTTAATATTGTGATATAACTTGGTTCGAATAATACGGAACTCGGATAATCAGGGCTCCACTGTGCAAAATTCTGTAACGAAAATATAATATGGTTTTTAGATCTTCTTTACAAAAAATGTATAAGTTTTCTAAATTCGGTAATTAAAGAGTAGTTCAAAATAATTTTTATAACAAACCGATTTTAACTTAAATTATATCACTTGAAAATAAAAGGCAGATCAGAAAGCTATGTATTTTTGAAACTTCCGTTTTTTGCTTACGAACTTCCAGATTTCGTACGCCATTTAATACAGCTCTTTCCCTTTTCAAATAATGGCTTGTGATTGGTTAAAGTGATTCGATACTTCATCAAGTCGTTAAAATGGAATTTCACCAAATGAAAAAACCATGAAATAACAAAAATAGAAATCTTATGGTCGGATTGATATCTTTGGAGTAATCAATCGTCATGGAAAAGGAATACCTCAGCATATTACTAGCAAACTATACGAGATTTTTCACTTTCGGTTTGGTCCAGAGACGGTCTGGAGCATTGAATGAATCCTGTCGGGTTGTCCGTTTGCCGAATCTTCCTGTCTTCCTGTCGTTGTCTCGAAATCTGGGAACTTGAAAGCTTGCGCCGGGCGGTACTTCCTTAAATGAGTTTCATTCTATCGTCAGATATCCTTGAACTCGTGTTATCGGCACCAACGCCATCATAATCATTATCGCTTATCTTCGTCGTTGACGATCTCCATTTATAAGTCGAAACTTTATTATAATTGAGAATTAATTAAAATGGTGGCATAAATGATTATTAAAATCCCTTCAACTATTTAATGCCTTTAGTGAAATGTGATGTGGCTTTTATGGTGAATATTTCATAATATTTTACAGCCTAGAAGCAAAAATTGTTTTTTTTCTTTATACGTGAAGTTTAATTTTGAATAATTTTCCAAAATAATGTTTGGTTTTATTTTGTGAATTTGTGACTTTTTTTTATTGATTTACACTAATAGTTGTTTGAAGAAGTTTGGTTGCCCTGGAATACAAACTTAAAAATTAAAAAAAAAAGTTCTGAACGCGAGCGATAACAATAAATGGATTATATTGTTGGACTATTATTTTTCAAAAGTCTTTAAAAACTCACGCCTTTGAAAAGAATCAAAGAATTTTATATGGTGTTACTGTACTCGTTATTTAATTTTTTGGTAATTTTTTGAGATGTCTGTAAAAAGGACTGTTTTGGCTCAAAACAAATTCATAGACTAATTATTTTTAATTTGTAATTTTTTCAACTTGAATTTTAAAATAATTGTTTAATTAAAAAGTTTTTTCCTTGAGGAAACAATTCAAAGTGCAAAAAATCATTAAATAAATAAGAAAAAGTTTATTAAAGAAAACGCATAACAAAAAAACGTTTTTAAAATGGAACAACTGGCACAATTTGTAACGAAATCGTTCGAATTTAATAATAATCGTGTTCTGGATGTACTAAATATGTCAACTAAAGAATTAACAGCAAAAGTGACCACTTGTAGTGAATCATCCGAAATCCTTTCGATAAATGGCGGAACTGAAACTGAACCAGATGACGAATCTGTCGATATTGATATAACTGATTTATCTGGGAATGATGAATTTGACAATAATAATAAGGATTTACCTCTGCCGTTGGTAAAACGGTCGGGGAAAGAAGGTCGTCATACAACTAGAAATTGGTTAATATCGAATTCACCAAAACGGAAAATAGAAGGTACGCTCAACGTATTTTAATAACCTCGATAATTTGATATGAAAAATTCTGATACATTCAAGTTATTTTATGCAATACATTAAGATGCCGGATAACAGCAAACCGATTAATTGAAAACCCTTAGGTCCAATTGACGAAAGGCTATCGCCTAATACATGTTGGTCATCTACATTTTGACCGAATTAGCCATTTTGACCGAATTCCAGTTAAATTTGACCGGATTTTACCAAGTTTGACCGGGAAAAATGATAAAATTCGGTCGATTGCATTTTTAACCCGAAGGTAATTTGATTACCGTATTTGACAGTTTTCGGTCCGAAAGAAAATATAAACAAAAATATCATTTTAAATGACTACTGAACTTCAAAAAGCGAACATACCTATTTTTATGTGACAATAAAAATATCGATAAAATGGAAGTTTGATACCTTCTTTCATTCAAAACTTAAATAAAATACGACATAACTCCTTCACTCCTTCATCCATATCTCCTCAACAAATTAAATTGTTACATTTTTTACTTTTCCATAAGATAGAATACAACACGACACCTTCACATATAATAGGGCAATTCACTCTTGATCGTAGATGTACATCGTAGATGTACAATTTAATAAAAAATTAAGGAAAAGTACAACGAAGCGTGAGCAGCGCTTTACTAGAGATTGTGGGTTTTGTAGTAAATTTTTGAGTCTTTTATTTATTTTCATTACCTAAATTGTTTAAAGCATTTTTTAACTCTTAATTTATACTGAATCATATAAATACTTTAATTTACTTGCTTTTCCAATGTCCATTTTAGAGTTGGCACCAAGTTGACATGTCACAAAACATGTCTTAACCTCACTTTATTAGAAGTACGACAAAAACTACGATTTTACCATACCTTCGGGTGTGGTAGATTGTAGTTTTCGTCGTAAAAAAATTTGTTTGGAGAACTGTCAAAAAACTACGATTTTTTTTACGATTCTATGATTCTACGAGTTTTTTACGATCAACTACGATAAAGAATGAATAGCCCTAATATAAAACCATATTTGAAAAATTCCTGATATAACACCTTCATCCACTCGTGTCTTCAATTGTAAAAATGCAACAATAATTTTTATAAGTTTTGAATCTAAATTGGTATTTGTGGGATTTTTTAATTCTCCCAAGAGACACCACACTAAACTGACTTTTTGATGAGCCCTAACTTAGTTGATTTGATCAAATGACCAGAGCAGTGAAAAGTGTGCACTCTTGCCGATTGAAATTCCTATACATTTGACTTTTATTTTGACCAAATCAACTATAACTTTTATTTTGACCAAATCATCTATAACCAAAAATTAGGTAACCAATTTTGATAACGTAAAAAATACCACTGGGAATAGAATCTTTAGTATGAATCTTTAGTGAAACAATAATTTTGCCTTGTACTTGACGCTAAACGATCACAAAATGAATAAAAATATTTAAATCCCTTGTGTTACTTGATTAAGGTCCGTTCGCGCCAACTATTCTTAAAAAATTAAGTTGTGGCTAGCCTACTTAAGTTGCTAAGTTTCGTATGTGCAAACGACCATGAGTGAGACTCATTACTATACACTGCTTATGTATTTTAAAATTTCTATGAAAAGTCTCAAGGTTGGGTTCCGATGTTATACCAGAATTGAAATATTCAGGGTATTCACAGTCCTCTTTTAATTTTCGGTATTCGGTGTTTTCGATAATATTAAAAGACTGAAAATATTCTGCTGTGAACATCCCACAGCACAGATTTGAGAACAGCGCTTTTATTTGATACGTGACCAAATCATGAACTGCGAATTTGATTGTAAAATATGTCACATACCTTTAAATCCATGTTTGATGTATTCTTTTGAATTCCTATTGTGGCAACGGATATCAAAATTGAAAAAATTTGCATCAGTCCGATGAGATTAACAAAAAGCCAGCGAGAAAATTTGACAACTAAAAACATTACTAGCGCCACCCGCGGTTGATTATTTATACCGAATAACCGGGCCGGAAAACACGACTCAAGGCATGTATACAATTACCGAATCCGGTAATTCATTTTTACATGAACCAAATTACCGTCTCGGTAAAAATCTGTTAAATTTGACTGAATTACCGAGCGGTAAAATTACTCGCAGTTTAAAAGAGGACTGTGAATACCCTGATTATGTTGGGACGTTTGGGAATGTGTTCAGAGTGGAATTCGAACTTCCTGTTCCTGGGTTAATTGATTTTTTCTTGCATTGTTGATTTTTTAAATTATATTCATCAGAAATCTGTGTTTGTGCGCTTTTGACAGAATATTTTGGTCCGATTTTTAACTCGATTTTTTGACTGGATTTTTTAACCGGATTCACGAAACGTAAATCCGGTCAAATGGCCAAATCTGATCGGATCTAAATTTTTCACCACCTTTAATACGTTACTGGAATACGTTTCTGGAATCGTATTAAAGGTAGTGATAAATTTTCGATAGTTACGTTTCTGGAAAATGCCGCGTTGTAGGAAATCGCGTTGATAGAAACACTAACTCCATATAAAAATAGGGGCTTGGTGTTTGCCTTTAATGTTATAAATGTGAGGTTTTGTAATTTACTTTTTCAGTATTTCGATTAAGAGAATAGAATAAAATTCACCATAAAATAAAAATTTAACATAAAATAAAAATGCTTCCAAAAAAAAAACAATTAGTAGGCTCGCATGAAAAACGTGTACAAACTTAACATAGTTTAACATATGTATGTCGTTTAGAATGCTTACACCGTTTAAATTGTATTCAAAATTTCACAATGTGAAAATTACAACAACTTCTCGTAGGGCAAAATGTAATCTACTAACTTTTGGACCCGTCATTGCCGGGTTAAAAATTTTTTTATTAAGTTTTAGAAATACCACAAAAAATTAGATATCCTGGAAAAGGTTTCGAGAAAAAATCTGGATTTTCAAAATTTGGCGTGATTATTGCTCTCAAAAATTCCCTAATTATCCTGAGAAAATATGGGAAAAACTTTTCAAACGGATATTTAATAATTAAATCACCTAATGCCGTAACAAAAACAAATTATGTTAAATTGAAAATATTAAACCAATATATTATTCGAAATCCGTACTGCTGTACTTGACATCTGTAATTAGTCACGAAAATATTTTTAAAAAAAATCAACTTACAATGTATTAAATTTTAAAAAAATCTTTACACTTTTTTTATTTAGATGACGAGAACCAATCTGATGGCAGAACAGTAGCACTAAATTTAATTCGTGTTGATGCGATAACAGAAAAACCGATCGAAATACCAATAAGACCACGTCCAGTTAAGGATCTCATTAACGAAGTGAGGAAAGTGAAAAGTGCCTCAACACATCGAACCGATGTAATAAAAAAGGAATTTGATTGCAGTAATCAAGTCCAAAATCAAAAACATCACCAACAGCATTCACACAAACAGCATAAGGAAGTCATAAATGGATACGATATACGAGAAGGTAAATAAATAGCTAGAAACATTCATTTTGTGTACAATTTTTTTTATATTAAAATCGAAAAATCAAACTTAAATCCTCAAAAGTGTTTTTAGAATATTCGAAAAAAAACTTTTGAAAATATTAGCACTATCGTTTGGATTAGACAGTGTTCGTTAATTAATATTTTTAAACTTAAACGGGAAAAAAATATTTTTCAATGATTTTATTAGACGTTTCCAGATAATATCAAAATACTACACTGAGAGAAATACCCCATTGCGATATTTACAATGATGCATTGTAAATCTTCGCATTGTAAAAACTTTCCCCAAATTGGAAAAGCACGCAATTTTCAATATAAACTTATTGATCTTACATATACATTAATATGAAAACAGGGAAAACTATGTTTTCATGGTAAATTTTACATTGTTTGTTGATGAATTGATATGTACTATTGAAAAACCCAGAGTAAAATACAAAATAATATAAATCATATATAATTTTACATTGAAGATTTGTAAATTTTACAATTTTCCATATCATTTAATACATGTGAGTTAATAAAATCCGAAATTACATTTTTCGACTTTACATTTTTCGACTTACATACGAAATTACATTTTTCGACTATAAAATCATGCATTTCAACTTATACTTTTATATTTTTGTGAGGTTAATTTTGTATTTTCAAATGTAAAAAGAAAAAGAAAGTTGATGCCTTCAGCCGCCATATTTCCCATTGACATTTGATGGAAACGATTTCGTTTCGAGAATTAAATTTCTTATTTCAGGCGAATGACTGAAGGATATTGCATAAAAAGTATATAGCAGACATTTTTGAAACAGCATAATTTTATTGGCATCAAAATTTCATTGCAAAAGAAAAAATAAATTTGACCGGTAAAATAAAATTAAAGAAATTTTTCATTAAAACTAAATAATTTGATGGCCCATTAAAATCTGTTTAAATTTCAGATCCAATATTGTCGAAAAATTTTCGTGGCAACTAAAATCACGACATGCAATCGGAGGAAAAGTCCATTATAAAATAATACTCCACAAAAAGTTTCGATTAATTTATCGCCATTAGATTTTTCTTGTTCGCTTTCTGTTTACGTTTTAATTTGTTCATCTCTGTTCACTCACCAAGCTAAGTAACCATTTGAGGGAGAAAGAAAACGCCGCATATTTGCTGCTTAAAATGCACAATATGGGTATCAATTCATATGGCAAAATGTTGAATTCACAATGCGGCCGTGTTTCACATTGCTCAATGTAAATCTTACAATTTTGCGCAATGGCGCCCTTTTATAGTTGAAACATACGAATTCATATGCGTTTTCTATGACTTTTTCGCTCAGTGTAGGAATATTTATTGCTGCCAGAATTGTATGCATAAGAAAATCTAACTAATTCTAGTCTTAGCGCCAGGGGCGGATCTAGGGAAGGGTGGGGCGACTATTGGGGCGCCGCGGTACGAGAGGCGCAAAATCCATTTGAAAACTTGAAAGTTTCAAGGGCGTCAAAGGTAAAAGCAAGTAGGTTTTGTGGGCGCAACCCAAGGTTGAGACTCTTCTGTAAGGCAATCTTGAGTCATATTTGCACAAAAACTATTTTTTATAAAAATAACTTTTTTACTGTAATAACTTTTTTTTACTATTTTCACAGTAAAATTTACTGAACGATGGTAAAATTTACTGAAATCCAGTAAATTTTATTGAAAATACAGTATATTTTTACTGGAGAATTGCGGATTTCATCCCAGTATTTTATATTATTCCCGTTTTAAAAAAAAACTATGTCTGATGCTGACAGTTTACTGTGTCAACCCAGTAAATGTGACATTGTTGCACGCCAGTAAAAGTCATTCACGTTTAGAATACATTCCTCAATTGGTTTCATAACCTAGCGGTAAGTGAAGTGGTCTACAACAGCGGTACGACGTTTTTCAAAACACCAAGAATTTTGAAAAACCGTTTCTTCGCGAGCACTTTTGAGGTAAGATCTGTGTGCAAAATTTCATGTCAATCAATTTAGTAGTTCGGGAGATGCTGTGATGAGTGAGTGGTATCTGGGTTTGATATGTCTGTGGCAAAAACATAGAACATCTTAATTTGATTTTCAGGTGAAACCAAAGTGATCTGTCTGTAAATGCAAATACATATCACTTTGGCTTCGTTTGAAAGTCGACTTACGATGATATCTATTTTGCAGAAAACTGCAAAATAGATATATTAAAAAAAAATCAATTACGGTTTAAGTCGGGGGCGCTAATTTTACTGTTTACCCCGGCGGAATTTGGTCTAGAACCGTCCCTGACTAGCGCCACTTGACCGAACATAAATAAATCGTTATTTGTGGCTATCATAACTAAATTAAGATACGCGTCCCTATAGAATTTTCGCTTCATAGAAACAGCGTTGAACAATATTTTAATTGTGATTAATGGACGTGATACTTTACAGGTTCATCCCCTTGACAATGTATGTGTCGACAATTTCTCGGTCTTACATTTCCATTATGTACCAGATATCCTGACAGATTTATGAGATTTATGAATCCTCCACAGTTCCTGATTGAACAATAATTGCAATAATCGTGTTATTTTCTGAATTTCATTTAATAAATGATTACGATTCTCAAGATCTACGAATCATCTATATTAAAGTCTCATAATTTCATATTTTTGAAGAAACAACCACGCATCATGAGAGAAAATCCAGAATATAGGAATTACACGGGGCTAAAAGGATATTTTACACTCATGTTTTTATTTGGTATGTTAACAAATTTTGCTTATCTGAGGCCTGGATTAGATTTGATTAGTCAAACTGAAAGGAAGACGTATACCGAATTTCCCATGGGACAAATAAACATGAATAATTTTATTGCCACCTATCCCAGTTCTGTAAATACAAACACCAGAAACGCTGCTACGCGATGGAAAATCAACAGCCCATCTCTGTGGCTTATGTTGTATACTGAATTCTAGAGCATAATTTTTCGCCTCCATATCAAGTTAGTGCGGAAAATACCTCGCAGCAAGGATTCAACTGGATTTGCGGGGAGAATCAACCAGAATTTTCCTTACAAGGGCTGCAAATAATAAAAAAAAAAACCCAAAATCGGGTCGTGTCTCGTTGGGTCGTATCCGGTCAGGTTGGATCGTAAGTGTGTAAAGTTTATTCGATTTGCATAGTAGGGTTGGCCTCGGAACATTATTTTTTTACGCAGTTTCGCTTTATTGAATTAAATTTGATTTGTATTAGTTTATAGCATATGGTATGGTCGTGTAAATTATTTGCTACGCTCCCATTCGAAATTTATAACAAAAATCAATATTGGGTTTGAAATCAAACTTTATGAAGATATTCTAATGTTTTGATGTTTTCTATAGAGTTTCGTTAATTTCAATGATGAAATCACTGTCTTTACAATATAAACTATGGCCAAAAGAGATATTTTCCTGCACTTCCATTATGCTTATTATTTGATCGTTAAAATCGCGAATTTAATACGCTACATTATATCGCAACGTTGTATGATGGAAAGGTAAAATATTGCGGAGGGTCACTACCAGAACTTTTAGAAAACTAGGACTCGTGAGTGAAAATCCTCGGATATTGCGGCCAATACCCTAGACAAGCTCCAAATTTTTATTAACCCAATAATTCAGCTGTTCTGCCACCTTGGGCAAAGCCGATTTTTGCCGCCCCTTGTAATCAATTTTCGGTATGTATTTTTTTACTTCAAATTTTGACCTGAATTTTCTAAGTGAGGTACCAAAGTTCTGCAGAAAAATTAGCTCTTGTTTCACTGAAGAAAAGACACTTTTTAGATAAATTTGTATTGAGTGATGGGAAAGCTTTCACACTTGGCGAAATTTTTTTCTCCGGCATCAGGGTTGTGAAAAGCCATTCTTGGCCTCTGTACAAGCTTTCAGACTGTTTTTTTATACCCGTATGGTGAAACCAAAGGGGATATAAACTTTGCCTTACAGTTTGTAACGCCAAGATCCCCTCATCACACACAAAAATGAATTACACCAGTGTGTTTAGAATGATAAAATAAAAGTGAATTTTGCATGTCAGTCCGTCCGCCCGTCTGTGGCGCGGATTGCGGGCGCACGGATTGAGCTAGTATAAAAAAAAAAATAATAAAAACAACACGATCTAAGCAATTAACGGAAAACAAATGCGACCGTGCGCCCTAACTTTTTACTTGAAATTTTGCGCAGATCCGTTTTTCGTAAAATGTGAGGCTAAGTTCGTTCATGGGCAAAAATGGACTATTAGGGGGGTACCCCCCATACGAACGAAAAGGACTTTTGCGAATATCTCAAAAACGGTGTATCTTATCAAAAAAGTTCAAGAACAAAAGTTACATCAAAATCCAATTGGAACAAATTTTTTAAAAATCTTATTAGAAAGTCTGACTTCAAACTGGAATTTTGATACAACTGTTCGAATTTTGATACAACTGTTCGAATTTTGATACGAATATCACCATACGAGTTTCCAATAATTGCCAGATTGGCAATTATAGCTTTTGTTATGTTTTTGTTTGGAATCAAAACACAATCGATCAAAAGAAATTTCTGTGCCGCTCATATTAAAAAATTGGGGTGTTTTTTAGGTGACTAATCCTGTATTCAAATTAAACCAGTGTTTAAACAAAAATCATGGAAATAAATGAACTGTGAACTAAAGAAATATGCGCCGCAAGGAATTCTTTTTAAAGCATACTATGTCACCTCAAATTCTTAGAAGGAAACACGCCGCAGGCGAAAGGATAAAAGATACTGTTAATTAAAAAGCTAGACAGTTCCAAGCAAATAGTGATTCAATTTTTTGTCATTTTTTACTTTTTATAAATTATTTATTTTAATTTCTTTAGTAATTATTTACAACTATTTACATAAAATCGATACCTTAAAATGATAAGTTCGCAATTGCATAGGATTTCTATGTATTAAACGACATTATCACGTTAAGGTATCGATATACTATTGTCGTGTGAAAAAATTTAAGTTGATTATATTAAAACTACTGTGATCCTATATTTGTCATCGTGAATTTGGCGCTCCTCTGATTTGCCACCATTGATATTTGCCGCTCCTTCTTTTTGCCGTTCTTCAAGTTTAACGCCCCCAGAATTTGTCTCTCGTAAGAAGGAATGGAGATTTGCCGCTCTTAAAAAGCGCCGCCGCTAAAATGATTTGCTCTGAGTGAATTCCCAGTTTCCTCCCCTCCCCTAGATCGGGCCCTGAAAGGGACAGGTCAATCAAGTGAAAAAAAAAACTAATTTAATTCAAATTTACAATAAAATCATGAAATTTCTCCAATCAATGCGTTGCAGTAAAGTATTTTAGACAGAATAGGATTTAACTTAACATTATTAAAAAGAAATTCGCCGCAGGTGAAAAAATTTGCGCACCAAAGTCTAATATCTGTTCAAATTGATGGCTATACAGTTTCCAATGTTAAGTAAAACTTAGTTTATTCCATTTCTTGTTGCACAAAGAATAATACCAACCTTGTCAATGTTGTGTCAAGGAACAAAAATATATCAAATCCCATACAATTTACACTATAACCTGACAAATAAAATATTAGTTCAGAAAAACATCAATTTTTTTTACCTGAAATATGTCAATAACAGTAAAAGGTATTAATTTACGGTAACAGATAAGAATGTAGAGAACTTCAGTATCTTTAATTCTTCCCTGAACTATTTTTTCGAAATTTTCCGGATTCAAAAAGCTGATAAGACTTTTCCGGACGTCTTTGAAAAGAAAATAGTCCGGTGAATAAAGAACGGATGCCAAACCTAAGTAAAGAAAACAAGTGAAAGCAATTTATTCGCCAAAACCCCAGCGCTGATTTAACCCTTAATTTATGAGGTGAAAATCATATGCGTAAATGATGAGGTGGTTTCCAATGGACTTGTTCTAATCACATATCAAATCCATGCTTTTAACTCGGCATACAACACCATACTGTATGAAGGTACTGAAGATTTCAGAGTCACTGTGCTGAAAACATGAGAAATAGCAAAGAGAGGAAAGTCAATGTGGGTCCACTGGACCCACCTCATCAATTAAGGGTTAAAAACAAAAACTAAAGAGTTTGAAGCATACACCAAAAAACCCCAAACAATTATTTCAGCTCTTTTCTCAATTAAACTCCAATCGGCTCAATAAATCGAAAACTTAATAAAAATTTGAACTTAGACCATGAAAACAAACTCCTGGATATCAATAGGGGAAGATTATTATTAATATTCTAACTTTATCACAGTTTATTTGCACATGGAGGCCGCTGAATCAAATTGTTTACCAATTATTTTCAGTTCTCTTCCTGCAATATTTTTTATCTCTAAATATTCACAAAATGTTTTATGGAGGAGTTGTGCTTAACTGTGCTGAATAAAAAACAATATTTAATTTGCACGGTAGATGCTTGAATTTCAATTTAATATAAATAATAAAACAAGCAAAATCATATTTGGGAATCGCGAAAAAATTGATAAACAGTAATATTTTTTGTACAAAGATTCATGTACAAAACTTAATTAAAATTCTGGGGATTTTTAAGGCCCAGAAAAAAATATTTAATTTTCTATTTCAAAAGAAAGGCAGAGGGAAAAAATCGGGAGATAATAAAATTCAATCCTTTACTTTCGCTAAATAGCATTTAATCACGTCAAAGACATTTAAATCTCTTTTTCGTTGTCTATTAATTATTCTTTCGCTTGACAAAATGCTTTTGGATTAAGTGGAAAATCTTCCATTAACGCCCCATAAAAAAGAGCATTTCAGCCATCAGAAAACTACAGAAAAGAGAATCACAGTTAATTAATTAATTGCTGATAAAATTAGATCGACTTAATTAACTGACTTGTTTCATTTTACTTATGCTCCAATATTTTACCACCGCCATCGCACCATTTCAGATACGTTGAGAAATTTTGGGGAGGGCTGAAATTTGTCTGCCACCACGATCTCAGTCTTAAGTCGGAAAACTTTTTTCACTGGATTAACTCGGCGAGGGGGTAAAAAAGTACCAGGCGTTGAATTTAATTTGGCAGATTTTTATGACTGTTACCGACAACAACTTCAAAGATATTGCCAAGAAATCGTTTGCAGGATTTTCTTAGAAATTTGCTTTAGTTGTGTGTTAAGAACTTTGCCAGAAAAATGATTAAAGTGTACTGCTTCCTTTTCTGGTTTCTCTCTTTTTTGATTCTTTTCCAAATAAAGCTTCTAAGGATTAATCCAGTCAATATACACGATACCCCTTTTACTTAATATTGCAGACAAATTCGGCAATAAAAGGCAATTTGTGTAATTGAACTGTTTCCCTGTTTTGTTTTTTAACAATTTAACGATCCTATCCACTTAGTCCTGAAAGACCGGAATAATGTGTTCCCAGTCCCTTATAGCTACGACCATTAGTATTGGAATAGGATTCCCCACAATTTTTTCTCTTTATTCCAGAGATGTGCGGTAATCGACATTCTTTACGATAGGAAAGATGTTTTTTTTCATTCTAAAATGAGTATCTAAAATGTTTCCATTCAATTGAACTAAATGATTGCTCTTAAGGGCGCATTTAAACCCCATTCCGATTTGGGTATTTCAATATTTATTCACATATTTAAGAAATCAAATTTGTTTTAGATCTTATAAACCAGTAATAAAGATACAAATTATGATTACAGGAATTTTCAACCCGTCATTTCATATTTTTTCACAAAAAAAAAATTAATACGACAATATAATTATAATGTAAAATATAGTATTGTTTAAGTTACGCGATTGATATATGTCGCTGTTTTTAAAAATCACATATGTATATCCAATAAATTAAAAAAAAATATATAATTTTTACATAGCTAACCTTAGAAAATGCATAGCTAACCTTTAGACTACCGTAATTTTCTTCATTAAAATCATAGAAATATTTGGAATCTACATCGTCAAGATTGTATATTAATGAGGAATCGGGAATACAACTAAAATAGTTAATTTCAATCACAAAAATATTGAATTTAACCTCAAAACAGTACATTTTACTACTAAGTAGTACAATATATTATATAAAATAGTCATTATATAAATAGTCAATATTATTTTAATTGAACTTAACTATTTTAGCACAATGTCGTTTTTTCTCAAAATTACGCCCAAAAGTCCGGAACACTTTTTTTGAATTCTCCAAAAAGTATATTTTATTGTGATTAAGGATAGTTAAGACCATCGCGAAGTGAAGAGCAAATAAGTTTTATGTTTTCTGTATTTATTAGAAAAAATAAGCTTTCTTTTAGTTTCCATATGTAAAAGAACGGTTAATACCCAGATTTTTCCGCACTTGTTTGTTAAAAAGAATGTTATTATTAATGAAAAAAAAATCATTTTGATCTCCGACAAAACTTCTAAAATGGGATTTTTTTTATACAAAGTTGTACTTTAACCAAGATCAAAGATTTTTGTAGGGAACGTAGTACATATTCCTTTTAGTTTAGACTGAAGAATCCTGAAAAATCAGATCTCCGAAAATATAAGGCTTTTTGTCGGGAATAGTTTTGATTTTTTTTTATTTGATCAAAATTTTGTGTAAATTTAATAAACAACTATGAGTAATTTCTTCGAGATTTCGAATTTAAATTGGTTGTGATTTTTTATTTCTAATAGCAGGACCCCGTCCCGCCCCAAAAGAAATTGAGGGGACCGTAAAATTTATTGGTTTGTATAATTAGTTATACATTTATTGTTACATCATTTGAGGAGCTGTCAATAAAATATTTCCCACTATGCTTTTCGTGAGTTTTGTACCTCCCCAAAATCGATTTCGGATACATGACTTCTTAACGAGCGAGCTACTATAAGTAAATTAAGTTTTATCTCTAAAAAGCCGGTATTAAAACTTACGAAAAACTACAATTGCCAGGGGCCAATAGTCAAATACTGTATATGATGATGGACAAAATGTTTTTTTTAAATCATTTGTACAGGAGAGGAAGAAAAGAGTGGTCCGATCGAATCCTGGTGTATGGAACGGTTACATAAAATCACATCTTATCTTTATAAATTTTTCGATACAATTCATAGTTTTCGAGATAAAAGGAAGAAAGTATTCCATTTGTATGAGAGAGGGTATAAGCAGTGCTACGATTGGATTTTGATGTAAGGATGAGTTATGTAAAATCCTATTCTGAATACATTTTAATTAAAACATAAATTTTCCAATATGGCTCACCGTTTTCGAGAAAATTCCAAAAAAAACGGTTTCGTTTGTATTTACGAGAAACGTAACTAGACAAAATTTCAAGTCTCTAGCTCAATTCTTTTCGAAAGTTATGGTGTTCACGGACAGACGGACGGGTAGATGGACGGACATGCGGAAATCAAAATCTTTTGTCATCCCTATCATCCTGGTGTAATTCATTTTTGTGTCCGATGATTGGTTCGATCTCGATGCGTTACAAACGGTATACTAAATCTAATATACTCTTATCTTCTATCTATATAGTATATTTATAAAAAAATGATGTTTGTCTGTCTGTTTGAGATTACAAAATTCAAAAACTACTGATCAGCGTTGCCAGGAGCAGGTTTTTAGCTATGTTAGATTTTCAAAATTCGAAACAGAAGGTCCTGTAAGGTCCTGAGTATAAAAACATAAATCTCGCCCGCTAACTGTTAACTTAAAAAAAGACAAAAACTCTGTGTATCACAAAAATTTGTATAATTTCTTTCAATTTATGTTTTCAGAAAAACGTGAAACATCCACCCCTGTAGAACTAAATGAAAGGAATGAGTCCTGTTCTCCGCAGCCCCAATCCTGTCCATCGCACACAAATATAGGTGTTATAAAATCATCAAAATCGTCAATATCATATTTAAATGGCATCAATAACAATAATAGCCAGAATAAAAATAATAATAACACCGCTAGTAACAATAGTATCACCAACAGCACCAGCAATAATAATAGCAACAATAGTAGTAATATTAATAATAATAACAACAACAATAATAGTAGCACAAATAATAAACAACGTAGATCGCGAACGAATTTTACATTGGAGCAATTAAACGAATTGGAGCGATTGTTCGAGGAGACCCATTATCCTGACGCTTTTATGAGAGAAGAATTAAGCCAAAGACTAGGATTAAGCGAGGCCAGAGTTCAGGTAATTTTATTAATGTATCGATAATGTCGGGGACACATTGAATTAGTGGAAATAAATGTCTACTTAGGTTCGATCAATTGAGATTAATTGCTTGGAAAAATAAGTGTCCGACAGTAACTCACAATTTATTTCCCTTGAGACATTCTATCTTATCAACTTCTCAGTCATCCTCCCTTCCATTTGCCATTTTCAAACTGCTTGCTACCAGCTATGCTAGTGTTTCTCGGAGTTCTTGTTTAACTTGTTGTAGAAGATATAGGAGTTTCTAGTTGACATCCTTGCAGGAACACCATAAACTGAGTATAGGTTACAGAGTGTAAAAATAATGTTCTGTAAATGTACATCGAGTTGATCCTTTTGTTTCTAACTGCGAGGTCCTGCTGGTGATATTCCTTACATGCGACGCGTACTTTGGTTGGTTAAAAGTGTTTACGCAAATTGCTTTCAAATGGCGACACATTTATTTATGACTGTTATTTAATGTCACCCCATTATTATTACCAATTCTTTCTTTTCTTTCTAAGCATTCACTTTGAATCATTCCGTCGCGTGGGTGGCGGAACAACTAATCCCCTTAGATTTTTTTCAATCTCAGCAATCGACCAATGTCAATTTACGCACTATGAATCAGTGGCGTGCAATGCTCAAATTTTTGGGGTACGCAGAATTTTCCGTAGATACAACATACCAAATTGATATAGACCCTTTTTATACCTATTCTAAAAACGCTGTTTATTAATAACTTAACGAAAAATAAAATTGCCGGAATCAAAAATAATATGAGGCGTTACAAGCTAGAGTGGACCAAGCCACATAATCGAGTTTTTGAAGCTTTTCCACTTTTGTACTATTATTGACTGTAAATTTTTGGAAAAAAAAATTCTGTGGACTTTATTACTCAATGTTGAAATGTTTATTTGTGCATCCAAACATTTTTATCTAAAAACTCACTCGCAATAGTGATTCAAACACAAAAAAATTCACGATTTCGACATGTGGGTTGGTCCACTCTAGCTTTTAACGCCTCAAATTGCACAACGATGTGTTTTAATTTCTCAGAAAATTTCCTTGCATTATAACCCAAAAGTGAAAGATACAACAAGATCTTACTGTGATTTAAAGTTATGAAAAACATTGTCTTTAAAACAATTAAAAACATTTTTGTAATTTTCGTCGAACCTTCTTGGAGCATTTTCGCAACAAGTCTATCGTAGAGCATTCAAGCGATTTTTGATTGAAAATTCTCTCTGAGTATTGAGAGCAGTTTTTTATCTGCACATCAATGCTAGGAGAAGAAAGGAAGAAAGTTTTCTCACTGAATATTCTGTTCAATTGAGAAATTCGTTTTACATTTTTGGTAATTTTGATATTTAGGGTATTCACAGTCCTCTTTTAAATTGCGAGTAATTTTACCGCTCGGTAATTCAGTCAAATTTAACAGATTTTTACCGAGACGGTAATTTGGTTCATGTAAAAATGAATTACCGGATTCGGTAATTGTAGACATGCCTTTTGAGTCGTGTTTTGCGGCCCGGTTATTCGGTATCAAGAATCAACCACGAGTGGCGCTAGTAATGTTTTTAGTTGTCAAATTTTCTCGCTGGTTTTTGTTAATCTCATCGGACTGCAAATTTTTTCAATTTTGACAGCCGTTGCCACAAAGAAATTCAAAAGAATACATCAAACATGGAGTTAAAGGTATGTGACATATTTTACAATCAAATTCGCAGTTCATGATTTGGTCACGTATCCAATAAAAGCGCTGTTCTCAAATCTGTGCTGTGGGTTGTTCACAGCAGAATATTTTCAGTCTTTTAATATTACCGAAAACACCGAATACGCAAAATTAAAAGAGGTGAATACCCTGATTATCTTTTTTGATTATTTTTTGGGAAATGCTCAGGATGTGCTCTGCAATTTCTGCACCTTAGACTACACGCTACTGCAATGTATTCATTCTGCATGAAATGGTGTTTGTTGCTTGGGTGGGAAATAAAAACGAGACCGAAGTTCTTGCCATGTCCGTAAGAACAATTTTTATGTATATTGCATTACTTGTTACTCACTTGAAGGTCCTTGATTATGTTTTGTGGAGGTGGTTTAGATGGCCTGGTATTTGAATATGTATAATGTCCTTTTTTGAAGACGAGAATTGTACTTGCTTTGGTCCATCGCCGGTCGTCAAACGCTATCGACAAATTGTAAATTTATTTCCTTTATGAGCTCTGGGTAAATCTGCCAGCTACAAAAAGGAGGTGAAGTCCTGCTGGTCAATATGAGACGAACCCGCCGAAACGAATAAAATCTCTGTAACTTAACTACCGGGAAAATAAAAAGAAAGTGAGCAACAAAGAATTTTACATTCTAGTCCAAAATGTACACTTACGATTGCATGGCGGATGGGAGAATGTCTTGTGATTGATTGCAAAGCGTAACTTAATTTGCGTAAGTGATATCTTCCTGACTTTGACACTCATCCCATAAGTATCTTCTCATCCAAAACACCCTCTCCTGAAACTCTGTTCCTGGGTTAAGGGAATTCAGCAATATATATTGTTGTTATGGGCAACTAACTGGTGGTTGATGGCCACCCTCTCCCTCGACGAACATGTTGGGATTTTCTTTTCATTTAATTTAATTTGCAGAATGTTATACGCAAATACGACGATGTCAAGAGAAAATAATAAAATGCTAGCGAGGAAGCAGGAAATATACAGAAAAGATTTATGATCAATCAACCCGAGTCCAGAGAATCTTAAGGAATAAATTTATCGCCTAATTAGACATTTAATATTCAGAGCTTAACGCATAAAATATATATTTTTTTCTTTTTAAATAATATAAAATGTCCCAGTGTTTACTGCTACAGGAAAAAGTTTCGTTCGGCTCAAAATGGACGTCCAACGACCGAAACGTTGCGCTTTCAATCCCAAAACGGCAAATTCTCGGACATCGCAGAAAACGTGAAACTTCTGAGAAATATTTGGTCTGGCCATAAAATAAATTTTCCGACAGACGTATAAATTTTCCGGTATTTCATACCGATTGTAACTTATACCATACATATATAGCTATGTTTTACCCGATATTATGTATGTATATATATATAAGAATCGTTATGTCCACTCTACACTTCACGATATCTTGGATAAACTTGAAGGAAAATTTTCGTTTCGTGCATTTTATTTACACACAACCTGGGTATAGTTTATGTGGACTAGCATAGCGGATTCTAACATTTTCATATTACACACTCGTATGTAGATGCGGGTATAGTTATACTATATATATATGTTGAAAAATACTTTCTTAGCCGGTTTTTCTGGCAGTTTTTCATCATTGCACACGTACATGCTTGCCAAGCGGAATACCTAAAATATATGGTGGACACTTAATATGGTGTAACTAATACATGAACCTTACTGATTTTGATCCTGATCTTTGAGTAGATTTTCTAAGCAATCCTGTGGTACATATAAAGATTTTGGCAATATATGACTGAGTCTGCTTCCAACTAAATTTATATAAATGCCTTAGTGGATGGACAGAAATTGGGCTAAGTGGCTAATATGATATGTCTAGATGTGTTTCTCCGTTTTTTTTTCTTTCATTTTATCCATTTGAAGTCCCATATCTCGTTTATTCGCAGGCTTATTTATTTTTTATATTCTTCCAAGCTTGGTGTTGATTTATGTGACACACGAATTTGATTTATTGCTACAAAGATTGAATAAATTTTCCTTTTATTTATTGTTGCCCCTGGCACACTTTTGTTATTAAATTATAAAAACTTGTTTCATTTTTTCAAATCTTTAAAAATTATTAAAATGTTGAATTTTTTTTCAGGTTTGGTTTCAAAATCGGAGAGCAAAATGTAGAAAACATGAAAATCAAATGCATAAAGGTAATTAAATTGTTTATTTAAAAAAACTTTTACAATTAGTCAATTTTATATAAATTTAGAGAAATATTGATTCACATTGGTACATTACATTATTTATAAATTTGTTTTTTTTTATCATCGTTTCAAGAAATTGGAGAGTGACTGATTGGTGAATTCAAACCTCGCTTTACAAATAATCCAAATAATAAAATTAAAACATAAGAAAGGGTACAAGTGTCAGGGCCAATCACCAAATCTTCTTAATATATAAAATCGTTGGTGCGTATGTTCGTCTGATCATCACGGCTGAACCACTGAAGCTATCCACCTCATATTTATACCATATATTCGAGTGGTGCTCCGATCGGTTTTTGTTTGCAAAAGACCCCGGTAGGTGGCGCTGGGGTCGAGTTCGAATTTATAAAATTCGTATTTATGGACCGATTTTGTGCAAATTCACAACATATAACACTTAATATAGATTAAAATGTTGATAAAATTTAAACCCGATAGGTGGCGCTGGGGTCGAGATATTAACGAAAATGTACTCCAATCGGATTTTGATGTATGGGAGTTTTATGTAGAATCATATCTCAAATAACTTTTGTTCTTGAACTTTTTTGATAAGGTGCACCGTTTTTGAGATATTCGCAAAAAATGTTTTCGTTCGTATGACGGGTACCCCCCCCTAATGGTCCATTTCTGCCCATTAACGAACTTAGCCTTGCATTTTACGAATCTGCGTAAAATTTCAAGTTATACGAACGAAAAAGTTTTTTGCGAATATCTCAAAAACGGTGCTTATCGAAAAAGTCGAAAAACAAAAGTTATTCAGGTATGGCTGACGTTCTTAAAAGATGCCAAAATATAATCTGGGATGAATGTACAATGGCACATAAACATTCGTTAGAAGCTTTAAATCGTACATTGAAAGATTTGAAAGGCAACGATAGACTTTTTGGCGGTACTCTCATTTTTTTTATCAGGAGATTTTCGACAAACACTTCCGGTTATTCCACGTTCCACCTATGCTGATGAAATAAATGCCTGTTTCAAAGCTTCATCACTGTGGAGCAGTGTTCACAAATTCAAGTTATCAACCAACATGCGTGTCCAACTTCAAAATGACCCATCTGCTATGATATTCTCAAAACAATTGCTTGATATTGGAGAAGGCAAAATTAATATAAATCCAAAGAGCCAAAAAATCAAGTTACCAGATAATTTTTGTGTCGTTGTGCCATCTAGAGATGCATTAATTCATAATGTGTTTCCAAACATTCAAGATAATATCAACAATCATCAATGGCTGAGTGAAAGGACAATTTTAGCAGCAAAAAATTTTGATGTTGATGCCATAAATATCTACATTCAAAACATGTTGGAATCTCAGTCATTTTCTTTCAAGTCAATTGATACAGTGATTGAAGAAGATGAAGGAGTGAAGTTGCCAACTGAATTTTTAAATTCACTTGATTTGCCAGGCCTGCCACCGCATAATTTAATTTTGAAAGTTGGATCCCCAATCATACTTTTACGAAACCTAAATCCACCAAAATTATGTAACGGAACGCGGTTGGTTGTGAAGAAATTATTGGGTAACATTATTGAATCGACTATTATCAATGGCAAGTTCAAAGGAGAGCATATTTTATTGCCAAGAATCCCGATGATTCCCACAGATAGTCCAATTGCATTTAAACGCTTGCAATTTCCAATTCGTCTGGCATATGCTATCACGATCAACAAATCTCAAGGTCAGTCGATGCAAGTTTGCGGCTTGGATTTGGGAAATTCGTGTTTCGCTCATGGCCAATTATATGTAGCCTGCTCCAGAGTTGGTAAGCCCAACGATTTGTTTGTATATGCCGAAAATGGAGAAACAAAAAATATTGTCCACACTTTGGCATTGCAATAAATTATTATTTACATTATTCTTATTAATAGATGTACAATTTTTAGAGTTTATGTTGTCAATGCGTTGTTTTTGTCGGTTACCATCAATATGTCATCCGACAGTCCAGTTTAGCACTTTTTAAAAGCTTCATTTCCTTCTGGGGTATCATCAAAAAATTTTTGATCTATTAATATCTAAGTATTGATAAAGATATTAGACCCGAGGCCGAAGGCCGACCTGTGGGTGGGGGATGAACCGCGAAGCGGTTCGGGGCGCAGCCCCTAGTACTCTATATGAGTGTAGGCAAAATTTTTATGGAAAAAGTCCAAGGGGGGTTGTTCCGATTCGATTTTGATGTATGGAACGGTTATGTGAATTAATATTCTCAACACATTCCGTCTTTATAAGCTTTTCGATACTGCACACCATTTTCGAGAAAATTGAAAAAAAAAAGTATTCCATTTGTATAGGAGCGGAAGAAAGAAGTGGTCCAACTAGATTATGATATATAGATAATTAATGTAAATTCATATCCATTTTACCTTTATAAATTTTTAAACACGACTTAGAGTTTTTGAGAAAATTGTCTCTAGCTTAATACTTTCAAAAGTTATGGTGTTCACGAATAGACGGACAGACAGACTGGCGGTCAAACGGAAATCAAAATCATCCTTGTGGAGTTCATTTTTGTGTCCGACGATTGGCTCGATGCGTTATGCCGCGGTCACACGCTGTTTTGCCAGCCGCTGGCTGCTGTTGGTTAGTAGCGCTGGCAAGTAGCAACAGCAGCCAGCGTACTGGATTTATACTTTAGTAGCGCTGACTAGTAGCAAAACAGTGGTTGGACATTTGAATCTGTGAGTTTTTTTTTAATAATAAACGTAACACAAATTTAAATAAATAAACGTAAAATAACAACTTACAATAAACAAACTTTACCACTTATCAGACTTTTGACAGCTCAGAAACCATGTGACAGGGTCACGTGATCCCTAGTAGCGCTGGAAAAGTAGGACGGTCTCTACTTCACTAGCGCTACTAAAATCATCACGCTGCTGCTGGTTCACACGGTGCTGCTGAAACGGCTGCTAACAGCCACTAGCGCTGGCAAAACAGCGTCGTGTGACCGCCGCATTATAAACGGGATACTAAATCTAATATTCTTTTTAAAGCTAAGAGTGAAAAAAAAAACTTTTAATGTCTGATTGAATTTTAAGTGTTTTCCCAGTAAATTGTATTTTTATAATCCATTTTCAGATTCACAATTTTTTTCAAGTGATTTCCATCATCCGGATCGAATTCGGTTCGTAGAATCACAAAATCTAAGGAGAAGGTGTTTAAATTGAAGGGGAAAGGGTCAATCTTTATGCACTAAAAGCTTGCTCGATCTGATCCAGACAAACGATCCAGACACTGTACTGTCATATTCCAAATTAGCGATATCAAATTACCTAAAAAAAACTCTAGTATTGAGTGCTCTAAAGTTTAAAAAAAACAAGAGTTTTTGTCGGCCTAATTTTTCGGGAAATTGTTGATTTTAACACAAACGCAGTTGATTTAAATACGTATTCGTTATACATTGGGGACGAACGCGTTAAATAGTAAGGCCGTGTTTCATACGCCATCCGAGAACAATCCGCGCCCAAACATTTTGAGGCCCAAGCTTTATTGTGTCGAGTAAAACCATGAGCCAGAAATAATTCGATGGTTAAACACAAACAGTATAGTCGCTCTGATTGACTGATCATTTTTTGCCTTCTAATATAATCCTCGTATAGTTTGGGGAAATCGGTGTATGAAGTCGAGTTCTTACGCCGCGAACACACCAGGATTAGCGAACATTTTGGAGAGACATCGACACAAAAAAAGTTTTATTCATGCTCCCTTCCCCTTCTCATCCCCAACCTTTTAATAAATCACAATGTTTCCTTAGTTGAATTAATCACGAACGAAGTTAACACAAAATCAAATAAGGTTTGTAGTTGATTGTACCAAAAAATTTCTCTATGTGCGATGAAATAGTATATTTTTTTGCTTGGCAAATGCGGTAGCAGAATAGTTACAATAGAGCGTGAACAGCCAAAATATATTTAAAACTAGCAAATACATTTTCACCAGTCATATTGACTAGAAAATCTAGGTTTTGGTTACATTGATTATAACCCTTATATATTGTGGGATTAAACTTTTACAATTGTTACTTTTTTTAAACGTGTGAAATTTTACCATTTCAGGCAAAATGTTATTTCGTTTAAACGCTGTTTGATTTAATATTTTTACTGTTATCACTCTGTTTTGGGAATTGTAAAATTTCCTGAATAAGATATCTGAAAACTTAGTGCAACATCAAAATGTACTGTACATATCGAGTCCCAGTGGTCTTGCTAGTAGAAAATGATTCTGAATAACGACGTATAAAGGAGCACAACACAACGTAATGGTAGTGCGCAGCAATAGACGTTATTTTTTATGGTCACTAAATAAATAAATAAATGAAAATTGAATTAAAAAGAGGGAATATAGCGGAATAAAAAATAACAAGCCTTAGCAGAGGAGCAATACCATCCAATCCAAACAAATATCTATCCACGGACTATTTTGAAAAGGCTGGAAACGGGCGAAATGGGAACAGGATAAGAGCAGCAAGGACTAGGGGTGAAAGACAAAGTTAAATGAGCGTAACGGACCTTAAGTGGTAGAATGTTATTTCGACTGGTGTGATGCCTGGGATGATTGCACTTGTTCACAGCAACATCAATTTGATTACAGGATACATAAGGATTAGGGGAGTAGATTGTTGTTACTTCATATCCTGCTGGAAAATTACGCAAGATCAGGCGAGGGTGGGAAAACCATAAAAGATTCCGGCGAATGATCCTTCTTTGAGGGAACGAGATGACTATGATGCGGAAAAAGACTAATTTTTTCGCATTTTAAAATTGAATTAAATTGCCAAAAGAAATTGGTATTATCGCTTGTTTTTAACAACGTTATGGTGGCATTAAAAGAAAATGCAATCACTGTAAAGTCTATGATCTTACGGAGTCGTAAAATTCATTCAGGGTTTCATCGCGTAAGATTCGTCTAAAATTATAATTGCCATACACAATAATAAATTAAATATTTTTTTATTTAATAAGCTTGGCCACCACCCAATCATCTAATCAATCAAATTATTATTTGAAAACGGCATTATCAACACGTTTCAAGTGAAAATAAAACCATCGCGTCGCACAATATTGACGATTTATAAAAAAATGTGCAACGCATTTCGCAAGAATTTACCATTCCGAATGGTAAAGCGGTCTTCTAGTACTTACTTACTATTTTAGAATCTAAAAAAGCTACAACATATTCTGATTTATGCCGCAGACGAAATATTTTCTGATATGATTCGATAGCTATAATAAAAAGCTGAAATAAAAGGCGGTTATATTACTAAAGGTTTCCATAAAATAAGCAGCCCCTACTTTTAACAAGTTGGCTGCCACCATATAAAAATTAAATTATTACTTAAGTGTCTACCTGTAAATACCGTTTCATAGTGGTTGTTAGTTATGTATAAAATGTTTTTTTTTTGTTTAAAACACCTCGCAACTTTTTCGAAATTTAGCTACCGCCATGTTGTTTTTGATATTTTGCGTACCTCCCGATGTACCTCTAGGAGTACATGTACCCAGGTCAGGAAACACTGTTATTTACAAATTAGTACAGCCCAATTCAGACTAACGACTGCGATTACGATTGCGATTATGATTGTGATTACGATTACGATTACGATTACGATTACGATTGCGATTACGATTACGATTGAAGCTTCTCAATCAAAGTTTTCAACGATAAGGACAAGAAAGCTTTGATCTCATTGGTCGAGGAAGCGCAATCGTAATCGCAATGGTAATCGCAATCCTAATCGCCAATCGTAATCACAATCGTTAGTCTGAATTGGGCTTAACTCGGTTGATATGCTTGTTGGGCGAATGGCTATATCTACAACTAGCATTTGTGGTCTATGACATGCATCTGCAACTAGAAGTATGTATATATTATTTAGTGGCGCAATAAAACAAAAATACTAGAATAGCTATATACCTTACTCCGGCTCAAATCCTGTGTTTTTTTTAGAAAAAGCAGGAAGGAAGAAAGAGAAAAATGCAGTTTTTAATTTCCTATGCTAAAAAAGGAAAGTATTGTATTCATCAACGACACCAACTCTATAGAATGGGGGCAGATAGAAACTTTCTGATCAATACTTTCTGATACACTGAGCGAAATTTCCATACTTCCACAAAAAAAAATCTTGTTTTTTTTAACTAGAGTTAAAGTACTGCATTAAGACTTTCTAAATAATTTATTAAATTAAAAAATAAATATAATAGCTTGAAATATTTATTTCATAACTTATAAATTCATAACTTTTTAATATCTTTTTTTAACAAAACTGAGTATTCTACTTTAAAAAGTGCGAAATTTCTATAATTCCATAGTATAAAAAAACGTTTTTTCTCACAAAAAAAGAAAGTTAAATTTTGTTAGTAATGGGTACTTCCTCCTTTGTTTGCTATGACTTCAAACATCCTATTTGTCATACTAGATATAAGATTTTTTAATATATTTTCGTCAATACTGTTCCAGGCTTCCCGTATTACTGTTTTTAACTCTTTAACGTTATTAAATTGCTTTGAATTGCCAAAAACTTTTCTTGATAAAATTCCCCATAGATTTTCTATTGGATTTAGATCGGGGGATCGAGCTGGCCAGTCCATTATAGGTATTTCTCTGTCCTTCAGCCACTTTTTTGTCAAATTGGAAACGTGAATGGGCGCATTGTCCTGCTGAAATACACTTCCTTCTGGCAATTGCTCCATGAAGTCGATCAAAACCTGGTCTAATAATTCGGTGTAATCTTCGGATTTCATTTTTGTACCTATCCAGCATATTGGAGTCTTTTTATGGTAGGTGAAAGCCGCCCAAACCATTAGAGAACCCCCACCGAAATTTCGACTCAGGCAGACATCTTTAGTTCTTTGAAGATCGTGCCAATAATATTTAAAACCGTCTGGACCATCTAAGTTAAATTTTTTTTCATCAGAAAAAATTATATTTTTCCATTCCTCAGTCCATGTCATGTGCTCCTTCGCAAACTTTAATCTGGCATCCTGATGTTTTTTCTCAAGGGCTGGTTTAGCGAGTTTTTTCGTCCATTTAAAACGGTTACTTCCGGCTAGAATCTGTTGTACCCTACGTTTGCTGACAGGTAATTGCAACTCTGACTTAATTTCATTTGCTGTTACATTTTTTGAAGCCACTGTACGAAATATGGCTCTCTGCTGCCTAATCGTCAATTTTTTATTTCCACCTGATGGATGATTTTTCCCGTACAAGTCTTTTAATTTTAAATAGTTATTGACGACAACATGTGACCTTTCTATTTTTTTAGCAATTTCGCGATTTGAAAGACCAACTTCTTTATAAATGCTAATTTTTATCCTTTCTTCTTGACTTAACAATTTTCCGCGCGGCATTTTCAAAATATTAATTTAAAAAATAGCACATCAATACATCAACCACCAAATATTTCTTAAAATAACTGTCCAATATGACTCTGTTTAATTGACTGCACCAACATAATAATTACACTGCGTTAGAACCGAATTTACTGTGTGGAAGTATGGAAATTTCGCACCAAACAAACAACCGTTAGAATATTTTCTCATTTTACAAAGCAATAGTGCAACAAAAGCGAAAAATATTTTGTGTACCGTTATTTCGGTGTATATGCAATGAAATAAATGATTTTTTTTTCGAATATCGGGATATTACTCTGAATTTATTAAAAAAATAGAGTGGAACTATGGAAATTTCGCTCAGTGTATGTCGGTCTATCCGTTTTACGTGTCTTAAATAACTCGAGAACCCGTTGGGATAGCGTATTTACAAGTTTTTTTCAAGTGATTTTTAACAAAACTTGTAAATTGTTGGCTTATTTTGCTTTAGTACAAATTTGTAATTGTAATTTGTAGTTTGGTGAAATAGGCCACTGATGTCGGGATCAGACAGCTGCAGGAGCTGATTCGCCAGTGGGACATCTCCCTAATGGTTCTCAACATATTTCATAAAAATTAAGTTTTTTGGAAATTTCTCGGAAACTACGCTTTTGAGAAAAATGCTTATAACCAAATTTAAGGCAAATAAAATTTTCTGTTTTTTTTTTTCCTTCACCAGTTTTTATGTATCTTTAACAATTCTCGAGATATTTGAAAAAATATTATTTTTCATATTTTTTTCCGAAACGAAATATTGCTGAAAAAGTTTTGTGTTGATTACAACTGATATTTTCTTTTTTAATCGGATACTAAATTTTATTAAATCACATAACACTGAAAGTATTAAATTAATTTTAAAAAATGATTCATATGCGAATGTTTAACTGTAAACATTTTCCACAAAATATTAATCCAATCAGGAATCAGGACTTATTAACAAACAGGCATAAAATGAATTCATTAGTAATTTTCATCCCAATTTCCGTTCATTTCTGCAAATTTGATTTCCTTGCTCCAATTTTTTTCGGCCTTGTTTTTTTTTGCCAATAGCTTCCGATTTCTGGTATGTGACCCGATATCCTGCCTCGTATCTTGCATAACACAAAATGAAATAAATCTCCTCAATAACAGCACTGGCTGTTGTTGTTGTTTTTTGTTTAAGTTTTCATCGATAAAAAAACGTCTGTATGTCGCATCAGACAACGATGCTGGGATAGAAGCAAAAACAATCACATGTTGTCATGTTTGTCAGCCAATTTGTAAACGTAAACAAAAATGTTAACATTTTGATTAAAGGTACCCACCACATTTGTACCCGCACAGTGGCTAAACGCACCCCCAGGACTATGGTGGGACTCTTTGCAAACCAGCTCCGTATGCATAACGACCGAATTTTGAATTTCCCGTCACTATTCACCCCCGTTAGACGTCTGATCGCTGTTTGAGAGTTGCAAGTAGTTGAAGCCACAAAGTTAAGGGTAGATACTTTATCCCGCTATCCTACCTAACCCTCCGCCCGTAACGGACTGATTACGGTTTGTTGTTCTCGATTCTCCCCCATGGCCACCGAGTGTTTAACACCCTGTAAGTAGGGGTTAAAGTTAATCATTCATGGATTTACAGTGATTTATTTGTTAACGATTTACTGCAAGAATTTCCATCATTCTCTTGTTGTTGTTGTTTTTTGTTAATTCAATTTTGTAAATTCTGTTAAATGATTCGAGGGTGGGCCCGTAGAAAAAAAGATACATTTAGACAATTCTTCTATGTGGCTCGGGCACAATCTGAACGCACCCCAAATTCAGTTGTTTGTAAAGCTGTAGCAAACCCAATAAAAAAATTACGATTCCGTTTCCGACTTTGCCTCCGCCTTTACTCCCCTGATTCAGAGGGAATACAAAGGATGCAAGACTCTCTACAAGGACTAAATTTTTCACGCACACGCCCGTAGATATATATCCCGTGAAACATTCAAAGAATTCGTAGTCCAATTTACTGCACATTACATTGAAATTCACCAGTGTGTGTGTGCTGCGACAGGTTTTATGAGTGAATGTTGGTGGTTCTCGTTGAAGGGACATTCAACTGTAATTTGTACTGCAAACAATGAAACGTTGTTTTCGATGTGTCCTTTCGCAAAATTTAATTTAATTATCTGATTACGTAATCTGTTATGTTTTCGAGATTCATTTTGTGAACATTTCCAGGGCTGCATATTAGATCAATGTTTGATTTTGTTATATTGAAGCATGGAGAAATTATGCTAATCACTATCCTGGATGGGTACTATTCACATTAGACCAATTTTTGATTTGAAAATTGATGCGGTTAACCTATGGAGGAAATTCATGAAACTTGAAAAACAATCAATCAATCGAAACAAAAATTCAAAATTTCGGATTTAAATTTTGAGTACTATTTTTTCTTTCATTTGATTTAAATTAAAATATATAGTTACATACATAAAAAATCATTTTATTAATATTTTTTAAAATTATATTTATAGGGAATTATTTCTAGAAAGGTGTTAAGGTTGACATCTTTTAAATGGCGATCATTTTCTGTTTTGCAAAGTTCAGCTTTTGCCCAGGATTTCTGGTGGTATTAGTCTTCAATATTTTCCACAATCGAACGAGATCTTCCAGGCAGTGGCAAGGTCTTCCAACTGGAACAATAAAATTTATAATCTTTTGTTCTAGTTCTTAAGTTTTAAATCTTAAAACCACTTTTGCATGGATACCACAAATATAGTGTGATTTCAGAAAATGGATATTTTTATACCCGTATGAGGAAACCAAAGGGTATACATATTAAATTTGCCTTACCATTTGCAACGCCAAGCTCCCGTCACCACACACAAAAATGAATTACACCAGTGTGTTTAGAATGGTTGAATTTTGCATGTCCGTTCGTCCGTCCGTCTGTGGCGCGGATTGAGCTATAGACTTGAAATTTTACGCAAATTCGTTTTTCATAAAATTCAAGGCTAAGTTTGTTAATGGGCAAAAATGGACCATTACCCCTAACACGAACGAAAAGTTTTTTTGCGAATATCTCAAAAACGGCGCATCTTATCAAAAAAGTGCAAGAACAAAAGTTTTTTAAAATATGATTCTACATAAAACTTCCATACATCAAAATCCGATTGGAATAAATTTTAAAAAATCTTATTAAAAAGTTTGACTTCAAAGTGGAATTGTGATCCAACTGTTCGCCGTTCACTTAAACTTCGAACAATGCCATATCACCATACGGGTTTTCAATAATTGCCAGATTGACCTATTTATAAACTTTTCTCCGCATTACATTCTATACCACACATTTCGCAATCTAAGAAAAATTAATGATTTATTCACACGGTAATTTTCTCTGTTAACGAACTCGACCCCCATTTTATAAAAAACCGCTATACCAAATTTCAAGTCTCTAGCCTAATTCGTTCTCAAGTGATCGTGTCCACAAACAGAGAGACAACCAGTCAAGCAAAAATCCAGTACAAACGTAAAAGATTTTGCAGTTTTCTTGAAAACGGTTCATTTTTTCCAAAATCGCGTTCCGTTGGGTTCTTTGAGACGATACAATCTTTCGAATGCATCAAAATCAGTTTAGGTTTACTGATTCTAGTCGATCTTACGAATTTTAACATGTGGCGCACTCATTGAACATGTAAAGTCCCGTTATGATTTCCGTTTTAGAAGTGATATTTATACCTTTCTTGTATGTTAGAAAGGTAAAAAAAATCAAAACAATATTATTAAATATTCAAAGCCTTCCGTAAATAAGCGCCACTCTGTAGGGAAAAATTCTACAATGCATCTCACTTTTTTCATAATTTTTTTTGCATAACCTAAAATGGTGTCGTTTTTCTTTCTATTTTAATCATTAGTTTTATGAATATACAACGGAAGTAACCAAAAAAGATGTTTCAAAAAAGACTTTAATTGTAAATCTAAGATTCCAACAGTATTTTGTGGCCTTTAAATATTTAGTACTTTTCCTTAAGCTCGGTTTAGACGACACAAGTAACTTGCGGCAAGTAAAGAGAGGCAAGTAGTTTGCTTAGTTTACACGTTTCAAGTAAATCATTTCAAGTAGAATGACAGCCGAAGGAAAACATAACCTAAAATTTTCTGAAAAAAAATATCACGACTCTTTTTTGTGGAAAAATTTGCGAATTTTGACCTAAAACTGTTTGTTGCCGACGAGTTTGTTATACCCGTGTCGTTTTTTCCTTAAAATGTTACGACGTTTTCTGGCAAAGCAGCAAATATAAAGTGAACCGAAACACACATACATAAAACCACCTCTTGTGTACACGGTTCCATGTTCTTGTATTGGTTTTTACTTGCCACAAAAATAGAATGGCTTTCTATTATTTTCGAGAGAGCGGCAAGTATTCTCACACATATGCGAGCGTCGTAGACTAGGTCAAATCGCGTGTATTTACGTCTACTTGCCGCAAGTTACTTGTCTCGTCTAAACCGAGCTTTATGGAAAATATCTAAACAATTTTATACTTCTCTACTGAGGTTACAATAGTATCTACAATGGTTAAAATAACAATTTTTTTTATTATACCGAACAAAAATTTCTTACATTTTTGTTCAATTGAATTAAAAATTTCATTATGAGAAAAAATATTGTAATATTCACAGAATTATTTATTGTTTAGACGGGCCACACATGATCTCGGCGACTCAACGCGATATGCAGATTCCAAATATATTCATAACAAAAATTCAAAACAAAAACCTATAATTTTAATGAAAAAATGTCGGTAGTCTAAGGCACTTGGCACACCGTATGCGAATTCGCACCGCATTGCGAAAAAGTTCAAGTTTGCCACGCGATCTTATATCGTATGTCATCTACATGAGCTGTAATTTTGCAGAGACCACAATTTTGGGTAGACCGCATTGTTACGTAATACAAAATTAGAACTCATGTAGATGGCATCATATGATATAAGATCGCGTGGCAAACTTGAACTTTTTCGCAATGCGGTGCGAATTCGCGTTCGGTGTGCCAAGTGCCTAAAGGTTAAACAATGTAAACATAAAACAACAAAAATCTACCCAAAGTAATTAAATTAAATTTATTTAGTTCACTCGTCTCTAAATTGAAACATATTTTCAGTAAGATTTCATTTTTATAATAGACTGGACCAGACCAAGCCAGACATAATTTGTGCGAACCCCTTTTTCAACTGCGAAAAAAAACAAAAAAAAAGGCGAAGAACCGGAAAATTCACGACCCCGACTTTTTTAGTGTAATCAAATAAAAAAGTACTTGAAAGGATAACGGTGAAACCCCAAGGGTGCCATTTGTTAGTGTGTAATAAATAAAGAAACGTCGCCTTAAGTTCACTCCCCTACTTCTTTTGGGAATCGCTAGTTGTAGCTTCTGTGATTTTGGCCGCATTTTCTCCCAATTGAAATTTCTTGATTTGTATTTTTTTTCTCTATAAAAATATTAATTTTTTATCATTGTTTCTTTGTTTGAATTAATATTTTTGTTTCTAGCAGGTATTCTATTGACGAGTCACAGTCCACCTGTTTCAACCCCCTTGGAGCCATGCAGAGTTGCCCCCTATGTTAATTTACCGGCACTTCGAAGCTCAAATAATACGAATTCACAGCAGCATTTTAGTACGTCGGCTGCAGCAGCTGCATTTTCAGCATTCGATCCGGCGATTATTTCAGCAGCTGCACATCAGGTTGGTGTAAACTTATGATTTTTTTTCAAAATGTTTTTAAAATGAATTTTTACTTGTAGTACGCTGCAGCGATTACTAATAGTGGATCGAATCTCTTCCCAATTCCTCAATATCCGCTGAATCTAGCCGCTTTAGCTGCGGCACACACCAAAAACTCTAGTATTGCAGATTTACGATTGAAGGCAAAAAAGCACGCAGAAGCGCTAGGATTAGCCGAAAACCCGACGCAATAATGTTGGTGGCAAGCGTTTCTAGCATTTCTGGTTACGCATTTTACTTAAAATGTCCTCATAATTCAATAGAAATACCCAAAGTTGCTGAATAATTGATTGACGTAATCTAAAAATATTTTAACGGGTCCAGCAAAAAATAAAACTTCTTGCAGAAAATATTTTCATTATTTTGATTAAATTAAAGTTTAGATGATCTTATTAATTACTTTTAACAATTTCAAATTGCTTCAGTCACAAAATATATCTATATCTTTCCATTTTTGATTGGGCTGAATCTCAGAATTAGTCAAAAAATATAGAGAATAACTTTGAAATAGAAAAAAAACAACTTTAAAGATCTGTAGAGTCTTTATGCTTTCATATTAAGCGATTTTTTTTTTGTAAACGATAACAATGAGGGCCCAATATTAATATTGTTTTGGTATTTTAAAATTATTTTTCCCCACAAAAATAAGAAAGAAATAATACATTTTAAAAACTCTTTCAAATAAAATACTAATAAGAAATTAAATTTGTATATAAATTCTTGAAAGTATTATAAATCTGTGATTCTATTTGTGTCTATAACTGTAATTTAACCGATTTCGAAATAAATATTCTTAATTTCATGATAGCAAAATTAGATCGTTTTATTAAACATAAATAAATACTTTTCTAAAATTGAAGTAAATGATTTTTTTTGTATTATTATTTTATTATTTGTGTTAAAATATACATTTTAGGTTAAGCCAAATTACTCTCACTAGTACGGCAAATACACGTTTTTTTGGCTTGATATGAAAATCGACTTGAGCCCTTATGACGTAAAGATTCTACTTGTTTTTTTCCATTCCCATAGTTCCTACGTCTGTAACCCCCTAAAACGGTATTGTATAAATATTCACTCCCGCATTTACCGCCGTTTTTAAGAATATTAGGCGGTGCGAATCGAATCGGGCACGTTACATTTGGCCGCTTAGCGAAGTATCTCAGAATAGGGGTGAAAAATTTTCCATTATAAATGTATTTATAATACTAACCTCTCAAAAATCTCTCAAAAAATTTAAAAAAAAATTTGTCATGTACTAAATCTATGATTCGAAATCGTCATAAGTCTCCTTAGTACCTTCACGTTTCACATAATTTCTTTTAAAGCGCTAAAACACCCTAATAACTATTTTTAGGTCAAAGCCAAACATAAGAGAATTATTGAAATTCCCTAAGGACATTTTATTATTTCTTCCCCAACAAATGATTGCTAGATTCAATTACTTATGAAATAATTCTATTTACCTGTCACTATTAATTTTTATCTATATTTCACATCGGTTTACGTTATCCACTAATTTCGATTGAATAGTCTTAGGTCATAACTCGATTCCTATTGATTTCTACGTCAAGTGCCATTCCGGTTAAGGACTTTATTCTCCTTCGGCATATGATTCTGTTAATAATAATATTTTTTTATTATGAGTCATAGAAAAAATACGAATCGATACAAAAAAATATTTTTCAAGAATGGTTACGTACTTAAAAATGTACAATTTTATAACATTTTCAGTTACGATACAGAATTTTATATAAATCTCAATTTTAAGAAAAATTCTACTGTGATTTATGACTTGCTCGATGTCATCATTCTAACATCAAGTAAACATTTTTTTAAAATAACAATAAAATAATAATAAATATTTGATGTAAACAGAACATGATTTTCTTAGAGAAAATCTATGTTCCTGCGCAATTAACACTATAACCCGACAAATATAATATTACAATAGTTTATATAAAAATAATCTACATCTTTAGAGAATTTTGCAAAAAACGAAATTGGGATTTTTAAAAGGCCGTCATTTTGGTTACGGATTTCCACTAAAAGTTTATAAGATTGCCCTATTCCAGGACCAAACATCTTATAAAATTCCATGGCTCTAGCTCAAGTAGTTTTTGAGAAATCTTGTACAAAGACTAAAAAAATAACGGCCAGAAAAACATTTTTGTAATAATGATCCAATCGACTCAGAAGTACTCGACGGTAGTATGATAACGGTCCTAATCTCAACACATAAAATCGTGAAAAGGCAAACTGAGTTGGATATTTGCAGAGCATAACACGAAATTAGCCGACGTTTTTATTTCAAATTCTCAAATAATCACGAACTACATTTCTAAGTACTCTATTTAAATAATTCACTGTTCAACCTAGTTCACAGTTTTTAACACTACAATAAAATTAGCTGTTTTTTACTAGTACTTTATCTCTAAAACTCTGTTACTGTATATATCCCTCTATTGCTTTTTCACTTGACGTACCGATCGCTTTGGATTCAGAAATTAATTAGAATACTGAAAGGCTTGATCTATTAGACCCCGTTCACATTGGTTGAAATAGTCCGCCTAATTCTGACAGAAACTGGCAACATTAGGGCAAGGTGAGGAAGTGGGACTGAGCCCCACTTCCTCACCTTGCCCTAATGTTGCCAGTTTCTGTCAGAATTAGGCGGACTATTTCAACCAATGTGAACGGGGTCTTAGACTATGTTTACACACAGATTGGGCATGAACATGGGACTGAATCAAAAATGTTGCTCGTGTTTACACACAGATTGGAACTGAACGCTACTCTCAGTTTGCCAGGAAACAATTGGAAACGAAACGTAATTGATTTTTTTCATTGAATAGTTAAAGGAAAATTATTTTCAATTAATATTCATCAGAATAAACTAAAAAAATTTTGAAATGGATAATAAAAAGTTTCTGGCAGCAGCAAGCATGCTTTATGTTAGAGTTTATTCCATGTAGACATTTTTGCTTATGAGATACGAACTCTTGGACGACTGGAACGCAAATGACAATGGAACGAGAAAAATACCATAGATTAGAGAGTTACTATAGATAAGAAACGAGGAAGAAATTTTTTCCTGAAGAAGAGTACTTTGCATCTGTTTCATTTGCTTCGTAAAGACATGAATTGCTTTTGTGTGGGAAATGGTGTAAAAAACTTTCTTTTGGGATTTTTTTGCTGTCCGCCGAGCATTCCCTAACAATACATTGCACATATTTTTTCTCGGACATTTTGCGTGCTATAAAAACGTTAATAAAAGTAACATGGAAAACCTGTGCGCCTACGAATGATTCCCATCGACGAATGTAAACAAAGCGCTGGCCCCGGATATGTTTGTGTTTGTGTCGTATGAGTCAATTGTGCATTCCAATTGAACGTGAAGGAGTGAAAAGGAATACCGATGTCATCAGAAAATATTCCACTAGCGCAGCTATTTACTCTACGTAAGTATATGGGAAAATGCGTTTTCTTCTCATCTATAGTAACTCTCTAATCTATGAAAATACGCACTGAAAAATACCAACCAATCAGAACCGCATGCACGGAACGCTGAAAATGGAAAATCTTTGTTTTCTGGTTCAGTACTTCAATATTGTCCCCGTTCTTCTCTTTATCATCATTTCGACATTTTCGTTCAGTCCCATGTTCATGCCCAATCTGTGTGTAAACATGGTCTTAGAGGCTGTTTACACACGGTTGATCCAGGCGCCTGGCCATGAACGAAATTGTCAAAATACAGGCAAGACGAGGAAGTGGGGGTGTCCCCCACTTCCTCGTCTTGTCTGTATTTTGACAGTTTCGTTCATGGCCAGGCGCCTGGATCAACCGTGTGTAAACAGCCACTTAGGGAGATCTATTATTAATTTCTCCAGAAGTTTTCCGATCTATTCAGAATATCTATTTAGAATCTTCGTTATTTGTTTGGAAAGTTCTAGAGATCCAAAGGTTCTAAAAATGTATCATTCTTAGACATAAATATGAAGAAATGAAAAAAAAACCGATTAGCACGACTGGCACCAACGACTGGTGAAAAAAGAAAAAGGAGAAAAGATATTTTGTAAGCCAGAAACCATCGACAGTGAAATATATGTTCGTATGTTCTGTTCATTTTGAAAAAGGCGTTATTGAACATTTATATTATAAATCTTCGATACCATGGTGGCAAACTTTTAAAGATCTTATCGTACAAATAGATCATTGCCAAATTCGCATCAAATTACAAAATTAATTGAGAAAATATCCTTTTTTTTTGTTCTATATCGCGTGAATTTCCTTTTTTCTTTTATGTTAAAATTTACCATCAAAAGAGAAATTTCCCACCATCTGGCATCTCAGTGCCGCACTTTGTGGAACATGTTTAGAAACGTCAACTTGAACATAAATTTTGTCGATAGTGCAGTTCTTTATTGGTTTTGTTTATTTTCGAGCAAAAATCCTTAAGATTATTATAATTTACTAAAAATGGATCTATACGATGATTTACACACGAAACAACATTCCGGGCAAATAGACGGATGGTCAGCGGGTATAAAAATGCTGCAGACTCAGCTGGCGATCAAAAAAGCAACGACTAAATCCCAAGTGCTGACACCAGTAATCAATTTGAAGGCGAAAAAGGATTTGGAAGAGACACACTCACCTCGGCGCCCGCCAAGTGAAACTGCATTTAAACTCGCCAAGGTCCAGACAACAACTACAACAGTGGCTGTTGTTCCGGCTTCCGGGGCTCGGGTAAAAGACTACGATTGGGATGTGATTGATGAATATGATCCGCTTTGGCCCAATGAATACGAAAAGCTGGTGAAAGACAAGCGGGACAAAGAAAACGAGAAACGAGACTCACGTAGCAAGGACGATCGGGATAGGAAGAGGCGGAGCTCAAGATTTGCGGGTGCTTCTACGTCGAATACTAGTGCTCCTGTCAGTGAAGGTTCGCCACCGACTCCCAAATATTCTGGCTTCGGCAGTCGTGTTAGTGAAGAAGATTCGTACGAAGTAAGGTCTCCAACAAGCTCCAGTACAGCCCCAAGAGGAGGCGGTGCAGCAATTGCCCCTCCGCCGTCTTTACAAGAGGACATCTTGTTGAATTCTAACGGATCCTTAGAGAGGTTCACGTTTCCAGTCAAAACTTTTTGATACTAACATTTCTGTTTTGTAGCTCTTCGAATGTCACTATCCCCTATGGCGCGAGTTCGGTCGCCGCTAAGATTATGGCCAAGTATGGCTTCAAAGATGGACAGGGACTCGGAAAGCAAGAGCAGGGCATGTTGATGGCGTTGCAAGTGGAGAAAACGTCTAAACGAGGAGGTCGAATTATTCACGAGAAGGAGCTTATAATGCCTCCACCCCCACCAGCAGCACCGAGTCCACCACCAATGGCTCCACCACCTGCCATCGCCGATTCCGCCCCAAAGATCGAGCCCACCATTACCGAAATTATGAAATCTCCGAGCAAAGTTGTTTTGCTCAGGGTTTGTTTGATAGAAGTTGCATTGATTCGAAATTTTGATCTAAGAACATTACATTGCAGAATATGGTTGGTCCGGGTGACGTTGACAATGAACTCGAGCCTGAGGTGAAGGATGAATGCAATACCAAATATGGTGAAGTTATATCGGTCATTATTCACGAGGTGGCAGGAGTTGTACCCGAAGACGCGGTCCGGATTTTTGTAGAATTCAAACGAATCGAAAGCGCCATAAAAGGTAAAAAACTGTTGTCCTTAAAACATGCTTTATTTGAGCACAAAACTCTTCATAAAAATTTATTTCTAGCTGTTGTTGATTTAAATGGAAGATTTTTTGGTGGAAGACAAGTTCGAGCTGGTTTTTACAATTTTGATAGATTTAAAACATTACAATTGACCGAATAAAGATTATAAACTTTTGTTTATACCCATTTTTAAATAATAAATATCTGATGTGAACTGCACATGACTTTCTTATACAAAATTTACGTTTCTGCGCAATTTAAACTTTATTTTGTATAAACTAATAATACGAAAACAAGATTTTTTTTTACAAAATCTGAAATATCTCGATAACGTTAAAATATTTCGATCTATCTTCAATCCTTATTTTAACTGATTTTTGAAAAACCGATAGTCTGAAAATAATCCGCCAAAATCGGTTTTTTGTTTTACTTTTTGATGAAAATATTTCGATAACGGTAAAAGATAGTGGACAACGGTAAAAGACAAACCTGTGGAGAATACTAGTCTCTTTAGTTCTTCTTTTACATTGAATCGCCATTAACCCCAAGTTTTCGGGATAATCGCAAAAAACTGATTTTTTTTAATTACGGTATATTTTGATAACGGTTTGAGAGACAGAGTTCTAGTAAAATACAAAAGTATAGGAAATTTATGTCTCCAACCTATGTCACACAGACAAACGTGTAGTTTCGGAGTAAATCGCGAAAAACGAAATTACGATTTTTAAAAGGCCGCCATTTTGGTTACTTGCTATTAAAAGTTGATAGGATTCTCCCATTCCAGGACCAAACATTCGTATACAATTTTTCAAAATATGAAATGCCCAGTACTGGATGAACATTAATAAATTTTTAGAAAATATTAAATGCTGAAAATGTTCTATGTGGTATGAAAAGGCACAATTTCGATGAAAAATATATAAGGCCTTATTACAGAATCCGATACGAATGATTCGGATCGTAAACTCAATGTTGTTGTTAGTGTTTTATATCAACAACAACATTGAGTTTACGATCCGAACCATTCGTATCGGATTCTGTGATAGGGCCTATAATCTTGTATTTGAAATCTGACAACAGTGAATTCCAATGAATGTAAAGGATAGCCATATATCTTGGGACCATATTATATTGTAATTTGGCATGACATAGCCTGATCTATGTTATATAATACCTGTGGAAAAACCTTAAGTTTGTATGTGCCAAATATTGTAGAAGAGGTTGCAAAGTTTCACGAGAATGTCGGTCAGATTGAATGTAAGACTTCAATTAGTCATTAGCAATTTTATTTTCTGCCCTAACGTTTCATCAACTGTCGTGTCAGAAAATTCTTTTTAACAGAAATTGCTTTGGCCCGTCTTTACTATAAGAGAAAAACGAAATTTTGCATTAATAAAAATATTTATTTTACATTTCACATCGCATTTTTAAGCATATTCAATTATTTTATTTACAAAATATTTTCGGCTTAAATTTCTATATAAAAAAAAATATTACGACAGCAAACCTACATTACATGTGAGTGAACAATAAAAATTAATTAAATCGTTCAGAAACCAATGTTTTTATACCCGTATGGTGAAACCAAAGGGTATACTAACTTTGCCTTACCGTTTGTAACGCCAAGATCCCGTCACCACACACAAAAATGAATTACACTAGTGTTTAGAATGATAAAAAAAAGTTGAATTTAGCATGTCCGTCCGTCTGTCTGTCCGTCCGTCTGTGGCGCGGATTGCAGGCGCACGGATTGAGCTAGAGACTTGAAATTTTGCGGAGACTCGTTTTTCGTAAAATGCGAGGCTAAGTTCGTTAATGGGCAAAAATGGACCATTAGGGGGGGTACCCCCCATACGAACGAAAACGTTTTTTGCGAATACCTCAAAAACGGTGCATCTTATCAAAAAAGTGCAAGTACAAAAGTTATTTAGGATATAATTCTAAATCAAAATCCAATTGGAATAAATTTTAAAAAATCTTATTGGAAAATTGTTCCGATTTTGATACGAATATCACCATACGGGTCTCCAATGATTGCCAGATAGGCAATTATAGCTTTTGTTATGTTTCAAACCAGAAGTTTTCTGAGTCTGATTCGGTTTTGGTTCAAAAGTGAGTTGAACTTCTGATTTTTGGTTCCTGAAATTTGAAAATACGGTTCTGGTCTTACTTTCTTATTCAGTGGGTTTTGCGTTTCTTTCCCATACTAGTTATATTCAGTAATACAGGGCATTAACGTAAAACAGTCCTAGACTCTAAATTTGGTCGATAATAGAAAACTACAAGAATTTTTCAATCTTAAAATTTCAAATGTTAACCGAACCACTAAAAAAAGTTTCTGGTTTGGCTCAAGCATTTGCTTTAAAAACTGGAGTGATATTCCGTAACTTGTTTCAAGCGTTTGTTTCGAGTTAGAAGAAAAAGTGGTATTCGCTATCTCGGTTTGTCTCTGTCATTTATTTCGGTCAAAACAGAGACAGCGAATACTTCTTGTTCTTCTAACTCGAAATAAACGTTTGAAACAAGTTACGGAATATAACTCCTGGTTTGGTTTCAATTCGGTTCGTCCATTTTTTTTCAGAGTGGTTCGGTTTGGGTTCTCTTAAATTTCAATGGTTTTTTAGTGGGTTTTGGTTCGGATTATAAAATCGGTTTGCACCTCTGATTAAATCTACATTTTAAAAATTTAGAGGGGCTATTAATGGATTTTTTTGTTTTTAATTCCTGTGAGTAAATACAAATGCCCATATGATTTACGGCGCCTCGATATGCGACGCTAAAAATAGTCAGTTCCTGGGCACCAATCATGTATTCCGACGCGTCTCTGTCTTTCGACTTAGACGCAGCTTTTAACTCGTGACTTCGCCATATCTGCAGCTTGAACTTTCGTGGAATCGTCACTATGAATCGAAACGTGATTCTGGCTGTCACTCCAGGAAATTTGAAGCTGCTGATATGGCGAAGTCAAGAGTGAAAGACAGAGACGCGTCGGAATACATGATTGGTACCCTGGTCTTTATATACGATGACAAAAACTTTGAATTACATTTTTTCAATGTATTCACAAATTATTTAGCGGTCATTGAATCGAGTTAGCAGGAGTGGTATTCCGTAACTTGTTTCAAGCGTTTGTTTCAAGTTAGAAGAAAAAGTAATATTCGCTGTCTTTGTTCCGATCAAGATAAATCACAGGGCGAAACAGAGATCGCGAATACTACTTTTTCTTCTAACTCGAAACAAACGCTTGAAACAAGTTTTTTTTTCGTGAAACTCGCCATGAGTCTTTAAATCTATTTCAAAATTTACCAATTAAATTCCATTTTAAGTTAGTCAAAAAACTAAAATATCGGGCCGTAGGAAGTGAATTTAAGATAGTAGCATTTCTCCACAATTTCGTTCTTTATCGTTATCTTCTATCTTGTGTCATTCTCGAGATATTTTCATTGAAAAGTGAAACGTTAGATTTATGTGAATTGCTTGCAAACTAACAGTTTTTTGAATAAAGTAATTCAAAGACGAATTAAATATATTGAAATTCTCTACATTTTTACCTTTCAGCATAAATTGTTATCGATATATTTGTTAAATATCTCATATTTGATGAATTTTACAGGTTTATAGCATGAAAGTTCCCAAAGACGTGTATTTAGTATAAGAATCATGTACTGTTCATGTCAGATATTTGCGCCTTTTTTACATATAAGAAAGGTATTAAAATCTCTCCAAAAACCAAAATCATTACGGAACCCCGAACGTCCCCGGGACATATACATATCGACTCAGTTGGATGAGTCCGCAACATGTCTGTATGTGCGTGTTTTCGTGTGTTCGTTTGTATGGATGTGTGTATGGATAAATTGTAAGATTGACTTCTACCAGATTTTGACGCGGTTTTGAATTCGAAAACTGTCATCGTCCCATAAAACTCTATGGAAAGCAATTTTGGAAAAAATCACCCCGATTGTGAGTGTCGTGTCGTAAATGAAACGACAGAAGCTGTCGTAGTCGTCTAGAAGTTATTTTGGTATTATGTAAGAAATACGAGACGACAGAAAAGCATTGCCATTCAGATGTCGTGGTTATGCTGAAATTTTTCTATTGTGAGTGATTCTATCTGTCAAATTCAATTTAAAATTTCTGTGCTTTAGAGGCGCGAAAATGAATTCGATAGATTTATTTATTTCAATTGATGGTGGAAATTCGGACGATGACAGGACAGACAAAAAAGAGCTGAAACGAAGAAGAAGACTGCTCCGGGATGCATCAAATCCCTTGGAATTAGATAACATAACCTAAAGTTTTTACGTCCTAACTTAATCAACCTGTTATAGTTTCAGAAAATTATTTCGAGTGTCAAAAGAGGCGTTTGTATCAATAAAGGAAGGTATTGAGCCGTCTATAAAACAACAAAGCAGGTTAACGTCAGTTCCAACAGTTATCAAACTGGCAGCTGTGCTCCGATTTTTCGCTGAAGGAAGCTACCAGACTGGGGCCGGAGCTGATTTTAATGTGGGCTTAGCTCAGCCAATCTTTTCTTTAATACTCAAGGAAGTATTAGATGCTATGGAGGACATTTTATGCTCACATCGTAGAAAGAGTAATAGGTGTATTGAAAAATCGCTTTCGGTGTCTATTTGGAGCTAGACAGCTACACTATTCTCCAGAAAAGGCAAGAGAAATCACATATGTTTGTGTAGCTGCACAATATTTGCATACTCTTCAAAGTTGAAAATGACTTGGAGTTAGAACAACCTGCCGAAGATTCGTCTAGTGATGGAAGAGAAATCAGCTAATTCTTGCCAATGGCTTTTAATTTGGCATTTTACATTTCCTCCGGTCTTAAAGTACCCTCTAGCCAAATCTTCATTTTTTTCCAAATATTTCACCAAACGTTCGAATTGTTTCTTGTTATTAATCTTCACAGTCTTCAAATTCTCCTTAAAAATCTATTAATAAATAATTAAGAAATACAAAATTGAGTCAACTCATCAGCTGTCGTTACCTAAAAAGCTAACGACAGAAATCATTGCATTGAAACGACAAACGTGGTATTCAAACGTCATACGCAATGCAAAAATTCACAGTCGCAAGAAAGCGACTCAAAAAACGACACTCACAATCGGGGTGAATGATAGTTTTCGAGATAATCCATTTGTATGGGGCAGGTGGTAAGGAGTGGTCAGATTGAATTTTTAGATATAACAGAGTTATGTCGAATCCTATTCTAAACTTTTTTCGATAGAATGAGCCGTTTCCGAGAAAATTGCAAAAACGATTACATTTGTATTGGAGAGAGCAGAACGAGTGGTTTAATTTTCCCCATTTTATTATTTGATAAAAGCCTGTTCTATGCCAAATTTCATCTCGTTCTCGAGTTTGCAAATATTTTTGTATGCTTTTTATGCCTTTGTTTTTCATATTTTTTGAAATTTGCATATTTTTTATTTTTTTTAAAGTTTTTTTATCTCCCTTATCCCCTTCCCGCAAATAACAATCCATATGCGTTACCGAATAAGATACTTGATTGATTTTTAACAATTTCATTTTAATGGATATAATCGCATTGGCTTCTGAACCTTTCTCATCTAATTGATTAAAACTATTAAATCATTTAAAATTAATATTTTTAATTGCAATTAAAATAATGACTTTACAATAGAACCTGTCGAGTATTTATTTTTAGGATTTTAAGCAATTCAAGATAAAATGATCGAAATAAGTGTTCAGGTTCTTGTATTTTTTTTAAGCACATTAGAAATATCACACCTAAAATATATTAAAAATGATACCTTGATGTTTTTGTGGGACCTGAAGTTTTCTTTTTAATTAGAAACATGTTTCGATTATTATACAAGCTTTAAATAGCTTTAACTCCACGATATTTTACCAATGAGGTTGAAAACAAATTATATTTAATTTACATTAAAGTTTCAAGCTGATTTTATTTTGTTAGCTTTTCGATTTATTATTAACTATGATTTTTGTAAAAAAAATTTTTTTTTCGAAATAAATTACTTTTTGTTCGTTGAAATGTATAAAAATATAACGGACTGCTTTCAAGTTATCCACGTTAATATAAAGAATTTACGAAATAATAATAACAATAATTAATAATAGATGAATATACAAAATAAACAACAAAATATTAGTAATATTCAAAATTCTACGAGAAAATGTTCAAAACGAATTTGTTTTACTGTTCGAAATTCGATTAATGTTGTAAATAACTGTACACATAATTCGACTAACGTTGAATTGATTAAATTAAGCCTAAATTAGATTATGTACGTTTACTTTTTCGATTTACAAATAATACAATATTCAATGTCATATTTATCGTGCCAGCAAGTTTTGTGAAAATAATGTCGACAGTTAAACACAATTATGTCGGTTTTCATTGAGTCTTTAAGAATAGTTTTACGGCAAAGACCGCAGTTACTGTCATTTGAAATATAAATAGCTTTTTGCTGAGAGCGTACTAATTTTTCGTGCAAATTAAAATAGTCAGTAACTAAAATCGTATTGCAGCCGCCCTGTACTGAAACCTGGAACAAAAAAAAAAATTGTTTACATATTTTTTTCAACATTAATCAAATAAAATCATTAATAGTGGAACCTTCACAAACAGTGAAACCTCCATACACCGAACTCGGACGGGACCAGGAAATTTGTTCGGCTTAGACCGGATTCCGGCTTATGTAGGTTTCACTGAAGACCATTTTTTACGTTCCCCCCAAGAGATTTCGTTACATAAAGGTTCCACAGTATTTAAAAATAAAAATCTCACCTGTAAACTATAATCACAAAGCATTTTAATTAGAGATTGTTTCAAATTAGGAATTTCTTGGCCCAATTTAATTTTGTTAACTAATACTTCTGGATTCGCATATCCTGAGAAAGAAAATAAATAAAAATTTGGTTTTTTTTAAACTTATATTTAATAAGCGTTTTCCATTGGGACTTGGACCACTTCGAAGCATCTGTATTGAACAATTTCCCCTAGACGCGACTATAAGTCCAATAGAAAACACAACATTTTTCACTGATTTGTGACATTTTTAACTTCTAAACATAACAAAAGCTATAATTGCCAATCTGGCAATCATTGGAGACCCGTATGGTGATATTCATATCAAAATTCGAACAGTTGTACCAAAATTCCACTTTGAAGTCAAACTTTCCAATAAGATTTTTTAAAATTTATTCCAATCGGATTTTGATGTATGGGAGTTTTATGTAGAATCATATCCTAAATAACTTTTGTTCTTAGACTTTTTTGATAAGATGCACCGTTTTTGAGATATTCACAAAAAACGATTTCGTTTGTATAGGGGTACCCCCCCTAATGGTCCATTTTTGCCCATTAACGAACTTAGCCTCACATTTTACGAAAAACGGATCTGTACAAAATTTCAAGTCTCTGGCTCAATCCGTGCGCCCGCAATCCGCGCCACAGACAGACGGACGGACAGACAGACGGACATGCTAAATTCAACTTTTTTCATCATTCTAAACACACTAGTGTAATTCATTTTTGTGTGTGATGACGGGATCTTGGCGTTACAAACGGTAAGGCAAATCTAATATACCCTTTGGTTTCACCATACGGCCGCGAATCAATGCAAGTGGCCGCTCAGAGAAGATTGCCGAACAACTGATCGGCTCACACAAATTGTTTAAAAAGTGCCTTCAGGAGACACTCCGCGCAAAAATACGCAATCGACAATTTTTTCTGATGTAATTTAAAATTATTGTTACTTTACCTACGATACAATCTAGTAATTTGGTCATAATTTCGGATTTCTCCAATGATTCATTCATAAGATCATTCCAAAGATCGGAATCTTGATGATTTTTGCAGAAGTCAATCGCTTGCTGAATGTCTTTGACCTGGAAAAGAAAATCATTTCAAAACCATTGTTAAATGCTTTTTTACAACAATTCTGAAAGAAAATACAAAACTGTATAAAATTACAAACATTTGAAAAAAAAAATCTGATGTGAACAGCCCATGACTTTCTTATACAAAATCTACGTTCCTACACAATTTACCTGACGAATAAAATATTAGTTTACATAAAAATATGAATTTTCATTTCACAAAATCTGAAATATCTCGATAACGGTAAAAGATATCGATTTGCGGTAAGAGGAAAATATGTAACCATTTTTGATATCTTTAATTTTTCCTCTAATCGCTAAAATCCAATTTTTGTTCCTTTTTAATGAAAATATCTCAATAACGGTAGCAGATAACGGATAACGGTAAAAGAAAAACATGTGGAGAATGTCATTCTCATTAATTCATCTCATAGATGCAATCAGCAAAGAACCGTTATTTTTCGATATAATCGCAAAAAACGGATACTTTACAAATAACGGTATTTATCGATACCGGTTTGAGATACGGAATTCAAGTAAAAGACAAAAATCTCCAACGAAACAGGACCCAATCACTGTAATTTAACCTTAAGCGAGGTGTCCCACTGGCCATCAGCTGCTGCAGCTGACTGATCCCGATATCAGTTGCACATGTAATCCAATGGCGCATGGCACACTGCAAAAAATGTGCAGCTTCATGTCTGCGACACAAAGCTGACTTTTTTGAACTGATCTAAATGTAGCTGATATCAGGAACATGTCGGGTAGTTTCTAATGTCATTTTTGTTAGATTAAATAAAATAAAATGATAATTTTCAATATTTTATTCGTCTGGCGGTAATAATTGTCATCAGTGGCACAGTCTATAAAGGTAGCATGGCCACTCTCTAGGTTATAGGCTCTCTACTTCATATAATGTTGACTTTAAAATAATTACTAGTTGGGGACATCATAAAATTTTGACAAGTCTGTTTAACTAATAAACTTTTGAACAAGTGGAAATAAATGCGATGTCCATCAAATAGGAAAAATTAAACACAGGAATCGTACAAGCTGTAGGAAAAGGTAGATGTTTGTACGATTGCACAGATTCAGTTTTTTTAGCAGAGAAATAAGGAGAAGTTCTTCCTCCGAGTCCGACATTTTGACGTTTGAGCTCAGCTGATCCCAGTTCAGTGTGTCATGTCAACTGATCGAATCAGTTCATGCAGCTGCGCGACCTGATGTCGGGATCAGTCAGCTGCAGGAGCTGATGTGCCAGAATGACATCTCCCTAAGTATAACTCTTTTGCTTTATCATTTCAAGCCGTTCACATTTTTTAAAAGAAAATCTTTTCTCGAAATAAATATATCACAATTAATACTTTACCTTATGAATAATAATATTGAGCGCCTCACGAGTATTTCCCATTCTGTCTAACAAATAAACCATTTCCGGATAGAAAAGTTCCCGTTTGCAGATATCTAATGCCTCCTGCATGGGATAATTTTTGGATCGTTTCAAAAACCATAGTAATTTATTGCGGCCATATTTAGCATGTAGACTGACTAGCTTCATATGGAATTTATCAGCTCTATCCACTTTGTCTAATTCATCTAAATACTAAAAACGATAACAATTTTGTTAATTTTTTTTTTCTTAAAACACAATAAATATACAAAATACGAAATACTCAAGCAATTTTAGGTCAATAACAAGTATGTGAATATAAAGTCGTGTACGCGTCTATCCTGTGCCTGGGCGAAGAATACGAAGTTATATCGTGGCGGCACAGTTAAATTTCTAAATTAACTGAAATCACTTGAGTTCTCTAGATTTTACCAAAGTTCTGTCAATTAGAATTGAAAATAATATTTACTAGATATAAATAGTCTTGTCTCTGCTCCAATTGTTGGACAATCACATCCGGTGGAATTTTTTTCGATTTCACTAGAATTTTAACGGCTCGAGTTTTATCCAAATCTATTAGTGGAATAATAATTTGATGAATAACGCCGTAGAGATCATGCTCTTCAATCAATTTGAATACGTCCTTATTTTGTAATCTGTTTAAACGAACAAAAGATTGGTTTAGCTAAATTACCAAAAAATTGCATCACTTCATATTTTAGGAAAAATTAAAAAGTCTTTGAAATGCGAACTCTGACAAGACAAATTCAATACGACATCGAAAATTGTCTATACTACTCCGATATGAACTAGAAATTTATTTTTGGCTTAACCGCTTAAGCATCTTGAGCGAGACCCTCTCGTTCGAGTTATGTGATCCGTTACGCGCGAAAGGTGCCGCTCCACATGAGAGTAAATGCCGGCGAGAACCTATCGATAGCAGCTACTCGCAAATGGACACTTATACGGCAGTCACACGACGCTGTTTTGCCAGCGCTACTAGCTGTTTGGCTGTTAGCAGCCTTTTCAGCAGCACAGTGTGAACCCTTCGCAGTACGCTGCCTACTGTTGTTATTTACCAGCGCTACTAAACCAACAGCTAGTAGCGCTGGCAAAACAGCGTCGTGTGACTGCCGTATTAGAGTCGCTCGCAGAAACTCGCAAAAACTCGCGAGCTAGTTTCTGCCACGGCATAGAGACAAACAAGGTATGCTGTAAACTCAAATCTGACATTTCGTTGCTACGTCACTTGTGCCGATTAGTTCGTCAAAACCAGAACGAATTTTGTATTCTGGGTGGTTTTTTTTTTAATTTGTGCGATCTAAATAAGATATTTGTAAATTAGTGGACTGATTGCATTAAATAGTGATCAATAAACATAAAAATTAATTAAAAAAAATCGGCACAAATGACGTCACACCTGACTATCAAAAGTTTACAGCATACCTTGTTTGTCTGTATGCCGTGGTTTCTGCGAGCTGTCAAAAGTGATTCTACTCTATAGTCGACACGCACCAACTGAACTCTCGGAGAGTAGCTCGCCAGATACGAACGGAGTTTGAATGTCAAAAAAATCAAGATATTGGTCTTGAAAAGAGAAAAATCGCCGAAATTAACTCTCAAATGGGCAACCTCTTGCGAGTAACTCTCGAGAGCTTTTGAATTACTCGCGTATTTACTCTCATGTGGAGCGGCACCTTAAGCCGAGTAAATCTCGCCAGTAATTTGTTCTATTTATATATCTTGAGCGAGAATTTAGAATTCAGTGCATTGAATTGTGCACAGTGCGCTACAGACCTTATAATTTTTCTGACCTAAAAAACGATATTTTATTTTTCTGACCTGTTTTTTTTTAAAAAAAAACATAACAAAAGCTATAATTGCCAATCTGACAAATATTGAAAACCCGTATGGTGATATGGCATTGTTCGAAGTTTAAGTGACCGGCGAACAGTTGTATCAAAATTTCACTTTGAAGTCAAACTTTTCAATAATTTTTTTTTTAATTTATTCTAATCGGATTTTGATGTATGGGAGTTTTATGTAGAATCATATCCTAAATACCTTTTGTTCTTGCACTTTTTTGATAAGATGCGCCGTTTTTGAGATATTCATAAAAAACGTCTAATGCTTTATTTTTGCCTATTAACAAACTTAGTCTTGCATTTTACGAAAAACGAATCTGCGTAAAATTTCAAGTCTCTAGCTCAATCCGTGCGCCCGCAATCCGCGCCACAGATGGACAGACAGACGAACGGACAGACTGACGAATGGACAATGCAAAATTCAGTTTTTTTTATCATTCTAAACACACTGGTGTAATTCATTTTGGTGTGTGATGACGGGATCTTGGCGTTATAAACGGTAAGGCAATTTTAATATACCTTTTGGTTTCAGCATACGGGTATAAAAAAAATCTTAGCATTAAGCGGTTAATTTGATATTGATGATTCCAAGTTTGGCAGTGGTTTGACTGGGTCTGCTCTAGTTGTTTTGATAGAAAACAGTAAGAACTAATTTAAGAACCACCCCGCATTTCTAATTTGTTTAACCCTCATACTGTCCTCGGGTCATTTCTGACCCAAATTCGATTTTAATTAAAAGTATCTTCTCAACTACATGAACAATGTTTGTATGGTGTAAGCTCTGTGAACAAATTTTGAATACCGAAAACAATAATCTATTTGTTCATATTTTAATCCATTGAAGAGCACTGTAGTCTTCATGGGTCATAAATGGGTCATAATGGGTCATTCTTGACCCACGAAGACATCATACGTTATTTTTCTTAAGGACAGTATGAGGGTTAAATATTTTTATGTTGTTTAATGAAAAAAAAAACTTCAACTTCAGTAATTTTTAAATTTATCTTAAGACTCCCAAAAGGAATTCGTTAAGTCACCATCTTTTACCTAATAATTACTTATTTTAAATAGTAACTTGTGTAGATCAAATCTTAGCAAAATGTTTTTATCTTTCATATGGCATGTTTTTATCTAAGGAACAGAAAGTCTAAGCAACATATCAAAAATATTATTTTTAACTTAACTGTTAAAAATATGCGCTAATAAGATATTTAATTACTTCTCCAGTTTCTGATACGTGAACAAAAAAAACTGTCTTTACAATGTCCTTGGGTTTATGTTGCTAGCGGCGTTCTAAAACCAAGTCTCCCAAAGCAAGTTTTCCAAAATATGATAAAATTATGTTTTAAGAAAAAATCGTACAATACTTCACCTTAAATACATTGCTAGTGCATTATCGTATCTCTTCTCATATGAATAAAGTATGGCTAAGGCTTCGAGAAGATCATTCGTGTATCTGGTATCGAAATGATCATTAATTGCATGAATCACTGCCGATGTATTATATAAGCTTGGTGGCCACTCCTTGACTAAAGTCAAAAAACCCTAGAATATGTAAATTGATCAAAAAGTTTTTATATTAAAATTGTAATAAAATAAATGCTAAAAGTACCTCTGGATCAAAGGACAAATATTCGTAGAGAACCATTTCATAGACATGTGGATTTAATTTACAGTTTTCCGATCTAGGTAGATACGCGCTAACTGATCGTAATTGATTAACTTTTACGAATTTGTAAACCTCTTCCTCCCAGAGACTTATATTACTACCGAAAACTCTCAAACATAATTTCGCTCCCTCGTCGTATTGCTTCATCGCAAGCAAATGGTCCAAATAGATTCTGAATACAAAAAATTGATCCTGATTACTAGAAAACTTATTGAATATTTAGACAAGGCTATACTTACTTAGCTACATTATTTAGGGAATATTTTCCACCATGCTTTCCGATGACTTCCATCGCTTGTTCGAATTTCCTTCGATAAAAAAAAAAATGTTTTTCTTATAAAAATTAATATTTTTAGAAGTGATAAAAACAAATAGAAAAATTGAAAAACTCAAACTAAACTAGGTTAGCGCTTAGTTCCAAAGGAGAATTTAATAATAATTATTATTTCGCCGCAATAAGATTGGCTAGGGGAATGTTTGCCAGTCTGGAGTAACCGTAGGTCAGTGAACACGCTAGTATTTTTTAACAAAATTTTGAAAAATCATTAAAGCAAGTCACACATTAGGGCGATCTGCAGTAGTACGACGGCGGCGCTATTCATCTACAGCACATTTATCTCTAATTTGATGCCCTAAAGATATTTTATCATTATTATTTTTTGAATAAAATGCCCACATGCGTTTTTTGTGCCATCGGTTCACCAACCAATTACGCTATTCTTCTTTTCAGTGGGGACTAGGCCATCAATAGAGGACTTTTTTTTGTGACCAGTAGATGGTTTCATACTTTCCAAGTGATTCTGGTTCAACAATGGACTGAAAAAAATCATAGGCCAAACCTTAAAGAAGAGTTTCCCAGGTCACATATTATTTTTTCCATCAGCTTCATACAGTGTATCCGATGCTTCAACACGCAGCTTATGCTAAAGTGCTGTGAGACCACATATGTCTCACACGGCTTGAGGAGCCCATTTTAATGCGAGCCACGTCGGTCACATATGGCAGTTAACGTGTTAAAGTTACCTCTTTTGATTGATTGATTAGGTTGCCAGATAGTCCAAGACTAATCCCTTATGCACTTAGACCACGCTGTGGGTCCATTGTGCATTTAGAGTAGGTTGGCTTTACATACTACGTTAATCTTTTTAAACCGCAGAAAAGACGATTTAATGGAATTTTTTCAATATATTGAGAGTTAAGGAAACGATTGCCAAGAGTATTTTCTCTACGGGTTTGGAAGTAAGGGCAATTACACAAAAAGTGTTCTGCTGTCTCTTCCTCCACATCACATAAATTGCAAGATGGATCTTGCTCTGTCTGCTGGTATGCCCAAGATGTCATAGTGACCAGGGACCCATGTCAAAGTAACTCTATTATTTCTAGATATAAATTCTAGATTTTGAAAGCATTCTTCTGCTAGTTTAGATACCTCCCTTCCTATCCTCCTTCTTATAATTTTGCCCGGATAAATAATTGTATATTAGTACAACATACGACAATCATTTACTTACGGTAGGAATAAAAAAATTTATCATTTTGTTTTAGTAAAACAACTCAAAACAAGGATCACAATTTTAATTATGGATAAATGCTATATATTTCTACATTTCTATTGGTATGGTACAAATAAGGTTGTAATCATAAACCTATGATTTTAATATTAGAATAAATTTAATTATTGTATGTAACACTACATAAAATTATTACAGTCTTTGTTCGTAAAATATCTCATCTCATTAAATATAAATGGCATCGATTGACTACCTTAAATGCTATAATATTAAATGCCCCTTATTGAAGATTAATTTTGGTTAAACCGCATAGTCAATTATGAAAACAATTCACGTATTTCCATATCTCGATGTTACCAGTCTTACGAGACTAAGATATCACAGCATTTCTCGGCAGTTTTTCGCCAGTCATAGTAGTATTCGGCTGGTCGTTTGATGGCCTTCTCGTTGCTTGATTCAAATGTACACAATTTATCCTCGAACAGATCTCTCATCTGTTCCGGAGATCTCTTGTGCAGGACTAGGTGATACGCTCGACATTTGCGGGGCATGTAGCCAGTATCGAATCGAACATCGTGCCTCTTATAGACATTCCGGAGAGATGCCACCCAAGTGCCAAACGAAATATCCTCACTGACAAACGTGCTGAGCCATTTTGAATTGGTTTGAATGTACTCAGCTAAACCGCGACTGAAAACGTAACCACCTCCAAGAGCGTACGGCAAATATCGATTGCACAAATTAAAGTTGGTCTCTTTCCACTGACCACGAGTCTTAATTTGCGCTCGACCATGAAAGAATCCCCAGTAGAGTTCGGGCAGAGGTTGTGATCGATATTCACTTGATTTTCTAATCAATTTGCGGTCATAGGAAACTAATTCATTCAGCAGATAGTCAAGTTTAACGTACGTATCGTCGTCGGTCTTCAAAATGTAATTGAAATGATAGTCGGTAACGACTCGACTTATGGTCATGATTAACTTCTGTGTGAGATTCGCGTACGAGTCGTTGAGGTCGCGAAGAAACAGTATATCTTTATTCACACGATTCTCCCGCTCCAATTCCTGTTTCAGAGTTTCGCCAATTCCCTTCGTTCCGACCACGAATAGATGCTTCATGTGGATAACTCTTCGGTTTTCACCGTCATTATCATTCGCATTGGTCATCCAATCTTTGAAAGACTGCAGCCGGTGCTCCTGGTCGGCAGCGTTCTCCAACTTCAAGAAGCCGCGCTCATCGTATTCCGGTAGATAAACCAAATCCTCCGGAAAGTACTCGTGTGTCAGCACAGCACCCAGCTGAAGCCAAGTATCCCGCACCATGTCTCTTCGGTCGAAATAGCTCGGTGCCGTGAGTATCAAAATTAATAGGAAAATTCCGTCGTCGGTATCGGACAATCTTGAAGACTTCCCAGTTGCACATCTGTCGATATTTGTCAGTGTTGTGGAGAGGAAGCATCCGAAGAAGAACGCAAACATGGCACTGAACAATGTCACCAAATTATTCAAACGCCGCATTTTAGTTTACACGCAAAATCTCAAAAAATCTCTTTAACGTTGAAAGGGGTTACTTCTATAGACCAGAGAAATTTGACAGATACAAGCACAACAACAACAAACATGTGGAACTTGTTGTCATTGCGAGTGGAACGTATTTTATGCGAAATGCTGGGCGGGAAATTTTGAAAGAACATTTCAAAGATTTAATTTTGAATTATGGTACAATAAAAAAAATCGGCTAACGTGAGATCAACTTACATGGCTATATAACTGGATACGTCGCAAGTACATTACCACTCCTCCTAAAGTAATCAGGTGAAAAAAATATCTTTTGCAAATTTCTCGCAAAATATAATTTTGTTAAACTGACGAAAATGCAAGTCCAACGTTTTCTTTTTTTAGCGTTTTGCATCTGCCGTCCTTTCGCCTACCAAACAAAGCATTTTACAAGCGTAATTTCATCCAAAGCGCTTTTTTGAAGGTGCACTGAACATTCGAAGCAAATTGATGAAATTGTTCTGTATTTGTCGTCTTCCCTCACTTTCTTTCCACCACCCTCCCGGACGTATGATTTCGTTCGAAGATTTTCACTAAGGTACAAAAGGCGCGCCCTTAGGGCCCCCAGTTTTTGGAAGGCCTCAAAATCGAGAAAAAAACATATTTTTACTATACTTAGGCCCGGTTACACCAGCTATTCTTAAAAAAACTAAGTATGTTTAGGCTACTTATGTGCTTTTTCACAAAAATTAACTAGCTATTCATCCGTAACTTTAAATCTACAGCACACTTCCGTATGTTATTCCGTATTTAGAAAATGTTGGAACGGAAAGTTTACCAAGATTGGTATTTGCGTAGCATTTTTTGAATTAGAGGGGATGGAAAGTGTTTTTTTGGTACTAATTTAGCGTAAAAAAGTGCTAGACTCTAAATCTGACTAGGAATAAGTTTTACAATCCTAAAAATCCAAATATGAATGGAATCGAATTATTAAAACAATTTTTGTTTTTGGTTACAACACTTGTTTTAAAAATTGACTTGGTTTTCTTTCTCACTTTCTTTGGAATATTTCATTCTTTTGACATGATCTATCCAATCGTGCTTCTTTAATTTAATGATATTGGATACTTTTGGCTCCTCATCGTTATCATCATACTAATATATAAAAATGAGTTGGTGTCTGTCTGTCTGTCTGTTCCTCTTTCACGCAAAAACGGCTGAACCGATTGACTTGAAATTTGGCATGAGTGTCTGTGATAGTTCTGGTTCCAACATAGGCATACGGAAAAGTAGCCCGAGGGGTGGGGGGGAGGAAGGGGAAAGGGTGAAGTTATTTCGAAACTTAGTTTTTGCGCTATGTTACTCTTTCGCGCGGAAACTACTGAACCGATTGGCCTGAAATTTGGCATAGATGTTCGTCGGGGGTCCAGCCTTAACATAGACCCATTAAAAAGTAGCCCGAGAGGTGGGGGGTAAGGGGAGGGGGTTAAGTGATTTCGAAACTTAGTTTTTGCGCTATGTTACCCTTTCGCGGGGAAACTACCGAGCCGATTGGCCTGAAGTTTATCTCCAACATAGACCATCAAAAAAAAAAAAATTGAAAAAACTTAACCCGGCAACGACAGGTATGCAAGCTAGTATCTAATTAAAAATTTCACTAAACTTTGCAATAAAGATTTGTGTTTTTTATTACATAGCAATTATATCTGACTAGAGAGTCTGTTAGACTATAAGTGGTTGCATAGTTTTCCTATAATGATCTAATCGTTTCATTTAGATAATTCTAACATATTAAAATTCGCACAAATGGCACCTCCTACGGTCGTATTATTAAATCTAATAATCGTACTCACTTGTGTTCTATTAGCCATTGAATTCTGTCGTCATTCTCATACAGACTTGCAACAATAACATCCTTGGGTGAAACAATAAAATACCGATACTCCTCTACCAAGCAATCCAAATGGTAGTCATTCACTTTTAAATCGTCATATCTAAATTTTAATAAAAAAAAACATTTAAGTACAGGACAAATTTCGTTATATAAGCAATTTTTACCCCCTCAATGACAAACTGTCCGTGCAAATTTCGATATAGTCACTAGTATTGTACTGTAGCACGCATAAAATAGGGCGCAAAGCTTTATTAGTTTCGGAATTTCTTTCCTTTGGATATCCAAGAACAACAAGTTGATCGGATTCGAGAGGCGCCACGCCGCAAATAAAGAAATCGGTTTGGAATGTTGAAACTGAAAAAAAAATGCAAAAAAAATCAACAATCTAATAACAATAGCGGAATAAAATTATAAACTCACTTGGATCGACAACGAATGCCGGCATATTTCTCGTTGAGGCTTCGATTGCGTTACGTTTTCGGATAATACAAATACGAATGGTATCTACCCAGCCAATAAGCAGGGTCGTGGGATTCGACCATCGTAGATTACATCGGAAACTCTCCAGTGATGCACCTTTTGGCTGCTCCCATTTTATGTGGCCCAATGAGCATTTTTCACTCAAATCGTAGACATGCATGCCCATATTGCTAGCCCAGGCTACGAATTGGCCGCACCATGCGATCGCCGAGACATTGCCCTGTGGCTCGAAAAGTACTGTTGATTTTAGGCCCTTTAGAAAGGTCTTTTCATACAGCGTAAGTTTATTGTCACCTGCGAATTAGAAAGAGATCTCACATTTGGATGAAAAGGAAATATTTACAGTTACTGGAAACAAGTAGAAGCAATGGACTTGAGCAATTTATTATCTCGAACATACATCTTGGCATTTATTTTTTTGTATTCTGCCTATAAGTAATATAATCAAAATTTTACTTGTGGTGTTTTTTGTTTCAATTTTCCTACCACGCAATTTTTGTTGCATACCGGAGAATTAAGATATCTTTATATATTTTAGATAATCAAAAACAAAAATTAAGAGAAATTTTATTTTCTCTCATTCCAAAATTCCAAGCACACAAAAATACATTTTCATCAATTTTATTTAGAAAGATAGTAGCGCCAAATACAGATTTTACCGCGTGCGCCGCTTTGCCCTGGCACGGCTCTGTATGGATGCCAAATTATTTTGAATTTAATTTTGTTCTGAGACAAACGTTTTAAAGGAGATTTCGTTGCCGAATTGTGAATGACTTTAGACACCAACGACGATTTTTATGAGTATTCTCTTTAATTTGAATTCGATATATGGAAAAATATGTAAAACCATAAATTTTGCAAAAAAAGTGCATCGTTTCTAACAAATTTTGAAAAACTTTGCATCCATTTTAAAAAGTTACTTATAAAAGCATCGATGACCTCTTAATTGGGAAACCCTGACCTAAAAAAATGCTTGATAGTCAATGCTATTCCATATCTACTAAAATATGCATATTATGATAATGTAATTGACAAACGTTCTTCAACAAATACCGAATTGCTGGTTTTTCAAACCCCAATTAAAATTTAATCAAGAAATTCAAAAGTTTATTTGATCGACTAAAAATATCGTAAAATCAGACATTTGACTTCTATATCTGTTAACAGTTGTTCATTTATCAACTGATTGTGTAAATAATAAAAATAAATGGCAATGGTGGGTTTCTATTCCTGACTAATTCGTGACTCATAGTAATTGGTTTTCTTTGCGATCTTTTAAAAATTTCGTCCGCCACTTACCAGCAATAAACCGACGACCTGAGACGGATTTACCAGGATTTGGATCTAGAACAACTGATTTGACAATCTTGTACAGATTCAGCTTCTGATTATTCTCGTTCGAATATAGTCCAGTAATAATTATCTGCAACCAAGCAAGAATTGGGTCAATGGCTTTTCGAGTTAAGGGAACTGTCGCATTCAATGCAAATCTACTAACCATTCCATCGTCTGAACAGGTGGCCACATGCTCTCCCTTCTCATCCACTGATATTTGGTTGACTTTTATCTTATGGGATGGAAAACATTGCTTCTCTTTGGTTACAGGCGATACTACGAAGTTCCCCTGATGATCAAGCAGGTGGACTCCGCCCCAAAATGTCCCGAAAAACAAAAACTAGAAGTGTTGTGTCCCATAATTTGATATATTCTGTGAATGAATTTATCAAGTTTTTCTTACCCTCGGATGGACTGCTACACAACTTACGGCGTCAGAATTTAGAATTGTTTCTAAATCGTTTATCATTCGAACATATTTCAATTTTGGTTCGACTTCCTCCGTTTCAGTTTCAGTGCTTTCAGTTTCCGGATCCTGGAAAAAGCATTGAGGGTCAAGTTGATGGTCAAATTCTCAGATTTGTACTTACGCTATGATTTTCCGTCATATTTATGTTTAAAACGACATAAAAAAAAACCAAAAATACACAGAAAATCCACAACTTGCTAAACACAACTTTTTTATGTCAGAAATCAGATGTTCAGTGGAGAGTCCGGCGTTTTTTTCTGAATTGGTCAAGTGCTAAAATTTTGTTGTACCAAAATGGACTAGAGATACTTTATGCATGCAAACTCACAATGCGAAGATGATTTTTGTTCAATTTCTATGAATGGGCTGTCGAATTTATACGATTAGAATTGTGACCAATTGGCAGTGGTGAAGAAAAATCGATAGTCCGCAGAATCGATAGTTATTGATAGTGCTATCGATTTTTCTCTACCACTAGCGGATAGTAGCAGTGGCACTAGCAATGGAATGAGAAATCCTACTTTGTAAAACATATTGCATTTCACATACAGTAACAGCGAAATATTGACATTTGGCTACTTATTATTATTTAAGTGGCATGTAATTTGAGTTTAAATGTATTTTTTTCTTTGTTTTCGGTGAAAAATGCTACAAAAAACTAATATTAGTTGAACCAGGGATTTGATTGTTTCTTGGACTTAAATTTTTTATGTAACTTTTTTAAAAATACCTTTTTTTAAAGATTCAACTCATATTAACATAGCTAAATAGATACACAACAAAATAGGTTTATCCTCTGACAAAGAGAACAAAATTAATAGCAACCATGGTAATTAAAATATTGAGCAAAACATGCATAAATTTTATAGATTTTTCTTCAAAATTTGTAAAAAAACTGAAAGAAATTGTTAACAAATAGTTTAAAGTGATCTCATACAACAATCAATTACTATTTTCCAATGTTATAACTTTTATAAATTTATTTTGAATAAATTGGCGACCCTCATAACAGTGCAGTGGACGTCGAATATAACGACCTATATAATGTTCAGTCCGTACTCTAAATCGAAGATTCGTTATATCGAAATACGCATTTTTATTATATAAAATGAGTGACGCTAAATTTAAAAATCGATTGTTTTGTCACAGTTATCAAAAAAAAAACATTTCTGTTTTATTGTTTACAGAATATTAGACAAATTGAGAAAAATATTTGATCTCTCTATGCGTTTGTTCGCCCAAAAATCGATATATAAGTTTGGTCTTAAGACTTAAAAGTACGAATTTAGAAATGCAGTCTTAAATGCGAGAATTGAATTTAAAGTTGATTCAACTTTGTTCTGAAATTTATCGCGTCGCTTTCTTCTAAAAACTAAAAATCCAGTTAATTTATTTAAAATTTTCAGTACGTATTGGCTTTTTACATAAAAAGGAAAACAAAATTCTTAGTAATTGTAGTTAATATTATTAATGCCAGAAATTAACTCATTGAGAACAGAACCCACGAAATTCGACTTTTTGGTAAAAAATTCTCCTGTAAAATTTCACATATATGTTGGTAGCGATTGGGTCAAAGTTGTTAATACTGCTAAGTTTGTATTTTCAAGGAATCAATTAATTCAAAAGAAAAATCAGACTAGAATAGTAACTTTATTTATAAAAAAAATGGTTAAAACCTTAACAAAATGAGTAAATGAATGTTAGGATTCTTTATTTATAACGCTGTTAATCCATCTTAAATACAAAAGTTGAATACTAAAGTTGTCATAACTAATATTGCGTTTGCACGAATGACAATCTGGCATAAAAGAATGGACAAGTTCATTCTTTTATGAGAGATTGACATTTTCTGACAGAAAAAATTACAAAAATTATGCCATTTACACGGGAATTAACATAATGACAAGAAAAAAATGACAAATTTGTCATTCGTGTAAATGTAGCATTACTATAGATAAGACACAAACGTGGTTTTCAGTTTGCCGCCTGTAGAAAGAAGTAGTCGACAGCATCATTTCGTAGTCGACAGCATCATTTCTCTCTTTTTATCATTTAGCTCAAAAAGACTGTTGAAAAAAAATCATTTTGTAATACTCGCACCACAGATATCGTACTACTAGATCGCGGCACTCGAACAATTCCATAGCAAAAATATGGGACAGCGTGACTATGGTTGTCTCATTTATTCTTCGAACTTTAGTGATGTCAGATGTTCGAATTAACAAACTCAATAACACTTGAATTATATGTTTTACGTCGAACTCATAAGACTTATACACAGGTTTAGGGAATTGCATATTAATGTATGTGGCAGCTCTGAATATTAACATGAATAATCGGTATAGGGATTGAATAATATTCCGTCGGGGACCTGCATAAGCATTTTTTCCCAGAATTTTAATTTCCCAGAATTACTAGCTTTGTCCCTTTTTTCGTCATAGCTTTTTGACGTTTCAGTGGCCCATTTGAGATAGCAAATGGCTTGATCTAGTAGTACGATATCTGTGACTTGCACAGAACAAACCAAAATATTGGACCAACACATACACAAGGGCCGCCAGCGGCCTTTCACAATTTCTTCAACTGTCAATGGCGATAGGATTTTTTAGCAAAAAAAAAAACACTTTTATTTCACTTGTTAGGTTGCTTAAACAGAAAAAATGCCTGGCAAGGAACATTTTAAATGCCTTGTTGCGGAATGTTCTGCCGACAATACGAAATATCCCAAGAGTTTTGCATTTCTCACACAAAAGCAATTAGTGTCTTTACAAAGCAAATGAAACAGACGATAATGTACTCTTCTTCAGGAATTTCTTACGCGTTTCCTAACTATATATCTCTAAACTATGCTAAGACATTAATCTTATTTCTTTCTAATCGAATGGCGGAAACGGTCGGTTCAAATGATTGTTTGTCCATATATGTAGGGTTCAATAAATGAAAATAACTTTATATTCAAACTTCTAGATGGAATTTTCCATTAAGATTTAGGGAATTGATTTTAAACTTAAAGAGTTTGATTTCAATCAACAAATCTTCGTACCAGAAAAAGGACAGAAGGTGGTCAAACAAAACGACACATCTTTAGTTTAATAACAATAACTTCAAATATAAAAAAAATTGTTTGCACTTCGATACTTTTCCCCAAATATATTTCGCACTTTTTGGTATATTTACAGAGATTTATTCACAAATAGAATTTTCCGTCAATAAGAAAATTTGGACAATGCAGGCAAATATAATATAAAAACTCAATAAAAAATTTAATGTAAAATATGTACGCAATAAAAGAATACGCAAAAACTTTTTTTTTTAAATATCTTTATTAATATTCTTTTCGCTTTTCTTTTTGATTATTGCAGATTTCTATGTGCTGTTAATAACGTGACTTATCCAGCCTAAAAATTTGGCAACATCACTATAAACAACGTAGTCTTTTAAATTGCAAAAGTCAATTGGATGAGCTAAAGACACCGACACAATTCCTCGAAGATACCATTGGTTATCCTTTTTAATCATCAGTCCGCCTCCTGAATCTCCCTTGCAAGGTCCTGTCCCATCGCGATTTCCAGCGCACAGCGTTCTACTAGACGTAATCTCTTGATAGACTGCATTTGATCTCAAACACTCTGAATCGCTGACCACTCGACCCGTTACTTTACGTGGTGTCGGCGTTAATCTGTCAACGTTACGCCTACCGTTTCGACCCCATCCAACAACGAATCCATCTTCGCCCACTATCGTGTTGTCATTTGGCCATACACATGCCGGTCGAATATATTGTGTGAATCTAAAATTTAAAATTGAAGTATTAGATTTGTGGAATACACTAAAAGTTGAATACTAACGGTACTTCTTCAGTGAGCGTAATTATTGAAATGTCAGCATCAAAAGAGACATTTTCTGAATTATAGTCCTTGTGATTCGAGATGTTTGCAACAGGTACCAACTGATAATCCCTTTCGAAAGGATTTTCTATATTGAAGCGACCCAAATAAATGAGAATCTCATCATTTTCAAGGATTCCACCTTCAGTTATGAAACAATGTGCCGCTGTCACAATAGTTTTTTTACCGATTAAAGTTCCGCTACAACGGAACTCAGTAAATCCTCTACCGTTTTTATAAATAGCCACCAACCATGGCCAAGACCCACGAGGGATATCGACACCACCGAATCCTAGTGGTTGTGCAGCATGTCTAGGGTCCACTTGACCGCAAAACTCAAGGTTGTTATCATAAATTTGGTATGTAATATCTGGTGAAGTTAACCTAAAAGTAGATGCATTTTAAAAAAAAAATTCCAAGGAATAGGACACAACTTACAATCCCTGCTCAACCATTTGAATATCGTTAGTCATTGGCCTCACGTCTGTGTATAAGGCATAGTCGACTTTGCATACACCTTTGTCTGAATTCGTCAGTGTGGTGGCCATTACGCCGCGAAGTGTCCAACGACCATTCTTGTTTACCAACAAACCAGCACCAGTATCTATGCAAGGACCGATTCCATTTCTATTGGAGGCACAAAATGCACTACTTGAAAGGAAACTAGCGTATGGGGAGTAAGATGCGATGCATTGCTCGTCAGTGGCAATATTGGCGGCTATTAAACGGGGTTCTTCCATGTTGGTGTAACTCTCACTTCGACCCCAGCCTGCTAAAAACGCTTTCTCCCCAATATCATTTGATGTTTCCGATGCTAAGCAAGCGGGACGAATCAGTTCTGTAAAACTTAAAACAAACTTATATAAATTTTGTAAATTGAATCAAATTATTTATAGGGTATATCACGATTGCTTTTCATTTTACATGCTTTCTAAAACGTATCTACGGTGTAGAAACATAAAGGGTCTTTAATCTTTTATAAAAAAAAACTGATTTATATGTATTTTCATACCAAGTAATATTGAGGGGTTTTTAAATTTAATTACCTGGGCCCCAATCATGTATTCCAACGCGTCTCTGTCTTTCGACTTAGACGCAGCTTTTAACTCTTGACTTCGCCATATCTGCAGTATTTTTCGGAATCGTCACTATGAATCCAAACGTGAGTCTGACTGTCACTCCAGGAAATTTGAAGCTGACGATATGACGAAGTCAAGAGTTAAAAGCTGCGTCGAAGTCGAAAGACAGAGACGCGTCGGAATACATGATTGCTGCTCAGGTCGTATCAAAAAATTTAAACACCCTGCAATTTTGATAAACTAGCTTGAATTTTGTACTTACATAACGTTCCTATCAAGAATTAAAACTGTTGTATCATTTTCGATTTTCGTGGTATGTATCGTGAATCCCGGGAAAAGATAAATATCTTTTACACCATACACTAATCCATCTGATCTGTTGCTGCCAATATTTTGGCCCAGATATACTTCATACTTCTTTAATTTTAATGCCTCTCTGTCGGTTACCAAAACCTGCGTTGGCGAAACACATCGTGTAGCAGTTATCACTGCTCTAGAACTGATTAAAGTACCAGCACATTGAAATGCTGATCCTGCATTTTTAATTTCATAAATTGCCGCCAACCAGGGCCATTCACCGTATTGCAAAGATTCTTCCTCTAGAATATCGTCTTTTGCTGTGAATCGAGAACTTATAGTGCCACAAATCCTTTGCTGTCTGTAAATATTTTTTTTGTGTTAACATATTTTGTTTAAAAATACATATATACTATATATATAAAACCCAAATACCACTCATTCGCTCACTCACTCATCACAGTATCTCCTGACAAAAAACCGATTGCCATGAAATCTTGCACGCAGATTCGTCTTACCCCATACGTGCTCGCTAAGAAACTGTTTTACAAAATTCAAAAGTTTTTAACTTATTTCTGTGTTTTTTTTAGCAAAAAAAACTTGTGCAAAAAACTTTAACCCGGCAACGACACGGGAATGCAAGCTGAGATACTATAAATTAAAAGTTCAGGTTTCTAATAGATGCTTTTACACGTTTCTTCAACTGGGCGCATTTGCCCCAGTTTAGCACGCCAGAGGGGATCGGAGACTGCCGGGGAAATGCGCCGCACGCTGGACAAAAAAGCCAGGTGTAAAAGCGGCCAATGACGGAATTTTTACACCGTACTAAAAGAAAGAATTTCTTTCTAAGCAGGGATGTTATAACGGTACGTCTCCACTTATACACTTTTTCAGTGGAAATGTAACGATTCACTAAAAGGAGACAAGTGTATCAATGTAAACTCGTAAATGTAGCTTGAAATGTAGAGGCTTTTGTTGAGATCACTTTTGTTGAGATCACTTTTGTTGAGATCACTTTTGTTGAGATCACTTTTGTTGAGATCACTTTTGTCGAGATCACTTTTGTTGAGATCACTTTTGTTGAGATCAAAGGACACGTTGTATCCTTATTTATCAGCTAGTAGGGGAGGGGGTGTCGAGTTAGTCGCGTGTGGACGCATTATGATCTGACGCAAAAAAAATCACTTGACCAAATTTCCATTGCGATTCTCTACTGAAACATAACTAAATCGAACCGTTTTTTAGGCAGTTGATCACGAACGATGAAAAATTGGCCCTAACCTTACACCCGTAGACTATCATTTGCTTCAAGCTCTTAAAGAATCTCTTATGCCCGTTTGCGCCAACTATTCTTAAAAAAAAATTTGTGCTTAGTCTAGTTAAACAGTAGAAATTGTAGGACTTAAATATTTTAAGTTAACCATAAGTTGCTATGATGCAAAGTTGGCTTTAAAAGAAGACTGTGAAAACCACTTCCAGCAGTTTTTCACCCAGAAATCCCAGAAGTTCTACAATGACGGAATTATGGTTTTGCCAGAAAAATGCCAAAATGTCATCGAGCTAAATGGAAAATATATAATTGATTAACCCTCATACTGTCCTCGGGTCATTTCTGACCCAAATTCGATTTTAATTAAAAGTATCTTCTCAACTACATGAACAATATTTGTATGGTGTAGGCTCTGTGAACAAATTTCTTTTGAATACCGAAAACAATAATCTATTTGTTCATATTTTAATCCATTGAAGAGCACTGTAGTCTTCATGGGTCATAAATGGGTCATAATGGGTCATTCTTGACCCACGAAGACATCATACGTTATTTTTCTTAAGGACAGTATGAGGGTTCATTCTTTCTATGAAAAATTTGAGTTTATTTTCACACAACCAAACCGAAATTTCTTTCTTCCAAACCCAATACCAACATTAACTAATGTTTTAATATAGTGAAAATATTTAGTTACATATTCAACGAGTCAGATGTCTGGCGCACTGAAGCAGATTGCTGTGTTTCTGGGGATGATTGTTTAAAATCTGCAAAAAAATTGAAAAATTGAATGTATTTTTACAAAGAAAAGAATATTTCTTGATGATAAAACTTGACGAACTTAGTTTGACATACCTTGAGAATATCCAAAACTTGGTATTAGAACTATCAAAACAAAAACACTATAAAACTTCATTAATAACATTTTAATACAAATTTTTATTGTACTTGACTTGTTTAACACACATCTAATATTTGCACTTTTCTAAAACGTCCACTTTAGTAGAATCAAATCTTATTTGATTTTCTGGAAAAAACAAAATATCAAATCACAACCAAATCTACACGTGTATCGAATAAGAATAATTTAAATTCTTAAGATTTTGAGAAACCACAACCATTCACTTTTTTTGAGAAAATTCGATTGAGCAAGTTTTTTTTGTTAATGTTGTTATGATGAAACCGGAAGATTATAGACTAAAAAGTTTATGCACGCGCGTATATCAATAAGTTCAACGAATTAAGATTGAGATTCTGCGATGTTCCTTTTTCAATGCCAGTAAAAAGCGGCTCGTCATGATATATTGAAAAAACTGGTTTTTCTCAGTTGCACATCTTCGGCAGTTTTACATTACTTAAAGTTAATTAACTGTTATTGTTTAAATCAATAAATTTAATTTAGACATTCGTTAACAATTGTGTTGGTTAAATTTCGTTCACTAAACTTCTCGATAACCTTTTTTAATTTTATGAATCTTTCTATAAGTTCAATACTGGTATTAAATTTAAAGTAGGTATACTATTCACATATTTTCATTTTTTTCAAACAATTTTAATATTTGCTTTACTTTAATTTTCTATCACATTTGGATCACATTCGGACCTAAACGTTCTTCAGGACAGATCGTTGACTACTGAAGTAAAATTGTTATTACGGGTCTAAATTTCGCTTCTTGTTTATTTAATATGGAAATTTCCAATTTCACGAAAATTCGCATCCAAGAAATGCCACAAACTCATGGGTTTTTAAAACTGTTATGTTCTCTTAAATACTACTATTATATGAATGTTAGGGTAGAGTGAGAAGGATTTCACGAAAGGAGGGTATTCATTTTTAAATTTCTCACACCTCGTAACAAAGAACGTCTTGAATTATTATAAATTTTTAATTAAAAATTGCTGAAACAAAACTTTTATTTCTTGCACTGCATTGTCTGTTTTTACAACCTTGATAAATGATTTTTTTTAATCTATAGTGTTTTTCTATTCAAAAATGTTATATTTTTGGTTTAGTGTCAAAATAAAAAATATTGTAAGGACAGGAAAATTTGACTCTATGAAAATAACAAGATTTCACAAAAAATTAAATGGTTCTACTGTAACTTCTGTCATTTACTATCTACTACAACACATTTCGGAAAATGCCTGATTTTTTATAAAAGTTTGCATCCTGGAAGAGTCATATGCTATTGCCAAACCAAATTTTACAATTCCACTTTTTTCCATCTTTAGAAAAAATATCATAACAGCAAAATTATTCAAGATATGGTGTTATACAAAAAAACAATTTTAAAGAGGAACAATAAATTAAATTTTCTTCTTTAAATCAATTTCCTTTTTTTCAAATACGCTTAAAATTGTCAAAAAGCCTTTTTGAAGTCCAGCTCGCTCTATATTATACAATTTTTTCATGTTTTTCTCATTTTTTCAGAAACATGCTGAAAATTTCCCCTTTTTAATATAATTTCTATGAAGCTGCTTTGTGGCTGGCTATATACCTTTCTATATTTTAAAATCGTTGAAAGTTCAAAAACTATGCAACCTAGAAAGCGGATATTTTGCCACCTTGCGTAGTTCCGGTGGCAATATAAATTTACTATTTCATCCTTGTAAAGCGCCAACTATAATCCCTCTGCTCCAATCCGTTCCGTAAAGCTTAAGGGTAACGAAGGATAACGCGATTATCCTTTTGCTCGAATTTTCCGATAAAAAAAACTCATCTGGAAGTTTTTGCAGTCGCTGAATCCGATATTCCTTTATCGGAAAGATGTATTCAAAATATGCCTTTGATATATTTATGGTTAACAGGGTTGTATAAACTGGTTTCGGAAAGTTCTGGGTTAAAAATTGTCCGTTTTCGAAAAGTTTTTCGATTTTTTTTCCGAATTTTAAAATTTGATTCTCTCAAAACTAACTTCTACTTCAAATTAATGTTTTGTTGAAATTTTGTTTGTTTTTTGTCGAATTCGCACCCCGCTCTTTCTTTCAAATAAAAAACATTTTCAAAATTTTTCGTAGCTTTATAGTGTAGGACCATGATTGACCTTCTCTCTAACTCAACAAAACTAATTTTGGTAATAAATGAAGAAAATTTAGAATTTTTTCGCGCTTTATTTTAAATGTCTGATTGTATAGGGTCTCTATTTTCTTCGAGCCTACAAAAATTGCCACTTTTTCGAAGCGCTAGTGGATGCGTCAAAAGAGTTTGACGTTTTTGTATTTATAAACACTCCTTCGGCGAAAAATACTTAAATTTTGATTTTCATTGCATAAAATGAGTTCAAAAAGCAATAAATTACGCCAAAGAAAGTCAGAAGGACCTGAACCTAGCCAGGAGGAGCCTTCGAAGAAAGAAGCGGGTTCAGTAAGCAAAAAAAAGCGGGTTCAGTAAGTAAAGTCACCATCCTTGAATTTTAATTGGAGCAATTTTTTTTATCTTAATAACAATTTACTTGTGTTTTTTTTTAATATTTTTTTAATATTTTTAGTTCAACTGTTCATAAGAACGGTTCCTTCTTTCCTTTAGAATCAGTACGATGCATCTTTTTGATATTTTTGCAATCCCGGGCAATTGACATTGCAGATACTTATCTAGTTTTAAAATCCCGCTTTTCGTTTTATTTTCTTATATTTTTATTTATTGTAGTAAATCCCAAAAGACATGAATACCTTGTACAGAGGTACCTTGTACTTTTAGGGTCCCGCCAGCAACACGTTCGTCAACGAATCGGATGTGGACTCGAACAGTTTTAATTTTCTGTCTGATGGTGGTAGTTTATGTATTTTCAAACAAGGAAAAGGAGACACGTTTTGCCCTACAGAAGGAAAACATTCCACAACGATTTCAAAAGGTGTCATGTTCGCCGTTGTATCTTTCAGAGATAAATCAGTTCTCGAAATGCGTACCCCAAACATGTGGCCGACTAGTCACGGATACCCTCCTTGATCCGAAGGATGTCGGGAACCTCCTGGAAATCGCAAAGGCTGGCATTTCCTTGGGGGGATCATATGGAGGCGCATCAATTCTGGATTTACATTCAGGTGCTCTGTCGAAGGGCGAGGGTTTTATCAGTATTTACAAGATTCCAGAAGCCAAAAGTATTTTTAAGAAGCATCACATACTGAGCTACCAAGTGAGTTTCTCAAAAGCCTCTATAAACTAAAAATCATCTTTTATAAAACCTTTTTTCCGCTTGTAGCTAGTCAAAGCTAAGATTAGGCATGCTATTGCTGAGAGATTTCGAATTTCAGAGGAATCATTGCATTTAACTCATCCGACATTCTTTTCTAGAATCGATAATTCCACCGCGAGAATAAAACACGATGAATACTGGCATGAGCATGTGGATAAAGTAAATAAATTTAACATTTGTAGAAGATTACCTACCAAAAAGTTTTCTTTCTATCCATGTGGGTTTTACTTAGGAGACTTACAGTTCATTTCATTACACGTCCTTGCTTTATTTAAACGATTTTGGAAAAGATTTTACCGGCGGACGATTTATTTTTGTAGATGGAAAAGATAAAAACCGGACTACAACTTCCATTGAACCAAAACAGGGCCGGGTGAGTGCCTTCACATCGGGAGCTGAAAATGTCCACCACGTGGAAAAAGTCAGTAGTGGAACTAGGTAAATGCAATGAAGATTATTTAAAATTGCCTAATATTGTTAATTGTAGGTTCGCTATTACGATTTCTTTCACTTGTGATCCACAATTCGCTGTTGATGATCCTAAATTTAAAATTGACGAGGATGTAGATCAAAATTCAACACAAGAGTAATATCAAAAGAGTTTAGTTCAATAATATAGACAAGGTTGCGACGAAAGATATAAATTCTATTAATTTTGTCGTAAATTTTAATCTTCTAATAACGATTTCAATCACTAAAATAGTAGTTAAAATTTTACGATGAAAATAAAAAGGAAAGCACACATCCCTCCATTTCTTCAAAATTCATTCCAAACTGTCGCGATCAAGATTTTACAGTTATAACAATTTTTAGTGTATCGTGATTGTTAATGTGATCTGTTGACGAATTTCTGTACATTTCTATGCTTCTCTGTATATTTTGGTGTTTCCGTTTGAACTTTATGTAAGATGTCACAAATTTAGCCAAATAAAAATGATTTTAATCAGTGTTACTTTCATTTGATGGGTTTCTATAAATTCAGAAATTTTTTATATTGCCATTATCCTAAATGTAATGATTAATTAAAATAAAAAGATAATTGCCCTATAAAATACTTTTTTTTATATCATTTATATGGATTTTCTCCAGAAAACCTAGTTTAATTTTTCGATTATCTCCAAAGCAAGAGTCAATTTGGCAAAACTCGATCCAGATTCGGCATCAGTGACGTCAAAAAATCATTAAAAGATTGTAATAAATATATTCGTAATCAAAATGCCCGTTGGGCAGTGTTATCTTAGGGCACTTTTCTACACTTTCATTTTTATATTCCGCGTACTCGAGCTATAATCCTCTCGTATTGTTTGCCTAAAGCGGCGTCCAAACGCGCAGTTTTTTGCTCCGTTTTACCCGCGCAAACCGAGTCTGCGCAGGCATGTCATAGCGTCTGGACGATACACAGTTAGTTCGCGCGGATCAAAAGTTCGGCCTGTGCGAGTTCAGGTTGTGTCTGAAAATAATTGTGGCACGCGGAGGCAAATCGTAGCATGTGGACGAAAATTCAGTCAGTTTTTGTGTCAGTTTTTGTTTTTCAAATTATTGTTGCTACCTTTAAATATTTATCCCGTAAAACTTCGTATATTGCTTCGCAGGTTTCAGGGATAATTACACTTAAAGATTGTTTGGAAACAGCTGTACTAAATTTTAAGTCCTCGTAGCTGCGCCCCGTTGCCAGGAACCTTAAAGTAGCGGTGAGCCGTTCATGGGGTGTGATAGCTTTCCTCATGCATGTGTCTTTCCTTTCTATTTTTGGCGACACCAGCGATAATAGTCAGTTGTACGTTCCTATATCCATACGCAAATAATTTTGCCAATCATTTTCTTCTTGTAGGAATTCTTGAAATAAGTTCACATGCGAATATATGTTTCTTTTATTAAGACACTGTTTGCACCACTTAGTTCGCCGACACTTCTTTTTTTCCTTTTTTTACAAAGAATACAAACACTTAAACTGAAAAGTAATAAGTCTTGCTCGCCTAATCTATTCATTATAGAAAATGAATAAACACAATGTGTTTATGCACGAAGTTTCAAACAAAACTGCGATAAAATATAAAAAAACGGAACCGTGTGGACGCGAAGGTTACTCCGTTTTTTTTTACATAGATAACTGTGCAAAATAAGTCGTAGCAAAAAAACCGCGCGTTTGGACGCCGCTTAAGACAAGCTCCCAACAATTTTTAATTTCACACAAAATATTAAAAATGTACCAATTTTTATAATCTTGATAATGGTAAAAAATATTGTCAATCGTGTTATGGTAAGGAGAAAAGGCAAAAATGAAGAGAAATTTTATTATTTTTAAGGTAGAAAAAATCGTTTTTGTCTCTAAAAATCTATTGGAAGTAATTTTTCTCATATTAATGAGTGTGCCTAGAAAAAATAAAGACGGTGATACACGGTAAAAGGGGTAAATTGTGTGCGTTTATATTTTGTTTCATAAATAGTATGCTTAACGATGTTGGTTTTTTCAGAGCTCGAGTTTGATCTTTACGTCTTTAATATATTAATTAAATATATCGGTATAAGATAAGCCTGGGAAATTTTATTGTCTCCAACTTTTATCAGACATTTAACAATTAAGAAGCTATTGTACTTTCGGGAGAAATCGCGAAAAACGATCTCTAATTTTTCATGTAATGAAGACTTACAACGTTAAATTAAATTTTCATCGTGTTTTTTTTTTCTTCAAAATTCTAGTTTACGAACGTTTGGAACACTTGTTATAAGCTTCCTAACTGCGGCAACGCAACTCTTCGTTTTGTTCTAGCTAAGATATTACAATAAAAGTTCAATTTCTGAAAACGCTACAAAATGAGTTGCAACTTATGCTACATTTACACGAATGACAAATTTGTCATTTTTTTCTTGTCATTATGTTAATTCCCGTGTAAATGGCATAATTTTTGTAATTTTTTCTGTCAGAAAATGTCAATCTCTCATAAAAGAATGAACTTGTCCATTCTTTTATGCCAGATTGTCATTCGTGCAAACGCAATATTAGTTATGACAAGTTTAGTATTCAAATGACAAATTTGTCATTCGTGTAAATGTAGCATTAGTTTACAACCTATTGCAAGCACGATACTTGACTGTGTGCTCGACTGTTCAAAAGAACTTTGAACTCATAGAATTTTTAATAACGAAAATTTTGGTTTTGATTTAAAAATGAAATGACCCGAACATAATAGAAGTGTTAAATCTATAGAACAGTCTGTGAACAATATTTCAATTTATTTTTTGACACCTCAGACATGAATTTTTTACTTATATTAACCGAGTTAAGCTATTTTGGCAATTATTTATCACAATGAATCAAATTTTTAAAGTTTTTCGCGCTCGTTTTTCAGCTTGGTGTCCATTTTTACACATCCCATTGTCCACTATCTAGATTATAGGCTCTCTAGTATTCAAGACGTATACATCTTCGCTGCTCAGAAGGCAACTTTTAGTTGAGTTTTTCGTCAAGCTCAGTTTTCTGTCAAGTTCAGAAGCTAAGTGAAGTAGTTGAAGGGTGTATGTAGGGCTTGTGAGTCGGATGGTTTAAAAATCGAAAAGTTGCATCGTTTTAGTGGTAAAATAGAAGAAAAGGTTTTCCTTAAATAGTGAGAAAAGTGAATTGTTCACGAATTGAGAATAAAATTTTCTCTGGTTGAAATCCAGAACGCAAACCGATTTTTCAAGTTTTAAAATTCAGTTTTGCATGTTGAATTGCATGAAAAGCGGTGGAAAGTGTGAAAGAAGTTGAGTGAAATAAGGAAAATTTTCGTCGCTCGGTGCATAGAAGAAAATTGGAAAAATTCTAGTCCAAAGACGGAAAGTTTGTCGTGAAAATTTCCCGTGTACCTCTGTGAAAATCTCGAAAATAAAAACAAAATCTGTTGTGCTTTGGTTTGCAGTGTATTTTCAGGATTTTTGGATAATTTAATGACTCAATTGGTAAGTTAACCACGAAGTTGTATTAATTGCGGGCGATTTTTCACTTTGTCGAACCGAATTTCCCTTTTCTGTTGTGCGAAAACTGCAAATTCATTTAAATATGGAGAGTTTGATTTGCATATTGAATTCTGTTTATGTCGAAGGCTTTTCCAGCCCAAGAAAATGGCTGCGTTGCAAGTTGAGCAGCAGCAAATTACAGCAGCGGAGCGCCTTTCCGTGTTTTGACATTTACATCGGTTAGTTTCGGTCTCCGCGACAGAAAGAGACAGAAACGGGAACAACGGGATTTTGGTGTGTGTTGTTGATGTTCCGGGCAACGCAGCTATCAGGGAGCTTGTGCGGAAGGGGCCCAAATATGGCAGATCCAGCGAAGTGAATGTATTTCCATCGAAAACGAATATATTTCCATCAATTGGATTTCCAAAAAAAAACATCCCCATAACCTTGATGTCCTATTTTAGTATTTTCTTTGAGATTCATTTGCGCTCCCGGCGACTAAAAATATCCTCCATAGGGTTCCCACTTAATTTGTTTTGCATTTACAATTGATCCCAGTTAGGTGTTGAAGGAAACTTACGGGATTTCTTTTGAATTTTTGGTTCTACGGATAAAAGGACATTGAAGAAATGTCTGCACTCAGAGATAGGCAAAGCGCTGGTCTGGACCCAGGATTGCGCGTGGTGTGAGTAAATTTTCTGGATCGGTCATTGACCCTGATTCCAGAATAGAAGGGAAAGAACAACAAAACTTTGGATGGTGTTTTGAAACCGCCTAAGGAATTTCGTTTGGTTTTGGGTTGTCGAATAGATTTTATCCCAGAGAATTGACTCCTTTTGTTGCTTTCAAATGTATTTTTTTTTAATTTTTAAAAAATCTTCCTCACTCGAGCGCAACCGATTTTTGTTTTGTTTATTTTCGTCCTTGAAACAACCACTGCAACTGTTATTATACCCCTATTTCCATTAGCCTGTGGTAAAAAAAAGTTTAAATAGCGAAATTTTCATCCCGATTTACCATTTCCTTTTGTCATTGTTTTGGAATGCTTTAAAGACGTTTAGTAAACTAAGAATGTTTATAGATTTTCTTTACCCTTTAAGTCACGTATGTTTCCGTGAAAAATGTTCTGTTTTGGAGAAAAATCTTGAAAAAAATTAGTTTTAAAAAGATGCGAACAAAGCGAATTTATTCCATACAAAAAGACACAAATTTGCTCACAAAGATCTGTGTAGAAATTAAAAAATATCGAATTTGAACAGTACGTGATTTTCTTATACAAAATAGACGTCTCTGCGATATTTACACTATAACGCAATGAATATAATATTACCTTAAGCTAGCATCAGACGAGCACACAAAACCTTAACACGTGTGATGACTGACGTAATTTTGACGTCACAAAATTGTAACACCAGTTAACACCGTCTGATAACTTAAATTGTGACAGAATTTTTGTTTACACACCGTGTTATAACCTGTGTTACGACAATTTTTTTGACGTGTGTTAAACGAATTTTGCCTCCGTCTGATAACCCTGTGTAAAACGTGGTATGTGTTTTGACATTTTTCGGTCTGTGTTAAGACTGTGGAAAAATGTCCCAATGTGTAAACTGGCATGAATTCGTGCCATTTCACACGCACTGTGTTATAGCGAATATCTCAAAAACGGTGCATCTTATCAAAAAAGTGCAAGAACAAAAGTTGTTTAGGATATGATTCTACATAAAACTCCGATACATCAAAATCCGATTGGGAAAATTTTTAAAAAATCTTTTTGAAAAGTTTGACTTCAAAGTGGAATTTTGATACAACTGTTCGCTGTTCAATTAAACTTCAAATAATGCCATATCACCAAACGGGTTTTCAATTATTGCTTTTGTTATGTTTCTATCTGCGACTTCACCAATTGTTAGCAAATTATCGAATTGACCGACCGACATCCGTAAGAAATTCCGATACAATTCGGGTTCCTCAGAGCGCAATTCCACCATCAATTTGGCAAAGAAACCCTCCTTCTCGCGACGCGACACCCAATCCTTTGTCCAACAACTGCGCTTTCGACCCATTGACTCGTCGTCACTGCTTTCCAAAATATAGGCTCCCAAAATCGCCATATCCATCATCTCCTCATATTTCCTTTTTGACATTCTAATTTAATTTGATTTTTCTTCACAAATTGAAAATAGCGCACAATTGCTTGTCAAAATGACCGAGGAAAGTACACAAAATGTCAGAGAGCTATCACACCGTCTGATAGCAAATCAGTGTGTCAGACGATTTCGACTGCTGTCAAACGTCTTTCATCATCACACCTTTTGAGATGCTAGCTTTAGTTTACGTTAAAACAGATTTTTTTTTTACAAAATCTAAAATATCTCGATAACGGTAAAAGATGTGAAAGGCAAAAATGTAGAAAAATTTAATATCTTTAATTTTTCTTTTGACTGTTTTTTTTTAAAAAAACCGTTAATTTGCAAGCAATTCGCAATTTTTCACTTTTTATCTCGATAACGGTTAGAGAAGAAAGATAACGGTAAAAGGCAAACTTGTGGGATGCATACAATAAACCACTGAACGCAATTAGGTAAAAATCGATTTTTTTGAATAACAGTATATCTCGATAACGGTTTGACATACAGAATTCTAGTGAAAGACAAAAGTGTAGAAAATTTCATTACCTTCATGTCTTGTCATACAAAAAACTAGTGAAAAACTCGTAGTTTGAAGAGAATCGCGAAAAACGACTTTGACATTTTTGAAAAGTTGTCACTTTGGCCACTTTCAGTTAACGGATTTCCACGAAAAGGGAGTAAGGGGAGGGGGTAAGACCGTCCCATTCCAGGACCAAAAATGCCTGCAATAGCTCTAGTTCAAGTAGTTTTTAAAAAAAAAAACATTGTACACCGACTGACATACAGAAAAACATTTTTGTAAAAAGCCTCCATTTTTTGACCCGGGAGTACTCTGAAAATTTGTTTAGGAAAAATTAAGAGGTCGAAATTTTTCATAATCACTACCTTATTACACTTTGTACTACGTACTCTGTATAAGAAAGTAAAATCCCGAAAAAAATTCATTATTTTATCTTGGCGTAATTAAAAGGTCATTTTTGTAGCATCCCAGGTATTTTTTTTGAGCCTAAAATGAAAAATATTAAAAATTTAAAATAATTTAATCAAGCGTTGTTTTTATTTATTTTTTACCCTTTTGGTAGAAAATATTTATCCCATCAGGCATTTCATTGAAAGCGAAAAATCTCTTCAAGTCGCAATGAAAATTTTAATTGTTCTGGTTTTTGACATTGAAAAGAAAAGGCGCCAGAGCTAGATATAATCACGAGGATAGATTTTGACAAAGCATAAAATCCTTTTGACGTGGAAAACCAGAAAATTCTAAGAACTTCGTTCGGTGAAAAGTCATAAAAAAGGTATCCCATCAAAAGAAATTTTATTGCGAGCATAAAACTTTATTTAAAAACGCAGCCCATTCGTAAACTTCTTTACACAAGCAGAATTTCATCTCAAGTATCCTCTTAATAGCAAAACATTCCGTCATTCAATAATAATAAACCACAAAGAAGCCTTTATAAACACAGCAGTTGATTCAGTTCACAGGAAATTGTCAAGTTCTAGTGAGTGGTGGTGTTTCACATTTTCCTAATAGTTTTCCTCAATGCCAGCGAGTGGTGCGAGTTAGGAAGAAGTCAGGTATAAAAATGTTTGCATTCGCGTCCGGGAAAAACAAACCTTAACCGATTATGTCCAGGGATCTATAAAGAAAACTCATCCCCATTCACCCATCGGGATATTCCACGCAATCGTTGAATGCAGTGTTTGACCCCACATTCTTGGCCAATGACTTCCCTGGCCTATGGCGATATGAAAAGGGGGTTAGAAGCCAACTCACTACCCTTGAAGGGCAAACATAACGCACGTAAGAAAAAGAAACGCCATCGTTTTGTGTATCTTTCTTGTGTTGGTTTCGGCCGGTTTGGTGTTTCCTGTCTGTGAGCTGTGAATGTCGTCACAGGTAGAAATGTGGAGAGTTGGCGAATCCTTACAAAAACCAAGTTCCGTGCTCAATGCAGGAAAATTAGGGATTGTCATTTGTTGAAGCGAACTCCCCCTCAATTGGGAATTGTGTAATGGGGTTAAGTACAGGGAGTGCCTTTTGTGTCCTTTGTTGTAGTTTTCTAGAGTTCCACTAATGGGTCAATGTAATTCCGGCTGACACTTGCACATAATCCGTTCTCTCTTTAAAACATTTTAAATGAGCGGTCGTTGAGATTTTTCACTTGAAACATGATTGACAAAAAATCGAAATATTTCGCTAAAAATCTTAGCACAAAAAACTGGTATATTTTTGGTAATTTAACGTGTTTCTATAGCTAAACGACGTTATATTTTCAATTTTTAATTTATAGTCAACTAAGCCCGAGTACACACGACGCTACGTAAAAGAAACGGGACTGGTTTGTGATTGAAATTTCTAACCGGTCAGGAACTCATTAGTGAGGGTTTCTGGATGAATCCATGTTAAGTGGATTTACAAAAAAATCTATAACTCAGGATAGGAATGACCTAGAGGTTTTGATGGTAATTTTATAAGCTTTAATTTGATGTATAACCTCACATATTTTGGACAGATTTTAATTTCAAGGTCACATCATATAACATTTCACTTATTTTTTTTACAGCAAAGGTTTTAAGAAATGAAGTTTACGTTTTTTTTTATATTTAAATATGGCTTCACTATAACCCGACGTATAGCATTTTATTTTATGTAAAAATATTAATTTTTTTTTCAGAATCTGAAATATCTTGATAACGGTAAAAGATAACGGATAACTATCAAAGGGAAAAATGTAGAGAATTTTAATAAATTTTTCCTTTAACTGTTTAAAAAGCCCCCGTTTGGGTTACTTCCCGATAATTCGTAATCCCGCTAATTCGAATATCCCGATTTTTACGTCGGTCCCTTGAAATACGAATTATCGGGATTCTACTGTATAAGAAAGACACTTCAGGTATTTTTAAAAAAATTTCATAGGGAGTCAGAGAGCACGTCGTTGGTGAGTTAAGGTTCATGAGGCGACAGATTTCGCTGTTCATACAAGATGTTTTAAATCCATCTGAAATTTACAAAAAAGTTGATTGAATCGAAATCATGAAAAAAACTGTAAAATCAAATTAAATGATCTTTGATTGGGTAAAATTGAAGCACTTAATGAAAAAGCAGTTTTTGTAAATCGAACTCCCCGAAAGAAACTTGCTTGGAAACTAATTTTCCGATAGAAAAAAAAAATTGATTTGCAGAGGAAAAATGCGCCAAGAAGTCCAACAACCTTGCCTTGTCGCGATGATGGCCGTTAACTTGTTTTTCCGGACTCGCATGTCAATAAAGCGTGTGTGGGACAGTTTTTGCTGCTAAGTCGATTATAGTATAAGAAATTGAAATGCTGCAACTGTTTTCTGTAAAGGAAATTTTCAAAATCAAACCAAACCGCATATAGTTGGGGTAAACTTGAGAAGCAAATGATTTGGTCAGGTATATGAAGGGAGCCTCACACACCCCACGATTACCACGGTTTAGCATTTCCCCTTCTTGAGACCAATTAGTCCAGTTCAGTCCTCCGTCCATCTTAATTCCATTCGTTGCTCGTTTATTCCGCATTCGAGGAAAGTTATGTCAACATTCCACACACATGTCCAGAAAAAATGTTCAACGATGAAAATTTTCCAGGGCACTGAACTAATTAAATTCCTATAAAGGGGGCAACAGTTTACTACTTCTTATATCCGTACGATAACTAACATATTCGGTGGTAACACCAATCTATATTCGTTTAATATGGATTGTAGTTTAAGTGGTCTTGTAATGGGAGTTGGTTCGGTGTGAAAATCACAACAACAGCAAATGCAAGCAGATAAGATGCGTCAAATTTGTACTTGGATGTTGATGATGCCGTGCCGTGTAGTTCATGGAATAACCGTTCATGGGTCAATTATGATTAAAATCAAATTCAATGTCCATCAATGGATCTACAGTAAATTCATCTACAGATGCAACTCGGTGCAAAAGTCATTTATAACGTAAATGGAAATCAATTTATTTGCCAATTACCGAATGAATCTGAGAAATGACTGTCTGGTTGTTCTGCTATTTATTTATTTATCTCTTGAATAAAATTCGAAGAGGTGTGACCATCGATTAATCATGATATTTGTTGCATGTATTTGTTTAGTACTAATTGAAGCAAAGAAAAAAAGGAAAGAAATTTGCAATAGAGACAGTTTTATTTCAGGTATTTATGTTTTAATATGTGAGGTTTCGACAGAAAAAAGGCATGATTTCCAATACTATTAATACACACAAAAGATCTTTAATTAAGAGTTTTACTAAGATTTTTAAACTCTTTATTTCTTTCAACGTACTGCTGACGCTTTGAAAAACTTCTAAAAGATTACCAGATTCACAGACAGACCGACTGACAGACCGACTGACAGACCGACTGACGACAGACTGACGACAGACTGACGACAGACTGGCAGGTTAACAGACAGAAAGACAGAAAGACTGACAGGCTAACAGACAGAAAGACATTTTTGTAATAATACTCCAATCGACTCAGGAGTACTTCGTAAATGTTTTTTAGGCAATATTAAGAGGTCGAAATTTTTCATAAAGACAAAAGGCAAATCTCGATGATTTGAACTAAAGTTTGCAAGCGTAGTTCAATAAATGGAAATGTTAAAATATTCGCAACAAAAAAATCTTCAAGCCACATTGACTCAAATAATAGAATACTATTTTTTTACGTTTTTATCATATACTGCGTATTTACCAATTTCGAGAAATTTTTCATTTTTTTCCATTTGATTCATTTGGGCGGCATTTGTTTGATTAAAGTTCAAATATTAGATCGTGAACAAAAAATTGTTGGTTCAAAAAACTCGAAACAATCGAGATTTGTCTGTACTTCGTCTAAGAAAGTCAAAACAGTTGGGAATTGTGCCAATACTTCTGATGCGATACTAGCAGTCAGAAATGTCACAATAGCAGAATCTATCATGAGATATTTCATTTCTCGCTGATAGAATAACTTCATGCTTTCTCATGTTATGTTAGAGTGGTTGCTAGAATTGATTTCTCGATATATGAGTCATGGTGTTTTGGCCGCCATACGCCAAGGTGGTCCTGTGGCGCAATGGATAACGCGTCTGACTACGGATCAGAAGATTCCAGGTTCGACTCCTGGCAGGATCGAAGGTTTTTTTAAATTTTATTTTAATTTCTTAATTTGTTTTACATCACATATTTTTGTTTTTTAAAGAAACATAATATATTTAATGAAAAATCATATTTTTAAGATTAGTTTTGCCCGTCGTTTTTCAATAGAACATGAATTGAAATTTTTTCAGCAATCAATTATTTTTTTTCGAACAGTAAGCTTTCGAAGGTGATTTACAAAGTGCCCAGTTATTCAAATTTCAACTCTTTTTAACTCAAATATTTTTTAAACCAAAAGTTAACTATTAAATATTTCGATTTTACTTTGAGATTTAAATACAGTAAGGTTTAGATCTCTTTAGTGAATAACATAAAAAAGTTCGTTAAAATACTGGTTTTTATGTGCTTTGCGTTACAACGAATTGGCAACTAGAACCCGGAGATTTTCTTAGGTGAATTAAATTCAATATTTTTTTCTGCTATTTAAGCAATATGCAAGCTTTGAAAAATATTTTATTGTTCAGTTTAGTTAAAATTAATTAAAAAAAGTGTAAAAAATAAAAAAAAGTGGAAAAAATCCGCGATCCTGCCAGGAGTCGAACCTGGAATCTTCTGATCCGTAGTCAGACGCGTTATCCATTGCGCCACAGGACCGAATCGTCGTGCTTCGCTCCAAAACATGGTCACAAGCTTGAGGTGGCGAGAATGTTTAGTGGCAATGATGATATTGTGTGTGTTTTCATAATAATAGAGTTTTTCATAATTAAAATTAAATTCATTAATTTAAGTGGTTAGTTTTAATAATCTGGTGTTTGTGTAACTTTTATAGATACGCATTTGATGTCTAGTCGATTTTTTTAAAACGAAAAGTGTTTTTAACAGTATTAAATTGAATTACTGTAAATAGAGGGACCAACACTTAAAATTCTACTTTTACACAATTAAAATATTGAAAACAAACAGTTAAATCAATGTATAGTTTTATTGAACTTTAAAAAACTCACGAAAATTGACTCTTCGAGTAGCCATTTCAGTTTTTTTTGCCTCGTATTTACTTGAGATGTTTCCATCAACTTCAGAATAATCATAAAATGTAAATAAAAAAAAATGTCTACCTTGTGTGAAATGTTTAGTTTCGTTTTGTTCAATAAAGAAAATGTCACATTTTTTGTAATTGAAAATGTTGACATTTTGTTTTCTTCTCTTAAATATTTTTACGGATTTAAGATAATTTTCTTTATGACAGAAAAATAATAAAGCATAAATAAAAATTTGAAAAAAAAACCTTTCGATCCTGCCAGGAGTCGAACCTGGAATCTTCTGATCCGTAGTCAGACGCGTTATCCATTGCGCCACAGGACCATTTGCCGTTGCTCTGCTATTAGACCATGAGGCATTGTAGCTGACAAGCATCAGTGGAACTGGTTTTATTCCTCCGTGCTATTCGAATTGATGATAGTTTCTTAATGTTTTTAATATAAAAATGCTAATTGGTGAACTTTATTTCGAAATGAAAGTCAATAAAACAGAGTAATTATGTCTGCTGATGTATTTTTGCTTATAACTCATTTGAATTAAATATTGGTTTTTATAAATGCAGGCGAATCCCTATTTGAGGCGTTAAAAGCTAGAGTGGACCAACCCACATGTCGAAATCGTGAATTTTTTTGTGTTTGAATCACTATTGCGAGTGAGTTTTTAGATAAAAATGTTTGGATGCACAAAAGAACATTTCAACATTGAGTAATAAAGTCCACAGAATTTTTTTTTCCAAAAATTTACAGTAAATAATAGTACAAAAGTGAAAAATCTTCAAAAACTCGATTATGTGGGTTGGTCCACTCTAGCTTTTAACGCCTCATTTAATGTAAACGGTAAGACAACGGAAAAGTCTCGTTATATATATGGTGTTTTGATAGATTTCCTTATAGGGTAGTGTGGGCAAAAAAATTACACTTTAGATTTCCCAAAAAAACTCAAAAATGACTTTGTACGGACATAATTTCATTACTTTAGTACAAACAGCATCTCTATATATATAAAAGGCAACGTCTGTCTGTCTGTCTGTATGTCCGGACTTGGCTCACTGGACCGATTTTGATGCGGTTTTTTTACTATATGTTGCTTAGACCTCTGGTCAGGTTATAGGGGTTATAGGCTATCTATTATTTTACTACAGCTCTCCGTATTGCCCCCATAATCATTTATCCCTACCACAAACCTGTTTTTAAGGCCCGTTTGCTGATACAAGTCATAACTATTTAAGTTATGCTTAGCCTTCTTAAACCATAGAAATTCTGGCACTTAACAAATTTAAGTTCGACATAAGTTGCTAAGTTTCGTTGGTGCAAACCGCTCTAAGTGTTTCAACAGAATAACGCGTAAACCACTGGACCGAATTAGCAAAAATTTACACAGGGGTACTAAACACTCCGAAATTATTGATTAGCTTTGCGGTTGACAAATATTCTTCTTCCCTCTGACCCCCTCTTCTTCTATCTCTTAAACTGCTGAATGGATTATGATGTGGTTTTCACTATTGGGCAGAGTGTTAATCAGGGAAAATTTTTACCAATTAAATCCAAAATCGTTCCCGTAAACCCCCTCTCCTTCTATTTTCTAAACTACTGAATAGATTTTGAAGCGGTTTTCACTATTGAGCAGGTGGTTCATCAGGAAATTTTTTTCCCAAATCTCCCCTTACTGTAAACCCCCTCTCCTGCTATTTGCTAAACTCCTGGATGAATTTCGATACAGGTTTCTTCATTACAGATGTCCTCCCTCGAGGAAAAATGTCGCTAATCTACATACTCTCTACTCTTAAAACCCCTCTTCTGCAATCTCCTGCAATTCAAGAGGAATTTCGATCCGATTTTAACAGTTAGGGAGATCAGACCCAAAGGAAATTTTTCACTCACTAAAATCTGCTCCCTTACCACTCCTTAAACTACTCTCGTACTATCTCCTGAATGCATTTTGATGCAGTTTTCTTCATTAGAATGGTCATCCCGGAGAAGTCAAAATCAAGGCCGAAGGCCAATTCGTTGGGTGGGGATGAACGGCGGTGCGGGTCGGGGCGGAGTCCCTAGTTTTTTATAAGTGCCGAACCACATGAGGGATGAAAAGGGATCAAAAGACCCAATAATAGTGTATAATATGAACAACACGAGGGTGGATTTTACAGCTAAAGGGTAAAGGGCAAAACACAATTTTTGAAATCATTTATTTTTTCTCCTGATTTTGGTATTATGTGTTGGGTTAGAAACGTAACCTCCCGATAACTACAGTAGAATCCCGATAATTCGTATTTCAAGGGACCAGCAAATTCATACGAATTAGCGGAATACAGTAGAACGCGCTTAAATGCAACACGCGTAAATGCAAAACTCGTGTCATTGCACGCAAAATTTGTGCATGGAAGATTTTTAAGCATTTTTCATATAAATATACACGGATAAATGAAACACGCTTAATTGCAATACTTGCTTAAATGCAACCACTTTCACATCCGCAAAAGTATAAATTATATGAAATTTTACACGCTTAAATGCACATGTGCAAAAATGAAATGTGATTACCCAAAAAAAAGTTATTATTGTTATTTTAATTTGATAAAATGAATTCTTAATTAGATTCTTTGTTTTTGTGTAGCCTCGTTGAATTTAAATGTTTATTACAGGAATATTAAAGTTGCATGTTTATCTTTTACTCGCATAATTGCACATTAATGTGCATTTATCCGTGCTTCCGTGCTACGTATAAATGCAAAACACGGATAAATGCACATAAAATTCTGCGAAATTCGATGTGCATTTAAGCGTGTTCTACTGTATACGAATTATCGGGGTACGAATTATCGGGATTCTACTGTATATCTTTATAAAACGGTGCCATTAAACCAGATTCCACTGTAGTTTATTTAGATGGACTAAAGCTCTATGTATTTTTGGTATCATGTGCCCGACATGCTCAAATGCCGTTGGTGCAAAGTTACCACATTTTAATTGGCTACTTCACACCTTTAATGTACATACATATTGGTTGGCGGTGGTTTTCGTGTTGGTCTTCCCTCAAGTCTTGTCAAGTATTTTTTCTCCGTAATTACCAATTTTTTTGTTTGATTTTTGTTTATAAAGTGGTCAAGTTGTTGATTGATTAAATCCACTTTTTTTTTACTTTCAAACAATGTTTGGACGCGGCGTGGAGGCATATTTTGTTAATTCAACACGCGCCAGCATCTGCAGCTGTGAATGCTTTTGGGGGCACCTTCATTCACCACTTGAAGCCCTATCGGCCAAAAATATGTTAATATCTACCCGATGTGTTCCAGATGATGCGATTCGGTCTTCTCAAATTCCTATCCACCTGAAATTTATTAGCAACAGTCACCGAAGAAAAAAAAATATGCTGACAGCTTGACTCATTTTGGCAAAATTGTAGATTTTTATGCTGGGCTTGTAAGCAACATCGTTTGGCGTTTGTCATATGTTTTCGTTAAGCGGAATGAATAACATGTGGGCTGAGGTGACTCGATGGGGAGTCAATCGATCCAACCTCTTTCGGATTTTATAGTCTCCGTTTACACTTTTGGTTTTTCTTTGGTAGTTTTTTTTATTATTATTCTGGAACTTGAAGTGGTTTCTGCCGTAAATTCATGTAAATCGCTCCAGATATTTTCATAAATTTCTGCTACGCGGCATTGGAGCCCATGATAAGTGATTTATGTTGAATGCTTAATGCAGGGCCAAATAGCAAAAGAATGAAAGACCGTAAATATTCAACATTTTGATGTTCGCGGCGATTATTGGATTAATGAATTTATTGTATAAAGCATATGGGTGGCCATGATGGTTACGGCGCGAACCAGCATTTTAGCACCATGTCATCTATGGATTTTTAATTATCTAGAAGTATTTTTAGTATTTCAATCCAGTTGAATCGACGATATAAACTAAGCCATAAGCATTTAGATGGTTCGATTTTGTTTTTATTTATTTTTCTTTAACCACGCCGATCATATTTGCACGATTTTGAATTATTGTAAATTAATAACTTGAAGCGCCCTCAAAGGTCTTTGATAATTTCTATATTTTATAAGACAACCAATATATACCTTCGATCCGGGGTTGCTAAAGTGGTCGGTAGCGTCTCACGAGGTGTCGCGAGGTCGTAAGAAGTACAGACATCATTCGATTTTTGAAATTTTCGCGGCTTTAGGCAACCAGAGGATTGCATTTCCCTTAATTACAGACCAAGTGTCACACTTTTAAGTGCTGTTGCCAATACCAATTACCCACGCAATCAAAGAGATTTTTCGAGGGCAATAAAAAAACGCCTCAACATTGTAAAAAAAATCAAAAACCATGTCGAAGTATAGCATCCGCCCTCCTGAAATAAAAGCCAGAGGAAGGAGAACAAAAAACTACTTCCTCTCGTGGACCGTGGCAACAAGTATCCTCATTTTCCACTTGGTTTTTTCGCTTATCATCCACTCACCAGCATCTATTCTGTACCAGGAATCACAAGTGAAGTGATTTATGATGTCTAAAGCGCATATGATGAACCACATTGCAAAAAATCAAGGGTCCCGTGTAATTGATTTAAAGAGGGAATTTCCAGGATTCATAGCATGTCCGAGATGTTGAGAGTTCAGTTTTGTGGTAACGCTGTTGTGTGGATTAACTGAAATGGTCTTCTGCTTTGTGTTCCGATAATATATAGTTTTCCACTCCGTAAACGTAATGTAGATGAAAGAAAGGACACTTTAACTGATCTGAGATTAAAACTTCCTGCTCAACCCAACCCTAAATAAAAGCAGTGGATTTTCTTTTTTTCACATTAGGGTTTTCTAGAAGAACTTTTGTTTTGTTTCTTTTGTCATCATTTTTTTGCTGGACCTGATTCTGATAGACTTGCAACACAACAAATGTCACGCGTTTTTGCTGTCATTACGTTTGCTTCATCTCGCTTTTTTATCAATATTTGGGCAAAAGATTACGAATAGACAACTTTTTAATGAAGAAAATTTGCATTAAAAAGAGTTGTTGCTCATTAAGAAAGAAAACGTAGAACTTGTAAGTGGCCATTCGAAGGAGAGTCGTGTTTTTTCAAGTGACAAATCTTTCAGAATCGGGGTGTTAAACAATTCTCTTTGTTGTCGGCAGAGAAGGTCATAAAATCTTTTGGTACTGAAGAAAATTAGGTGTAAATCCGAAAAAATGTGAAATTCTTAACATATTTTAGACAATCAATGCTGCATTATCTGAGAGCCAAGCAAATTTAATGGCACCCTAGTCACCTAAAGAGAAACAGTGTTTAACACGGTTACGTTTAACGCCCTTAAAGTATTATCTTCCCCACTTTTCTCTGTTTATGCGGTAAACATTAAAAGGCGTCTTGCTGACTTGCGGTTATCACAAAAAGTCCTTAGTCATGGATATTCGGTCAACAATTTCACAATCGGCGTGTTCTCTTGCATCGCCTGTTCTGTGGTAATTATTTTAGTTTTGGTTACTACTCGGCGGCTGCTTAACTGACCACCAACACCCTTTAAATCGCGGCACCTTTATTCAACCTGGTTATCGCACAATTTTTATGCGTTTATGGACATCTCACAAGCAGAGAGGCCCTACCCAATTTGGCACGCAACAAATCCTGAATTCTCAACTTGAAGTTGAAGTTATGGAACGTTTATGTGTTAAATTAATAATTTTCGACGAACACGAAGTATTGGAGAGCACACTGAACTCACGTGTTGTTCAAGTGGAAATTGTTTTCAATGTTTTTGTTTGCTCTGGTGTGAAAGGGAAAAACCGAAACGTAGGAAAAGTCGCCTTGCCATGTTTTTTTTATTCTTCATTGAAATTTGATTTATGAAATTTTTAAAAAACATTATTTGAAACTGTAGGGTAGGAGCGGGCATGTTGAATTATCGGGCATGTTGAATTATCGGGCATGTTGAATTATCGGGCATGTTGAATTATTGCCAAATTTAAAAAAACTATCCAGTCAATTTTTTTGAAATTTTAGTATATTGGTAGTATTAATGTCCTCTACTTGCCATAAAATTTTGAGAGCGATACCTTATTTATATCGTAAGTGACAGGAATATGTGTGTTTTTGGCTCTAAAAGTAAATATTAGACTATACAGTGATTTACCCATTTCTCATACAAATTTTTGTCAATCTGGAAATTTTTTGTATTAAAAATGTTGTGTAACACCTCTAGAATAAAAAAAACCTCGTGAGACATTCAAATTTATTGTTTTTGTGATTTTTCTAAGAGAAAATATCAAAAAAGTGGGTTGCGGGTAAATTGAATAACGGCTTGGCGGGAAAGTTGAATCATTTTTTTCTTACGTATTTTTTGTTTTTTTTTGACGTTGGTTTCACATTTCCCTTGTTCTTTTATCAATTTTTGTTTGTTTCTTGATGATTTTTTACATTTATTATAAAAACGCAGCAGGAAAACAATCAAAAATTGGACAACAAAAAAAAAAATGAAATAAGCGATTAACTAAATCGTAAATTTCATTGTTTTTTTTTCATATTTACATCATGCAGTGTATATTTAAAATTTTTACTTAATAAAATACTTAAAAATAACGTTTTTTCATTCTTAAGTATGGAAAATGTATGGAAAATTACAGTTATTCATCTTACCCGCACCACTTGTAAATCGGCGGGCATGTTGAATCACCATTTAAATTGACCTGAAGGCCAGTTAATAAAACATTTTAAAAAAAAGTTCTTCTATAAAATGTAGTCAAGGTATCACTCTATCGAATGGCTTAACCATTGGAGCGATATGTGACTTTATGTGCGCGCTACAACCTAAATTCTAAAAAGTAATTCAACAGGCCCGCTCCTACCCTACAATTTTTGGGGAGAAAGATAAAAAAGCGCCGCAACGAAGAAGAAAAGGGGCAAAGGTTTTTTTTTAATTTCCTAAAATATAAAGCTACATTATTTTGTTTTTTTTTTCGACGATCTACAAACGACGATCTACATAATACCAACGTCAAGTTAAACGAATAACTAAAATTGCTAAATTTTTTTCGTATATTGGATCTGGTAGAATTTGTAAACCACTTCTATCAAGTCCTCGTTTTCTTGAGCAAAATTTATTCTTTCATCCTGGAGATTATATAAAATCTCCTATATATAGGGTGATCATATGTCCCGGGTTGGTCCAGAATAAGGGACAGTTTCAGAATAAGGCATGTTGTCTCGTCATTCCGTAAACTAAAATTTTGTCCCGGTTATAATTTATGAAACACTAAAACCGTGATTAAACAAGGAAAACAAGCTCGAATTCGGCGGGGTGAAATTTATCTTTTTCACCTGTGTTACGAGGGGTGAGGGGGTGTTTTCGAAGCTATATGCATATGAGGGGACATCCATTCATGGGATTAATAGACTTCCATTGCCATTAAATCTCCATTACCATAAAATTTCAGGATTTCTCCATAAAAAAAACTGTGAAAAAATCCCTCCACTTCTTCTCTGTCCTTTTCCACCTCCCACCTTTCCCCATTTTTTAAAATTCGATTGAACTTTAAAGCCTAAACCCCAATTACGCGTTCGTGCGTGCGGCACCCACGCGGTGAAGGTAAAAACTACGCATTTAAATGAGTAAATGTATAATTGCGCGTTGCTCAGACGCGTTGCCGCGTCCGTGCCGCGTAGAGTAGACTCAGTTTCTACTTTTAGACGCGGTGACAACTGCTAGATGCCAGAACAAAATCATGCCGCACGCACGAACGCGTAATTGGGGTTTAGGCTTAAGTTTTTCTGACAACCGTTTGTGTTTTCAGAACTAATTTCCGTCACCAGCCGAAAGTCGAAAACCGAGTCGAAATCGGTCCAGCGGATCAAAAATTATGAGGGAAGGACAAACAACCAAAGTGTCATCGCAAACGCTTATACCCTCTCAGTTGCGTCAGAGGTAAAAAAAATGGGCTTAATCGTCGCTTTCTGATAATTGCGAGGCATTCGGTTTAAAAAACTTCTCCTGCGGCGCAAATTTTTTCATTGTTTTTTTCAAAAAAAAAAAAAAAAAAACGTTTGTTCATTCCAGCGATTCTTCTTCAGTTGCCTACCGCAAAATAAATGTGTTCACCCTGCCTATAAGGCAATTTAATGATAATCACTTTCGGTTTTACCCCTTTGATGCGTTTGTACGGAACTCTTTCGATCGTGCACAACACGAGTTGAAGGTTTGTTTTATGTGTTCTACACTTCACTCTCGATTTCAAGTGGTCTAATGAGGCGCGAAAGATAACGGGGAAGAAGCGTCTAAATTGAAATCTGTAAAAATCCACGTAAGCGACTTCTGTCTCAATTGGTTGGAGGAATCTTTGTTTTCCCGTTTTTTATGATAGCTTTTTTGGATGATAGGGAAAACTTTGTTTTTCGCCTCCAGCGGGATTTCGTGACCGTCTCTCGAGTATGGATTTGTTGCTTTTCGTTTAGTTTCTAAATGAAGTTCGCGGTGTATAACGAGCGCAACCTTTCATCTTTTCGTTATTACGATTTGTCTGTGGCTCTTTGCAAGCAGTGGTGCTGAAAACTACCTCGGAGGCCTTTATGTGAATTCCAGGGTCAATGGTGCCAGATACATCAGATGACTTCCAAATTTATTTTAACTTGAAATGTTATCGAGACGAAAGAGAGTTCCAGTCTTTCTTTTAATGGTTTTTCCTTCTTTCTTCGATGCTGTGAGGATTGGGCGCCTTGGGTACACATTGAATATGTCTTCAGGGAATCTTAGGGAGTGTAGCAGAACTTCAGGTTGTGGGCACTTTTACTTTCACTTGTGTTGTTTGTTGCCCTTTTCGTCGCTTTTTAAGTTTTCGCTTTTTAAAAGGAGATTTTCGTTGGTGTTTCATTTTCAGGTTCAGATAATCGTGGCAATTAAAGGTTTGTATGTTCCAAATGAGTCTTCGAAGACAATTAATACAAATATTTTAACAGAAATATTATAAATTTCTGCAATTTAATCAAGTTTTTGATGTAAAGGTTATGGTATTTATTACACAAACATCTTTTGAACTTTTTTTAAGCATTTTCGTTGCGAAAAAGATTGAATTTTGTGAAAAATATTAAATCTAGATTTTCCAATTGAGAAGTTTTTATGTTAGGTCTAAAATTTTGTAAGATTTTTGAAAATGGATCAAATATTTAATGCGGCTTAACATAGCTTTAGCTGACTGAATAGTAAAAAAAATAGTTTCTAAAATTTTTTTTAATGAAAATAGTCAAATTTCATTTCGGAAAAGCAAAATATCACCTTTAAAATTAAATATTAGTTCTCATTTCTAAGATCAGTGCCTTCCGAAAAACTAAGGTATTAGAATGGACCTGTATTCCGATGTGTTCCTCCAGACTATAACCCGCAGAAGTTCAAGAAGAATATAAACCGACATCTCCTTTCGTTCTTATGATCATCCTGAGCTGTGCATTAAAGGGTTTTCCCCTAAGCTCTGATTGAAACTATAAAAAAACTGGAGAATTTTCTCCAAAAATCCACTTTTTGGAGTATAAGCATATGCTATTTTTTATAGATACGACTCCTTGTTTCTAAGGGGAATCCCCTTCCAGAAAAACATCGAACAACAGTTTTTTTGGCGTTTATTCTTTTTCTACCACACATTTATATTTTAACAACATTCGACTGTAAATGAAATCGACTAGACCTGAATTTAACTTTTTACTGCCATATGCCTCTGCCAGAAAAGAAATTTTGTTCACAAACCGAATCATTGTTCACGAACCGAGGTGTTTTTCTTTCAGCTCAAAAGTAGTTCACGAATCAAAACTAGGTTTCACTGTAGTGTAACCCATTTTTCAGCGAGTATAAGCTATTCCACGCGAAACATGGCGTCGGTATTTAAGTGTCGAAATTTATCCGACGTGTCGGTAACCATGATTGTCTTTCAAGATATGATTCGTGCCCTGATTTGGAAATTTTTTTTTTTTAAGTTTTAAATTGGAAAAAAAAATGTATATCATGTTTTAGATCTGTTAAACTCTACAAATTTTTAGTAAAAACATTTATTGCGTCGAATCCCACGAGCTTTATTTATATTTCCATCGACACTAGATTTTGACCAATTGTAAATAGTTTAAATTCAAAACGGAAATATTGTACTCGATGTCTATTGATAACCTATTGCACACATTATTTTGAATTTCGTTGCAAGAGCTTTTTCTGATGAATATAAAAAAATCTTTCGTTTATGCTTCTTAAAAAATGCATTTAAAAGTTAGCTTCTACTGTATTCTGACTTAATATGTCACTAACTTATTGTCTTATTTTACATACAAATATGGATTAAAATCGACTTGCATTATTTGTCATAATTTCATCATAATTATACTAACAAGTTCAAATTTTTCTATTTATCTGTTAAACACTTGACTGTGATAATCTAAAGGTGGCTGTAAAATGTTCCCAATGTCATCACTTTATGCTGTTTGTTATTTTTACTCACTAATCACATAATTACATTAATATTTCACAATTGTGTCTCGGCGGCTTAAAAGATTAATCAATTAAACGATCATCAGACACGCAAACATTCATTGAATTTTCCCTAGTGTCATATTTTCCAGATTCAATAAAAAATAATTCATTCAAAACTGAAAATTTCATATGGAATTTCGTTTTCGGTTTTGTATAGTTTTGTATTTGTAATGGGACAATTATCATGCGATATACATAAAATTGATTTTAAGTGGAAAGTCAAGCGCATATTTTCACATTATTTTCTAACTGCATCAACATAATGAAAACAAATGAAGTGAACTGAAAGCAATCAACGGCGTATTAATCCATATTTAGAGTATCAAGCATTGGACGTTTATAGTGAATTGGTTTCCTACTACTGGAAATTCAACATTTCAACGTCTTTATGTTTCCGAATCGAATTAATGTCATTTGAAATTAAAAAGCAATTAAAATTTTCACGCGAGAATTTCTGCTTTCATCGTATGGTTTTTTACTTTCTTATACGAAGTTTAATGAAGTATTGTTTTCAAAAAAAAAATGTCGACCTCAGTCAGTCAGTCTGTCAGTCTGTCAGTCTGTCAGTCTATCAGTCTATCAGTCTATCAGTCTATCAGTCTATCAGTCTATCAGTCTATCAGTCTATCAGTCTATCAGTCTATCAGTCTATCAGTCTATCAGTCTATCAGTCTATCAGTCTATCAGTCTATCAGTCTATCAGTCTATCAGTCTATCAGTCTATCAGTCTATCAGTCTATCAGTCTATCAGTCTATCAGTCTGTCAGCCTGTCAGCCTGTCAGTATGTGTACAAGATTTCTCAAAAATTACTAGAGCTAGAGCCATGAAATTTGACAGCGATATCTGGTCATGGAATGGGACGTGCCTTTGATGCAAATCCGGTAACTAAAAGTAACCAAAATTACGGCTTTTTAAAAATCCGAATTTCGTTTTTTGAAATTTGCTCCGAGACCACGCATTTTTCAGTAGTTTTTTCTGTGATGTATGATATTAAATGTATGAGATAAATTGAAGAGAATAATATTTGCCACAATTTTGTCTTTTACCATTATCCGCTATCTTTTACCATTACTTTTTATGAAAAAAGAAAGTAAAAAAAAAGATTTTTGAAAGCGATTCGGTTTTTTAAAAAAAAACAGTTAAAGAAAGAATTAAAGATATTAAAATTCTCTATATGTTTGACTTTAACCGTAAATCAATACTTTAACCGTAAATTTTATCGTTATCGAGATATTTCAGATTTCGTAAAAAAACATTTTTTTTGTAAACTAATGTTCTATCCGTCGGGTTATAAATTGAGCAGGAACGTAAATTTTGTATAAGAAAGTCTTATGCTGTTCACATCAGATATTTTTTTGCGCCTGTTGATGTGACTGTCTGTCGATTTGGCCTGAGGGTTGTTACGAAACTAAAGGGCGTTTATGTATGCGGAACGTTTACTATACAAATTGATCAAACCCTGAAGTTGTCTTCAATTTTTGTTGCCCATATGGTGGTAACTTAATTAGCACCAGACAGGGGCACCTTTTCAATTGAATGAATAAATTGGACAGGTGTGTCAACTTTTAACATAGACCCAATGATTATTGAAATTATCACGACACGTTATTGTAGAAATTGCAGTTGTTATCGTCTTTAAGATTTCACTTTTGACATGGTAAAAGCGAAAAAAATGCGCGTTTTTTTCAAATAACTTTATCCTCATATTACTTTAGTCTTGCCTCTCTAAATTTCGTAACTTGGAAATTATGTAGTCCATTGAGCCAATTTGGTGTTGCGCACTTTACCCTAGATGTTAATCGAAAATCCGTGTAGAAATCCATCAGTAATAATTGAAAAAATTAGCGATTATGGAGTTTAGATGCAACAATTAATATTAATATCACTTGGGCGTTTCTTGCGAAAATTGTATCTAAAGCCTTACAAATGTTGAGATTTTTCGTTTATGAAAATATCCACGGAAATTCCCTGTTTATATAAATTCGAAGTTAATTTAGAGTAAATTTCAGTCTAGTCAATTTAACCCCAAAGTGCATGAATTCTTATAATTGATTAAAATTTTGTTTCCTGAAAAACTTCAGAACTCGGAAAAACATCAAAAAAAATAATTAGTGCTGACAACAGCGTTGAAAGGATTTTGAAAATCTAAATTATTCCAGAACAAGAAAATAAGAAACACAAATAACTTATGTTATCTGGTTATTTTTCTAACTTTTAACCAACTTTTATTGGTGGAAAAATGCAAAATTCTAAACTTACAGCCTTATTCTAGCTACGGTCACTAGTCACAACTCGGTCACAAGAGCCTCAAATTCTATGGACTTGTGACTTGTGACTTAAGTATCACAACGCCAGAATACGGCTGTTAGTGTTTTTTAAGATATCCGCTTTTAAATTTTTTTCATAATTGATGAAAAGTTGGCCAATTATTTTATCAGGACTTTCTTTTTAATAGTGCATAGTCTCAGTGCAGGGTCGCTTGTTGAAAATTTTGTCAAGACTTCAACGGGGTAATTTTTAGAACGAAAAAAACATTTAAGACCTTCACTAATTTGAGCGTCAACGTCGTGCGGCAAAGGCTGGCGTCAGGTTGCTGTCGATTAACTCTTTCAGACCCGGTGGTTACATTTGTACACATTAAAGTTTTTCCCAAATATAACAATTTCATAAGATTATTTCGTATTTGAGACCGGTTGCGAACGTTTGTACACATTACAAGCTATCGAAAACAGTAATAGATCTTGGATTTTTTTTTTCAATATTTTCTTACTCTTATTTACTCACTTTATCAACACAAATTTTATCACAACCAAATTTTTTATAAAAATAATTCAGTTCTGAAAGGGTTTTAAGCTAGAACCTGAATCGTACGTCGATGCGTCCGTCATGCGTGCGTCCGGTTGACAGTTCGATGCGGTGACAGTTGGGTACGGCAACGAATCTGGAGTTAATTCATTGTTTTGCACTTCTTCTATTAGTTTATCGTCGAAACAATTACTTTCAATTTGTTCCATACTTAAATTGTTTAAATCGTAAACAAACTTTTTTGGGAAATGACATTTCTGTGCGTTGCCGCATGTAAAAGTAGAAATTCGACCTACTCTATGCGGTTGCCGCATCGGAAAACGTATTATTAGGGGAGTACTCATAGCAGCCCGTTGATTCTACTCGAACTGTCAACGTGACGGACGCATGACGGACGCATCGACGTACGATTCAGGTTCTAGCTTTATTGTCGCTGACTTGCCACAATGGAAACGTCAACGACCGACGTCATTTTCTGTCAAATGTGAGCATAGGCAGGTAGTAAGGCCGCTCGTGGTGGGTTTATTTACTAATTCTGCATAGATAGTTGCGAGTTTTTTAACTAAAAAATTTGTCGTCACGGCGCTCTTTTTGAGTTGAGTTCAAACTCAGTTTGAGCGACGCGTTACAATCGTAATTCTGTCAGTTCCAATTGCGCTCCACATATTTAAAAAAAAATGATGCAGACGCCTGCGGTTGACGGTCGCATTCTGTTTAGTTCTTTATGGGTCATTGGTAGAGCTAAAAACCCATTTTTAACATGTTCGATGCCGGTGAGAAAGATATCTGTAAAATTCCGTACAATATAGCGACCGGTAGCGAACGTGTTAAAGGAGGTTTTGTTAAATTTTCGATCAACTTAAATTATTGGATTAAAAGAAAACCATATTCAAAAATAATAAAGCGAAGAAAAAGCGCTTTTAACAACGGAAATTACATGGCAGACGAAATTTCCGCCACTGAGAGTCTTTTCGGTTTAACATTGCCATCTTTAGTTGAACTTCTATTCAACATTAATAAAGATCTTTTTGTATAACTCTCCTGTCTTCTTCACTTCCCTTCGCTAATATCATAGAATAAGCTATACCTCTTACAAAGTTGTCGATGGTTTTGAATTCTGCGGTTGACATGATTTTGATTGCACCATAATTCGATTATGAAGCGGAAAAAGGTCACAGCCATCGCCGGATGGTTCCTAGCATATACTTCCCCTGAAGGTCGTTCATTTGCGGTTAATTTGCGCACGATGGAGTCCTTGCAGCACCACCACATGTCAAGAGTCGCAAGTTTTTTTTATACCTGAACGATTTCGCATATGATAGTCCCACTCGTGCTAAACGTTTTTTATACCAGCGTAAAATCCGTGACAAACTACAACCCCCAGTTCGAGGCAATCAACCACCCATTCACCTACAGCTTCTGGTTTGGGGTGGTCGAAGTCGCAAATATCTAGTGACTCATAAAAATTTCCCGTCTGGGGTAGACATCATCGCACATCTTTGCGGCTCATTGATTCTCAGATTTTTTGCGCGTATCTGTGATACTCGTAATTCTGATTCCTGTCTATAAAAATGAGGATTCGCATAGTGACATTTTGTGGTGACGCGAATGTAAGTAAACTAATATGCATGTATTAAGGGTTTATTTACAAAATATCAAGTTAAAAGAAAAACTTTGTTCCATTAGAAAGCCCAAGCAGAGCGTCACCAGCTTGGAGCGAAGGGTATAGGTTTGTTGTTTAGCTTCTGGCGGCGATCCCATGATGGAGGATGAAACCTTTCTCTGAGTCATTGAATTGCCGACGAAGAACGTATAATTTCGTTATGAAACTATCGATTTGTTTACACTAAGTTCACTGAAGAAGTTAGACGCGTCCTTTGGTGGAAACTTAAAGGCGAATCTGCTAAAGAAAAGTCTATATAAGAAAGCAAAGGAGTTTCCCTTGTTTTTGTTGCGTTTGAATTTATCAGTTCCGGGAAAAATTCTGTTTTTTCCTGTTCTTTTCTGGACGATTTTTTCGTTTTTCTGGGAAACATGATTGAGCACTTTTAGTGAATAGTATTTTTGTTAGTTGGAAATTTAAGGGGAAAGTTTTCTTTTCGGATAAAATATTTTCTCGGAAAGCAGAATCAGTAAAAGTTTCCTGAATTGGATTGATTTATTGAATTTATGATGAATTAAACAAATTGCTAATTTATCGTTTCTCTATTGTTTTGTTTCAGATCTGATTTCGCTTGTAAACCTCGGAATCGATGGAGTATTATTCGGTGAGCTTACAAATTAATTAATTATTAAACTTTGAGATAATTTTACCAAGGGAAAAGCATAAGTTTCTTTAACTTATTGTATCTATTCTAATGAAAAATGAAATTATTGGGGAATTTTGGAACATTCGCATAGTTTTTCACGGTATAATATTTTTTTATCAAAAACAAAACTGAGATAAATATTTATTTTATTTTTTATGTTTTTATCTCGCTTTTATTTCTGATACACAACACCAAAAGTTATTTTTTTCCTTTTTAGTACATTTTTTTAAATAAAAGCTTTTTTCAATTTTTTTTTAAAATCCTATTTAGTCATTTTGTTTTTGTATGACTAAAAATAAAAAAAAAACGTTTGTTTTCGCCGCGCTTTTAAATATATTTTTTAGTTTTGGAATATATATTCCTTTAAGATATCCTTATGGACTTTTGTACCCCAGAATCGGACTCAGCGACCCTAAAAATCCCCAGATGAGACTTTTTCCGGAAAATTTGGAAAAAAAGGATAATCACGTTATCCTAATAGGACTTTCCGTTATCCTTACGTGGACGGAGTGGTGAAAATATTGTATTGTCACTGAATAAGTGATTTCGTTATATGGAGGTTCCACTGTGTTTGATTTTTTGAAAATTTGTGTTGGGATCTCATCTTCATTTAAGTAAATAAAGGGTGATCCAATTGGAGGTACTTTTTCCAATAGGTTTGTTTTGACAGTTCTTATGTGTCAACTGGCTTGTCTATATGACGTTTGTGTTCAGTATTCAGTGCCATTTCATCATGAATAGACTTCCAAAATGAACAACGTTTACTAATTGTGGAAACTTATTTCCAAAATCAGTGCACAGTTAGGAATTGTTATAGAGCTCTTCGTCCACATTTTGGTCGTCATAATCGTCCCACTGAACGCACTATTCGTGAAACCATCACCAAATTTTGAACTAATTTTACACTTTTAGACATTCATTCATCAACCAGAGAGCGTACAGCCCGTAGTAATGAGAATATTGCTGCAGTAGCATCATCGGACCGTATTTCTTAAAGTGCGTGTTACTGTCAATGGAGCTAGCTACAGAGCAATGATCAATGAATTTTTGTTGCCAAAAATTCAAGTTATTGGTGTAGCTGACTTGTGGTTTCAACAGGACGGCGCTACATGTCATACAGCTAACGATAAAATCGCTTTATTGAGGGAAACGTTCGATGAAAACATCATCTCAAGAAATGGTCCTGTTAATTGGCCACCGAGATCTTGTGATCTGACACCATTGGATTACTTTCTGTGGGGATATGTGAAATCTCTTGTTTACGTCGATAAACCCGGAACGATTACAGCTTTGGAAGCAAACATAATCCATGCTATTCGCGGAATACCGACCAACATGCTTGAAAGAGTGGTCGGAAATTGGACCCACAGAATGGACCACATAAGAGTTAGTCGTGGGCAACATTTGAAGGAAATTATCTTTAAACATTAAATGGCATGAACCAAACTAAAAACTTAAATAAAGATTTTCCTCAATATATTAATTATTATGTGTTTTATTTAAAAAAAAAAATAGGAAGCTCTTATTGGATCACCCCTTATAACTGAGTGTTCAGCGTATTCAAGAATATGAATGACATACTCGCATTAGCTAAGATTTTGCCAAGATTTGCCGTATCGCCAAGCATTAACTGGCGTACATACACCAAGAGTGTGGACATATAATTAAACATTCCTTTGTATAAATTCGCTTTCATGAATATAAGAAAGTTTTCAATTTTCAGTTCATGAAGTATTTTACAAGCGTTTCATTTTCACAACTTTTTCTTCGATAACTTCATAAAATTTTTATTTTCTGGATCTATTTTCAAATTCACTTTCAAGTTTTGTTTTGGCTGTTTTTTCTCCATTTTAACAGCAAACTACAAATTACACGATTAAAGGTCGATCCCACAGCCCGCATATGCAATTTAAAAGGGAATTTCTTTATTGATTTAAGATTAATTGCAGTAAATTGCCCGCCTTTCAACAAACTACCAAGCAATTACTTTAAGTTGTATCGACCAAAGGGAAACAGCTCAGCAACATTTTGATTCATTGATGTTTGATGGTCGCTATATAGTCCGGGTGGTCGTTCGTAATCGAAAAGCCCAGCAAATATAGGTTTGGCTGCTGATTGGACTTTAAACTGACTTCTGTCTCTACCATCAAAGAAAATTGCCAATAAATTAGCCCCGGAATTCACAAACAAAATCAATATTTTCCAAATGCCAACGGGTTGAATGTGAATGTGTTCGAATAGGGTGGATCCTACCGGTTGCGCCAATTTCAAAATTAACTAAAAAATTCCTTTCTGCTCGCCGGGTCCTTCGTGTTGATGATTTATTGACATCATCTGTTGAGTAATTGATTGGCAGGCAATACACCACAATCGATTTATATTTATGTTGCAAAACAAAATGTTTTATGGTTTCGGTTTTCTTGAACTCCACGTTTTTTTTCTGTCTACACTCATTGGTGATTTTGTGTTTCAGCGTTGCGTGAATGCGATTTCCGATTCTTAAACATTTATTATATTTCTTGTATTCCAAGGGCAGTTTTTTGTGCTTTTGGTATTCTAGTTTTCTGCATTGAGAGTACTGTGACCGCTTTTCCCGAGGATTTCCACAGAACTTAAAAGGTTTGGCCCCATTTCTCTGTTCGGTTCGGCATCGTGCCAAAAGAGAAAGCGTTACAATTTGTATGGAATGATGCTTCATATTGATGTGACAGAAAAATATCGTGCTCAATACTTGGAACAAATAACAAATCTGGTATTCCAGTCACATGTCGGATAGCATTAGAGGTTGGCAGTCAGTCCTACCTATTTATATATCTACCTGCCCAGATGTGACTATCCATCCATTTGCGATAAGAGATATACACAATTCGAGCGACTATTTTTATAAATATACAAACTTTCTTCCGAATAAAACAAATTTTTCAAAAAAACTTGACATATTCTAAATTACGTAATTTTGATCAGCAATCGTACAACTAAAAAAACCAACAAAATTCCATTAATTCCGCCGAAATTCCATCAATTGAAATCAATTTAAACAAAGTCGTAGTATTTTTTTTTACACATGTTGCCAGCAAGTCTTTCGTGTAACAAAAAAATCGTGATGGTTCTTTTTAGCGGTGGTTGCGTTTGAGAAAATTAAGCTATTAAGATCTTCTTCCCTCCTTTATTTCACTCCATTGTGATTGAATTTGATAGAGTTGTTTGTATTTAACTCTGATACTTGTATCATAACAAAATATGAAATATACGTACTCTTAGTTAATGGATAAATTTCTATGAATTTCTTATCTAGAGACATCAGTAAACACACAACTTACATGAGTCACATAAGATGAGATTTGTGGAATGTTTACATTTTGAGATGCGCAAATTTTATCTACAGATGATTTTCGATTTTGGGTTTTGTTTAACAGGAGTTGTGACAAACATCGTTAGATTGAATATTTTTTCCGGAAATCAGTCACCTTTTTATTAAACTCTATGTGAGAAGCATATAGGAGTTCATTAGATTTAGTATACCGTTTGTAACGCATCAAACCAATCGTCGGACACAAAAATGAACTACACCAGGGTGTTTGAGATGAAAAAAGATTTTGATTTCCGCATCTTCGTCCCTTTGTCTGTCCGTGAATCTCTAATGGGTCCAATGTGAGTTTTTTTAGGTTACAAGAACTCTAATATACTAAATCTAATACACTCCTATATATGAGAATCACTTCACCTCAACATTTATAAGGTATTTGAAAGACCTATAGTCATGTTCGGTGACCTTAAATGCCTCTGGTTGCTAATTTCTCGGGGAGAAAAAAAAATATTCGCCTTATGTTTGTAGAACCGTAAGGAATTTTTCGGAATAGATTTTTCGTTCCCGAAAACTAGTATCAATATTTTATCAAAATCGGTAGAGTCGTTTTCGAGAAAAAATTTACATTTACTAACTTACATGTATTATATCTATTTTCAAATTCACTTTCAAGTTTTGTTTTGGCAATACCACTCTTAAGAACAATTTATTCACATTTTTACTCGATTCGAACCTTATAAATGTTTGAAATTTTTAATAAACTGCAAACACAACAAATAAAACATGTTTATACCCGTATGGTGAAACCAAAGGGTATATTAACTTTGCCTTACCGTTTGTAACGCCAAGATCCAGTCATCACACATAAAAATGAATTACACCAGTGTGTTTAGAATGATAAAAATAATTAATTTCTGCATGTCCGTCCGTCTGTCTGTCCGTCTGTCTGTCTGTGGCGCGGATTGCGGGCGCCCGGATTGAGCTAGAGACTTGTAATTTTGCGCAGATCCGTTTTTCGTAAAATGCGAGGCTAAGTTCGTTAATGGGCAAAAATGGACCATTAGGGGGGTACCCCCCATACGAACGAAAACGGTTTTTGTGAATATCTCGAAAACGGTGCATCTTATCAAAAAAGTGCAAGAACAAAAGTTATTTAGGATATGATTCTACATAAAACTCCCATACATCAAAATCCGATTGGAATAAATTTTAAAAATTCTTATTGGAAAGTTTGACTTCAAAGTGGAATTTTGGTACAACTGTTCGAATTTTGATACGAATGTCACCATACGGGTCTCCAATGATTGCCAGATTGGCAATTATAGCTTTTGTTACGTTTTTATTTATTTTTTATTGACAACTGTCAGATTTTTGCGTTGCTACATGAAAATTGAGACAATTCCCAGGCGAAGTGGTCGGATTTCGCATTTTATCTAGAATTGCGTTTGGCAGACACAAGTTTTTTTTTGGGTCTTCCACTTCCGTGTAATGTATGAAAAGTCACAGTTAAGAACGCAGCTATAGAATATTTGACGTTTGCCACCTGTCGATTGCAGCTTTTCTTAAATTTTGATATAGAAATTCCTTGCAGTAAAGTAAAAACGTGAAAAAGTGTAACGTTCAAAAGAAATGAATATTCAAATTTTTTTCGAGTATTAACTGCAAAATTATTTTTCTTTCCCGTCTTTGAGATTTTTTCAGTAAAATTCCTAACATACTCGAGATGATTGAAGTTGAAGCGTATTATGAAGCGTATTACGAGGTCAGCATGACGCTAAAAAGAAATAAAGATTGACAAAAAGCAATCGTAATAATATTAAACACCAAGGAATGCACTTTTGTCCCATGCAGATATGACCCAATCGTCTTCAATTCCAACATTCTAGTTATAATAAATAAATGCGAGCGTTTCGCTTCAATGAACCATTGAGTTGAATTATGTACGGAGATTTTATTCTTATAGCCAGCAGAGCTGGGCGAATTCAGACCAGGCCACCACTTCATTCATCCTCTTATGCAGTTGAACTTCTGGATTACTCCCGATTCTGAATTTCTAAAGCGTAGAACGAGCAGGAAGTGCATTGTCAAGAGAAATGTTCATTTCATGGCGATATTTCTTACGACAGCATCAAAGACATCTTTTATTGAGTCAATCCAGCAGTTGTGAGCAATTCAACCAGTCAAGTATTTCAGATTTTTTGAACATCTAGCAAGAAAAAGCCATTGAAAAGCAGTGGAATCATGCAAATTGTCGTGATACTAATGTTTGTTTACTTTCAAATTGGAATTCTAATATAAAAACGCCATGTAATCAATTTATTTATATTTTTGTTAAGATCAACTGATTTAATACAAAATGAAGTGATGAGGAAATTCATTCAGAAACTGAATTTATCACCCCAGCGTCTAGTCTATAAAAAAGTGTCATAAAAAGTTCATTTTTGGAGTTTGTTGGCATCTCAAAAATCGTACAATCAGCCAAAAAGTCAAGCAACTCACAACTTTAGCCAAAAATAAATAAATAAAACTAATGCAGATAAAAAGATATACAAAAGAAAGTAAAATACGAAGCAGCTGGAAGAAAATTCAAAATAAACACAATAAAAATTAACGACTTTGCGAACAATGACTTCAGTATTGGCGGTAAAAAAAATTGCCTATCCATAAAACACACACGCGTGCGTGAACATCATAAAAAGAAGTTTAACTTTTTACCTATAATGCATTGTCTTCGATCCGAAAAAAAAACATTTAAAAAAAAAAACATCCTCGAACAATTGAACTTTCTTCGATCACTAAAGATTTTGTGATTCTCTGTGGAGTTCAAATTGTCAGCGCACGGAAGATACTCAAAGAGTGTAAAAATGGGTCAAAGCCGTTAAAATGGACCTGAAGAAAAGAAAAATTACTCACTCCAAGCGTGCAAAGATCAACCTCCGTATAAATTGCTTTAAACGGCATGAATCAGTCTAGAGTTTAAGCGAGGTGCTCATGGACTTGACCAATAATCCGTTATTATGGCAATTTTCACGCTATTTCGTCATCCAGTGCACAGTCGCACACGGAAAGCGTTTGGTTTTTTTTTGTTCGCGTGAAGCTCAGAAGTTTAACCCAAAGAAATTTGAAGAGTGGTCCATATTGAAGCGTAGATTTGATTTGATCACCAAAAAACTTTCTTATGTTCAAAAGTTTTGATGTAGCCATAAAACAGAGTTAAATCAAGAAAAAAACTGTCTTCAACAGGAACGGGGAAGGGGTGGTTTTAATTGAACTTAAATGTATGGCAGAATTACGGCTAGCCAAAAATACGTCATGCACATTTTCGGAATTTCTATTTTTTCCCCTTTCGTCACGTTTTTTTGCAATTTCTTGTACGATATTTAATACCACCTTCAAATTCCCGCAAACATCCCCCCCCCCCCCCTTCCTTCCCCTTCCAACCCCATCGTTTTCTTCCTTCGTTTTCCCCCTTCCTACCCAACGTATGACGTATTTAATGAACGCAAAACGTACTAGTTCTGAATTTCTATCGTCACTTTACAGATTTTCTGCAAAATAAAGAGTACTGTACAGAATTTCAAGTTTCTATCTCCATTTGTTCACGAGTTGTCCTATCAGTCACCGTCAAGACCCCGAGACGAGACGGACATTACAATAAAATATTCTCCAATCCAAAATTTTAATAAAAAACTAAACTTCATTTAGCTAAAAGAAATTCGTATAAGAAAATAAAAAGGTAGCAATAATTTTGATTAATGTTGCGGTTTATTGTTAGAGTAACAAAAAGGAGAAAACGAAGAATTTTACTTTTTTAAGGTGTTTTGAGCAGAATATGAAGCAATTAAGCGCGGTAGCCGATGGAGATGCTTTTGGATCATCATGGATGAAATTTGTTCACAGCGTACCAAAAAAAAGTATCAAAAAGAATAACGAAAAAAGTCGAATATTTGAAACTCGGTCAGATGAATTTTGCCACCATAAAATTGTTCTGTTCTTTCGACCATTTGTTATAAACTATCTTTTTATGCCGACCGTACGCATTAAATTATCAAATTTTTGAATTTTTCTTTTTCCAAATGCTCGCCAAGTTTAGGATAATTTTGAGATTTTACTGTTATTAAGTTGTCATAATTAGTCGGTTATGGTCGTGTGATAGGTGAACGGTGAAAAGTTTTCTATCAAGTATCAAATTTAATCATTTCAAACTGTGCTACTTTACCATTTTCGGTTTCAAATTCTGTTGCTTTCTACGAGTAATAAAATTTTATTGGTTTTTATTCTTGACACAACTTGGAAATGGTGTCTAAGATTTTTGGAAATGGTTTCCCAAATAATGAACAAAGTTTTAAAACAAAGTTTTGTAGAAACTACAGTACATTAAAAATATTTAGAGTATTGATAAAAAAAGAAACTATTCCGGGGCATCCATTATGTATCCCGGCGCGTCTCAGTCTTTCGACTTCGACGCAGCTTTTAACTCTTGACTTCGCCATATCTGCAGCTTGGACTTTCGCGGAATCGTCACTATGAATCGAAACGTGATTCTGACTGTCACTCCAGGAAATTTAAAGCTGCTGATATGGCGAAGTGACATGGCGAAGAGTTAAAAGCTGCGTCGAAGTCGAAAGACAGAGACGCGTCAAAATACATGATTGCTACCCGGGTTTTTAATCCAAATACAACATTTTACACAAATAACATTTGCAAGTCAAATTGACTATTTTGCAAAGCGTATTGGAGTTATACTCTACATATGAGAATCTTATATTAGCTGAGCTCTTGACTGTTTTGTTTTCATACATAATACAGATGTCGCAGACCCAAATAAAATCCCAATTAAACCCCATTCTAGATCAAATGCGAAAATCGATCACTAGGGGCGGTTGGTCTGGAAATTTCTTCATTTTTCACATGGCAAAACGTCAATTTGAATAAAATAAAAATTTCGGGAAATTTGTTATTTCTTTTTCCGTTTACAAGTGTTGAAAAAGTTGTGTTATAATTCTTAGTTCTTACTAACCCAGGTCCGACTAATCCAGGTTCAACTGTATTTGATTTAGTACCCCGTTTGTAATGAATCGAACAAATCGTCGGACACAAAAATTAACCACGTCAAGGTGTTTTGGGATGCCCAAAGATTATGATTTCCGTTCGTCCGTTCGTGAATACCATAAATCTCCAAGGATTTTAGCCAGGCAATTTTACACACATAAATTTCTCGTAAAAAATGAGGCTACGTTTTAGAACAATCGGGCTACTCCCCCCCCCCTCCCCTCCTCCATTTTCCTGAAAAACAGACCATTTTTTGTAAAAAATCATCCCAGTTTTAAAACAGATGGTCGAACCAATTCAAACCCAAACCAGTTTTTAAGGCAAATACTGTAAGCAAACCATAACCCAGAAATTTTTTTAGTGATTCGGTTCGGATTATATCTGACTTTAAAGGATTGAATTTTTTTTATTGTTTTCTATATTCAACTAGATTAAGAATCTGAGACTTTTCTACGTTAATCTGATACCACAAAAACAGTTTCTGTGCCCTACATCTCACGAAATATAACTTATATGATCCAGAAATCACTGAACGGGAACCAAAAGCCATACTGATCCAATGAAACTTTGGGGAACCAAAATCTTATTTTTGAAATTTTAGAAACCAAAACCTAATTTTTAAATTTTAAGAATCAAAACCAAAAAGCTACATATCTCAAATTAATCCAAAACTGAACTCAGGTAGCTTTTGGGACCATACCTTATTCAAAAGCTGCGCAGTTTTCTGGGTTGCAGAGGCTTTCAAACATTGCAACATGCTAATAACTTAGTTTTTCGTCATGCCGTGCTGTAAAAGTAGTCATGTCTGATCCCAGCATAAGAATGCCTTCAAAATATTTTTTCACATTGCGTCCGAAACCGTATGAATTTGTTAAATTCTTGTATCCACACATCTTGTATCCACAGAAAAAGGCATTTCTATGCCTTTGTAAATGTTTTCCTATAAAATCAAACATTTTTTTTACTGTTTCCCAAGTTTATGTTCTTCATTCGATTCTTTGTTTATAAAAAATTTGCTTGTGCTGAGTTTAATGACATAAAATTGATTTCTTTAGTTCGTTATCTTTAAACAAATTCAAACACCTGTCAATTTACATACGAATATCATGAGAGCCGCAAACAAAATTGCCACTGATTCAATAAAAGAAAAAGCATATACTATTTTAGCTGTTTCTATGAATATTTTATCACATAAATTAACTATTTTTATTGTAGAAAGAACAGTTAAGTCAGTGATGTTTTCCCGATATTAAAATGTTAATCACGAAATTGCATAACTTTTGATTCCAAAATGACAACGACGATGTCTTAAAAACCAACCAAGCGACAAGCATTTGCCCTCATCAGACGAGAAAATATCGGGAAATATGCAGTGAATAGGAATTGATGGCAACCATTACATAAAAACATAAACCATAAATATCGCGTATGTAAACGATGTTAACAAATCAACGAAAGAAAAAAAAAAATATCGGAAACGGCTGAAATGTTTTTGTTTAAATCTTGGTTCAATCAAGCGAAGTTTTCCACAGCATGTAGAAGGGAAAACCTCCACTACTATGACTGTACTCTTCTTCGATGAATCCAGAAAAACCGATCCATGGCGTGTTATTTTTCGAGTGCTGGCTGTGTCTAAGATCAATATTGTTAATATAGACATGTCTTCATGGAAAGAGCGCTAAGACGCATGAAAATGAGGCTATAAAATAAAATGTACACAATTTTCACATAAACTAGGCGAAAACGCAAAGTGGAAGATATATCGATAGTTTCAAATGATGTTTTTAATGATAAAATGTTGCACGGTAATTCGATACCGGCATGTGTTCAATAAAAGAGTACCTTCTGTATGGAGGTTTTTTTGATGATCTCCGATTCCTTGGAGTTCGTATCTAAAAGCTGGATAGACACTATAGGCTATGCTTTTTCATTTCTCCGCTTGAATATTACGAGTGCAGATTTTCAAAACAAGAGTATGTTGGTTTCATTTTCACAGCATCATTTTATGCCAGTAGATTGGGATACGGAAATTGTTTCTTGGTACGACTTTTCAAAGAAATTTTCTCTAGCTGTATTTCGGTCTGCAAATTTAAATTGCAACGCTCTTGTGGTTCAGTTGACTCCATCTAGCTCCAATGATATTTTTGTGCAACGGATCTCATTTTCTCTGAGTGTGTGTATTTTTCCCGTGGTTGCAATGCAACGCACAGATGACGATAGTAAAATCCCAAATGATCGTCATCAAAAACGCATAAATTATGAAAACAAGCACAGTATGTGCGTTTACAGTTTTGTGAATTTTGAAGTAAAAAAATGCTGTGGTTTAAAAATTAAAGTAAACAACGCACATTTTCCTTAAAAAATCGCTGGTTCTCACACACATGCAAGCATCAATACAAAGAGTTTTTCGTCAATATTATGCAATATAACTTTTATAAAAATGCAAATAATTACAGAAAATCGATTTACATCGTTTTTTGGGTGGGTGAAATTTCGTGATTTGGAGTTGTATATCGAAACGTCGTATATCGAGGTGCTGTAAATCGAGGGTTTCCTGTAATTAAAACGTATTTTTTTTTAGAAAATTTTAATTGTGTTAGAAGTGACGATAGGAAGAGCTGTCAAACTAGCTGTCATCTGCCAAAGTGTGGAAGTCCTTTTTACTTGATAATTCATCATGGAAAGACTCTCGCTTGAACAACGTCTCCAATTCATCCAAATTTACTTCGGAAATCGATCGACAATTCGCGACATGTACCGAAAATACGTAAATTGTATAGTCAACTTTGGCGAAAACCATTCTAAGATTCACCAAGTATCTGGAAGATGGATGGCTAAACTATTTATGGGAAAGTCTTAATAGATCTTAAGGTCGCAGTGACAAGGGAGCCGGAAAATCACCACCCCCTCAAACAATAACAACAATATGGCTAACATAATCTTCTATCTGTGCTTGCTTTTCGTCGTACTGTGAATAAATTTCAAACCACATGCTCTCTCTATGATGTCAAGCCATCAACGCGCCAAAGAAATGTGCGTACTGAAGAGACAATAGCCGCTGTAAATAAAAATGCCGATGTGGATCCTGTTTTCGTTTCGAAATGACGCCGAAGCTCGTGTTACGGTCAATGAACAACGTTACCGGGTCATGATCAACGATTATTTCTTTGCAAACACGGAAGACATCGAGCCAGATGATATGTGGTTCCAGCAAGACGGCGCTACGGCCCGTACATCGCACGGAATCCCTCGATTTGTCAAAAACACGATTTAGCGACAACGTTATTCCACGCAATTGTCTTGTCAATTGGCCTCCAAGATCGTGCGATATCCCGCCAATCATTTCTTATGGGGATATGTGAATGTTGACAAACCAAAAAAAATTTGAGACCATGAAAGCCAATATTTAACGAGTTATAGCGGAAATACAGCCAGATTTGGTCGAAAAAATTATCAAAAATGGGGTTGACAGAATCTTGTTTGTCAAGAATAGCCCGGGGGCTCAAATACCCGTAAACATTTTTAAATACTAATGGCAAGAAGTACACTTTTAAATCATTTTTTTTTTGCCGAAATTTAATTTTTGTTGTGCTTTTTTAAAACGTTTTCATACTTGTAAAAAACACCCGCCATATCATTGATTTTGAAATCATCAATTGTAAGTGCCTTCCCAAGTAATTAAATTTATTTCTAATTATTTTATTTCTTTTCAGATACGATGAAGTTCGCAAATCATGACGCCATAATGAACTAAATTGAAAGGTAAATTGAAAATAAATAAAAAATAAACAAATCTCATTCAAACGATTGTAAAAACATTGGAAATGATTGTTGAAAATGGGTCAAGAATGCTTAGTGGAGCCGGCAACAAGCAAATAATTTTAACTTGAAGACGATTAATTTCTTTCTCAAATTCGAATAAAGTAAATCATATGTGCAGACTATAAACAAGTTACGACACCGATTCGCACATCAGGCAAATAGATTCTTAATGGCAACATTATAAACACATTTCTTCTCTTTTTCTTTTTAATTGCACATAAAGTCGATGAAAATTGCACTTGCTCATCAGCCATTAGCTCAATTTCAATCAGGGCGATTGGAAGGTAATAAATTTAATTGAGTAATGCTGATGGAAATGACACAGTTACGGTGAACTAACACTTGATATTCAAAGAAATAGTCATCAAGTGATTTTATTATACGTTCAAGACCAATTGAGAATTTTTGCTAATGAGAGATAATCATTGGTTCATTCAACTATATTTCATGATTAACCAGCAATACAATGGAGATGGTAAAAATAACTACGAACGTGATTAAATCAGGTATGGTATTGAAGCCATGTTTCATACCCCCCTCCGTGCACCAATCCGCACCCTGGCTTAAGGCGCCATGCTTATTGTGTCGAGTAAAAATTATAATCACTCTGGTTGACCAATTGGATACTCATATAATTCTCATGTGGTTTGGAGCAATCAGGGTATAAGTAGTCAAGTCGAGTTCTTATACCGTGTACACCCCAGAGTTCACGAACAGTTCGCAAGCCAAACAAAGTTTTATTGATGTTTATTACTGTTTCTCCCCCTCCCTCTGAAAATTCTAATAGATTACTGTGCTTGTTTTGTCACAAAGCTGACAATGCAAGTCATTGCTAATTGAATATGAACGTGATTATTTATAAGTACGCATAGAGTTGAATTAAACACTGAAACTTACATAAATTGGATAAACGACAATGTGTCCTTAGTTGAAATAATCACGAACGAGGTTGACGCAAAATTAACTAAGATTTGTAGTTGATTTTATCAATCAGGGTATTCACAGTCCTCTTTTAATTTTTGGTTTTCGGTGTTTTCGGTAATATTAAAAGACTGAAAATATTCTGCTGTGAACATCCCACAGCACAGATTTGAGAACAGCGCTTTTATTTGATACGTGACCAAATCATGAACTGCGAATTTGATTGTAAAATATGTCACATACCTTTAAATCCATGTTTGATGTATTCTTTTGAATTTCTATTGTGGCAACGGCTATCAAAATTGAAAAAATTTGCAGTCCGATGAGATAACCAGCGAGAAAATTTGACAACTAAAAACATTACTAGCGCCACCCGCGGTTGATTCTTGATACCGAATACCCGGGCCGAAAAACACGACTCAAGGCATGTATACAATTACCGAATCCGGTAATTCATTTTTACATGAACCAAGTTACCGTCTCGGTAAAAATCTGTTAAATTTGACTGAATTACCGAGCGGTAAAATTACTCGCAATTTAAAAGAGGACTGTGAATACCCTGAATGAATTTCTCTCTGAGCTAATGTTTTATTGTATAGAGATAAAATTTTCTAGATCTTTATGGTATAATCTAAATATAACAATATAATTGTTAATCAGAAACATTTAGGAGATCTTTATTGTTAACTGTCGCCTAGAGAGGTCGCTGATGTCGTGGTGGATAGAGTGGTTGACTTGCAGTTTTTTTTTACTTTCATAAATCGAGTATGAATTCTAGTTGCGTTTTCTTTTATTTTGGTTTTTTGGATTGATATGAATGTGCAGTTTGTTTTGAGAAACATCACGATAAACTAAGTAGTGTTGAACGATTACTTCGACAACCGCATTTTACCAAAATTAATTGCCAAAAAGATTCGCGATTATGAAAAAATTCTGTATTTAAAAAAAATGATGTAGCCTTTCTTATAAAAATCTCCAGTTCATCGCATCCCGTATAAGAAATTAGAGAGCTCTATTGAAGCAAAATGAGGCACAACTGCACTTGCACTAATCGCAAATATAAAAAATCAATAATGACGGATTTTATATAAGTGTGTCATTCTTCAGGAGTTATGGAAAAAGTGTCTGAAAACAAGAACAGCAGGATTCTGGATGCTGGTTCCAGGGTAATTAATTGCCTATAAAACATGGAGAACCGTAAAATCCGGTTTTATACTATCCATTGAGTTGCTAATAGAATAGATGGACTTTCCAGAGAAAACGTATTGGGGTCCCAGTTGACCCCATTGAAAATCCAAGAATATCCAAAGAAAACGTTGTCTCGTTCTGCAAGTAAAGCGCAGTGCTGAAAACTATGCTCAATGGAAATGCATTTACAGAATCTTGATTGTTCCTATCCAATGGTTAACCGTTCAGTGGAGTCACTTCACTAAATCTCCGCTATTTGCTATTCCTTCAAATTCGTCCATCCACTGTTGATTTTACTGGATTCGAATGGATGTGCCAATATAGAATTCCGTCTGCCATCTGGAACATATGGCGGTTCTGCTGGAAGTTGGCACGACATTAGCACGATTGCATTGCTGTTTGGCCCATATTCCAGATAAATGTATTTACTTAGAATGCGGTGGCGATCATGTCGCCTGATGATCATGTCGGGAAACTCTGTGCATTCAGTGCAGACTCTAACTAATAGACAGACAGATAATTAGATTGAAACGCTTTGTTAGAATTTCTAGCCTGAGGCATCTATCTATCTATCTGTATTGAGGATCATTACATTACGAGTCGCAAATCTGTCTGTGATCCATAATTGAGGATCGCGATCGTTGTTTATTGGTATGGCAAGCATACTCATGTTTCACATATGTTGATTTTCAACCTACCGTACTCTGGCTCACTGTTTGTAATTTCCAGGTTTTTTTTTTATTGCTTGAGGTGATCTGTAGCTGCACTAGGTTTGTTGTTGACCATGTTTTCTGTTTTTACATATTCACAGCTGGTAGATTTAG